>CM022297.1:342339933-343539933 GCA_011799875.1 Thinopyrum elongatum | reverse complement strand
AAAAAATACTTGATTACAAATGGGCAGTTTACCCTAGCTTCGAAGCACATTTGGAGCACATTTCCCATGACTATAAGTTTTACCATGCAAAAGAGATTGGATTGATCACCTAACATTTACAATAGTTCAGCAAACATTGCAATATCACACCACAGATCGGAGTTCAAGTGTTGGTTCAAATTCAAATTTTGCCTAAAATTCAAATTCTGCCTAAAATTCAAATTTTTGCCTCAAATTTCACATCAAAGTACAAATAGCATTATTAAACCTTACAAGTTTTCACAGTTGTTCAAATTGATGACAGAAACCTTTGTACAAATCCTTAAAGTTCCTAGTTTACAACTTGCATTCAACGTTCAAAGTTCACATCTTTGCCTTACTCCTTGTGTTCCGAGATGGCTTAACAGCCTTGCTCCTGGTTTCCCTAGGTGGGACATCCACCTTTTTCTTCTTCCTTCTGATCTTCACTTCGGGTGGTGGTTGTCGAGGTGCTGACGGAGAACTTGCACTGGCCAGTTGACGGGGTTCAAAACCTTCATAAACCATGGCTTCATATTCTAATTCTTTCTCTCTTGGCCTTTTCTCTCCTTCTCTTCTAATTTTCCTAGAGCTAGGTCAAACAGAAAAAAGATTATAAGCCATCGATAAAAAGAGAAGAAATGCACAAAAAAGGGAAGGTTGTTGCACACGTACCAAGCTGCTGGCAGTGCTAATTCAGTTGCTTCATTCTCCTCTGAATTAGCTGCAATCTGCTTTGCTGCTTCATTCTCCTCTGTATTAGCTTCAATCTGCTCTAATGCTGCATTCTCCTCTGCATTTGTTGCTGCCCATTGTTCCTCTTCTCCAAATGAAACATCCACTGAATTGGTACATAGCCCAGCAATGTGCCCTAGGGTTCCACATTTTTGCACTTACGTTGTGTGACACCCTGATTTTGACAACTTTTTCTTTTCGAACTTTTCCTGGTTTTATTTGGAATTTGAATAGATTTTGAATCTTTCACTTGGTCTTGGACATTCTTGAATCTTCTTACAGGTAATCCAAAGCCTCATCACCTTGCCAAAAACCCTGCCAAGTATCTCAAGGACTCAAATTCCAATTTAAATTATTTTCAATAACTCTTTTCTTTTATTTGAGGATTTAGGGCATTACTATGGGTTCTGAAGCAACCTATGGTTTGGATGCTCAGAAAATTCTCAAATAATTCTTAAAAATCCATTGGACCATATCTTGCCACAATCTCCAAAAATATTCCATGACCTAGTTCAAATATTTTGCAAAACAATTCATTTTTCTTCCTGGTCAGACTGAACCATTGTGAAGGAAGTGTATGCTAGGGTTGTCCAATTGCTCTCAAATTTTTACAGCAGGAGGACACCTCCAAACAACCTTCCTCCACCAAGTTTCAGCATCTGAAGATGTTCAGTGTGAGCAGTACTTCAAATCTCAGTTTTAGACCAGATTTGCCACTTACACATGAACTACCCTCAATTCTTATCCAAACCACCTCAAACTTGGCCAGTTTGGAGTCCTTCCAACGAAGATCACTCCAGACACCAGCTTTGGCTCAATCTCCACCTTATCTTGTCTCCAGAACCTCCCCAAGTTTGCTGTCAAAAACTGTTGCTGATCATACCTCTTAGTTTTGCTTGAACCAAGCCAAACTATGGGCACAGGTGAAGTGAGGGATCAAAGGTCGATGTGCCAGACAAGAAATGCCAGGCTTGCGTGGCCTCTTGGTGGCCAGCACCGTGGTGAGCACGGTTGGGACATGCTTGTCGTCGCGCTCTGCGCCGCGCCTGTGTCTGTTCCGTCACGTCCGACTGCCCCTCGCCTCAGTTTCGTGTCCGAGCATGCCGACATCGCCCCTGGTTGACACGCAGTCCCTCCAGAACCCTCGCCTGCGCCGGAGAAGCCCTCACCGGTCGCCACGCCATCGCCACACTATGGCACCCGTGCATTCACAGTGGCGGGCACACCATCGTCTTCCTCCTGAGTGATCACTTCCAGCATTCAGTGCGCCTGCTCGCACAAGTCCTCTCGCCCGCAAGCAGCCAGCCAGCGCGGCGTACGTCGCCGGCGCCATGGCCCGCATCGAGCCGCTTCGGGAGAGATCGCTGCTCGCCCCCTCCCGGCTATAAATAGTCATGCCTCGCCTCGCCTAGCTCTCCACCCCTCTCCTCCTACCTCAAATCGATAGCCAGCAGTGAAGAACCGAGGCAGAGAGGCATCTAGCCTCGAACTCCACCGGAGTTCCACCGCTGACCCCTCTCCGTCACCAGCCTTCTCCACTCTTCCTCCGTCTCGTCCAAGCCCTCCATTGTGATCAGTGAGGTCCGGTGGTGCTTCCCGAGCCCTCAGCCAGTCGGATTGCTGCCGGAGTGCTCGAATTCGCCGACCACCGTAGCTGCCGCCGCCGGAGAAGAAGGGAACTCTGCCGTCCGTCCACCTCCGGCCCAGCTGCGGGTACGGGGTGAACCACCGCACCGAGCCCAATCCATCCCCGCCCTCTCCGAGCCCCTCCGCCGTCGGGATCGCCGGCAACCATCGCCGGTGAGCCGCCTCCCCTCTCTACTCTCTTCCCCCCTCTGTTTTAAAATGAAGGGGCCCACTGTCGGCCACTTACCAAAGCGGTAAGTGGAGGCGTATTGGGCCAATACGCCTTCGACGTGGCCCATTCTGGTTAATTCAAATTTGATTTTATAAATAGAGTTGACCAGGAGGTTTGACTGTTAATAACTTTTTACAGAAAAGTCCAAATGAACTGATTCTTTTTGCATTGTGTTCATAATATAATTCTTTATTTTTCCACCAAATTTGGTATTTTTCTCACACTAAAAGAATGGTTGGAAAATAAAAATGCTTTATGTGAAATTTTCCTTTGTTATTTTAAAATGTTTTCAGAAGGAGAAACTTGTGGATTTGAAGGCCAAGAGTTTCTGAACCACCCAACTGATCAAGGCAAGCCAGGACATCCATATTATGAAGCATTTCATAGCATTGCATGAATTCATATTCATTTCTTGCATTTCATTAACATAGATTATTCAAAGTAAATTATTTAAATGCCTTATGTTGATAACTCAAGCTGAAATGTTGAACCACCATGCTTGTTAAATGAAACTTAGATGGTTGATCAAGGGTCACCTATCCGGGCTTACCCGTGCAGCCACATTTGCCGGTATGGGACGGCCTTGACTTGGTCTGGCACCGTGCTCTTTCACCGGTACCTCCGTCTAGGGAGGGTTATGCGCGCGTGCTGCCCTGATCAGGTAGACGGCGATAACCCTGTGAGCCCAATTGAGTTATTTGCCGGTGTCCCCGTTTGGGACAGTTAGTTTGGCCACGACGGTGGCAGGTGTCACGAGGACACAGGGGCCACCCAAGGCTTGACTCCGGGGGAGTGTGATTGCCGGTGGTACGATGAGAGAGTCACGGGTCAGGCAGGTTTCGTTGGAGCAACGCTGGTCCACCCGAATGGGATCACGAGGTCAGATGCTCCATAGTGTGGGTAAAGTGCGCAACCTCTGCAGAATGTAAAATCTATTCGAATAGTCGCGTCCACGGAATTGGACAGCCCGTCCAGACCTCTCTAGGTGATCAACCGTAATAACCATATTAATGATGGAAGAACTTGTCTTATGAGTGGAAGTACTCGTTGAGATTGAGTATTCCGAGGGTTGTGAGACAACCCGGATATGAGTAAGTTGGTGACAGTGAGTGAATCACTTAAGTTTGAACATGCTCATTGCCATGCTATTATTTTCTGCATATTTGGTTGTCATGTGCTTGCGAGTACATTCAAAGTACTCACCTAGCGTATCATGCCAGATGCAGGAGAAGACTGAGACGGAGGTCTCGATGTCCGTGTTGTGATGCCTAGGATGTGTCCTCAGCAGTGTCCCTGTGGATGGAGTTACTATCATGTTCCGCTACGCAGTAGTCTTCCGCCGTAGTATTCCGCGGTAATACCGAGGCCCTGATATGTTAGATAAATAATGTAGATATTGTCATAGCACTAGATGTGCTTTTGGCCTCGATGATCATGTAATATATAAGCCTGTACTCGACTATTATCAATAAAAGTTCAGCTATGTTCTGTCCCAAGTTGTTGTGTGTTTCCAGAAGACATGATCTCTGGGTTGGAAACACTGGTAAACCGGTTCTCTGAGCCGGGGTGCCACACGTTGTCTTTTTACATGACCCTCTTCACCTCTTCTGATCCTGTTCTTGCTTGGTCTTCCTGGTGGTCTAGTCAGTACAGGAGAATGTAGTTTGAACCCTGGATCTACTATGTTCCATTGGTCTTTTCCCAAGAGTGCAGGCACATTGGAAGCATAAGCAGCCCTGAATTTGGCAACAAAAAAATATTCAGAGATGTATTGATCAACCTCACCATCTTCACCACCTATAACAGTCATCAGATGTAGGGCATGTATGCATGGCTTCCCACGGAGCTGCCATTGCCTACAACTGCATTCCCTAGTTGCTAGGTTAACTGGATATCTCCATTCCCTATTTTTACTGTCAGTATATGTTACCTCAGCCTCGTGTGTCGCCGCTCGAATGCATTTCATGTTCAATCCTCTTGCCTTGGCATGCAATGACTTAATAAGAGACGGGAGCATAAGATGGCCAACATATTCTGTTTCTGCAATTCTTTTGCGAAGAGCCATCTTTATCATGATCATCTACCAAATCTTATCAAATATTTTCCATATCAGAAGCCCTTTCAATGACTTGATCTTTGCATTGAAACACTCTGCCAGGTTACTGGTCACATAGTCTACTTTGCAGATTTCATTGAATTTGCTTCTTGACCACAACTTTCCATGATGTGCATCTAGGTACTCCTTCACTAGAGGATTGTGAGCATACAACACTCTCAAATGATGCACATGCTTCCTCTCACTGCATGTGTATGATGCTGGCCATAAGTTCTCATCATAAACTTTACCTTTGAATTTGTTTCTGAAATTCTGCGCTAGGTATCTCATACATTCCCTATGCTCCACTCCAGGGAATACAATTTCCACTGCACTCTCCAAACCCTTGCAAGCATCTGTGTGTATAGCTAAACCTGGGGGTGTACCTATAAGGTTGCGCAACTGCTGCAGAAACCAGACCCAACTTTCCTCAGACTCTGCCTCCACCACATCAAATGCAACTGGGAATAGCCAGTTGTGTCCATCAACTGCAGAAGCTGCCACTAGTTGTCCTCTCCACCTTCCATTCAAAGAAGTTGCATCAACAGCCAAATAGGGCCTGCAACCATCAAGAAACCCCTGCCAACAAGCCTTGAAACAAACAAAAGCCCTCCTGAAGCACTCCTTCTGAAATGACTTCCCTTTTATTTTGTATGTAACTGTATGCTTGTCAATCTCTACAACACTCCCTGGACTAGCAGCTTCCACTTCAGATTTAAATGTGTAGAGCAACTGAAAGTTCTCATTCCAAGGCCCATTAATCCTGTCAAGAGCCATTTCCTTAGCAAAGAAAATCCTCATGTAAGGTATATCAATCTTGTACTTTTCAAATAGCTTCCCATGGAGTGTTGTTGGACCAAGTGTTGGTGTTTCTCTCAACCAATCCAAAATTTCATATGCCACCCACCTAGTCTTTGCTAGCTTTCTTTTAGCCTTCCCTCCTCCACCTCTAGGTGGACAAGTGTGCTGGTGTGGGTTCTTTTTTATTTGAAACAAAATGGGACCCAAACAAAATATTGTTAGAAAACATTACACAATGATCTGAAATAAAATGAATCAGTATAAACTGAAATACACAAACCTGAATGAACTTGCTCCTCAACATATGTGATGCATGCAACCTCCATCTACACCTATCATATGGGTAATGAACAGTGAACCTTGTTGGCTCACTCCTATCAATCACATATGTATTTTCAGTGAGAATGCAATATGTAGTCACTGCATTACGATAGTCTACCATCGACTGGAATATGGTGCCGACAGCTAGCTGAGGATCTTCCCTGTTCCACTCAATTGTTGGCATGTCCTCACCATCATCTTCATCTAAAACTAGGCTGTCGATGTTCTCCTGCCTCTCTTCATCATTAGTGTCATCAAATCTAGCACGACTGATAGGTTCCTCCTGATATTCATCTTCCATTGCTTGTTTACTGACAGTATCTACAAGATCAAGGAACATATTCTCATCCTCATCATCATTTTGAGGCACCTCTTCGTCTGGCTCTGCATCTTGCTCTACATCGGCTGCAACAGCGACAGTAGAAGCGGCACAAGAAGCGGCAGCAGACATATTGTGACTTTCAGAACCACTAGCTTTGCTTGGTTTTGACCTACAAGGAGTGCCGGGGCGCTTGCTATTAGCAGAGACAGAAGATTTCTGAACAACCTTCCCCTTGTCACGTTCATTGCGTGGCTGAAGCACCTCGATAAGGATTTTACCGAAGCGACTTTCAGCATTCAAAGTAAAGAGCAATCCAAGACGCTCATCACAAGTTAGTGGGAGAAATTTTTGCTCGGTACTGCTGAAAAATTTCAGTTCAACAACATCGGCAGGGCTCCACCCATATGAAGAATTTTGGAGCGCCGCGAGCAAATCTTTGAACGACATACTTGTTTCTACCACCTTTGGATAGAAAAATCCAGTAATCATATGCGGTTTTCTACCACGCAGCACACTAACTTCCATCCTAACCGCCAGCCGGAAAGCAAGCGCAGGATCAATCCTATTCGATTCAAATAAGGAAAAATTACAGTTAGGCCGGGAACAATTAAGCAAAATTTGATTGATTCACGGGACTAGCTATCAAATAGGGTCGAATTTATGAATCAGCAAATCAGTTAGAGGGGAAACGACGCTTACCCAGGTGTAATCCATGAATTATCCGCCGCCGATTCGACCCAATCCTCTCCACGGTTGATGGGCTTGAGAACCTTCTCCCCCGACATCGTTGCTTAATCCTGAGGGAGATGTGGGGGTAGATCTGGCAGAGGGCACGGCGGCGGCGGAGGTGAAATGGGGTTAGTGGTTAGAGGGCATGACGGCGGCGGAGGCTGCACGACGACGGCGGAGGGGGCAGAGTGGCATGGTTCTGTAGTGGCTCGAGGTTCAGACAAGGGGATCCCTCAGACAAGCTCATCTGACATGTCTCAATGCAACCCCACTCGTTAGGTCCAACGGGCGACAGAGTCCAGCGCAGTTCCACTCGTCAGAGTTAACGGTCAATGGTTTGACCCGACGTCATCCTCCGTTGTGACCATCTATTAGGGTTTCGGACAAGGGAGTGGGGAAAAGTGAGCAAAAGTTAAGAGCGCGGGGATGAATGAGTAGAGCTAAGGAACCAGGGGCACAGAAATAAAAATCCCAAAAAATAACGGTCAAGTATTTTTTTTGTGGCTGATCTTTAAAAGAGAGCAAGCTTCAGTTTTGCTACTAGGAATTGCACACTAATGGACAATTGTACCACTCACCGTATTTGAACAAATATGCAAGCAAACATTCAGTTTAGCTTGCATACTAAGTCACACATTTCTGCTAGCTTCCATGATCAAGTCTCTGAACTTGATATTATTTGCATGATAATGGGGGTTGCGCTACACACATATAAACATAGAAACCAAACATTCTATGTTCTGCTATAACCCAGATTCAGTATCACCTCATCGTGCCCTTAATTCTTATCTATTTCCGGTAGAAACTAGATACTCTAGTAGCCTGATGCCTCATCTATTTATAATGACACTACAGACTGCACTATATGTGTTTAGTTATGAAGCATGAAACCTGACAAGAAAAATAAAAAGATTGCCCAAAAGAAAAATAATAGTGTTTAGTTCAAACTGAGGACCATTTTCCCCATTCTGAACCTATGTCTTCCTGACACAAGCATCAAACGAAACATAGCAGTGTCATCTCATGGAAAAAAAGTTAACAAGAATAATACCTGGTGTTTCCACATTTCTGATTCCTTGAGAAAAGAGAACTTGATGCATCTCTCCAATTTGCCGTTGCATTTATTCCGTGCGCTCTAGTAGAGTAGAAACTTGTTTATCTTGTCGACGAAATTGAATTTCCATTGCCATTGTTATTGGCGGTTCAACTGCTTCTTCAGGTTGTTTCTGCAAAAAATAGAGCAAATGAGGCTCCTAATTTATTTCTACAATTAAGTGAGTGCAGTCTATACTTGTCATCAATTGATATGCAGTCACGTGCATGGTTGTAGTAAAGAAAAACACATGATGTCCTTATGTGAGTAACAATTAGTGTCTCTGCTTGTGCGGTCTTGTCGGGAGCAGCGGCGCAATCGGGTTCTGTGTGAGTGGTGAGAGAGAGAGGGGGGTGGGATTGGGGAGTGGACGGGTGTGTTTTTTTCTTTTGCTGGTCTGGTCCGACTCGGGTGTTTTCCATCGCGCGCGCATGACTCTCTTTCCGCGCCTTATTTTTTGGGTGTGGGTGGAAGGAAACAACCCCGACACTTTTTGTGTCACTACGAATCGACGACACACAAACAATCAGTAAAGATTGTAACTGCCGATAGAAATTACGTCGATGCTCGGGTGGTGCTTCGGCGACAGATAATGTATCATGAGGTTATATAACACTACCATACTATGTGTCGGTATAGTTTGGGACAAAAAAGTGTCGGCGATGCTCACTTTTACCAACAGATGCATGTCGTCTTTGTGGTGTCGTGGTGTATTGACATATTGTTGATTGGAAATGATATAGAATTTCTGGATAGCATAAAAGGATACTTAAATAAGAATTTTTCAATGAAAGACCTTGGAGAAGCTGCTTATAAATTAGGCATCAAGATCTATAGAGATAGATCGTGACGCTTAATAGGACTTTCACAAAGCACATACCTTGATAAAGTAGTGAAAAAGTTCAAAAAGGATCAGTCAAAGAAAGGGTTCTTGCCTGTGTTAGAAGGTGTGAAGTTGAGTCGGACTCAAAGCCCGACCACTGCAGAAGATAGAGAGAAAATGAAAGTCATTCCCTATGCCTCAGCCATAGGTTCTATCATGTATACTATGATGTGTACCAAACCTGATGTGTGCCTTGCCATAAGTCTGGCAGGGAGGTACCAAAGTAATCCAGGAGTGGATCACTGGACAGCGGTCAAGCACATCCTGAAGTACCTGAAAAGGACCAAGGATATGTTTCTCATTTATGGAGGTGACGAAGAGCTCGTCGTAAATGGTTACGTCGATGCTAACTTCGACACTGATCCGGATGACTCTAAGTCACAAACTGATACGTATTTATATTGAATGGTGGAGCTGTCAGTTGGTGCAGTTCCAAGCAGAGCATCGTGGCGGGATCTACGTGTGAAGCGGAGTACATAGCTGCTTCGGAAGCAGCACATGAAGGAGTCTGGATGAATGAGTTCATATCTGATCTAGGTGTAATATCTAGTGCATCGGGTCCAATGAAAATATTTTGTGACAACACTGCAGCAATTGCCTTGGCGAAGGAATCCAGGTTTCACAAGAGAACCAAACACATCAAGAGACACTTCAACTCCATTCGTGAAAAGGTCAAGGATGGAGACATAGAAATTTACAAAATACAAACGGATATGAATGTGGCAGACCCGTTGACGAAGCCTCTTCCACGAGCAAGACATGATCAGCACCAAGACGCCATGGGTGTTAGATTCATTACTATGTAATCTAGATTATTGACTCTAGTGCAAGTGGGAGACTGAAGGAAATATGCCCTAGAGGCAATAATAAAGTTGTTATTTTATATTTCCTTATTCATGATAAACGTTTATTATTCATGCTAGAATTGTGTTGATCGGAAACTTAAATACATGTGTGAATACATAAACAAATACCATGTCCCCAGTAAACCTCTACTAGACTAGCTCATTGATCAAAGATGGTTAAGGTTTCCTAACCATAGACATGTGTTGTCATTTGATAACGGGATCACATCATTAGGAGAATGATGTGATGGACAAGACCCATCCGTTAGCTTAGCATATTGATCGTTCAGTTTATTGCTATTGCTTTCTTCATGTCAAATACATATACCTTCGACTATGAGATTATGCAACTCCCGGATACCGGAGGAATACTTTGTGTGCTATCAAACGTCACAACGTAACTGCGTGATCAGAAAGATGCTCTACAGGTATCTCTGAAGGTGTTTGTTGAGTTGGCATAGATCAAGATTAGGATTTTTCACTCCAAGTATCGAAGAGGTATCTCTGGGCCCTCTCGGTAATACACATCATAAGAAGCCTTGCAAGCAAAGTGACTAATGAGTTAGTTGCATAATGATGTATTATAGAACAAGTAAAGAGACTTATCGGTAACGAGATTGAACAAGGTATGAAGATACCGACGATCGAATCTCGGGCAAGTAACATACCGATGGACAAAGGGAATTACGCATGTTGTCATAAGGTTCGACCGATAAAGATCTTCGTAGAATATGTAGGAGCCAATATGGGCATCCCAGTTCTGCTATTGGTTATTGACCGGAGGGGTGTCTCGGTCATGTCTACATAGTTCTCGAACCCATAGGGTCCGCACGCTTAAAGTTCGTTGACGATACAGTATTATATGAGTTATGTATGTTGGTGACCGAATGTTGTTCGGAGTCCCGGATGAGATCACGGACATGACGAGGAGCTCCGGAATGGTCCGAAGGTAAAGATTGATATATGGGATAATAGTGTTTAGTCTCCGGAAGGGTTCCGGAATTCACCGGAAGGGGTTTCGGATGTTTCCTGAAATGTTTGGGTACGAGAACACTTTATTTGGGCCAAAGGGGAAAGCCCACGAGGGTTTTGTAAAGAGCAAAAGGAAGTTTTGCGGAGACCAGAGGCCAGACGCTAGGGACCTTGGTGTCTGGGCCCAGACGCCGGGAATCCTGGCGTCTAGCCCTGGAGTCCGAGAAGGACTCTTGCCTTTCAGGCAAAACCGACTTTGAGGAGGCTTTTACTCCAAGTTTTGACCCCAGGGCTCAACATATAAATAGAGGGGCAGGGCTAGCACCCAAGACACATCAAGATTCACCAAGCCGTCTGCCGGCAACCCCGTCCCCTCTAGTTTATCCTCCGTCTAGTTTCTGTAGTGCTTGGCGAAGCCCTGCGGAGATTGTTCTTCATCACCAACCGTTACCACACCATCGTGCTGCCGGAACTCATCTACTACTTCGCCTCTCTTGCTGGATCGAGAAGGCGAGGACGTCATCGAGCTGAACGTGTGCTGAACGCGGAGGTGCCGTACGTTCGGTACTTGATCGGGACGGATCGTGAAGGTGTACGACTACATCAACCGCGTTGATAAATGCTTCCGCTTAGCGATCTTCAAGGGTATGAAGATGCTCTCCCCCTCTCGTAGCTATGCATCTCCATGGATAGATCTTGCGTGTGCGTAGAATTTTTTTTGTTTTCCATGCAACATTTCCCAACAGGTCGTGTGTGTTTGGGTGCCCCCCTTGGCAACATGGTTGATGGATTGGCGGTGTGAGGGGATTTGTGACTAGGGAGGGAGCTCAACCATTGGGCTACATGAATATATGATGATATTGTAGGAGATTTGTGAACTCTTTAGTGAAAGGATGATGATAAGGTCGCGTGTCTTCGGGTGCCCCCCTTGGTAACGTGGTTGATGGGTTGGCAGTGTGAGGGGATGTGTGACTAGGGAGGGAGCTCAACTATTGGGCTACAAGGACAGGAAGAAAGGGTGCTATGGGAAGATAGTGGTTGATTGCAAATAAAGTGTCAGTTATGTTGCAACGATTGTCCACACAGTTGATTTTTGGGGAGCCTGTTGGGTGCTCATTTGATGTCCGAGCATGCCCAGATGCACGCGGGATAAATGAGCTTCGACCTTGGTGACGACCTTAATTATTTGTTTGATTCATTTATATGCATTGTAGCCCGTAGCAACGCACGGGCATTCTACTAGTAACAAATATTAGTACCGAACATAAATATTGTTTACATAAAATTTATTTTAAGTGCACAACTCAAACATCAGCTCTTTGGTTTTCATTGTGGGTCCACATATGCTCCACAAGATCATTGAGTAGCTGTGCGTGCACCTAATAATCTCGAAGATTCTGATGCATCTGTAGAAAGTTCATGAGTAGAGTTTCATTTTGATCTTCCGGGATTTCAACTTGTCCTCCAGGTGCTTCAAAATCATTGGTTTGGGATACACCATCACTCTCATCCTCGATAATCATATTGTGCAAAATAACACAACATGTCATGAGCTGCCACAAAGTTTCCGATTCCCACATCATTGCAGCGCCACAAACAATTCCCCAACGAGCTTGAAGCACACCAAATGCCCTCTCCACATCCTTCCTAGCCGCTTCTTGCATTGTTGCAAAGTGGCTCTATTTATTTCCATGTGGTTTGGATATGGTCTTCACAAACGCCGCCCACTAAGGATAGATGCCATCGGCAAGATAGTAACCCATGTTGTAGTATCGGCCATTGGTAGTGATTCTCCATTGCAAAGCCTCCTGAACACCGGAGATCATTGAAGCAAGTTGATGTCATTGTGAGAACCTGACATTCCAAAGAAAGCATGCCAAATCCAGAAGTCATGAGATGCCACCGCTTCTAGTATGATGATAGCCTCTTTGGTGTGACCTTGATACATTCCCCGCAAACCTTTGGGGCTGTTCTTCCATCGCCAATGCATCCAATCAGTTGATCTGACCATTCCTAGAAACCCCTGGTCTCTCCAATAGCCAACAACTTCTCTATGCCCTGCGCATTTGGTTCTCTGAGATACTCAGGTCCAAACACTTCCACCACGGCGCGGGAAAACTTGACAGTAGTCTTCAGGCATGTGCTCTTCCCCATCCTGACCATCTCACCAATGGCATCTCCAGCTGTACCAAGTGCAAGCATCCTCAGAGCAACCATGCACTTCTACTTGGCAAAGAAGAGAGTTGTCCGCAACAATCCCTTGTGAGCTTGAAGTAGTCATCATGTGTCTCCACTCCCTCAACATTGCGCAAAAACAATTGTTTCCGCATGCGAAAATGGCGAGGAAACCATGAATCATCCCAAAAAGTAGGCATGGGAGCAAAGTAGTCCCTCTGCAGTAGCCGAGATCTGGATACCCTTTCCCGATTGATCACTCTTCTCCCTTTATTGAGTCCTTGAAGTTGAGAATATGCTACACATGCGGGTCCATTTCCTCTTGCATGCTCATGAGCGTGATAATGTTCACTTCTTCACCCGAATCCGAGGAATCGAAGGACTCATCTTGGATCATTTGATCAAGCTCCGTCGGTCCATACTACTCGTCCGACGAAGCATGGGAATCCATCGTTTTCCCTAATAAAATCACAAAAAACTGGTTAGACAATGTGTCGAACACATCAAGCGCAAGGCGGAGCCAGAGAGTTGCCGGACGTACAACGGTGGTGTCCGGGCCGGCGACGACGCCCCACGCGGGGAGGACGAGGGAGAGGACTGCTCTGCCGGAGCTGGCGGCGCAGAGGTTAGGAACGGCTGCGGAGCGGGAGCTGCGAGACAGACAACGCGGAGGAGGAAGAAGAGAGAAGAGAGCAAATGGACCCGGCAGTTTTGGGGGTGGATTTGGTGCAATTTGGGGTGGGGTCGGGCTGTCGGGTCCGACGTGGCGGGCGCGCCCGGGCGCCCCCATATCCGCCCCATATTTGGGCTGGATATGAGGGGTGTTGGTCAGTCCGGGCGTTTGATGCCTGTTTGAGGCGCCCGTCTGTGTCGATGCTCTTATGTTTTGAGCCAAAAGGAAATTTTGCCTCACACCCACCCACGCCTTTTATTTGATTTTAAAGTCTATATCATTTTTATCTTTTGAACCAAATGCCTGATTTATGTTCCGTTTGGATATTCATGTTCAAAATCAATCTTGGACACATTAAAAAAATGCAAATTGTGAAACTATAATGAAAACTAATTTATCATTTTGGCTCGTTTCATTTGAATTTTTATGTTCTACTAATTTATCATGTTTTACTTGTGTCGTTCAAGTTCATTTCGATTATATATTTCTATATTTCATAGAAATAAGTTTTCATATTATTTGGTTTAATTTTTTCAAGGTTTTGCCTCGGTTCCAAAAATGCCTCTTGTAAACATGTTTTCATTGTGTTTAATATGTATCTGTCATCCTAATTTTACATGTTTTCAATATTTTTTTGTGCGTGTATGTGAGGATTTTCGATAGTACCATATTAAAAAAAGTTTAATAGACACACTTTTACGTGTTTCCATAATAATTTATTCTGGGTTTCGTTAGTGCTTCATTTCAGATTTCATATAATTTCCAATCTTGTTTTGTAACTTGAATTTGAACTTTGCAAAACGTGTCTAAGAATGATCTTGTTTTAAACATTTAAATGTCATCAACACTAATATGTAAATGGGTTGTAAATTGGATCGTTGTGTAAAAGATAGTGTTACCCATTTTAGAATCAACCTAAAGGCATGTGTCAATAGATCCAGGGTGAAAGAATAAAATAGATCGAGTACCATAACGTTCAGCCCCTAAAAGTTGGATGGGTCACAACAACAAAAAAGTGAAAATAAGGAAAATGGACCAAATATTCCATAGGGTATAGGGATGCGTGAGCATATGGCAAACTTTGATTGGCTACGAGGACTGGTAGAACGGGTTCCTAGAAAAAATCATGTTCGTGATCTCTAGCATGTACATGGTTTACGTAAATTGAGTCTCCTGGTCTAACGATTTGTTCATACAATCAGAAAAGAGCACCGTTACAATTTAGTTTTGGATTCTATAGGAATAAAAACACATATTGACATAAAATATTATTAGCAGTAAAATGCATACGTAAATTGAGGTTAGAACCAGGTGTTTTTTAGATCATACATGATTAGCTTTGATCTGTTGCGGATGTAGATAGTCCCTGTCTTTTTTCAAGAGGTGACCCTGGGTAAGGATGCTAATTGAAAGGTGATTCTTGCAAGCTTTTGTCGTCGTAAAAGAGGTCAAGTTTTCTGGACCGTAATCGCACAGATTTTAGAGATAAAACAATGATCGGAACATAGGTCAGGCCTAAGGAGTGTGGCGTTTTGGTACATGACAGCGCACGCTCCTGGTTTTTAAAATGTGTTTTAAACGTATTTGAAATGTCAAAAAATTCCAAACAAAAATTTGGCGCGTACATCTCGATATTGTACAAGCTCACATAGTCGTTTCGTGAAAAACCAACAAGTCATTTGTCGTGTGTGAAAAAGACAAAATCTAGTGTTAAAAAGTGCTTTTCACAAGACATCCTTTTGTCTATCTTACACAAGCCACAAAAAATGTCGGTTTTCTCCAAAACTTGACAAGCACACATATAATGTTGAGATGTATGCGTCAAATTTTTTGTTAGAATTTTTTCACAGGTTGAATTTTTTTCCCAGTGGCAAGAGCGCGCGCTCCCATGTGCCAAAGTGAATTTCTGAGGGCTAAGGTCTTACTTGTAGCCGTATACTTACACTTGATATTTCATCTAAATATTCAATATGGTCTTGGTAGACACCGCTACTATGTGTTTTCAATGTTTATATATGGGGAATGCATCCTAATAACGTCGCGACTGATCAACAACCTGCATCACGATTCTATTGTCCAACTAAGGCCCTTATCATCGCGTGGGGTTACCACGATTATGAAGGATCTCTTCGAACCAACGCATTGGGTGTTTAACGACTACACCTCACAATTTTCTTGCAGCTACCATACTCATCCTTACTGTCACCAAACTTTGGCATAGGCTTGCACTCATCCCAGTACTTTACGTCCACCTTGATCGATCTTCGGGATCCCGGCTAACTGAAGTGCCTAGTACGAGAAAGAGACAGTAGACAAATATATTGGGATACATGATGTCTAATACACAACTTTATTCTTGTAGACTTTGTCTGGCCTCAAAGCGCGAAGTTTTGTAGGACAACAACAAATTTCTCTTAAGAGGATGACCTAAGGTTTATCAATCCGTGGAGGTGTAGGGTGAAATTGGTCTCTCTCAAACAACCTGCAATCAAATACAAGTTGTCTCTTGTGTCCCCAACACACCCAATACAATTGTTAATTGTATAGGTGCACTATATTGGCAAAGAGATGATGATATATGTGTAATATGCATGGTAGAAATAGCCTTTTGTAATCTGAACAAATATGGGAAGCAAAGTAACAAGTAACAAAAGTAAATAAAAGTGGTGTTTCAATGCTTGGAATCAAGGCCAAGGGTTCATACTTTCACTAGTATCAGCTCTCAACATCATTAACATAGAACATCATGATATGCCCTCAGAAAGTGTATCAAAGAATGTACTCCAAAGTTCCCATTTTTATCGTAGAAAGTAGGATGAAATTGCTTAGGTGCACTTAACAGCAAACTGTTGGAAATATGCCCTGGAGGCAATAATAAAGTGGTTATTATTGTATTTCCTTAATCATGATAAAGGTTGATTACTCATGCTATAATTGTATTGATCAGAAACTTAAATACAGGTGTGGATACATACACAAATACCGTGTCCCTAGTAAGCCTCTACTATACTAGCTCGTTGATCAAAAGATGGTTAAGGTTTTCTAACCATAGACATGTGTTGTCACTTGATAACGGGATCACATAATTAGGAGAATGATGTGATGGACAAGGCCCATCTGTTAGCTTAGCATATGATCGTTCAGTTTATTGCTACTGCTTTCTTAATGTCAAATACATATTCCTTCGACCATGAGATCATGCAACTCCCGGATACCGAAGGAATACCTTGTGTGCTATCAAACGTCACAACGTAATTGGGTGATCATAAAGATGCTCTACAGGTATCTCCAAAGGTGTCTGTTGAGTTGGCATGGATCGAGATTGGGATTTGTCACTCTGTGTATCGGAGAGGTATCTCTGGGCCCTCTCGGTAATACAGCATCGCAAGAAGCTTGCAAGCAAAATAACTAAGGAGTTAGTTACGAGATGATGTATTACGGAACGAGTAAAGAGACTTGCCAGTAACGAGATTGACCTAGGTATGGAGATACCGTCGATCGAATCTCGGGCAAGCAACATACCGGCAGACAAAGGGAACTACGTATGTTGTCATAAAGGTTCGGCCGATAAAGATCTTCGTAGAATATGTAGGAACCAATATGGGCATCCAGGTCCCTCTATTGGTTATTGACCGGAGAAGCGTCTCGGTCATGTCTACATCATTCTCGAACCCGTAGGGTCCGCACGCTTAACGTTCGTTGATGATATAGTATTATATGAGTTATGTGAAATAGTGACCGAATGTTGTTCGGAGTCCCGGATGAGATCACAGACATGACGAGGAGCTCCGAAATGGTCTAGAGGTAAAGATTGATATATAGGACGATACTATTTGGTCTCCGGAAAGGTTTCAGAATCCACCGGGTATTTATCAGATCATCGGAAGGGGTTCCGGGAAGGCCATGTGGAGTTATTGGGCTTATTGGGCTAACGAGGGAAGCACAACAGCCCACAAGGGGCTGGTGCGCCCCACCTCTAGGCCGCCGGCCTTTAGGGAAGGAACGGGGGAGGGCCAGCCCCTCATGCCTTCCCCTCCACATGAGAGAAAGGAAAGGGGGGGCGCCTCCCCTCCTGCCTTCTCCCCAGGCGCCAAAGAAGGAAGGGGGGACACGGCCAGGGCAGGCCCTTGGGCTGGCTGCCGGCCCCCTTGGGGGCGCCCTAGGCTGCCTTCCCTCCTCCCCCACCTATATATGTGAGAGGAGGAAGAGGGGCAACATACACCACGATCCCCAAGCCGTGTGCGGCGCCCCGTCTCCCTCTAGTTCTAATTCCTCCTCCGTTGTGCTTGGCGAAGCCCTGTGGATAGTTTCACCACCACCGTCACCACGCCGTCGTGCTGCAGGAACTCATCTACTACTTCGCCTCTCTTGCTGGATCGAGAAGGCGAGGACGTCATCGAGCTGAACATGTGCTGAACGCGGAGGTGCCGTACATTTGTTACTTGATTGGGACAGATCATGAAGGTATACGACTACATCAACAGCGTTGATAAACGCTTCCGCTTAGAGATCTACAAGGGTATGTAGATGCTCTCCCCCTTCTCGTAGCTATGCATCTCCATGGATAGATCTTGCGTGTGCATAGATTTTTTTTTTGTTTTTCCATGCAACGTTCCCCAACAGTGGCATCATGAGCAAGGTCTATGCGTAGATGATATGCACGAGTAGAACACAAAGGAGTTGTGGGCGGTGATGGTCATACTGCTTACCACCAACAACTTATTTTTATTCGGCGCCATTGTGGGATGAAGTGGCCCGGACCAACCTTACATGTCCACGCACATGAGACCGGTTCCACCGACTGACATGCAACTTGTTTTACATAAAGGTAGCTGGCGGGTGTATGTTTCTCCTACTTTAATTGAATCAAATTGGACTACGGCCGGTCCTTGCAGAAGGTTAAGACAGAAAACTTGATAATCACATGTGGTTTTGCGTAGGTAAGAACGGTTCTTGCTAGTTGCCCGTAGGAGCCACGTAAAACTTGCAACAACAAAGTAGAGGACGTCTAACTTGTTTTTGCAGGGCATGTTGTGATGTGATATGATCAAGATATGATGTTATATATGTTGATGTATGAGATGATCATGTTTTGTAATAAGTTCACGACTTGCATGTCTATGAGTACGACAACCGGCAGGAGCCTTTGTGTTGGCTTTAATTATTGTATGACCTGCGTGTCAATCACTAAGTGCCATGTAATTACTTTACTTTATCACTATGCGTTAGCAATAGTTGTAGAAGCAATAGTTGGCGAGACGACCCCGACACTACGATGGAGATCAAGGTGTCTTGCCGGTGATGATGGAGATAATGCCGATGCTTTGGATATGGCGATCAAAAGCACAAGATGATGATGGCCATATCATGTCACATATTTTTGTTTGCATGTGATGTTTATCCTTTATGCATCTTATTTTGCTTAGAATGACGGTAGCATTATAAGATGATCCCTTCACTTAATTTCAAGATAAAAGTGTTCTCCCTGAGTATGCACCATTGCCAAAGTTCGTCGTTTCGAAGCACCTCGTGATGATCGGGTGTGATAGATTCTACGTTCACATACAACGGGCGTAAGACAATTTTGCACATGCATAACACCTGGGTTAAACTTGACGAGCCTAGCATGTACAGACATGGTATCGGAACACTGGAGACCAAAAGGTCGAACGTGAGTCATATAGTAGATATGATCAACATAGAGATGTTCACCATTGAAGACTACCCCATCTCACGTGATGATCGGACATGGGTTAGTTGATTTGGATCATTTATCACTTAGACAGCTTGAGGGATGTTGATTTAAGTGCGAGTTCTTTATTAATATGATTATTTGAACTAAAATTTATCATGAACTTAGTCTTAATAGTTTTTGCATATCTATGTTGTAGATCAATGGCCCGTGCTACCATTCCCTTGAATTTTAATGCATTCCTAGAGAAAGCTAAGTTGAAAGATGATGGTAGCAACTAAACGGATTGGGTCCGTAACTTGAGGATTATCCTCATTGCTGCACAGAAGAATTATGTCCTTGATGCACCGCTGTGACAGACCTGCTACAGGAGCTACTACAGATGTTATGAATGTCTGGCAGGCTCGATCTGATGACTACTCAATAGTTTAGTGTGCCATGCTTTACGGCTTCGAACCGGGACTTCAAAGACTATTTGAACACCACGGAGCATATGAGATGTTCCAAGAGCTGAAATTGATATTTGAAGCAAATGCCCGGGTTGACAGATATGAAGTCTCCAACAAGCTCTATAGCTGTAAGATGGAGGAGAACAGTTCTGTCAGTGAACACATACTCAAAATGTCTGGGTATCATAACCACTTGACTCAGCTAGGAATTGATCTTCCAGTTGAGAGTGTTATTGACAAAGTTCTTCAGTCACTGCCACCAAGCTACAAAGGCTTCGTGATGAACTATAATATGCAAGGGATGACAAAAACAATTCCCGAGCTCTTCGCGATGCTGAAATCGGTGGAGGTAGAAATCAGGAAGGAGCATCAAGTGTTGATGGTTAACAAGACCACTAGTTTCAAGAAAAAGAGCAAGGGAAAGAAAGGGAACTTCAAGAAGAATGGCAAGCAAGTTGCCGCTTCCGTGAAGAAGCCCAAAGCTGGACCCAAGCCTGAAACTGAGTGCTTCTACTGGAAAGGAAATGGTCACTGGAAGCGGAACTGCCCCAAATACTTGGCGGATAAGAAGGATGGCAAAGTGAACAAAGGTATATTTGATATACATGTTATTGATGTGTACCTTACTAATGCTCGTAGTAGCGCCTAGGTATTTGATACTGGTTCGGTTGCTCATATTTGTAACTCGAAACAGAAGCTGCGGAATAAACGAAGATTGGCTAAGGACGAGGTGACAATGCGCGTCGGGAATGGTTCTAAGGTCGATGTGATCACCATCGGCACGCTACCTCTACATCTACCTTCGGGATTAGTTTTAGACCTTAATAATTGTTATTTGTTGCTAGCGTTGAGCATGAACATTATATCTGGATCTTGTTTAATGCGAGACGGTTATTCATTTAAGTCGGAGAATAATGGTTGTTCTATTTATATGAGTAATATCATTTATGGTCATGCACCTTTGATGAATGGTCTATTCTTGTTGAATCTCGATCGTAGTGATACACATATTCATAATATTGATGCCAAAAGATGCAAAGTTGATAATGATAGTGCAACATACTTGTGGCACTGCTGTTTAGGTCATATTGGTGTAAAGCGCATGAAGAAACTCCATGCGGATGGACTTTTGGAATCACTTGATTATGAATCATTTGATACTTGTGAACCATGCCTCATGGGTAAGATGACTAAAACTACATTCTCCAAAACAATGGAGCGAGCTAATGAATTATTGGAAATAATACATACCGATGTATGCGGTCCAATGAGTGTTGAGGCACTCGGCGGGTATCGTTATTTTATGACCTTCGCAGATGATTTGAGTAGGTATGGGTATATCTACTTGATGAAACACAAGTCTGAAATATTTCAAAAGTTCAAAGAATTTCAGAGTGAAGTGGAGAATCATCGTAACATGAAAATAAAGTTTCTACGATCTGATCGTGGAGGCGAATATTTGAGTTACGAGTTTGGACTTCATTTAAGACAATGTGGAATTATTTCACAACTCACGCCACCTGGAACACCACAGCGTAATGGTGTGTCCGAACGTCGTAACCGTACTTTATTAGATATGGTGCATTCTATGATGTCTGTTACCGATTTGCATTTATCATTTTGGGGTTATGCATTAGAGATAGCCGCATCCACGTTAAATAGGGCACCGTCTAAATCCGTTGAGACGACATCGTTCGAACTATGGTTTGGCAAGAAACCTAAGCTATCGTTTCTTAAAGTTTGGGGATGCGACGCTTTTGTCAAAAGGCTTCAGCCTGATAAACTCGAACCCAAATCGGAGAAGTGCACCTTCATAGGATACCCTAAAGAAACTATTGGGTACACCTTCGACCACAGATCTGAAGGCAAGATCTTTTTTGCTAAGAATCGGTCACTTCTAGAGAAGGAGTTTCTCTCGAAAGAAGTGAGTGGGAGGAAAGTAGAACTTGACGAGGTAATTGTAACAATTATCGAATTGGAAAGTAGCACATCAGAGAAAACTGTTCCCGTGATGTCTACACCAACTAGAGAGGAAGCTAATGATGATGAGCATGAAACTTCGGATCAAGTTACTACTGAACCTCGTAGGTCGACCAAAGACACGTTTCGCACCAGAGTGGTACGGTAATCCTGTCCTGGAAGTCATGTTGTTAGACAACGGTGAACCTACAAACTATGAAGAAGCTATGATGAGCCCAGGTTCCGACAAATGGCTTGAGGTCATGAAATCTGAGATAGGATCCATGTATGAGAACAAAGTATGGACTTTGGTGGACTTGCCCGATGATCGGCAGGCCATTGAAAATAAATGGATCTTCAAGAGGAAGACGGACGCTGATGGTAATATCACTATCTATAAAGCTTGACTTGTCGCGAAAGGTTTTCGACAAGTTAAAGGGGTTGACTATGATGAGACCTTCTCACCCGTAGCGATGCTTAAGTCTGTCCGAATCATGTTAGCAATTGCCGCATTTTATGATTATGAAATCTGGCAAATGGACGTCAAAACTGTATTCCTTAACGGATTTCTTAAAGAAGAGTTGTATATGATGCAACCAGAAGGTTTTGTCGATCCTAAAGGTGCTAACAAAGTGTGCATGCTCCAGTGATCCATCTATGGACTGGTGCAAGCATCTCAGAGTTGGAATATATGCTTCGATGAGGTGATCAAAGCATATGGTTTTATACAGACTTATGGTGAAGCCTGTATTTACAAGAAAGTGAGTGGGAGCTCTGTAGCATTAGCATTTCTGATATTATATGTGGATGACATATTGCTGACTGGAAATGATATAGAATTTCTGGATAGCATAAAAGGATACTTGAAGAAGATTTTTTCAATGAAAGACCTCGATGAAGCTGCTAATATATTGGGCATCAAGATCTATAGGGATAGATCGAGACGCTTAATAGGACTTTCACAAAGCACATACCTTGACAAAGTTTTGAAGAAGTTCAAGATGGATCAATCAAAGAAAGGGTTCTTGCCTGTGTTGCAAGGTGTGAAATTGAGTCAGACTCAAAGTCCGACCAGGACAGAAGATAGAGAGAAAATGAAAGTCATTCCCTATGCCTCAGCCATAGGTTCTATTATGTATGCCATGCTGTGTACCAGACCTGATGTGTGCCTTGCCATAAGTTTGGCAGGGAGGTACCAAAGTAATCCAGGAGTGGATCACTGGACAGTGGTCAAAATCATCCTGAAGTTCCTGAAAAGGACCAAGGATATGTTTCTCGTTTATGGAGGTGACGAAGAGCTCGTCGTAAAAGGTTACGTCGATGCTAGATTCGGCACAGATCTGGATGACTCTAAGTCACAAACCGGATACGTATTTATATTGAATGGTGGAGCTGTCAGTTGGTGCAGTTCCAAGTAGAGCGTCGTGGCAGGATCTACGTGTGAAGAGGAGTACATAGCTGCTTCAGAAGCAGTGCATGAAGGAGTCTGGATGAACGAGTTCATATCCGATCTGGGTGTAATACCAAGTGCATCGGGTCCAATAACAATCTTTTGTGACAACACTGGAGCAATTGCCTTAGCGAAGGAATCCAGGTTTCACAAGAGAACCAAACACATCAAGAGATGCTTCAACTCCATTCATAAAAAGGTCAAGGATGGAGACATAGAAATTTGCAAAGTACATACGGATCTGAATGTGGCAGACCGGTTGACTAAACCTGTTCCGCGGGCAAAACATGATCAACACCAAGACTCCATGGGTGTTAGATTCATTACTATGTAATCTAGATTATTGACTCTAGTGCAAGTGGGAGACTGTTGGAAATATGCCCTAGAGGCAATAATAAAGTGGTTATTATTATATTTCCTTAATCATGATAACGGTTTATTATTCATGCTATAATTGTATTGATCGGAAAATTAAATACATGTGTGGATACATAAACAAATACCGTGTCCCTAGTAAGCCTCTACTATACTAGCTCGTTGATCAAAAGATGGTTAAGGTTTCCTAACCATAGACATGTGTTGTCACTTCATAATGGGATCACATCATTAGGAGAATGATGTGATGGACAAGACCCATCCGTTAGCTTAGCATATGATCGCTCAGTTTATTGCTACTGCTTTCTTAATGTCAAATACATATTCCTTCGACCATCAGATCATGCAACTCTCGGATACCGGAGGAATACCTTGTGTGCCATCAAACATCACAACGTAACTGGGTGATCATAAAGATGCTCTATAGGTATCTCCGAAGGTGTCTGTTGAGTTGGCATGGATCGAGATTGGAATTTGTCACTCCGTGTATCGGAGAGGTATCTCTGGGCCCTCTTGGTAATACAGCATCACAAGAAGCTTGCAAGCAAAATAACTAAGGAATCCCAAACAATTTCTTTCTTGAAAACATGAACATTTTTTGGGGATCTCAAAACATCTTTAGAAAACAGAAACAAAATTAAAAATGCAAGCATTTCTCAAAATGTAGAACAACTATTTAAAACGTGAACAAGGGTTTGAAAAATAGAAGCAAAATTGGAAACGCATTTTTTTTCGAAATTATGAACAATTTTTCGAAAACAAAAACTTTTCGTCAAATTCTCTTAGCATTTTTGGAATTTGCGACTAAATTTTACAAAACATTAACATTTTTTTGAATTTTTGTTTTCTTAAGAGGGTATCTTTTGAAATCCATGAACATTTTGTGCATTTGATAATAAAATTTGAAAAATGCGAATATTTTTTGAAATTTGGAATTCTAAACTTTTCTGAATTTTTGAACATTTTATGAAAAGAAGCGCACAATTTTTTAAAGTCTAATTTTTATATTTTTGGCAAAGAAACTAATACTTTTGAATTTCTAAACTTTTTTAGATTACTACTAAGCAAAATTTCAAAACTGGAACATTTATTATAAAATGAACAAATTCGAAAAGTGTGATTGTTTTTAGGATTTCTGAAATCGTGAAAAAGAAACACAAAATTGGAAAATAAAATGGAAATGGAAACAAAGAGAAGAAAAGAAAAAAGGAGAGAAAATTAAAATAAAAAACAGGAAAAACAAAAAATGAGAAAGAAGCAGAAAAAGAACGCTAGAGACGGCCCAACAAGCGTCCGACGAGAGCGATGTCTTCGCCAAGTTGGGTCAAGGCCTAAGTGTTTTTTTCTTTCTTTCTTTCTTTTCTTTTTTTTCGTTATCCTCTTTTTTTTATATAATTCATTTTATCTTTTTTGAAATTTATTATTCTTTTTAAGCTCTATTGAGAATTTTGAAATATTGTTTGGAATAGCAAAAAATGTTCTGGTTTGCAAATATTGTCTACAATATTTCAAATTATTCTCAAATTTCAAAAAATATTTCTGTTTTCAATTTTTTTTGTTCACAAATTTATGTAATGTATGTGTTCCAAAAAAGTTGATAAATTTGAAAAAAGTACATGGTTTGCAATTTGTGTTCAAAATTTTCATCAATTGTTGGAAATTTGTTAATATTTTTTAAAAAGGTGGTCAAGTTTGTATATCCAATTTGAAATTTCCAAATTGTTAACAAATTTTAAGAAATGTTTAGGACATGAGAATATTTTCATGTTAATTCATAATGATGGAAAATAACAGAAGAACTGAAATTAGAAAAAACTACATGCTCACGGATGCATCCGTCTCGCCTAGTCTCACACACTCTTCTCTAGTGGTGGGTTTTTGGAGTATGGATAAATGACCAAACTTCTTGCAACAATCTGGCACGGACATAGGACGCATCTGTGCCAGGTTTAAATGACTTCCGACACCGTTTACAAGTTGCGAGATATCTGACCATTTATCTGTCTTGTTTAACCGTCAAAACTCCACAAAATGTAAAATTCATCAAAAACTGAAACAATTTGGCATGGTTCCTATAATTGGTAATAAAAGGTCAAGGAAAAAATTGGGGCCATTTCAACAATGTAGAGAAACAACACGCTCTCACATGAAGCTTACAAGCCTACCCGAACACCCTCTGTTGAACATGGTCAATTTTTGGACAATTTTAAATGACCTCAACTTTTGCAACAAAGTGGGCCTATCCATGGCAGGCATCCATGTCTGATTTGAACGATTGCTGACACCTTATTCAACTTGCGACATGTTCGACATTTATCAGCCTTTTTACTGAAAAAACTACAGAAAATGCAAAAGTTGCCGAAACCAAAACAACTTGGCAAGGTACTTTGAATTGGTCATACAAGGGTATGGGAAAAAATTGGGGCCATTTGAGATATGTTAAAAAAAGTGTTCTCAGCGGACCCTTCTGCCCCTACCCGAAAACCTTTCGTTGAACATTATCCATTTTTTGACATGCATGAAATGACCCCAACTTTTGTCACCAGGTGGGCATGCCCATGGTAGGAATCCATGCCTAGTTTGAGCGAATTCCAACGCCGTATGCATGTAGCGTCATGTCCAGCTATTTATTGACTTTTTTCACCGAGAAAACTCCAGAAAATGCAAAACTTATCGACAAGGCAAAACAATTGGCATGGTGCCTTAAATTGGTCATAAAAAACATGAAAAAATAAGGCCATTTCAAGGATGTAGAAAAACAACGTGCTCTCAAACGGAGCCTAATTGCCTACCCAAACACCCTTCGTTGAACATGGTCTATTTTGGAGATCTTCCAAATGACGCCAACTGTTGCAAGCAGGTGGTAGGCATCCACGTCAGGTTTGAACGATTTCCGACATAGTATACAAGTTGTGACACGCCCGGCCATTTATCGGCCATTTTTACCAAGAATACTCCAGAAAATACAAATTTTATTAAAACTAAAACAACCTATCATGGTTACTTAAATTGATCATGGGAAAAATTCGGTCCATTTGATGGATGTAAAAAAAGCATGTTGTGAGATTGACCCTTCTACCCTATCTGAACACCCTCCGTTGACCTTGTTTATTTTTGGATATGCATGAAATGACCCCAACTTTTGGTATTAGGTGGGCATGCTTATGATAGGCATCCATGCCTGGTTTGAACGAATTTCAACACCATATGCACATTGCGTCACGAGAAAACTCTAGGAAATGCAAAACTTGTCGAAAACCCAAAAAAAATTGACATGGTGGCTTGAATTAGTAATACAAGGCCATGAAACTTTTTTGGGGCCATTTGACGAATGTCAAAATAATTGGGGCCATTTCAAGGATGTCGAAAAAAGTTCACGGCTAAAAAACTAAGAAATTTCAAAAAAAATTCACAAAATTGGGAAAAACTTCATGAAAATTAGAAAATGTTCAAAAAATATGAAACAAATTCAGAAAAATTGAAAAATAGTTCATGCAGTTGAAAAAAAACTCACAGCTAAAAAATTCACAAATTTGAAAAAAGTTTGCGGATCTAATGATACCAACTTATGAAGGCACAACCTCGCACGTGCCGATGATTTGTCCCGATCTTTTACGATGCAACGAAATCCTCCAAGATCCACGATAAAATCTCCCAATTACGCGAACCAGTACACGTAACCTGAAGATGGGGGGACGACGACCAATGGGACAATCCCTTGATACACGAGGAACCTCCCGCCGTAGTAGACGTAACCATCACGCAACCCGTCGGTGACGACGGACCTCGAGCCAAGTGCAACTTTCACGCATAAAATTCACATAAAATAATTAACGACAACAGCTTAATAGTCGATACACATGTTGTCTAAACGTAGAAAATAACCTAAAAACTACAACGCACGCAGGCTTGGCTTTATAGCAGTAGCCGCACCTCTAACTTGATCCAAAAGAAAAATACGCAACTAATTAGAACCAGAAAAATCTAAACAAATGTATCTAATATTTGTGTCTTGCACATTATCCTAATTGCCATGCATGTTGGTGGGCCCCAGCCCGTGTCCTTCAGGGAGAATAATCCCGACGAGCGATGATCCTTCGGCAAACCATCGACAACTTTTGGTGGTTGTGACCGACTAAAAAAATAACAATCTTTATTTTTCTATCTCTTTTGATCACTTTCCTTTTCAATCTGACTTGCATTGTTATCTGACTTGAATCCTATTTGGCGCTTATGCGCCCGTTTACATAAATTTTAGAAAAAATTAACAAAAACAATGAATTGAAAAAAAAAACTGAAAAATGTTTGTACCAATTGGAAAAAGTTTGCGATAATGGAAAAAGTTCATGATTTTGAAAAAAAAAATCACTAATTTGAAAAAAGCATAAAATTGTAAAAATTTCATCTGTTGTAAAAAAGGTCATCAATTTAGAAAATAGTTTGAAAATTTTAATTGATTTGAAAAAACTTTCACTAATTTTGAATTAAAAAATCTCGAATTTGAAAATAGTTCACGGGGGTATGAGAAAAGTTCATCGATTTTGAATGAAAAAATCACGAATTCAAAAATAGTTCACTGGGTTTTTAAAAAGTTCACGGATTTAAAAAAACCACTGATTTTGATAAAAAAAAGTCCATGAATTTGAAAAAAGTTCATCGAATTTAGAAAAAAAGTTCGTTGATTTGAATAAAAGTTCATCGAATTTGAAAAAAGTTCATACATTTTTTTTAAAAAGTTCATCGAATTCGGAAAAAGTTCATCGACTTTGAATTCATTTCTCTAATTTGAAAAAAGTTC
Organism: Thinopyrum elongatum; assembly: GCA_011799875.1. Taxonomy (NCBI): domain Eukaryota; kingdom Viridiplantae; phylum Streptophyta; class Magnoliopsida; order Poales; family Poaceae; genus Thinopyrum; species Thinopyrum elongatum. The sequence goes on along the minus strand of CM022297.1, from coordinate 343,511,690 downwards.
ATTAAAATTAAAAAAATTAATCCATTTTGAAAAAAAGTTCATCAATTCTCAAAAAAGTTCACAAATTTGAAAAAGAGTTCATCGATTCTTAAAAAAAATACAAGAATTAAGAAAAGTTCTCGCATTTGCAAAAGAAAAAGGAAACTAAAGAGAAACAGGGGAAAAAAGAAAAAAAAATGCGGCCATCGCGATCTGGAGAAAGAATAAAACGATGAAAACGAAGTCAATTGTCACTTGCGGCTTGGTGTTCGAGTGGTTGGTGCATTGCTCTGCGAAGCTTTTGGTCTCAGGTTGGATTCCGGCGCAACACTTCATTTTTTATTAGTTTTTCTAGAAAGAAAGGGGAAAATGAGTCGGGCCCAACTAGCCGCGCCCTGCAGGCGCCCGTTTGTAAACGAGCGCATAAGCGCCAAATAGGATTCACCAGATAACAATGCAAGTCAGATTGAAAAGGAAAGTGATCAAAAGAGATAGAAAAATAAAGATTGTTATTTTTTTAGTTGGTCACAACCACCAAAAGTTGTCGATGGTTTGCCGAAGGATCATCGCTCATCGGGATTATTCTCCTTGAAGGACACGGGCTGGGGCCCACCAACATGCATGGCAATTAGGATATTGTGCAAGACACAAATATTAGATACATTTGTTTAGATTTTTCTGGTTCTAATTAGTTGCGTATTTTTCTTTTGGATCAAGTTAGAGGTGCGGCTACTGCTATAAAGCCAAGCCTGCGTGCGTTGTAGTTTTTAGGTTATTTTCTACGTTTAGACAACATGTGTATCAACTATTAAGCTGGCGTCGTTAATTATTTTATGTGAATTTTCTGCGTGAAAGTTGCACTTGGCTCGAGGTCCGTCGTCACCGACGGGTTGCACGATGGTTACGTCTACTACGGCAGGAGGTTCCTTGTGTATCAAGGGATTGTCCCATTGGTCGTCGTCACCCCATCTTCAGGTTACGTGTACTGGTTCGTGTAGTTGGGAGATTCTATCGTGGATCTTGGAGGATTTCGTTGCATCGTAAAAGATCAGGACAAATCATCGGCACGTCCGAGATCGTGCCTTCATAAGTTGGTATCATTAGATCCGCAAACTTTTTTCAAATTTGTGAATTTTTTAGCTATGAGTTTTTTTTCAACTGCATGAACTTTTTTTCAATTTTTCTGAATTTGTTTCATATTTTTTGAACATTTCATAATTTTCATGAAGTTTTTCCCAATTTTGTGAACTTTTTTGAAATTTCTTAGTTTTTTAGCAGTGAACTTTTTTCGACATCCTTGAAATGGCCCCAATTATTTTGACATTCGTCAAATGGCCCCAAAAAAGTTTCATAGCCTTGTATTACTAATTCAAGGCACCATGTCAATTTTTTTTGGGTTTTCGACAAGTTTTGCATTTCCTAGAGTTTTCTCGTGACGCAATGTGCATATGGTGTTGAAATTCGTTCAAACCAGGCATGGATGCCTATCATAAGCATGCCCAACTAATACCAAAAGTTGGGGTCATTTCATGCATATCCAAAAATAAACAAAGTCAACGAAGGGTGTTCAGATACGGTAGAAGGGTCAATCTCACAACTTGCTTTTTTTTACATCCATCAAATGGACCGAATTTTTCCCATGACCAATTTAAGTAACCATGATAGGTTGTTTTGGTTTTAATAAAATTTGTATTTTCTGGAGTATTCTTGGTAAAAATGGCCGATAAATGGCCGGACGTGTCACAACTTGTATACTATGTCGGAAATCGTTCAAACCTGACGTGGATGCCTACCACGTGCATGACCACCTGCTTGCAACAGTTGGTGTCATTTGGAAGATCTCCAAAATAGACCATGTTCAATGAAGGGTGTTTGGGTAGGCAATTAGGCTCCGTTTGAGAGCACGTTGTTTTTCTACATCCTTGAAATGGCCTTATTTTTTTTCATGTTTTTTATGACCAATTTAAGGAACCATGCCAATTGTTTTGCCTTGTCGATAAGTTTTGCATTTTCTGGAGTTTTCCCGGTGAAAAAAGTCAATAAATAGCTGGACATGACGCTACATGCATACGGCATTGGAATTCGTTCAAACTAGGCATGGATTCCTACCATGGGCATGCCCACCTCGTGACAAAAGTTGGGGTCATTTCATGCATGTCAAAAAATGGATAATGTTCAACGGAAGGTTTTCGGGTAGGGGCAGAAGGGTCCGCTGAGAGAACTTTTTTTAACATATCTCAAATGGCCCCAATTTTTTTCCCATAACCTTGTATGACCAATTCAAAGTACCTTGCCAAGTTGTTTTGGTTTCGGTAACTTTTGCATTTTCTGTAGTTTTTTCAGTAAAAAGGCTGATAAATGGTCGAACATGTCGCAAGTTGAATACGGTGTCAGCAATCATTCAAATCAGACATGGATGCCTGCCATGGACATGCCCACTTTGTTGCAAAAGTTGAGGTCATTTAAAATTGTCCAAAAATTGACCATGTTCAACAGAGGGTATTCGGGTAGGCTAGTAAGCTTCATGTGAGAGCGTGTTGTTTCTCTACATCATTGAAATGCCCCCAATTTTTTCCTTCACCTTTTATTACCAATTAAAGGAACCATGCCAAATTGTTTCAGTTTTTGATGAATTTTACATTTTGTGGACTATTGACGGTTAAACAAGACAGATAAATGGTCGGATATCTCGCAACTTGTAAACGGTGTCGGAAGTCATTTAAACCTGGCACAGATGCGTCATATGTCCATGCTAGATTTTTGCAAGAAGTTTGGTCATTTATCCATACTCCAAAAACCCACCACTAGAGAAGAGTGTGTGAGACTAGGCGAGACGGATGCATCCGTGAGCATGTAGTTTTTTCTAATTTCAGTTCTTCTGTTATTTTCCATCATTATGAATTAACATGAAAATATTCTCATGTCCTAAACATTTCTTGAAATTTGTTAACAATTTGGAAATTTCAAATTGGATATACAAACTTGACCACCTTTTTAAAAAATATTAACAAATTTCCAACAATAGATGAAAATTTTGAACACAAATTGCAAACCATGTACTTTTTTCAAATTTATCAACTTTTTTGGAACACATACATTACATAAATTTGTGAACAAAAAAATTGAAAACAGAAATATTTTTTGAAATTTGAGAATATTTTGAAATATTGTAGACAATATTTGGAAACCAGAACATTTTTTGCTATTCCAAACAATATTTCAAAATTCTCAACAGAGTTTCAAAAGAATAATAAATTTCAAAAAAGAGAAAATGAATTGTATATAAAAAAAGGGGATAAACGAAAAAAAAGAAAAGAAAGAAAGAAAAAAACACTTAGGCCTTGATCCAACTTGGCGAAGACATCGCTCTCGTCGAACGCTTGTTGGGCCGTTTCTAGCGTTTTTTTTCTGCTTCTTTTTCATTTTTCCTGTTTTTTATTTTAATTTTCTCTCCTTTTTTCTTTTCTTCTCTTTGTTTCCATTTCCATTTTATTTTCCAATTTTGTGTTTCTTTTTCACGATTTCAGAAATCCTAAAAACAATCACACTTTTCGAATTTGTTCATTTTTTAATAAATGTTCCAGTTTTGAAATTTTGCTTAGTAGTAATCTAAAAAAGTTTAGAAATTCAAAAGTATTAGCTTCTTTGCCAAAAATATAAAAATTAGACTTTAAAAAATTGTGCGCTTCTTTTCATAAAATGTTCAAAAATTCAGAAAAGTTTAGAATTCCAAATTTCAAAAAATATTCACATTTTTCAAATTTTATTATCAAATGCACAAAATGTTCATGGATTTCAAAAGATACCCTCTTAAGAAAACAAAAATTCAAAAAAATGTTAATGTTTTGCAAAATTTAGTCGCGAATTCCAAAAATGCTAAGAGAATTTGACGAAAAGTTTTTGTTTTCGAAAAATTGTTCATAATTTCGAAAAAAATTGCGTTTCCAATTTTGCTTCTATTTTTCAAACCCTTGTTCACGTTTTAAATAGTTGTTCTTCATTTTGAGAAATGCTCGCGTTTTTAATTTTGTTTCTGTTTTTCGAAAGATGTTTTGAGATCCCAAAAAAGTGTTCATGTTTTCAAGAAAGAAATTGTTCGGGGTTCCTTAGTTATTTTGCTTGCAAGCTTTTTGTGATGCTGTATTACCGAGAGGGCCCAGAGATACCTCTCCGATACACGGAGTGACAAATCCCAATCTCGATCCATGCCAACTCAACAGACACCTTCGGAGATACCTGTAGAGCATCTTTATGATCACCGAGTTACGTTGTGATGTTTGATAGCACACAAGGTATTCCTCCGGTATCCGAGAGTTGCATGATCTCATGGTCGAAGGAATATGTATTTGACATTAAGAAAGCAGTAGCAATAAACTGAGCGATCATATGCTAAGCTAACGGATGGGTCTTGTCCATCACATCATTCTCCTAATGATGTGATCCCGTTATCAAGTGACAACACATGTCTATAGTTAGGAAACCTTAACCATCTTTTGATCAACGAGCTAGTCTAGTAGAGGCTTACTAGGGACACGGTATTTGTTTATGTATCCACACATGTATTTAATTTTCCGATCAATACAATTATAGCATGAATAATAAACCTTTATCATGATTAAGGAAATATAATAATAACCACTTTATTATTGCCTCTAGGGCATATTTCCAACAGTCTCCCACTTGCACTAGAGTCAATAATCTAGATTACATAGTAATGAATCTAACACCCATGGAGTCTTGGTGTTGATCATGTTTTGCCCATAGAACAGGTTTAGTCAACCGGTCTGCCACATTCAGATTCGTATGTACTTTGCAAATTTCTATGTCTCCATCCTTGACCTTTTTATGAATGGAGTTGAAGCATCTCTTGATGTGTTTGGTTCTCTTGTGAAATCTGGATTCCTTCGCTAAGGCAATTGCTCAAGTGTTGTCACAAATGATTGTCATTGGACCCGATGCACTGGGTATTACACCCGTATCGGATATGAACTCATTCATCTAGACTCCTTCATGCGCTGCTTCCGAAGCAGCTATGTACTCCTCTTCACACGTAGATCCTGCCATGACGCTCTGCTTGGAACTGCACCAACTGACAGCTCCACCATTCAATATAAATACGTATCTGGTTTGTGACTTAGAGTCATCCAGATCTGTGTCGAATCTAGCATCGACGTAACCTTTTACGACGAGCTCTTCGTCACCTCCATAAACGAGAAACATATCCTTGGTCCTTTTCAGGAACTTCAGGATGATTTTGACCGCTGTCCAGTGATCCACTCCTGGATTACTTTGGTACCTCCCTGCCAAACTTATGGCAAGGCACATATCAAGTCTGGTACACAGCATGGCATACATAATAGAACCTATGGCTGAGGCATAGGGAATGACTTTCATTTTCTCTCTATCTTTTATCGTGGTTGGACTTTGAGTCTGACTCAATTTCACACCTTGCAACACAGGCAAGAACCCTTTCTTTGATTGATCCATTTTGAACTTCTTCAAAACTTTGTCAAGGTATGTGCTTTGTGAAAGTCCTATTAAGCGTCTCAATCTATCCCTATAGATCTTGATGCCCAATATATAAGCAGCTTCATCGAGGTCTTTCATTGAAAAAAATCTTCTTCAAGTATCCTTTTATGCTATCCAGAAATTCTATATCATTTCCAGTCAGCAATATGTCATCCACATATAATATCAGAAATGCTAATGCTACAGAGCTCCCACTCACTTTCTTGTAAATACAGGCTTCACCATAAGTCTGTATAAAACCATATGCTTTGATCACCTCATCAAAGCGTATATTCCAACTCTGAGATGCTTGCACCAGTCCATAGATAGCTCGCTGGAGCATTCACACTTTGTTAGCACCTTTAGGATCAACAAAACCTTCTGGTTGCATCATATACAACTCTTCTTTAAGAAATCCGTTAAGGAATGCAGTTTTGACGTCCATTTGCCAGATTTCATACTCATAAAATGCGGCAATTTCTAACATGATTCGGACAGACTTAAGCATCGCTACGGATGAGAAGGTCTCATCGTAGTCAACCCCTTTAACTTGTCGAAAACCTTCCACGACAAGTCAAGCTTTATAGATAGTGATATTACCATCAGCGTCCGTCTTCCTCTTGAAGATCCATTTATTTTCAATGGCCCGCCGATCATCGGGCAAGTCCACCAAAGTCCATACTTTTTTCTCATATATGGATCCTATCTCAGATTTCATGACCTCAAGCCATTTGTTGGAATCTGGGCTCATCATAGCTTCTTCATAGTTCGTAGGTTCGTCGTTGTCTAACAACATGACTTCCAGGACAGGATTACCGTACCACTCTGGTGCGAAACGTGTCCTGGTCGACCTACGAGGTTCAGTAGTAACTTGATCCGAAGTTTCATGATCATCATCATTAGCTTCCTCTCTAGTTGGTGTAGACATCACGGGAACAGTTTTCTCTGATGTGCTACTTTCCAATTCGAGAGAAGTTACAATTACCTCATCAAGTTCTACTTTCCTCCCACTCACTTCTTTCGAGAGAAACTCCTTCTCTAGAAGTGACCCATTCTTAGCAAAAAAGATCTTGCCTTCAGATCTGTGGTAGAAGGTGTACCCAATAGTTTCTTTAGGGTATCCTATGAAGATGCACTTCTCCGATTTGGGTTCGAGTTTATCAGGCTGAAGCCTTTTGACATAAGCGTCGCATCCCCAAACTTTAAGAAACGACAGCTTAGGTTTCTTACCAAACCATAGTTCATATGGGCCGGAGAAATCATGCATGGACAAGGGACTCCTCTTGGTTGACCAATGGGAAAAGGACGTGCATGACAGATAACAAGGGAGCTCCTACTCAGCGCTTTAAGCGCCCGTTAGCGCTGCTGACGCTCACAACGCGGCGTAACAGGCCGGCCCAGCAATCTGCTGAAAAATCCAACGTGATGGAAAAAATTACTGATTAAATTCCGGTGAAGTGGGACTCGAACTCCAGCCGCCAATGTCAACCGCACAGCGAGCTAAGCACTAGACAATGCTCGACTTCCCAACCTACACTGGGGAAACGGATCTAGTAAACCCTTCCTTGAGTGCAAACATTATCATATACTAGTAGTATTATACCCATTAATTTGAATAAAGTAAAACATAAATTTGAGAAAGAATTCACAAAAACAATGAATTCAAAAAATAAAAAAACTGAAAATGTTTGTACCAATTAAAAAAGTTTGCGATAATGGAAAAAGTTCATGATTTTGAAAAAAAAGTTCACTAATTTGAAAAAAGCATAAAATTGTAAAAATTTCATCAGTTGTAAAAAAGGTCATTAATTTAGAAAATAGTTTGAAAAAGTTAATTGATTTGAAAAAACTTTCACTGATTTTGAATTAAAAAATCTCAAATTTGAAAATAGTTCACGGGGGTATTAGAAAAGTTCATCGATTTTGAATGAAAAAATCACGAATTCAAAAATAGTTCACTGGGTTTTCAAAAAGTTCATGGATTTGAAAAAAAAAACCACTGATTTTGATAAAAAAAGTCCATGAATTTGAAAAAAGTTAATCGAATTTAGCAAAAAGTTCGTTGATTTGAATAAAAGTTCATCGAATTTGAAAAAAGTTCATACATTTTTTTAAAAAAGTTCATCGAATTCAGAAAAAGTTCATCGACTTTTCATTTCTCTAATTTGAAAAAAGTTCATTAAAATTAAAAAAAAATCATCCATTTTGAAAAAAAGTTCATCAACTCTCAAAAAAGTTCACAAATTTGAAAAAGAGTTCATCGATTCTTAAAAAAAATACGAGAATTAAGAAAAGTTCGCGCATTTGCAAAAGAAAAAGGAAACAAAAGAGAAACAGGAAAAAAAGAAAAAAACGCGGGCATTGCGATCTGGAGAAAGAATAAAACGATGAAAACGAAGTCAATTGTCACTTGCGGCTTGGTGTTCGAGTGGTTGGTGCGTTGCTCTGCGAAGCTTTTGGTCTCAGGTTCGATTCCGGAGCAATGCTTCATTTTTTATCAGTTTTTCTAGAAAGAAAGGGGAAAATGAGCCAGGCCCAACTAGCCGCGCCCTGCAGGCGCCCGTTTGTAAACGGGCGCATAAGCGCCAAATAGGATTCGCCAGATAACAATGCAAGTTAGATTGAAAAGGAAAGTGATCAAAAGAGATAGAAAAATGAAGATTGTTATTTTTTTAGTCGTTCACAACCACCAGAAGTTGTCGATGGTTTGCCGAAGGATCATCGCTCGTCGGGATTATTCTCCCTGAAGGACACGGGCTGGGGCCCACCAACATGCATGGCAATTAGGATAATGTGCAAGACACAAATATTAGATACATTTGTTTAGATTTTTCTGGTTCTAATCAGTTGCGTATTTTTCTTTTGGATCAAGTTAGAGGTGCGGCTACTGCTATAAAGCCAAGCCTGCGTGCGTTGTAGTTTTTAGGTTATTTTCTACGTTTAGACAACATGTGTATCGACTATTAAGCTGTCGTCGTTAATTATTTTATGTGAATTTTCTGCTTGAAAGTTGCACTTGGCTCGAGGTCCGTCATCACCGACGGGTTGCGCGATGGTTACGTCTACTACGGCGGGAGGTTCCTCGTGTATCAAGGGATTGTCCCATTGGTCGTCGTCACCCCATCTTCAGGTTATGTGTACTGGTTCGCGTAATTGGGAGATTTTATCGTGGATCTTGGAGGATTTCGTTGCATCGTAAAAGATTGGGACAAATCATCGACACGTCCGAGGTCGTGCCTTCATAAGTTGGTATCATTAGATCTGCAAACTTTTTTAAAATTTGTGAATTTTTTAGCTGTGAGTTTTTTTTTCAACTGCATGAACTTTTTTTCAATTTTTCTGAATTTGTTTCATAATTTTTGAACATTTTCTAATTTTCATGAAGTTTTTCCCAATTTTGTGAACTTTTTTGAAATTTCTTAGTTTTTTAGCCGTGAACTTTTTTCGACATCATTGAAATGGCCCCAATTATTTTGACATTCGTTAAATGGCCCCAGAAAAGTTTCATGGCCTTGTATTACTAATTCAAGGCACCATGTCAATTTTTTTTTGGGATTTCGACAAGTTTTGCATTTCCTAGAGTTTTCTCGTGATGCAATGTGCATATGGTGTTGAAATTCATTCAAACCAGGCATGGATGCCTATCATAAGCATGCCCACCTAGTGCCAAAAGTTGGGGTCATTTCATGCATATCCAAAAATAAACAAGGTCAACGAAGGGTGTTCAGATAGGGTAGAAGGGTCAATCTCACAACATGCTTTTTTTACATCCATCAAATGGACTAAATTTTTCCCATGACCAATTTAAGTAACCATGATAGGTTGTTTTGGTTTTAATAAAATTTGTATTTTCTGGAGTATTCTTGGTAAAAATGGCCGATAAATGGCCGGACGTGTCACAACTTGTATACTATGTCAGAAATCGTTCAAACCTGACGTGGATGCCTACCACGTGCATGACCACCTGCTTACAACAGTTGGCGTCATTTGGAAGATCTCCAAAATAGACCATGTTCAACGGAAGGTGTTTGGGTAGGCAATTAGGCTCCGTTTGGGAGCACGTTGTTTTTCTACATCCTTGAAATGGCCTTAATTTTTTCATGTTTTTTATGACCAATTTAAGGCACCATGCCAATTGTTTTGCCTTGTCGATAAGTTTTGCATTTTCTGGAGTTTTCTCGGTGAAAAAAGTCAATAAATAGCTGGACATGACGCTACATGCATACGGCATTGGAATTCTCTCAAACTAGGCATGGATTCCTACCATGGGCATGCCCACCTGGTGACAAAAGTTGGGGTCATTTCATGCATGTCAAAAAATGGATAATGTTCAACGGAAGGTTATCGGGTAGGGGCAGAAGGGTCCGCTGAGAGCACTTTTTTTAACATATCTCAAATGGCCCCAATTTTTTTCCCATACCCTTGTATGACCAATTCAAAGTACCTTGCCAAGTTGTTTTGGTTTCGGCAACTTTTGCATTTTTTGTAGTTTTTTTAGTAAAAAGGCTGATAAATGGTCGAACATGTCGCAAGTTGAATACGGTGTCAGCAATCGTTCAAATCAGACATGGATGCCTGCCATGGACAGGCCCACTTTGTTGCAAAAGTTGAGGTCATTTAAAATTGTCCAAAAATTGACCATGTTCAACAGAGGGTGTTCGGGTAGGCTAGTAAGCTTCATGTGAGAGCGTGTTGTTTCTCTACATCGTTGAAATGGCCCCAATTTTTTCCTTGACCTTTTATTACCAATTATAGGAACCATGCCAAATTGTTTCAGTTTTTGATGAATTTTACATTTTGTGGAGTTTTGACGGTTAAACAAGACAGATAAATGGTCGAATATCTCGCAACTTGTAAACGGTGTCAGAAGTCATTTAAACCTGGCACAGATGCGTCATATGTCTGTGCCAGATTGTTGCAAGAAGTTTGGTCATTTATCCATACTCCAAAAACCCACCACTAGAGAAGAGTGTGTGAGACTAGGCGAGACGGATGCATCCGTGAGCATGTAGTTTTTTCTAATTTCAGTTCTTCTGTTATTTTCCATCATTATGAATTAACATGAAAATATTCTCATGTCCTAAACATTTCTTGAAATTTGTTAACAATTTGGAAATTTCAAATTGGATATACAAACTTGACCACCTTTTTAAAAAATATTAACAAATTTCCAACAATTGATGAAAATTTTGAATACAAATTGCAAACCATGTACTTTTTTCAAATTTATCAACTTTTTTGGAACACATACATTACATAAATTTGTGAACAAAAAAAATTGAAAACAGAAATATTTTTTAAAATTTGAGAATACTTCAAAATTCTCAACCGACTTTAAAAAGAATAATAAATTTCAAAAAAGAGAAAATGAATTATATCAAAAAATGAGGATAAACGAAAAAAAAGAAAAGAAAGAAAGAAAAAAAAACACTTAGGCCTTGACCCAACTTGGCGAAGACATCGCTCTCGTCGGACGCTTGTTGGGCCGTCTCTAGCGTTCCTTTTCTGCTTCTTTCTCATTTTTTGTTTTTCCTGTTTTTTATTTTAATTTTCTCTCCTTTTTTCTTTTCTTCTCTTTGTTTCCATTTCCATTTTATTTTCCAATTTTGTGTTTCTTTTTCACAATTTCAGAAATCCTAAAAACAATCACACTTTTCGAATTTGTTCATTTTTTAATAAATGTTCCAATTTTGAAATTTTGCTTAGTAGTAATCTAAAAAAGTTTAGAAATTCAAAAGTATTAGCTTCTTTGCCAAAAATATAAAAATTAGACTTTAAAAAATTGTGCGCTTCTTTTCATAAAAGGTTCAAAAATTCAGAAAAGTTTAGAATTCCAAATTTCAAAAAATATTCACATTTTTCAAATTTAATTATCAAATGCGCAAAATGTTCATGGATTTCAAAAGATACCCTTTTAAAAAACAAAAATTCAAAAATATGTTCATGTTTTGCAAAATTTAGTCGCAAATTCCAAAAATGCTAAGAGAATTTGACGAAAAGTTTTTGTTTTCAAAAAATTGTTCATAATTTCGAAAAAAATTGCGTTTCCAATTTTGCTTCTATTTTTCAAACCCTTGTTCACGTTTTAAATAGTTGTTCTTCATTTTGAGAAATGATCGCGTTTTTAATTTTGTTTCTGTTTTTCGAAAGATGTTTTGAGATCCCAAAAAAATGTTCATGTTTTCAAGAATGAAATTGTTCTACAAATTTGAAAATTTTGCCATACTTAAATATTGCTATTAAATTTATGCTTCTAATGCCTATGCTAGTGAATTCATTAGGAGAATGTCAGCTGCTTTGGAAGAGATTAATGATATGCAGGAATCTATAAATAATTATGATCCCGTTGATTCGCTTGAAATATCCCTTTTTGATGAATTTGATGCTTACTATGCTTGTGGCCATGATGCCAATATTAATGATGCTTATGGAGATGAACTTGCCATACTTTCTTGTGCTAAAAATGAAATTATTGTTGTCGCACCCACACTTGATAGTTCCTTGAATGAAAAGCATGAATGCAATGATGTCACTATAAATTCTATTAATGTCAATTGTGCTAATGATATGCAAAGCTGCAAGCTCGGGGATGATAATTTTGTTATGTCCACTACTTATTGCAATGATCATGATTGGCGTGATGCTTCTTACGATCTTGAAAATTTAAGCCTCATGATGAATATGATAATGCTAATAATGTTTGCAATAATATTGGAAGTGGGTTTAGAAGAGTGTCAACTTTAGGAAAATAGAATCTCACATATTTGGAGAGTGTTCAATCTTATGAAATTATTGACAAAAGTGGGTTTGGAGAGGTCATGACTTTAGTTGATGTTAATCCTACTATCTTGGAAGATTTGAAGATTTACTTGCATGTGGATCATGGAGAGAACATTTTATATGATAACTAAATTTTAGAATTTGATTATAATCCCACATGTAATTATTATGAGAGAGGAAAATATAGTTGTAGAAATCTTCATGTTACTAATTACCTCTCTTCATGTTGAGATTGTTATTGTTTCTTTCTTCTTGCTTGCATATGCTAGATATTTCATGTCCTGATAATTTGTTTGCTTATAAAAAGCATATGCATAGGAAGAGAGTTAGACTTAAATGTGTTTGTCACATGTTTTATGATGCTCTCTTTGTGCTTCAACTCTTGTCTTTCATGTGAGCTTCAATAAAATCTCAAGCCTATCTGAATGGCTATAGAGAAAGAGCTTGCTGGGAGACAACCCAATTGTTTTCTTTTCTATTTTCTTATGTTTGCACAATTATGCTACTGTTATGATTGTGTTTTTATGTTTAAGTTAGTGTTTGTGCCAAGTAAAGCCTTTGGGATGATTTGGTTGATAGTTGACTTGATTCTTTGAAAAAATAGAAACTTTTGCTCCCAGTAGCTTAATTACTGTGGCTTACTGGAATGTGATAAAATTCTCAATTTTTTACACATTATTGATAAACAAATTTCCCACATTGTCCTAATTTTTCAGAATTTTTGGATTTACAGAAGTATTGTGTTTGTTCAGATCATTACAGATTGTTCTGTTCTTGACAGATTATGTTTTTGTTGCATAGTTTGCTTGTTTTAATGAATCTATGTACTGTATGGGAGAGTCTGTGTTTGGTTTTTTTTTATTCTCAGTCATGGAGAAGTTAGAATACAATAGGTATTATGCAATAACAAAGTATGAATGGGTTTACAACAGTACCTAAAGTTTATGATTTGCTTGTTATACTAACGGATCTCACGAGGTTTCTGTTGAGTTTTGTGTGCTGAAGTTTTCAAGTTTTGGGTGAGATCATGATGGATTAAGGAATAAGGAGCGGCAAGACCCTAAGCTTGGGGATGCCCAAGGAACCCCCAAGGTAATATTCAAGGAGACCCAAGCATCTAATCTTGGGGATGTGCTACTTCTTGAGCTTGCATTGATTTTTCCCTTGAAGAGGAAAGGGTGATGCAGCAAAGTAGAGATAAGTATTTCCCTCAGTTAAGAACCAAGGTATCAATCCAGTAGGAGGAACAAGCAAGTCTCCAATCTATGCACCTGCACAAACTAACAAACACTTGCACTCAATGCGAAAAAGGGGTTGTCAATCCCTTCACGGTCTCAAACAAGAGTGAGATCTAATAGAGATAGGTATAAAAGATAAATAAAAAGGCAAACTGAAGTAAATATAAATAAATTGCAGCAAGGTATTTTTGGGATTTTTTGGTTTATAGATCTGAAAATATATGATGGAAAATAGACCCGGGGGCCATAGGTTTCACTAGAGGCTTCTCTCTTGAAGATAGCATATGGTGGGTGAACAAATTACTGTTGAGCAATTGATAGAAAAGCGCAAAGTTATGACAATATCTAAGGCAATGATCATGAATATAGGCATCACGTCCGTGACAAGTAGACTGAAATGATTCTGCATCTACTACTATTACTCCACACATCGACCGCTATCCAGCATGCATCTAGAGTATTAAGTTCATAAGAACGGAGTAACGCCTTAAGCAAGATGACATGATGTAGAGGGATAAACTCAAGCAATATGATATAAACCCCATCTTTTTATCTTCGATGGCAACAAAACAGTACGTGCCTCGCTACACCTTCTATCACTGCGTGAGGACACTGCAAGATTGAACCCAAAACTAAGCACCTCTCCCATTGCAAGAAAAACCAATCTAGTTGGCCAAACCAAACCGATAGTTCAAAGAGAAATACAAAGATATCTTAATCATGCATAAAAGAGTTCAGAGAAGACTCAAATAATATTCATAGATAATCTTATCATAAATCCACAATTCATCGGATCTCAACAAACACACCGCAAAAAAGTATTACATCGAATAGATCTCCAAGAACATCGAGGAGAACATTGTATTGAAGATCAAAGATAGAGAAGAAGCCATCTAGCTACTAGCTATGGACCCATACGTCTGTGGTAAACTACTCACACATCATCGGAAGGGCAGCAAGGTTGATGTAGAGCCCCTCCATGATCGAATCCCCCTCCGGCAGATCGCCAAAAAAGGCCCCAAGATGGGATCTCGAGGGAACAGAGGCTTGCGGCGGCGGAAAAGTATTTTGGTGGACGCTTCTGGTGGTTTGGGAATATTTGGGAATTTATAGTGCAAAGATTAGGGTTAGGAGACCTTTGAGGGGCCCACAAGCCCGTAGGGCGCGCCTGGCAGGCTTGTGGCCTCCTCGAGAACCTTCTGGCCCCCTCTCCAAGTCCTCTGGATGTCTTCTGGTCCAAGAAAAATCATCACGAATGTTTTAAACTAAAAAACAAGGAAAACAGAAACTGGCACTGGGCTCTAGGTTAATAGGGTAGTCCAAAAAATAATATAAAATAGCATATTAATGCATATAAAACATCCAAAACAGATAATATAATAGCATGGAACAATAAAAAATTATAGATACGTTGGAGACGTATCAAGCATCCCCAAGCTTAATTCCTGCTCGTCCTCGAGTAGGTAATTGATAAAAACATAATTTTTGATGTGGAATGCTACCTAACATATTTATCAATGTAATCTTCTTTATTGTGGCATGAATATTCAGATCCATAAGATTCAAAACAAGAGTTTAATATTGACATAAAAACAATAATATTGCAATCATACTAATAAAGCAATCATGTCTTCTCAAAATTACATGGCCAAAGAAAGTTATCCCTACAAAATCTTATAGTCTGGCTATGGTGCATCTTCATCACACAAAGTATTTCATCATGCACAACCCCGATGACAAGCCAAGCAATTGTTTCATACTTTTGGTGTTCTTAAACTTTTTCAACTTTCACGCAATACATGAGCGTGAGCCATGGATATAGCACTATAGGTGGAATAGAATATGGTGGTTGTGGAGAAGACAAAAAAGAAGAAGAAAGTCTCACATCAACTAGGAAAATTAATGGGCTATGGAGATGCCCATCAAGTGATATCGATGCAAGTGAGTAGGGATTGCCATGCAACGGATGCACTAGAGCTATAAGTGTATGAAAGCTCAAAAAGAAACTAAGTGGGTGTGCATCCAACTTGCTTGCTCACGAAGACCTAGGACAATTTGAGGAAGCCCATCATTGGAATATACAAGCCAAGTTCTATAATGAAAAATTCCCACTAGTATATGAAAATGACAAAATAGGAGACTCTCTATCATGAAGATCATGGTGCTACTTTGAAGCACAAGTGTGGAAAAAGGATAGTAACATTGTCCCTTCTCTCTTTTCTCTCATTTTTTTCTTTTTTTGTTTGGGCTTCTTTGGCCTATTTTATTTTATTTGGGCTTCTTTGGCCTCTTTTATTTTTTTGTAAAGTCCGAAGACTCATCCCAACTTGTGAGGGAATCATAGCTTCCATCATACTTTCCTCACATGGGACAATGCTCTAATAATGATGATCATCACACTTCTATTTACTTACAACTCAAAGATTACAACTCGATACTAGAACAAGATATGACTCTATATGAATGCCTCCGACGGTGTACCGGGATGTGCTATGATCAAGAGTGACATGTATAAAAAAATATGAATGGTGGCCAAGCCACAAATACTATGCCAACTACATGATCATGCAAAGCAATATGACAATGATGGTGTGTGTCATAATAAAACGGAACGGTGGAAGTTGCATGGCAATATATCTCGGAATGGCTATGGAAATGCCATAATAGGTAGATATGGTGGCTGTTTTGAGGAAGGGTATATGGTGGGTTTAATGCACCGGCGAAAGTTACGCGGTACTAGAGAGGCTAGCAATGGTGGAAGGGTGAGAGTGTGTATAATCCATGGACTCAACATTAGTCATAAAGAACTCACATACTTATTGCAAAAATTTATTAGCTATCGAAACAAAGTACTACACGTATGCTCCTAGGGGGGTAGATTGGTAGGAAAAGACCATCGCTCGTCCCCGACCGCCACTCATAAGGAAGACAATCAAAAAATAAACCATGCTTCGACTTCATCACATAACGGTTCAACATACGTGCATGCTACGGGAATTACAAACTTTAACACAAGTATTTCTACCAATCCACAATTACTCACTAGCATGACTCTAATATCACCATCTTCATATCTCAAAACAAATGCAAGGAATCAAACTTCTCATCTATTCAATGCTCTTTACATGAAAGTTTTTATTATATCCCTCTTGGATGCCATCATATTAGGACTAAATTCATAACCTAAGCAAATTACCATGCTGTTTAAGACTCTCAAAATAATATATGTGAAGAATGAGAGTTCAACAATTTCTATAAAATAAAGCCACCGCCGTGCTCTAAAAAGTTATAAGTGAAGCACTAGAGCAAACTGCCTAGCTCAAAAGATATAAGTGAAGCACATAGAGTATTCTAATAAATTCACAATTAATGTGTGTCCCTCTCAAAAGGTGTGTACAGAAAGGATGATTGTGGCAAACTAAAAATCAAAGACTCATATCATACAAGACGCTCCAAGAAAAACACATATCATGTGGTGAATAAAAATATAGCCTCAAGTAAATTTACCGATGGATTGAAGACAAAAGAGGGGATGCCATCCGGGGAATCCCCAAGCTTAGATGCTTGGTTGTCCTTGAATATTACCTTGGGGTGCCTTGGTAATCCCCAAGCTTAGGCTCTTGCCACTCCTTATTCCATTGTCCATCAAATCTTTACCCAAAACTTGAAAACTTCACAACACAAAACTTAACAGGAAAGTCATAAGATCCGTTAGTATAATAAAATAAATCACCACTTTAGGTACTGTTGTGAACTCATTATTAATTTATAATGGTGTTATATATACAGTATTGCAACTTCTCCATGGTTCATACCCCCCGATACTACCCATAGATTCATCAAAATAAGCAAACAACACATAGAAAACAGAATCTGTCAAAAATAGAACAGTCTGTAGTAATCTGGAAATTTTGTATACTTCTATAACTCCAAAAATTCTGAAAAATTAGGAAATTTTAGGAAATTTTTATATCAATATTTTGTAAAAAAATCAGATCAAAATCACATTTCCGTGATTTTTAAAATTTCTGGCAATGAGCGCAAAACTTTCTGTTTTTCAGTAAGATCAAATCAACTATCATCGTAGACCATCCCAAAGGTCATACTTGTCTCAAATACTAATTAAAACACCAATACACAATTACTACAGAGGTAATAATGTGTAATTATTGAAAAACAAAACCAAAAGCAAAAAACATAAAAATAAAATTGGGTTGCCTCCCAACAAGCGCTATTGTTTAACGCCCCTAGCTAGGCATAAAACATAGATTTAGGTATTGTTATCTTTGGTATGCAAACCATAAGTAGCCCTCATAATAGATTCATATGGCAATTTAATTTTCTTTCTTGGAAAGTGTTCCATGCCCTTCCTTAACGGAAATTGAAATCTAATGTTTCCTTCTTTCATATCAATAATTGCACCAATCGTTCTAAGGAAAGGTCTACCAAGAATAATAGGACATGTAGGATTGCAATATATATCAAGCACAATAAAATCTACGGGCACATAATTCCTATTTGCAACAATAAGAACATCATTAATTATTCCCATAGGTTTCTTAATAGTGGAATCCGCTAGATGCAAATTCAAAGAACAATCACCAAATTCACGGAAACCTAGCACATCACATAAAGTTTTTGGAATCGTGGAAATGCTAGCACCCAAATCACACAAAGCATTGCACTCATAATCTTTAATTTTAATATTAATAGTAGGTTCCCACTCATCATAAAGCTTTCTAGGGATAGAAACTTCCAATTCAAGTTTTTCTTCAAAAGATTTCATCATAGCATCAACGATATGTTTAGTAAAAGCTTTATTTTGATTATAAGCATGAGGTGAATTTAACATGGATTGCAACAAGGAAATACAATCTATCAAAGAGCAATTATCATAATTAAATCCCTTGAAATCCAAAAGAGTGGGTTCATCGCTACCTAAAGTTTTGACCTCTCCAATCCCACCTTTATCAATTTTTCATTAAGATCTTTAAACTCCAAATTATTGGGACACCTTCTAGCTAAAGTTGACTCATTTCCAGTCCCATATTTATCAAGATTTATATTAGAAAACAAAGATTCAATAGGAGTCACACCAATCACTTTAAGATCTTCATCATTATTTTCAAAGGACTCCGGTTTAGCGGCCATCTTATTTACCAAAGTAGTTTGCTTATCGGAAATTTGGCCTACTAAACTTTCAATATGAGCAAATTGAGATTTAAGGCCATATATTTCCTTCGTAACATCATCGAGCTCTTTATTAATATACTCCATCATAGTTTTTTGCTCATTAAGTTCGTTTCTAAAGAAACTATTATGCTCAAATTGTAAGGACATGAAACTTTTAGCATTATTTTCAATCTCTTCCAACTTCCTATAGTAATGATCAAAGCTCTTGGGTTGAGCCATACAGGCAAACAAGCAATCTAACACACGAGCAAACGAAAAGCAAACGAAAAGACGAACGAAAGAAGGGCGAATAAAAAGGCAAATATTTTTGTGTTTTTCTGAAAACATTTTAGAAGTGGGGGAGAGGAAAACGAGAGGCAAATGGCAAATAATGTAATGCAAGAGATGTGAGATTATGATGGGTACTTGGTAGGCTTGATGTAGAACCTCCCGGGTAACGGCGCCAGAAATTCTTCCTCCTACTTCTTGAGCTTGCATTGATTTTTCCCTTGAAGAGGAAAGGGTGATGCAGCAAAGTAGAGATAAGTATTTCCCTCAGTTAAGAACCAAGGTATAAATCCAGTAGGAGGCACAAGCAAGTCTCCAATCTATGCACCTGCACAAACTAACAAACACTTGCACTCAACGCGAAAAAGGAGTTCTCAATCCCTTCACGGTCTCGAACAAGAGTGAGATCTAATAGAGATAGGTATAAAAGATAAATAAAAAGGCAAACTAAAGTAAATATAAATAAATTGCAGCAAGGTATTTTTGGGTTTTTTGGTTTATAGATCTGAAAATATATGATGGAAAATAGACCCGGGGGCCATAGGTTTCATTAGAGGCTTCTCTCTTGAAGATAGCATACGGTGGGTGAACAAATTACCGTTGAGCAATTGATACAAAAGCGCAAAGTTATGACGATGTCTAAGGCAATGATCAAGAATATAGGCATCACGTCCATGACAAGTAGACCAAAACGATTCTGCATCTACTACTATTACTCCACACATCGACCGCTATCCAGCATGCATCTAGAGTATTAAGTTCATAATAATCGAGTAACGCCTTAAGCAAGATGACATGATGTAGAGGGATAAACTCAAGCAATATGAGATAAACCCCATCTTTTAATCTTGATGGCAATAATACAATACGTGCCTCGCTACCCCATCTGTCACTGGGTGAGGACACCGCAAGATCGAACCCAAAACTAAGCACATCTCCCATTGCAAGAAAAACCAATCTAGTTGGCCAAACCAAACCGATAGTTTGAAGAGAAATACAAAGATATCTTAATCATGCATAAAAGAGTTCAGAGAAGACTCAAATAATATTCATAGATAATCTTATCATAAATCCACAATTCATCGGATCTCAACAAACACACCGCAAAAAAGTATAACATCGAATAGATCTCCAAGAACATCGAGGAGAACATTGTATTGAAGATCAAAGGGAGAGAAGAAGCAATCTAGCTACTAGCTATGGACCCGTAGGTCTGTGGTAAACTACTCACACATCATCGGAAGGGCAGCAAGGTTGATGTAGAGGCCCTCCATGATCGAATCCCTCTCCGGCAGATCGCCGGAAAAGGCCCCAAGATGGGATCTCACGGGAACAGAGGCTTGCGGTGGCAGAAAAGTATTTTGGTGGACGCTTCTGGTGGTTGGGAATATTTGGGAATTTATAGTGCAAAGATTAGGGTTAGGAGACCTCCGAGGGGCCCACAAGCCCTTAGGGCACCCCCCTAGGGCGCGCCTGGCAGTCTTGTGGCCTTCTCGAGAACCTTCTGGCCCCCTCTCCAAGCCCTCTGGATGTCTTCTGGTCCAATAAAAATCATCGCGAAAGTTTTAAACTCAAAAACAAGGAAAAACAAAAAATGGCACTAGGCTCTAGGTTAATAGGTTAGTCCCAAAAATAATATAAAATAGCATATTAATGCATATAAAACATCCAAAACAGATAATATAATAGCATGGAACAATAAAAAATTATAGATACGTTGGAGACATATTAGGATGCCCTGGAAGGCATCCCCTCTTTCATCTACAAACCATTGGTAAATTACTTGGAACTCTATTTTTATCATCACATGATATGAGTTTTGCTTGGAGCATCGTGTATTACAAGAGTCTTTGCTTTTTTGGTTTTTTACTTTGCCACAATAATTGTTTGCTTCACACACCTTTTGAGAGGGACACACATTTATTCATGATCTATTATAATACTCTATGTGCTTCACTTATATCTTTTGAGCTAGGCAGTTGCTCTAGTGCTTCACTTATATCTTTTAGAGCATGGCGGTGGTTATGTTTTAAATAAATTGTTGCACTCTCATGCTTCACTTATATACTTTTGAGATTCTAATAAATAGTAATGGCAATATGCACGGGTTATGAAATTGGTCCTGATATGATAGGTATTCAAGAATGATATAATAAAAAAATTCATGTACCTCACTGAATATGATAAGTTTGATTCCTAGCAATACTTTTCCGATATAGAGATGGTAATATGTGGGTTGTACTAGTGAATGATTATGGTTTAGTAAGAATATTGATGTTAAGATTTGTGATTCCTGAAGCATGCACATATGGTCTTAGTTATGCAAAGAAGTTGAGCATGATTTATTATTGATTGTCTTCCTTATGAGTGGCGGTTGGGAACGAGCGATGGTCTTTTCCTACCAATCTATCCCCCTAGGGGCATGCGTAGTAGTACTTTTCTTTGAGGGCTAATGAACTTTCGCAATAAATATGTGAGTTCTTTATGACTAATGTGAGTCCATGAATTATACGCACTCTCACCTTTCCGCAATTTGCTAGACTCTTCGGTACCATGAATTCCCCTTTCTCACCTCGAGAGTCAATGCAAACTTCGCCGGTGCATCCAAACCCCATGATACGATACACTCTATCACACATAAGCCGCATTATATCTTCCTTAAAACAACCACCATACCTACCTATTATGGCATTTTCATAGCCATTCTGCGATATATTGCCATGCAACTTCCACCGTTCCGTTATTATGACATACATCATCATTGTCATATTGCTTTACATGATCATATAGCTGACATAGTATTTGTGGTTCATCCACTGTTCATCATTATCATACATGTCACGCTAGCGTCATTGCACATCCTCGTACACTGCCAGAGGCATTCATATAGAGTCATATGTTTCAGTTTTATCGAGTTGTAATATTGAGTTGTAAGTAAATAGAAGTGTGATGATCATCATTATTAGCACATTGCCCCAGTGAGGAAATAAATAAATAAACATAAAAAAAGAGGCAAAAAAGAGCACACAAAAATGAGAGAAAAAGAGAGAAGGGGCAATGTTACTATTCTTTTCCACACTTGAGCTTCAAAGTAGCACCATGTTTTTTATATAGAGAGTCTCCTATGTAGTCACTTTCATATACTAGTGGGAATTTTTCACTATAGAACTTGGCTTGTATATTCCGATGATGGGTGACGGTGTCCTGGACTAGAGGGTACTCACCACGTCGTCTCCCGACCAGGTGGATCGGGCCGAGGACCCCCATAGCGGTTCACTATTGGGCCAGTTCGGGCGGCCCATGCCGCATACGAGGAAGATTCCACAAGACTTGCTGATCAAGACAAGTACTCCTCTCCACCGACGTATTCGACTAGGACTCTTGTTATCCTAGGCCTTTGGTACATTATATAAGCCGAGGCTAGGCTAATCGATAGATTATTATGACATCCATCATATCATTAGGGTTTAGACCACAACTCATGATCTCGAGGTAGATCAACTCTGTACTCGATACCCCATCATCAATATAAACAAGAGCAGGACGTATGGTTTTACCTCCATTAAGAGGGCCCGAACCTGGGTAAAACATCGTGTCATTCATTCCTGTTACCATCGATTCGAGATCCACAGCTCGGGACCCCCTACCCCGAGATCTGCCAGTTTGACACCGACAATGGTGCTTTCATTGAGAGTTCCACCGTGTGATCGGCAAAGGATCAATGGCTCGCCTGCAGATTAACTGCGACGTTGGCATGTTCGTCGCCGGCTCGACTCGTTACCTTGGCTCGACCGAGTACTGTCCTTTGCCTCCGATCATCATGTTCAGACGAGGGCCTTCATCAACCTCAACTCTGACCTCTATCAAGATCATGGAGGAATCATCCATGGAGCTCGGGGGCTCAATGTCAACATTGCCCTCGAGCGACCGTGTTGTTTTTCTGGATAGCAAACTCATATCTGCATCCACTGCCTCCTCGAGCATCGCTTTGACAATTCCTTTGGTTGAATTGTGCGGAATTGAGTCTACAACAACGCTGTAAAATTTTGTCACGTTCCGATGGACCAATCTCCGTCGATCTCCGATATACCAGAGCCCTGTCAAATCTGGATAGAAATCTGGACGAGTTTGGAGTGTGGTGTCCAACGTCTAGATCTAATGTCATTTGGAAGATCCAACCGTTGATCGGCTGCGGAATTCCTATATCTATCACCCCTCAAAATTTTGGCTGGATCTGACGGTTCAAACTCCAGGAAACCTCCAATGAGCGCATCGATTTTCAGATCTGTTTTCTGCGCAAATATGAATCCGACCCAAGTTCATCTTTCTTCATGAACGGGATATTGGACAACCTTTTTCGAGGAATCTCTTTCTAGGGTATTGTGTTTTGTTTCCAAACACATGCTCACAAATTTTGCTCCTTTTCGGAGGTAATCTTCACCGTCGCGCCAGTGTCAAACCAGCCCGACAACGTTGCTGCACGGCTGCCGACCTGCGCTAGACGGGTCATCGCTTCATCGAGCCGAGCTCAACCTAATCGGATCATCATCTCGGCAAGCCGAACAATAGTTCGGCATCATGAAGGCTAAATCATCACCAACATCGTCGCCCCACGGATTCTACGGAGCGGGCACACCGGCATCGCTGCATGGTCACTTCATCAAGCGGGCATCGACCGTGTCACAAGATCCAGCCCGCGTCAGCATCGCCGCACTATTGCTTCTTCAAGCCTGGATACGACCTCTGCGTCCGAAGATCGGGATTCAATTCCGGCCGGACTCGCCTCTCTTATCCCAAATCTAGCTTCAATCCTGGATGCGACTTCGGCGTCTGAACACCAGGAGTCAACCTTGGTTGGACTCGCCGCTCGCACCATAGTACCGGAGGACGATTCCAAAGAAATCCTAGATACTAATCCGACTGACCAAGCCAATGTCCACCACGCCGAACTGCTTCGACACCTCGGCTGGCATGGGGCTGCAACGTCACACTACTAACCTGCCCCGGCACCTTGGCTAGACCGGGGGCTTCGCCATCTCTTCATCAACCTACTCCAGGGACTTCGGCGTCACCAGCCGACCAACTTCGTCACATTAGCTGGACCAGGGGCTTTGCCTCACCATGTCGACCATGTTGCGTCACCACTTCATCAAGCCGAACTCTTCGCTCGGGCACCTCGGGACCGGCTTCGGGGCTGGGACCTTGGCTAGGCCGAGGACTACGTCTTCGTCCCACCACAAGCTCGAACCTCGTCAACAACACCGAGCACATTAAACCAGCTAAATCGCCTCCATGCTCAGTTTTTTTCTTTAAATTTTTAATTCTTGTTTGGTTCAACCAAACATTATATTTGTGTTAAATAAAAAAGTTGTTCATTCAAACGTTGATTGTTAAACACTTCTTTTTTCCTCCGAGCTCTTCGTCACCTCGGTCATGAGGGTTTTCGTCACCTCGGCTGGACCAGGGCCTCGGCTCGCCACATCCATCGTGCGGTATCGCCACTTCATCGAGCCAAGCTCTTCGCTCAGGGACCTCGGGACCGGCTTGGGGGCTGGGACCTCGACCCGCCGCAAGCTCGGCCCACATCATCAATGTCGAACACATTAACCAGCTAAGTCACTTTCATGCTCAAAGTTTTTACATTTTTAATTTGTGTTCCGTTCGACCATGCTCACATGCGTTGTTTGTTAAAAACACTTCTTGTCCTAGATTAACTGGGGGCTCTTAAATTTATACGAGCCATTTTATAATGAATGTTTTTCTTCTCAGTCGTTGCAAAGTCTTTTTCTACCACTCCTTTTTCGACTCGAGTGTGTGGTCAATAGCCGGATAGCCTGGATTCTCTCTAAAGCCGCTTGAGTTTAGTTCGCTAAACTAGCCTTGGAGAAGTACTCCACCTTCGGGATAAGGAGGTTGAAGCCAAAGGCTGACCTACTTGAAGTTTAGAGATCGGATGTGTCATGTTAAAGCACGACAGAAGCACAATTTTTTTAAGACCAATTTCGGATTGGCACAAAAAACTTGTTTTAGTTCGGACGTAAAGTTTTTACTAAAGTTTTTTTGGTTTTCCACTTATGGCACTTTTAACCTATTTGTGTGTTTCCAGCATAAGTTTCACAGTACAATGCCAAACACCTTTAAAGCTTTAGCAATATCAATGCGGATTACGACTAGAGCCGAACCCACCAAAAGACAAGGTACTCCATGGACTCCTCGGCAAAACATTCTCGGATATTGCATTATATGCATCAATTTCGAATTGTGTCTTCGGTCAATAGTTGGGTTGCCCGGCTCCCGTGCTTGCCTCCTACGTCCCGCTTTGTTCGGCTAGGTGTGCAAAGGGAGAACCACTGCAATTGTGCTTCCAGCTCGAATGGTTAAGCGCCTCAGTGGAGAAAGCCGAAAACTAACTGTCACAATGGGTGTAAACTGGTGAGCGATCGGTGTCAAACTATAGATCGATAGCGATTACCTCGTGTTAGATGATGGGCCTTTCATAACATTGGCCGAAGTGTTAATGGCTAGACTTTGGTCAGTGCCGAACACTAACCGGGGGCTAGTAACTGGCCTCCCAACTTTATGCTCCTATGACTAAGTGAAAGTTATAAAGCCTAGACATCTGATTGCCTTGTTTCTGCTAACACAACTGCCTCCGGGCACCGAGATGTCGGCTAAGGGTTGTCTTGTTAGTACGGAAATACCCTGCATAGCATCTACAAAGGGGTAGAAGCCGACGATGGGCCACTTTCATATTATAAACGGTCGCAACGGAGTCAAAATAAAAATATATATCATTAGCGTTTGTATTCAATATACGAGCGCTGCCTTTCGTAATTATCGTTATAAAGCCATAAATATGCATCAATTTGACTTAAGATTTTGGCCAAGCTGGGTTGCCTGTCTCCTGTGCTTACCCCTACGTTCCTGATTGTTCGGCTAGGCGATAAAGGGGGCACCTCTGTGATTGTTACTACCGGGTCATCCGGGTTAGTACCTCAGACTGGGTGAAGCCGAAAGCTAGCCATCTTAAAGGATATAATTGGTCGGCAATGACGAAAGTGAAAATTTTGGTTCATTTAGACCATAGAGTTCGGGAACTTTCCCCGAACTAAATCTGAACTCTATGATCATGAATCCTCGCTATTTTCCTCCCACATTGATCAGAGGTGAGGTTTCATGATCATGATCAACATGACAGCCTGGGAAAAGGAACCTATAAAGGAACTATTTTTCCTAGAAGATGTTTCTTACGTTAAAAAGTAATATAGCATATCTCTCCGCGTACCTTTGTTTATAAAACCATATGGCCGGATTTCCTTGTTTGCCGTAAATCTTTGCCCTTATAAAGGCTTTATAAATTAGGACAAACACTCCCCGGCTACTGGCCGAGGAGGTTGAAGCCGATGGTCGGTCAACATAGGTTTGTACAATGCGGATCCGAGCATCAATGATGTAGAGTACTTGGATACATAGAATCATTACACATAATTTGTGATTTTACTCCGGATATCGATCCTTAATTCGGCCACCCGTGCCCACATTAAGGCTCGAGGGCTACTGGGCTTCGTGCTTATCATTTACAAATATTAAAGGGGCACATCGATCTCCCGATCAGGTGTTGCCACCCGACCAGTGGCTTGGGGGCTACTGCATTGCCTATTCAATGCAGAAAATTCAAAGTGCTCAGTGTTCGGCTTGACTGAGCTATGGGCAAACGCGTCTTCGGACAACAATAGGTACCATCTGGGACTTATCCGGCATCAAGCTAATATATCACGATGACTTCTCAAGACCCTCTCTCAAGGGCCCGGCCGTCGATCACTATCTCCTCTAATATATTACACCGCGTTTCTATTCCTACGTATGCTGCGGAGCTAGGAGTTGATCCTCAGGCCGATTTCACAAATCGACCTGAGTCTCAGGGGCTATTGGGATCAGTGGTTTCATGTTCTCCTTCAGGTGTATCTCGGATTTTAGGCCGACACACACACCTTGAGGGCTACTGGCTATATATCTCGGTAGAGAAGAAATTGCACCAATCGTGAAAAATATATCCGCTAAAAATTAGCCCAAGCCTGAGGTGGTGCACCACTTCGGAAGCAGTCCGGCATAAAGCTCGGATGCAAGTGGTTGGCTCCCTAGAGAGTGGTTCCGAATTAAGCTCGGCTGAATTCTTTCAAAAATTTCAAGACCGAGGTAGTCTATGACACTTCGGATGCAGACCGGCGTTGGAGCTCGGCTGCAAGAAGATACCTCGGAAGCAGTTCGGCATAAAGCTCGGATACAAATGGTTGGCTCCATAGAGGGCATTTTTGGCATTAAGCTCGGCTAAACTCCTTCAACTTTTTTGAACCAAGGTGATCTATGACACCTCGGATACAGTCCGGCATTGGAGCTCGGATACAGTCCGGCGTTGGAGCTCGGATACAGTCCGGCGTTGGATCTTGGATACAGTCCGGCGTTGGAGCTCAGATACAGTCCGACGTTGGAGCTTGGATGCAGTCCGGCGTTGGAGCTCGGACGCAAGAAGACACCGCTGCACGGGGAACGCTTCAAACCCGAGGTGTGGCGTATAAATGACAAGGCATTGATAAAGGCCAAAACCTTAAAGGGGCTCCTCGGATACTCGACGTGTAAACTCTTCGGATTCACTTCGGTGATCCTCAAGATCAAAGATGGGAAGATTTGTTGAACCAGTTTTCAAGACCGACGACCGAAGATGAAGAACTGTTCGAAAGAACCGAGGAATGTCCCCAACTTGAAGACCGGTTCAGGGGGCTACTGACGGTGTCCTGGACTAGGGGGTACTCACCACGTCGTCTCCTGACCAGGTGGATCGGGCCGAGGACCCCCATGGCGGTTCACTATTGGGCCAGTTCGGGCGGCCCATGCCGCATACAAGGAAGATTCCACAAGAATTGCTGATCAAGTCAAGTACTCCTCTCCACCGACGTATTCGACTAGGACTCTTGTTATCCTAGGCCTCTGGTACATTATATAAGCCGAGGCTAGACTAGTCGATAGATTATTATGACATCCATCATATCATTAGGGTTTAGACCACAACTCATGACCTCGAGGTAGATCAACTCTGTACTCGATACCCCATCATCAATATAAACAAGAGCAGGACGTAGGGTTTTACCTCCATTAAGAGGGCCCGAACCTAGGTAAAACATCGTGTCATTCATTCCTGTTACCATCGATCCGAGATCCACAGCTCGGGACCCCCTACCCTGAGATCTGCCAGTTTTGACACCGACAATGGGCTTCCTCAAATGCCCGAGGTGTTCTTGAGCAAGCAAGTTGGATGCATACCCACTTAGTTTTCAGGTTGAGCTTTCATGCACTTATAGCTCTTAGCGCATCCTTTGCATGGCAATCCCTACTCCTCTCATTGACATCAATTGATGGGCATCTGCATAGCTCGTTGATTAACTGCGTTGATGAGAGACTATTTCATTTTTTGTCTTCTCCATATTAATCTCTACCACCGTATTCTATTACATCCATAGTGCTATATCCATGGTCTGTGCTCATGTATTGCGTGGGGGTTGAAAAAGCTAAAGTGTGTTAAAAAGAATGAACTAATTGCTCGGCTTGTCATCGAGGTTGTACATGATAAATACTATGTGTTAAGAAGATGGAGTATGACAAGGCTATATGATTTTGTAGGGATAACGTTCTTTAGCATTTTTATTTTGAAATGCATGATTGTTTGTTGGTATGCCTGTGTATTGATGTCTTTATGTCAAATTATAGACTATTGCTTTGAATCATTCGGATCTAAATATTCATACCATAAAAGAAAGATTACATGATAAACATGTTAGGTAGCATTCCACATCAATTTTTTTATCATTTACGTACTCGAGGACGAGCAGAAATTAAGCTTGGGGATGCTTGATACGTCTCCAACGTATCTATAATTTTTGATTGTTCCATGCTATTATAGTATCAATCTTGGATGTTTTATATGCAATTATATGCTATTTTATATCATTTTCTAGGACTAACCTATTAACCCAGTGCCTAGTGCCAGTTGTTGTTTTCTGCTTGTTTTTGGTTTTCTATGAAATCAGTACCAAACGGAGTCCAAACGCTACGGAACTTTTTGACGATTTTTTTCTGGACAAGGGAGACCGTGGAAGCTTTGGGAGGAGACCAGACGAGAAGCGAGGAGACGGCAAGGCAACAGGGCGTGCCCTGATGCCTTGTCGGCCCCATGTGGCTTCGTCTGTCCTAATTCCACCTCCATAAATTCTCTAAAATCAGGAAACCAACAGAGAGCCACCCGAAACACTTTTTCCGCCGCGGCAAGTTTTTGTTCTTCCGTGATCCCATCTGGAGGCCTTTTCTGGTACTCTACCGGAGGGGGAATCGATTACGGAGGGATTGTACATCATCCTTGCTGCCTTCCAATGATGCGTGAGTAGTTTACCACAGACCTATGGGTCCATTGCTAGTAGCTAGATGGCTTCTTCTCTCTCTTTGATCTTAAATACAATGTTCTACTCGATCTTCTTGGACTTCTATCCGGTGTAATCTTCTTTTGCGTTGTGTTTGTTGGGATCCGATGAATTGTGGGTTTATGATCAGATTATTAATGAATAATAATTGAGTCTTTTCTGAACTTTATTATGCATGACTGTTATAGCTTTGTATTTCTCTCCGATCTATCGGTTTTGTTTGGCCAACTAAATTAATTTATCTTGCAATGGGAGAGGTGCTCTGTGATGGGTTTAATCTTGCGGTGTTCTATATCCCAGTGACAAAGGGACACGCACGTATTTGTATTGTTGTCATTAAGGATAAAATGATGGGGTTTATCCTTATTGATTGGGTTTACTTTGTCTACATCATGTCATCTTGCTTAAGGTGTTACTCTGTTTTATACTTAATACTCTAGATGCATGCTGGATAACGGTCGATGAGTGGAGTAATAATAGTAGATGCAGGCAAGAGTCAGTCTACTTGTCTCGGACGTGATGCCTATATACATGACCATTGCCTTGAATATCGTCATAACTATGCGCTTTTTTATCAATATTCCAACAGTAATTTCTTCACCCACCGTATGTTATGTGCTCAAGAGAGAAGCCTCTAGTGAAAACTATGGCCCCCAGGTCTACTTTTATCATATATAAAAACAAAAAATATCTTGCTGCAATTTTATTTATTTTATTTTTTTGTAATTTTTTATCAATATTCCAACAGTAATTTCTTCACCCACCGTATGTTATGTGCTCAAGAGAGAAGCCTCTAGTGAAAACTATGGCCCCCAGGTCTACTTTTATCATATATAAAAACAAAAAATATCTTGCTGCAATTTTATTTATTTTATTTTTTTGTAATTTATCTTATTACCTACCACTACGAGATTTGATCCTTGCAATAACCGCCAAGGGGATCGACAAACCCCTTGTTTGCGTTGGGTGAAAATATTTGCTTTTGTGTGTGCAGGTGCTGCTAACGAGGTTCTGTGTGGTTCTCATACTGAATTGATAACCTTAGTTCTTAACTGAGGAAAATACTTATCTCTACTGTACTGCTTCATCCTCTCCTCTTCAAAGAAATCCCAACGCAGCTCACAAGTAGCAACAGCCAACATGTACGACACACAAAAACACGCAAGCCAAATAGCAAAGTCATATATGACCAAAGCTATGCATAAACAAGAAAAACTAATTTAAACCCCAGGCAATCAAATCAGCGATCGGCAAACTACATCAATGACCATATCTGCATCAACCATCTCATGACAACCATATGGACGGATAATTTCTTCAACGGCAACGCCTTCAGGAAGGTAGCGACACTCAAGCACTTCCATCACCGGATCCAAGTAACAAGGCAATAATTTAGGTTTTCACTCTGAAGAATCAATCCGAGCATATTCGAGCAATGCCTTCAACATGGTAACAACGTAAAAACACATCGCCATTGCTAGGTATGACCACCTTGGGCCAAATCCTAGGCCCCGAAGCTCGAGACTCGATGCACAAGTAGCACCACCATCAAAATAACTCATGTGTTGTCGCCACCACTTCTCCACGATCCCAGCAGCTACAGGCGATGTGCAACCATCTCTGCTGCACAACCATCCCTCCGCGTCAAGCTATCATTCATAGTCTGTATCTCACCGCCGAAGTCAACCATCAGACCTTTTGGTGACCTTTGTGGAGCCATGGGAGGTCATTGCAGCAGTGTGCAACCACCACCATCGTCCGACTTGATCTTGATCACCACAACCAAACTGTCCCGATCCCAATCTGGCAAGCACATTGAGGATGCCAGCCACCGAACAACGGATTAGGAGCAGAGGTCGGTGGCCGCGGTGGCAGCGAGTGCGACGCTTAGGGCATGTGACCCGGGCCTGAACCTCATGCATGAGCACGACCAAAGCCTCAGCGAGTGGCAGCCAGACGACCACCGGCCGCCGATCGCGCCCGTGCCAGGCCCCAAGGCCATAGATCACAGATCAAGGGTAAAAACCCGCCGGATCCATATCACAACGCGGGAGGCCGACATCCATGCCCATGGCTGAAGCAGCACCCACCGACGCCGGACGACCAACTGAGCTGCTGCACAGCGCCCCATCGCAGCAAGCGCCGCCGCTGC
Source organism: Thinopyrum elongatum (assembly GCA_011799875.1). Taxonomy (NCBI): domain Eukaryota; kingdom Viridiplantae; phylum Streptophyta; class Magnoliopsida; order Poales; family Poaceae; genus Thinopyrum; species Thinopyrum elongatum. Next base: position 343,480,104 of record CM022297.1, on the reverse strand, counting down.
CGCCGCCAACCAGCTCCACCTGAAGCCGTCGTCCCGTACTAGTGGGGAAGGCAGCCGGCAGCGACCGACAACGACGGCGGCGAGAGAGATCTGTCGGCTGGTGGTTAGGGATTGAGGGGGCCTCCGGAGCCGCTCGAGCACGCGACCCGAGAGGCAGTTCCGCTTTCTTAGCAACACTCGATCCTTAGGTTCATCTAGCTTAACCTCCACTTCGACATATCGCTGTTCACACTTGATCTCGTTGACGGCTGGTAGCCAAACACTTGCACAGTTGCACTTGATGGCTGGTGCGCTCCATCGTACTCTTTCAGGGGTGACTTTTTTTCGCGAATACGCAAAGCTTGCGTATCATTCATTGATAGAAGAAGTTAGAATGGGTACAGATAAGGGTACAACACAGAACACGAACGCAAGGAGGCGTGAACATGGCATCCGGAGCAGAAAGACAGGGGATGCTCAGCCCGACTCGTGCCGTCTAGCTTCGCTGGCCGGTCACGATGCGGCGGCCGTGTGTCTTCGTTGCTTGCTTCGATTCAACAGTGGCATACGTCAAGCACCAACCCCCAGCCTTAATCACAACCAGTGACCGCTGACGAACAACTAGCAACATCTGACCTACGGCTCCGACGACAATTTTGTTGTTGCTTCGATGTTGGGTAAACATGGGACAAAGTCCAAAATAAACCTTGAACTTGTAGGCTAAAGCTAAATCAAACACTGAACTCTCAATCTAAGAAATCAGCACACCAAACTCTTTGGTCCTAGTCTATTTTGAACCTCGAGAGGATTTAGCTGGTATTCGCTGAATTGAGGCGGCCCATTAACGCAGTAGCTCGCGCTGCTCTGGTTTTTTTCGTTTTTTCTTTCTGTTTCTTATTTGGTTTTTCATCGGTTTTCTTCTGTTTTTTTCTCTTCATTATACTTTGTTTTTTCACTAGTTTTTAGTTCCTCGTTATACTTTTGCTTTTTTGTTTCCTTCTTTATTTTCTTCATATTGTTTGTTTTTTCGCTTTTATTTTGTTTCTTTACCTGTAACTGGTTTTCTTTTTTACACATGTCTAATTATTATCAGTACCCAATGTATATTTTTGCGCAGACATGAAATATTTTTTGATACACTTTCGACATTTTTTAAATACATTACATATATGTTTTTAAATACATGTTTTCAACACTTTTTTGTATACATTGTAATATTTTTCCAAATACACATTTTACATTTTCTTAATGACAATAAACATTTTATAAACTACACTTACTTTTTTTTACATTGTTACACATTTTTAAAACTGTATACACTTTTTGAAACACATGTCACATATAGTCTTTTAAGGGTATGCCACATTTTTTTTTACATATTTGCAAACATTTCTTTTACATTGTATACACTTTTTTTTTTGAAAATGTCACAAGCATATTTTTTGAAACTCATGAACATTCTTGAAATGTTACTTTTTTTTAATGGACGGAACATTTTTTTGATTCACACGAATATTATTTTACATGCACAAACATTTTCTTAAAGTATTCGGAATTTTCAAAAGTGCTCAAACATCATAAAATGCTCGTTCATTTCAAAATAAAATATTATGTTTTCAATATTTGTTCACCCCTAAAAAATGTTTTCAAAGTTCAATACTTCCGTGTGTGCTTAAATACTTTGGGCCTCTGGTTATATCAGTTATAGTCGTCTGTTCTAGTGGCTATCGGGATGAGCTCAACTCTGCCAGGTCCCAGTCGAGTCTACAGCCAACAATCCTGGGATTTAACATGCCACGTCGATAATCCCTGTTTGGGAACTCTCTCAAGATTTAAAATAGACCTGGATCAGAGAGTTTGGTGTGTTGATTTTCGGGATTTGAAGTTTGAGGTTCAATTTAGTTTTCATTTATAAGTTTAATGTTTATTTCATACTTTTTCCGGTAAACATGTGATTCTTCCTCGGCACATGGTGGATGCTGGTGGAAACCAATCATGCCAGGCAGCAGCTAAGCACCACCCCAAGGTTCCCAAAAATGAACCCAAGACTCCGTAGCTCGTGACCAACACCGTGCAGTACGCGCGGCCAACTAATTAATCCACAAACTCCGTCCAGATCATTCTACCGTGGTATCCAATCGTACGTACAACCACATGGCATTAAGGACAAGATGCTCACTCCTCGTTTTGGCATCTCTTGATCAACCATCTTTCTGCTCCAGGATATATATCGTCGAGATAATGTTCACACGTCACCGGTCTCTGTACACGCACGTCCACCTCAGTCAAGTTGGCGGTGCTCTGGTGCGCATGTGTGGCCGTCCCTTTCGATGCTGCCCCTTCCCGCGCACGGAGCACATGGATCCGGCTGTCCTGTCGTCGTGCCTTCGGAAAATGGGAGGCGACGACGACGGAGAGCTCGTTCGTGGGTTGTTTCTTTTGGGTTTTTTCCTCGTGTGACCACGTCGCCGTCGACGTACGAAAACGGTACGACCTGAGGACGGTACTACTGACGACGACGGCGACGGCTACGGGCGTAATAGATCGGTAAAGAGATTTTTGTAGTGAAGGCCCCTCCTGTCTGGAATGGAAGCGTGCTGGATTTGCCCAGGATGCTCGGGACGTTAGAGCATCTCTGGCCGACCCCGCAAAATGCACGGACCCGCAAAATTCGGGCGAGTATATGGGTTCGGTCCATTTTTTTGTCAGAACAAAGCCCATAAGACATTTTACGGCCGCAACCCCCCTCCCCCACCCTCGGACGCGGTATATCTACGGGTTTGCGGCGCCGATACGGGTCGAAACCCTATCCCTCCGCCGCCGTGATTCCCCAATAGTCCTTCTATTTCTCGCCGTCGGTGAGTTCAATCCTGCCGCCGAACGCCACCATGTGGGGCGGAATGTGGGCTTCGGTCGCAGCCCCGAGCGCCAGCGATGTGTCCGAGCAGACGGCGCGAGGAAGCGTGCGGCGAGGAAGTACACCAACAACGGCCTCCAGCAGCCGGAGTCGCTCCTCCGCCGCCAGACGGAGGAGTATGACCGCCGGCACGGGCTGATCTTCTCCGACGCGGGCTCCTCTGCCGCCGGGGGGGGGGGGGGGGCGAGTCCTCGCACGCCGCTCCTCACACCGGTGAAAAGGGAGCCGGCGGATCTCCCGGCCCTCCGCGTGGTGAAGCGGGAGCTCTGAGGCGGAGCCGGTGTTGCGGGGCGGTGGCGTCATCGGGCCGGAGGATTTCCTCCCCCCGGCCGAGGCGGAAATCTTCGAGCGGGCAATCATGGCGCGCAGCGCGCAGGAGAAGGAGGAGGAGGAGCAGCGCCGACGGTTGCTTGCGAACCACGACGACGTCCTCCTCAAGCATGGGATCGTGAAGGAGAAGGAGTTCGTCGACAACCAAGACGCATGGCGCCGCGAGAAGAAGGCGCGGGACGACATCTACATCAACCTCGTCTCCGACGACGACGATTGAGGATGTCCGCCGCCGCAGCGTCGCCGCCGCACCCGGATGGCTCCGGTGAGCCAATTTTGGGCTGTAGGGTACGGTGGCCGCCTATCCCCCTAGCTATTAGTGTAACATTTAGTGTATGTATGAACTATGTATGGTGATCAAGAACTATGAACTCGTTCTGTTTCTCCCGCGAAGTCTTGAATTCAAAATTTACAGTTCCATTTGAGGTTTCTGTTCTTTCGCGGAGGTTTTCGGCCCGTATCCGAGGCACCGAGCGAACTGTAAACAGAGTTTATAGGTCCGCGTTTTGAGGGGTCTGCTAGAGATGCTCTTAGGTGGCCTGCCCGGCAGGTGGTGTAGCTGTGAGGCCCGTGGCTTAGCGCATCTACAGCCGGACTTGTAAATCTGGTCCGCATGTGCTCACAGGCACGTTCGCGGACAGCGCTGGGCGGCCCCTTATATGTGCTGCCGCATATCCGCATACCTCAAATGCGGAGTCTCAAATCCATGTAATCCATGCATGTCGATCATACGATACAAATTGTTCAAGTTCAACAATTCGAAACAAAGCAAAACCAATCATAGTTCAACACAATCCGGACAGGCTAAACTGGCTGGCCAGATCACTCGCCGGACGTCATTCATGCCGCCTACTTCGAGGGCATCCTTGCGTCCTAGTCTACCTGCATCCGGGCGGCTTGCTCCGCCGGCATCCTTGCCACATGCTTTGATTCTGCCGCAGACACCCTCACTGTTTCTTACTCCATTGATTCGGTTCTTGGAGCAGTGGTTTCAGTGTCGTCGCCGTGGTCCCTCAACCGGTGAAACGGCACAGGAGGGCCGCGACAACCCCGTCCGGCGGCTGCCTGCCGCTCTGCCTCCTGCTGCATGGCGTGGAGTGCTGCCACGGCCACTGCCGATGTTACCTTCGGAGCCCTAGCGGCGGCCTTGCCGCGAATGGTGTTGGCGGAGCAGTCGCTAAGCGATCACTCCTCGCCGATCTTGGAGAGCTGGCCGTCAAGGCGGCGACGACGCTTGGCAGCCGTCTTCACGGTGGCAACAGAGCAGTCGATCGCCCATGCGGCGGCGAGGCCAGGGTCGTTGCGGACCCAATCCGGCGCCACGTCTCTCTTGGTGAACGCGGAGCATCAATGGGCGTTGGGCCGGTCGTACCTCGCCTCCTGCCTCGTCGTGCGCTCCATCTCGGATACGACGACCCTTGAGCCCGAGGCACCGCCGTAACCGCCTCCTCCGAGGTAGTGGAGGAGGCGGTCACGTGTGTCTTGGGCTAGGGGGCAGCTACCCGAGATCTGACGGTGTCCTAGGCTAGGGGGTCCTAGCCCAGTCGGGCTAATGTATGGGCCGGAGTACCAGCCCGTTGAGGAAGCAAGACTCCGAAGACCTTTGAAGTGCGGCGACCGAAGACTTGGCGTATACTTCAAGTATATTTAGATTCGGCATGTAAATCCTTAGATGGCAATCTATCTCATGCATATAGTCCTTGTCTAATCTGTCGTTGTAGGTGCCCGTGTCATCGAGGTTGACCTCTTCGGGTGTTCCAGCGGGCCCGTTCTATTGGGCGGGTGAGGCTTGATTGTCCTCTCCCAGATTCTCGCTGGCTTCGGGGGCAACGCCGGAAGTGCTGGTCGTACTCCTACTTCCGTTGTGGCCCTTAGATCGCTTTTTAGAGTGGCGACACTTAGGGTTTTCATTCGGCTTCTCCTTAGACTTGTCTTTCAGAGTATCGACCATGTAAACATCGTAGGTGGACGTTGAGGCCACAAGTGGTTCTGCTTCAGGATCATCACCGACGTCTTCATCCATGTCGGTGGCCTCTTCGGAGCCGTAGTCGAGTGTGTCCGTCAAGTCCTCGACTGTGGCAAATAGGTGGGTGGTGGGTGGGATGAAAATTTCCCGATCGTCGGCTCTACATCCGATCTGATCGTACACGACGGATGAGATCTCCATGTTTTGGATTTGATCTAGCACATGATTGATTTGTGAGATATCCTCGGTATTCAGGACCTGAGCGTAGGCTGGGCTGATCTGGAGTAATTTATTCAAGCCAATTGTCGTGGCACCGACCTCCTGCTCGCCCGGGGTTGATCCCTGGGTGGCGGGGGTAGTTATTCCATCGGTTGTTGGCGAAGCGATCGGCTTCGCCGGGTCCGAAGGCAAGCTCGGCACCGAGGTGTCTAAGGGCTCAGTGCTTACACTAAACGTGCCGACCACCAGATCCACCAGCTGTCAGGTCTTTGCCAACCAAAGGCATATGCCCCCCACGACTCTTCTGACCATCCCAATCACCTGACCTTTTGCGGTCTGGGGGCTCGACATGGTAGGCCATCTTAAAGGGGATTCGAACAAGAAGAAATACTTATTCGTCATGATCGATAAATTCACAAAGTGGATCGAGGCAAAGCTGATGTCAACACTCGAATTTATCTCGGGCGTAGTACACCGCTATGGTGTCCCCATAGCATCATCACGGACAATGGCACGAATTTCACAGCCAAGGAAGTCAAGACGTCGTGCGTAAAGATGGGCATTCAGCTCGACTACGCCTCTGTTTACCACCCCCAAAAGAATGGACAAGTTGAGCACGCTAACGGACTCATATTAAGTGGCATAAAGCCATGTTTGGTCCGCTCCCTAAAGGAGGCCGATTGTCACTGGGTGGAGGAGCTCGACTCCGTGCTATGGGGTTTGCGTACCACACCTAACCGGTCCATCGGCTATACACCTTTCTTCATGGTGTACGGAGCCGAGGCCATCCTGCCATGTGACTTCATTCACGATGCCCCTAGGGTGCGCATGTATGAAGAGAGGGAGGCCAAGTTGGATCGGAAGGACGACCTCGATGCCCTTGAGGAAGAACAGGATGTGGCTCGGGCATGTTCCGTGTTTTACTAACAACAGGCATGGCGTTACCAGAGCAGGGAAGTCCAGAATAAAGCATTCAATAAAGGCGATCTAGTCATGCGATTTTATCCAGAAAAGCAGAAGCACAAGCTCCACCTAAAGTGGGACGAACCATTCGTCATAGACCAAGTACTCACTGGAGGAGCATATCGCGTCCAAGACCCTGCGAACAACAAGATGGAGCCAAATCCTTGGAACGCCGCCCTGCTCTGACGATTTTACGGTTAACCACAGCCACCCCGACTCACGCTTCATCAACAATTAAACAAAACGCCACTTTTCCTCTTCTTTTAGTGCTTAGAAGCCTATCTTTATTTATGCTCAGTCGAGCCGAAGTGATGTACTCACATCAGACACATATGAAGTGTTCAGCATATACTATGACACTATTTTTTTTCAAAACCCAAGTGTATCTTTAGCATTGTGGTGCCTCCTCTCGAATACAGTTGTTTTTTGCTTTTATATGCATCAATTTGCCTTAAGTTTTGGCCAAGATGGGTTGTATGGATCCTATGATTACTCCTTACGGCGGAGGCGCGCTGGGGGAGGGGGGTGGCGGCGGTGCACTGGGCAGGGGCCCGCGGAGGTGCGCTGGGGGAGGGGGCCGGCGGAGGCGTGCTGGGGGAGGTGGCCGGCGGTTGCGCCCTAAAGTAGGTGGTCGTGGCGATGGTGGGGGGATCGGGTTGGGGACTGTTAGTTTTAGATTAGTCGGATCGCTCCTATATAGAGCCGACAGTAACAGAATAGCTCTGTCCTATATGGCGTGCTGGGGGAGGTGGCCGGCGGTTGCGCCCTAAAGTAGGTGGTCGTGGCGATGGTGGGGGGATCGGGTTGGGGACTGTTAGTTTTAGATTAGTCGGATCGCTCCTATATAGAGCCGACAGTAACAGAATAGCTCTGTCCTAGGACAGAGCTATTCTGTTACTGTCGGCTCTATATAGGAGCGATCCGACTAATCTAAAACTAACAGTCCCCAACCCGATCTAGGACAGAGCTATTCTGTTACTGTCGGCTCTATATAGGAGCGATCCGACTAATCTAAAACTAACAGTCCCCAACCCGATCCCCCCACCATCGCCACGACCACCTACTTTAGGGCGCAACCGCCGGCCACCTCCCCCAGCACGCCTCCGCCGGCCCCCTCCCCCAGCGCACCTCCGCGGGCCCCAGTGCACCGCCGCCACCCCCCTCCCCCAGCGCGCCTCCGCCGGCCCCTGCTCAGCGTGCCGCCGCCGGCCCCCTCCCCCAGCGCGCCGCCGCCGAAACCATGCCGGGCGCGCCGCCGCCGGCCCCCTCCCCCAGCACGCCACCACCACGACCTCCCTTCCCCTGTGCGCCGCCGCAGACCCCCTGCCCCAGCACGCCACCGCCATGACCTCCCTCCCTCAGTGCAGCGCCGCCTAGCCCCTGCCTCCGAGCGCCGCCGATCTTCGCGCACAACTGTCCCACTGCTGCCTCGCGTGCCAACTCTGTCCTGAGGCTAGCCATGGTGGTGGATCACCGAGGGATGGCCGGTCCTTGCCACCGGCGGCCGCACTCCCGACGTGTCCTGTGCGATTGCGCCAATAGAGGCTTGCTCCCATCATCCTCCTTCCAGACTACAATGGCAATGGCGACAACATCCAGTAGGTCCTCCTGTGCCTTTGCTCGCCCCGCCTTCACCACCGGCCAGCCGTGCAAATCCCTCTAAAAAAGTTCAGGTAAAATGTGGATCCTTGTACAAAGTTCAGCTAAGTTCAGTACAAAAAGTTCAACTAATTTCTGGCGATGTTTAAGCTAAGTTCAGTGAAAAATTCAAGCTCAGTTCAATAAAAAAATCAAGTAAAAAATTGCATGAAGCCCCTGCTGCTTGCGTTGGTGCGCTGCTGCTGTTTGTTGCTGCAGCAGGGTGATGTGAGTGAGAGAGAGATAGCAAAATGGAATGATCTTCCACATTGACTAACTCGTGGCACAATCAGTTAACTTCTTGATTTAGTCCAATTGAATTCCTAATTTTGTTTCAGTTCAATGACTGCTATCTCTCTTAGTTTTGATGTTTAATTACGAAGTCCATGTACATTAACAACAAATAAGTTCAACTATATCAATAAGTGGAAGTTTAGGTATATGGAATTTGATGCTTGTTGGGTGTATACAGGAGTATAAATTAAATACTTTCTTGTCTAGTCATAGTAGTACTGATGAATATCAAATTGGCGTTGTGCTCGGCCATAGGCCTGCCTTTTCTCCCTCTCTTTGTTTCGAGGAGCAGCAACTGCTGGCCTGCAGTGCCGCCATCTGTAGACAGGGGAGATGGTAGTTGTCGGTGTACTAAGTATTGGGCCACTAGTACCCCGTACTTGTGCACGGGCAGTTGTAGCCATCCTTGCGGCAAGGCTTGCCGGGATCAGATCGAGGTCGATTCAGGCCATCAAGGAAATCATCAAGTCAGAGATCTAAGGATCAGCAGATAAGCAGGACTGAAATCCGAAGGCCAGCCTCCCCGGCAAGATCCTTGCCGGGATGGCCTTTGGGGCCCGGCAAGGCTTGGCGTCCGGCAAGATTCGGCGCCTGGCGAGATTCTGCCACTGTGCCACCGCTTCGGCACAGTAATGTGTCTGACATTCTGGGTCCTTCTCTGGATGCGTGGCGACGCGCCAGTGGGGGAGAGCTTAAGCGGTGCTGATGGGATGGCCCCTTTTTCCATCCCAAAGAAAGTGAAGACACCTAAACGGACACCTCACGGTGCATTAAATGCGCTTGTCCTAATTCGTCAGGGGTTAGGTATGATACCCTGTAGTTACTTTACACCTCAATGTATGTACATTTTGCCACTGTGGAGACCCCTTTCAGCATATAAAAGGAGGCCCAAGGCAACTGCTACAGGGGAGGAGAACTTCTGGCCCATTCTGCATGCGTAGCTGCTCTTTGGAACGTGCTGTTCATTGCGAGCGCTTCGGAAGGCTGGGCTCAAGAACATCAATAAGAACACAAAGCAGGAGTAGGGTTTTACGCTGATCAGCGGCCCGAACCTGGGTAAAAACATCACGCGTCGATCATTGGTTCTGCTCTTTGCGTATACCTCTCCCCCCGCCGAATCGTAAAGGGGTCTCTCGGGGCCCCATAGGTGTCGTGCCCCGACATCTTTGGCGCGCCAGGTAGGGGGATTGAAGGTTGCGTGAACCTGATCTGGTGGTCGGCGCCCTAGTTTCTTCATCATCTTCATCATCATGCCGCCCAAGAAGAAGAGCGCTGCGACAGCGCAACCGTCCGGGTCCGTTTTGCCTGCGCCTTCGCAAACAGGCGATGGTGTGGGTGCAGAAGGAAGAGGACTAGAACCCCCGCGGCGTTCTGGTGACCCAAGCCAAGCGAGCGGTATCGTTCGCAGTGGCAGTGGTAACTTGCACGTCGCTGGATCTAGGGATGGTGCTGTGTTGCCTACGGGTGGCACAACTAGCTCTAGGGATCGAAGGGTGCGTGCTGGAGCTCCCGCGCCGGCGCAAGCCTTGCGCCCTACTCAGGTCGTGCAAGATGAGCGACATCATGGCGCTGGTGGTTCGGGGCGTCCCCTCGAAAAGGTTTCTGCGCATAGATCCCAAGATGCGCGGGACCAGCATGCACACCGAGCTGCCGGCGGAGGTGGTGCGCGGTCGCGTGACCGTGGCGGTGCTCCTTCTAACTTGGTTAGGAGTCAGAGCACCTCACGTACCTCGCACTTGTCACCGCCACCTACGCCAGCGGAAGCCTTGGCACGTGCACGGCTGCTCCTCGATTTTCCTCCCGCCCCGGAGAAGATGGAGGAGTGACGAGCTACTATCCAGAGCCTTATCGGCTTCGCCAACAAGGATGGACCGCAAGAGGCAGGGCCCTCGCAGCGGAGGCCCATCGATACGGCATGAGCCGGTGCAGAGAAAACCGGAGGTGGTGCAACTACAGTGCACTCCCCTCCGCGGCATTAGCGGCGGCCGACAACTCAGCAAGTCGACCGCCATGAAGAAGTTTCCACGACGTCGTCCGATCCATGGATGCGCCATGATCAGCGTCTGGTTCTCCAGGAACGAGGCAAAGAGGACGCTCGAACAACCATCGAGCGGCGACGGGAAGCGCGCTATCACTCTGATAAGCGCGCAGGGCCGGCTGTCAACGAGCCTGCACCAGGGAACGTAGGAGACTTGCCTTATGAGGTAGGGACTCCGGCGTTTACTCGTGAGCTGCGGCAAGTCCGGTGGCCCAATTCCGAACCTTTAAGCCAGAGGTTCCGGAGAAGTATGACGGAAAGACCCATCCCTCGGAGTTTCTGAGCATCTACACCATTGCAGTGCAGGCTGCCGGGGGCCGAGATGACAAGATACTTGCCAACTACTTCCCGTTGGTGCTCAAGCCCAACGTCAGGTCGTGGTTGATGCATCTGCCGGAGAATTCCATTTCTTCCTGGTCAGATCTGTGCCATCAGTTTGTTGGCACCTTCGTTGGAGGCCACCAAGCTCCTGGCCAAGAGAGCGATTTGCACATCATCCCTCAGAAGGAGGGCGAGTCCCTGCGCATGTTTATGCAGAGGTTCAGCCGAGTGCAGTACAACATTCCCGACGTTCATCCTGCCGCTGTCATTAGCGCGTTCCACCAGAACATGCGTAACCGCAGAATGCGGGAAGAGCTGGCGATGAACAAAGTCAGGAGTATTGCCGAGCTTTATGCTCTGGCCGACAAGTGCGCTCGAGCTGAAGAGGGGAGGAAACTCCCCGGTAAGGCTGTTGGCGCGGCAGGCGACTCCGAGGATGAAGACGCCGCGGCCCCGTCAAGGAAAGGCCGGCGGCGGAATAGGAAGCGCGGAGGCAAGGCCGTGCTTGCTGTCGAGGAATTCGACAACCCCGGCGCCGCCAAGAAGGCCAAGGTTGGTGACCCCGGCAAGGATCTTGCCGGGTGCCCTTCCTGTCAGGCCTTGGCGGCTGCCGACAAGTCGGAGAACTCCGGCAAGCAGTATTGCAAGATCCATCACACTAAGGGCCACAATCTCCAGAACTGCCGGCAAGTTGAGCAACTTGCCGAGAAGCAGAGGGCCGAATACGAGAGGCGAGACAAGGAGAAGGCCCAAGATGGTGCTGAGGGGTCCGGCAAGAAATGCGGTGGCCGAGGGGGTCGCTGCGGCAAGGCCAAGCAGCAGAAGAATCGGCCCGCTCCGGGCCGAGATAAAGAAGGAGATGATGATGAGGAAGATGATGAATCCAGTGAGCAGGAATTCCAGAAGGCTACGGAGGCTATGTGCATTGATGGGGGTGCCTCGCTGTATTCTTCCCACCGCCAACTTAAACAGTGGATGCGGGAGGTTAATGCGGCAGAGCCATCCCCCGATGCGTGTAGGCCTCTGAAGTGGTCCAGCACGCCTATCATCTTTGACGCCGAGGATCACCCTGATCGCACAACTGCGGTCGGGTGTTTGCCATTGTTGGTTTCCCCAACAATTCGCAACCTCAAGGTGACGAAGATGTTAGTTGACGGCGGGGCCGGCCTAAACTTAATCTCACCAGATGTGCTCACAAAGTTTCAGATTCCCGATGAAGACCTCGAGGAAACGGGTACGTTTCAAGGGGTCAATCCGGGAAGAACCCAGCCTAAGGGCAAGATCACGCTGCCGGTAACATTTGGCAGCGAGCTTAACTTCAGGACCGAGAAGGTGGTGTTTGATGTCGCCAAGATCCCCATGTCATACAATGGGATCCTTGGCCGGCCAGCGCTGGCTAAGTTTATGGCGGCATCACACTACGCGTACAACGTCTTGAAGATACCTGGGCCGTTGAGCGTCAACACTATCCATTCTGATAAGAAGGATGCGCTCATCTGTGCCGATCAACTTTACCGGGAAGCAGTTGCAGCACCTGCCGTCAAGGCATCTGCTCCTGCCGCTGGAACTCCCGGGGGGAAGAAGAAGACCGGCAGGAACCTTGGCGCGAACTCCGGCAAGCGCGCCTCCTCGGAGTGGTGCGCTTTCGTCGAGGACGTACCAGAGAGTTCCACCGGCAAGAACAAGAAATCCAAGGCTGCTCCACCGGAAACCTAGAAGGTGCCTGCTAGGGAGGACGGAACGGGGGGAACTTTCACCATAAGTTCCGCCCTAGATGACAAATAGGAAAGCGCGCTCATTGATTTCCTGCGGGCGAATGTCGACGTGTTTGCATGGCAACCGTCTGACATCCCCGGTGTTTCCAGGAAAGTGATCGAGCACCACCTTGCTGTCTGTCCTCATGCGCGGCCCGTCAAGCAAAGGGTGAGGAAACAGGCCTTGGAGCGGCAAGAATTCATTGTCGAAGAGATTAAAAAGCTGGAGGCGGCAGGACTGGTCAAAGGAGTGCTTCACCCAACCTGGTTGGCTAATCCGGTTGTAGTGCGAAAAGCGAATGTGAAATGGAGGCTTTGTATCGATTATACAGATATCAATAAAGCTTGTCCAAAAGATCCCTTTCCCTTGCCGCGTATCGACCAGATTGTGGATGCCACCGCTGGTTGTGACCTCCTGTCCTTCCTTGACGCCTATTCAGGGTATCATCAGATTTTTATGGCAAAGGAAGATGAAGAGAAGACCGCCTTTATCACCCCATGTGGTACGTATTGTTTCATACGAATGCCTTTCGGGTTGAAAAGTGCTGGTTCAACATTTGCCAGAGCAATCCAGATTGGTTTTGAGCCACAACTCCATAGAAATATGGAGGCATATATGGATGATATAGTGGTCAAAACCAAGGATAAAGCAACGCTCATTCAAGACTTAGAAGAAACATTTGCAAACTTGCGCAAGATCAACTTGAAGCTCAATCCTGAGAAGTGCGTGTTCGGTGTTCCTTCCGGCAAGCTCCTCGTATTCTTTGTATCTTGCCGGGGAATCGAAGCGAACCCCGACAAGATCAAAGCCATTGAGGAAATTGAAGCGCCGAGACACGTCAAGGATGTGCGTCGTCTTGCCGGCTGTGTTGCTGCTCTAAGTAGGTTTATTTCCAAATCTGCTGAGCACGCCCTGCCCTTCTTCAAAATTTTGAAGAAGGCAGGTCCAATGAAATGGACTCCGGAAGCGGAGGCAGCGCTGCAAGATTTGAAGAAATACCTTTCTTCTCCGCCGATGCTAGTCGCGCCTAAACCACAAGAGCCGTTGCTGCTGTATCTGGCGGCAACAAATCAAGTGGTTAGTGCTGCGCTGGTGGCACAGAGAGAAGCTGATGAGGAAGCAACACCAGCGGCAGGACCGCCAAGTGACGCGGCAAGATCTTTCTCGGCAAGGGTTGATCCCGGCAAGACAGGATCTGCGCAAACAGAAGAACCCGTGCAGAAGAAGAAGGTGGTGCAGCGCCCAGTTTATTTTGTTAGCTCTCTTTTACAAGGAGCTAGGTCAAGATATTCTGGTGTGCAGAAGTTGCTTTTCGGCCTCCTTATGGCCTCAAGAAAGCTGCGCCATTATTTTCAAGCACATGAGATCACCGTCGTCACTCGCTTTCCGTTGCAACAGATTTTGCAAAATCCGGAGGCAACCGGCAGGATTGTGGAGTGGGCGTTGGAATTGTCCAGCTTTGGCCTCAAATTTGAAAGTACTTCGACAATTCAGAGCAGGGCCTTGGCGGAGTTCATTGCAGAATGGACCCCAACGCCAGACGAAGAAGTTCAAGAAACAATTCTCCCCGGCAAGAAAATCGATCAGCAATGGGTTATGTACTTTGACGGGGCTTTTTCGCTGCAAGGCGCCGGTGCTGGCGTGCTGCTTGTCGCACCCACCGGGGAGCACCTCAAGTACGTAGTCCAAATGCACTTTCCCCGGGAGAGTTCGACCAACAACACTGTAGAATACGAGGGTTTGCTTGCCGGTCTTAGGATCGCGGCAGACCTTGGTATCAAAAAGCTCGTCATCAAAGGCGATTCACAGCTTGTCGTCAGGCAGGTTAACAAGAGCTATCAAAGTCCATTGATGCAAGCCTACGTAGATGAAGTGAGGAAATTGGAAGAGCGCTTTGACGGTCTTCAAATGGAGCACGTTCCTCGTGCCGAGAACAATATTGCTGACGACCTGTCAAAGCGTGCTGCCCTCAAGTTGCCTGTGGAACCAGGAACTTTTGTGCTCCAATTGACTCAACCATCCGTGGCGCTATCAATGCGGCAAGAAAAAAGAAGGAAGTTGAACTCTGGCCAGTACTTCCCGGCAGAGCTCCCCGGAGCCGCCGGCAAGGAAGTTGCCGGGATCGACATGCCTGCCGGGGAACAAAAGGCTCCGGTAGGGCCTCAGGCCCTTGCTGTCGAGACGAACGTTCCCCCGGCAGAGGAGATGCCTTTAGTCCTAGCTGTCGAGCCTCAGGCTTCAGCATGGGCGCAGCACATTGTCCATTTCCTTCAGACAGGTGAACTCCCTGAGGAACAGGAAGAAGCAGAGAGAGTAGCCCATTGGTCTGTTATGTACAAGTTCGTCGATGACGTCCTGTATAGAAAGAGACCAAACGGTGTGAAGTTGAAGTGCATTCCTCGCGAGGATGGACTAGAGCTGTTGGCGGAGATACATGGGGGCATATGTGGTTCTCACATAGGGTCAAGAGCGCTTGCCGGGAAAGCATTCCGGCAAGGTTTCTTTTGGCCTACCGCTCTCCAGGATGCGACTGCGCTAGTAACCAAGTGTGAAGCGTGCCAGTTTCATTCGAAGAAATTACATCAGCCAGCTCAAGCTCTTCAAACAATCCCTCTCTCCTGGCCATTTTCGGTCTCGGGGCTCGACATACTGGGCCCCTTCCCCCGTGCTACCGGGGGCTTTGAGTACTTGTACGTTGCTATCGACAAGTTCACAAAGTGGCCGGAGGTGGAAGCAGTGAGGAAGGTGACAGCGCAGTCGGCTGTCAAGTTCTTCAAAGGAATTGTTCGCCGTTTCGGTGTGCCCAACTGGATCATCACCGACAATGGCACGCAGTTCACAAGTCGCACCTTCATGCAGTATGTCCAAGACCTTGGCGGCAAGATTTGTTTTGCCTCCGTTGCTCACCCGAGGAGCAACAGCCAAGCGGAGAGGGCCAATGCTGAAGTGCTGCGTGGTCTCAGGACCAGAACTTTTGACAGGCTGAAAAAGTGCGGAAGACGCTGGATTGATGAGTTGCCGGCGGTTCTTTGGTCAATCAGAATGACACCAAATCGAGCCACCGGCCAGACGCCCTTCGCTCTGGTATACAGAGCGGAAGCAGTTCTCCCCACGGAACTCATATACGGATCTCCTCGAGTGCTCGCTTATGAGGAGCTCGAGAAAGAGCAACTGCGGCAAGATGACGCTGTGCTCCTTGAGGAGAATCGTCTTCAGGCTGCTGTGCGAGCTGCACGCTACAAGCAAGCTTTGCGCCGCTATCATAGCCGCAAAGTTCATGCCCGAAGCCTTTAGGAAGGCGACCTTGTTCTTCGATGGATTCAGTCCGCCAAGAATTCAAACAAGTTGACGCCAAAGTGGGAAGGTCCCTATCGGGTAGTACGAGTCACCAGGCCCGGCGCTGTCCGCCTGGAGACCGAAGATGGCGTTCCAGTGAGTAATTCCTGGAATATCGAACATCTTCGCAAGTTCTATCCATAGGGCGCGGTTGCCGGGGGCTCCCGGCAACCACCCTTTTTTGTACAAGTCTTGCCGGCAAGGCATGTGATCCTTTGTACAAAGCCAGGCGCAGTCCCTGAGCACAGATGAATAAATTTAAGTGTTGTACATTCCCTTATTGATCCCCATGTTCATATTCATATATGCATGTTTGTCTAAGATGTTGTATGACACCTGATCCCGGTAAGTTCTAACGAACCACCAAGGTTTCATCCCTTTATTTTCTCTTCTTTCTTTTTCTCAAAGACAGAAGGATTCCTCGCGTGCACATTTGCCGGGGGGGGGGGGGGGGAAAGGGAGATATGAATACCAGTTGGTGACGTTCGGAATCGATGCTTGCCGGAGGAAGAACAAAGCCAGAAAGCTAAGTCCTAAAAACTTAGAGCAAGTTTTTCTTTAAATACCAAGTTATTTCCTTGGACGATTCCGATTCTTGTATGGAAAATCTGCACGCGAAGGAACCCTTGCTGTAATCGGTTGCGCCCTTATTTTGTTTCGAGTCCGCTCAACGATTTAAGTGGCTGCACTGAGAACACCAAGGAGTCTTGCCGGCCGCTGCGCCTCCGGCAGGCTGCTGAAGTCCCGCACCCAGCGCTTGCGGCAGGTTGCGCGCCGGCAAGTTTTTCAGTAAGCGTAGGATGAACTCCATACATAAAGGAATCAGACAAGGAAAGTAGCAAGCATGAGCCTAAACATAGTCAAATTATATTGCATCCATGAGTTGCCGCAGTTCTAACTTGAGACTTAATTGTCTTTTACATGAGATGATGGCGGCAAGAATAAAAGGGAAGCACTCAATCCCTGCGCTGGCCTTCGATCCTTTTGATGGAGTCCACCTTCTCAAGGATTGGTGCGATGCACTTTTCAAGCGCCTCAACATTTGCATCCTTTGGCAGATGGCCGAGTGCGCTGGAGAGGTCGATGCCGGGATTGCTGTGCACCACCTTGATGAGCACTTTGCGAAGGACGGCCCGGCAAAGCCGGCGAGTCTCGTTCGCCAGTTGGGTCGCCCGGCTGGACTGGAGCGCCCTCAACGCGTTGATGATGCTTTCAAAGAACATCGTCAACTTGGCACTTGGAGATATTCTTTCCTCGAAAGAATATCTGAAGTTCGACAAGCCCATGGTTGACAGTTCTGCGGTAAGCTTCTTCGCGGTGGCGATGAGACGGCCAGTCCAGATCTCCACTCCCTTCTCATACTCGTTTTGGGCAGCGGCGGCGCTCTTGAGCAGGTTCCTCTCTCCTTGGAGATCCTTGAGTAGAGCCTTTTCACGGGCCTTGCCGGCCTTGAGAGACTTCTGCAGCGTGGTCAGCTTCAGCTCCAGAACCGCAGTACTATCAGCTGCAGAGGAGAGCTGCTTGGTCTTGTCGGACAGGGCAACTTGCATCTCCGCCAAGGAGTGGAGGGTTTTTTCCCTGTCCCCCTTGAGCGTCGAGAGCTCCTTGCCGTGCTCTTCGAGATCTGTTTCCAGCCTCTTCACTTTGTCGCTCAGCTCGTTCTTGGCGGCCTCTGCAGCTTCGGCAGCATCGACGGCCTCCTTGAGCTTGCCGGCATGACTTGCAGTTAGAGCTTCGAGCGCCTCCTTGTGTTTCTGCTCCAGCTCCTGGGTCCGTCGCGCGACAAGATTTTCGATGTCTTCATCCTTGCTACGAAGCTTGGCGGCGAGCGCCTGCTCACGTGCGGTGAGATCTTCTTCGTAAGCATCAAGAGCAACGCGGCGCCCCGTCAGGAGAGCATCTTCGGCAGCAATCCTTTGAACAGCTTCATCATGTGCCTTCTCCATATCTGATTGCTTCAGGAGGATCTCATTCCATTGCTGGCTCACTTGTTCTCGGCCGGCAACCAGCTCTTGGAGGGCCTCGGCGTGCCAGATTTGCATTTGTGCGACGCGCCTTTGAAAATCCGCTTCGGCTGCCTCGACAACTGCCATTCTGGAGTCCGCCTTCTCTTTTCGGGCACGATGGAGAGCCTGGAGTTTGCGGAAGTTCTCGCCCATGGCCTGAAGGAGCTGATCCTCTTCAGACTTGCCGCTGCTAGCGCTGGGATCGTCAACGACTTCGAGCCCGGCAGCAGCAATAATTTCCTCGAAAATTTCTCCTTCGGCTGGTGCCTCAGTGCTTGCCGTCCCTGGCAAGTTGATGAATAGATTCTCGCCAACCTTGAGATACTTGCTGGATGGGGGGCCTTCAGATGTTGATGGCTCGTCTTCAGTGGCCGCCTCACCAGTGACAGGGGGCTCTGTGGCCGGTGCAGCGCCTGGCGCTCCTGCGGCAGGAATGCTGTCAGTGCGGTCCTCAACCTCCCTGTCGCCCTCTTCAGCAGGTTCTTCGGCGATTTCCTCTTGTGCTGTCTTGGCGGCCTCCCCGTCAAGAGCATCACCAGCCCCGGCAACGTCATCCTTGGTGGCCTCGCTGGCAGCGATCCTGTCCGCTTCGGCGGCGGCATCCCTGGCGGTCTCCTCGATGACGACGTCGACGTCCATATGTTCCATCACAGGGAACTCTGAAGGGCGAAGGAGGAAGACAGAATAAGATCGAGGTTTGGATTTTGGAGTGACTAAAGATAAAGAGATAAGAGGAAAAGAATAACAAGCACTCTGAGGCGATCGAGTACCTGCGTCGGGCTGTCAAGAGGTGGCTTCGCCTCTCCCGGCAACTCCGGTTGCCGGGGGTGGGTTGCCGGAGTCCGTGCTTGTCGGCTCCTCCTCAATCAGGACGGGCTCGTCGGCAGGATCTCTTGCCGGGGATGTGCTTGTGGGCGGAGCGGTCGATGAAGGAGGCACAATGGGGATATCTTCTCCTTGTTTCCGTCCTTCTCCTGCGAACCCAAAGATATCAGCGGCAAGAATGAAAGCCTCGGCACCAGCCAGCAGAAAAAGGGACGATGAACTTACGCTGGGGGCTGTGTTGAGGACTGGACTCCGGGCTGACAATGACAGTTTCCGGCGCGCTCGTGGAGCTCGCCGGGGGCTCGTCGCCCATAGAAGTCCTTGACCTCTTCGCCATCCTCTCCAGCAAGGTTTCTGTGTCACTACGGAAACAATACAAGCAAGTCAGTAAGATTGATGCAAATTGGAAGGTAGAAGCTGTAGCAAATACTCACTCTTCTTCCTCTCGCTCTGGACTAAAGCCGGAGATGTCGAAGTCGACCTCCGTTGCGGTGTCTGAGTGGGGAGGCGGAGGAGGGGTCCTAGGCCGCTTGGCTGTGGCAGGCGCTGGGGCAGCCTCCGGCGCGGTAGTACGAGACCCTCCTGCCGCCCCAGCAGTGGTCGCTGGTGTGGGTCTCGCGCGCCGCGCGGGCTGTTGACGAGCCCCCTACCGCGGTCCAGTCTTGCCGGCCACTTTCTTGCCGGGGGATTCGCCGCTCGAAGTAGGCTGGCTTGCCGGGATGCCTGATGCAGCTTTCCGAAGGACACGCTTTGTCTTCTTCGGGGGCGAGGGCTCTTCTCGCGTCTCCTCTTCGGCCATGTCTTCGCCGGATGAGCTCTCAGCGGCTGCGCCGCCTTCTTCCCCGGCAACCTTGTTCTCCTCGGCGGGCTTTGCCTCCACTACCACCTCTGTGTCACTGGCTTCCCACTCTGTGAAGCCAACGCTGCCGGCCTCCGCGGCAAGATTCGCCTCCTCCACTCTGGTAGCGATGTAGGCTACCTCCTGATCAGTGGTGGCGCAGATAAGATCTGACTCTTGCCGGACAGGCTTCTCCGTCAAATTGTCAAAGAACTTCTGCGCTTCTTCCTCGCTTGGCTCGACCCAGGTCGGATCAAGGCCGTGGGCGTTGAACATCGGCAAGAAGGCAATGATTGACCCCAAGGCAGAGTTGTTGCACAAGGGGACGATCCTTGCCGGCAGCCAGTGCTTGTCTTCGCGCTGGAATAACTTTTGGTGGAGAGCGCCAAGCTGCATAGCGGTCAGATTGTTGTTCAGCCCGGGGCGCAGCCTCATGACATCTGCCGCGTTCTTGTACTCCCAGTCTGGCCTCCCCCTGTTCTACAGAGGGGCGATGCGGCGGCGGAGA
This sequence comes from Thinopyrum elongatum, assembly GCA_011799875.1. Classification (NCBI taxonomy): domain Eukaryota; kingdom Viridiplantae; phylum Streptophyta; class Magnoliopsida; order Poales; family Poaceae; genus Thinopyrum; species Thinopyrum elongatum. Next base: position 343,460,171 of record CM022297.1, on the reverse strand, counting down.
AAGTCGAAGCCGATCATCTCCATTGTCAGCCCGGCAGCCTTCAAGCGAAGGATCCTGGTAGTGGCGATTGTGAGCTTCTCGTCTTCTGCGGCGAGATCGCCCCAATCCTTGCCGCGGACCACCTTCTGTCGCCGAGGATGACAAAAAGGATGAGGATCTACTTCCTGGATCCAGCACCACTCGGCCCGCCACTCGTCCCACTTTTCGCGGTAAACTCCCTCTGGGTATATCTCTTTGTTCCAAGCCCTTGGACTCCAGGCAATAGATCCAGAGAGAGCCTCTCCTTTTTGGATACGAGCGTAGAAATAATGGTGGAAAAGAGCAGAATTGGGGATCACGCCAGCGAAATTCTCATAGAGATGGGCAAAGATAGACGTGCAAAATACGGCATTCGGCGTGAAGTCAAGAAGGCGGAAGCCGTACGTATACATGATGTCGTTGAAGAAATCGGAAAAGGGGGGATAGAGCCCGCAATAGAAATATGCAGTGAAGAAGGGGTATCTGTCCGATCCACCTTTGGAACAAGCACCTGGGATTACGCGTGTGGCGGGGTGAGCTTGCGTTCCCTTCGCCCACATGCATTGGTATCGCCCCTTCAAAGTTTCGGCGTCGAGCGTCGGAGGGAAGACGACGAGCCTCTTCCGCATCTTCACCAGTTCGCTCTCTGGAACTTCGGCTTTCGCCTCCTTGTCCGTGCCCTTGCCTTTGCTGGCCTTGGGCGGCATGGCGACTGTGAGGACGGAAGCAGGGGGCGGAGCGAGCGCGGGAGCAGCGGGCGGAAGAGGAAAAAGGTTTCGCTCTGAGCTTGAGAAGAGGAGGGTGATGGCGATGGCCAGATTGGGAAGAAGAGGGGGGTAAATAGGTTTGCGCCTCCGCGACTTCTCCTTTTTATGGGGAAGGAGCGGGGCCGCCTTGTTTATCCCCCAATATGAATGCGCCTCTATAGGCGCGAGACAGTTTCCAGCCTTTTTGGCATGCTTCCCACGTCGCGTGCTCCGTGCGCGTAGTGGGGGGCACAGTAAAACGAGATATTTACGGGCAGTTAATTCCCTGCCACGCGTGCCCGTGCACTGTTTGGGCCTAGCCCAACAACGCCTCGCACTCGTGTATGGCCTAGGCCCGGGGGCTCCTGTCGGTGTACTAAGTATTGGGTCACTAGTACCCCGTACTTGTGCACGGGCAGTTGTAGCCATCCTTGCGGCAAGGCTTGCCGGGATCAGATCGAGGTCGATTCAGGCCATCAAGGAAATCATCAAGTCAGAGATCTAAGGATCAGGACTGAAATCCGAAGGCCAGCCTCCCCGGCAAGATCCTTGCCGGGATGGCCTTTGGGGCCCGGCAAGGCTTGGCGTCCGGCAAGGCTTGGCGCCCGGCAAGATTCGGCGCCTGGCGAGATTCTGCCACTGTGCCACCGCTTCGGCACAGTAACATGTCTGACATTCTGGGTCCTTCTCTGGATGCGTGGCGACGCGCCAATGGGGGAGAGCTTAAGCGGTGCTGATGGGATGGCCCCTTTTTCCATCCCCAAGAAAGTGAGGACACCTAAACGGACACCTCACGGTGCATTAAATGCGCTTGTCCTAATCAGTCAGGGGTTAGGTATGATACCCTGTAGTTACTTTACACCTCAATGTATGTACATTTTGCCACTGTGGAGACCCCTTTCAGCATATAAAAGGAGGCCCAAGGCAACTGCTACAGGGGAGGAGAACTTCTGGCCCATTCTGCATGCGTAGCTGCTCTTTGGAACGTGCTGTTCATTGCGAGCGCTCCGGAAGGCTGGGCTCAAGAACATCAATAAGAACACAAAGCAGGAGTAGGGTTTTATGCTGATCAGCGGCCCGAACCTGGGTAAAAACTTCCCGCGTCGATCATTGGTTCTGCTCTTTGCGTATACCTCTCCCCCCGCCGAATCGTAAAGGGGTCTCTCGGGGCCCCATAGGTGTCGTGCCCCGACAGCAGTAATCCCCTTATGGTAATTATGCAGGTGCGGAACCTCCCTAGCGCAACAGCAGCCTCCTCCGTCCAAGTTGAGCACTGGGTGCCGTCCGAGTAGAGCACTGCGCCCCGTCCAAGTTCCCATCTAATGTTGAACATTCAATTTTGTCATGCTGAATAATATACCGCTGAGTGCTGTTGACAGGCAGTTACTTCTTCCTTTGATGCTGCACATGTGAACTGAAAACTGTAGAAATGAGAATTTAGTATGTTTTGGAGAACTTCATTTCCCAAGTGGAAACTTTGATCTGTACCAGTAAGTACATGATTAATATTTTAGGATATGTGTGGTTCCAGTAAGTACATGAGTACTATTTAGCATGTTTGATTGCTTCTGAATAATGAAAATGTGCATGTACTGATGCATTTCAAAAATTGTGATGTGTGTTCTCAGGAAAAAAACATTTTCAGGTTATTGGTGCCGCTGGATAACTGTCATAGTTTGTCGCCAGCAAAATCCTCGAACTCGGCCTACACCAGTAGTAGAACTTACTGGTTCTCCGTGACCTAAGATTAAAAACAGACAAAAAAATCTCAAGTAATGTAATCTGTAGCAAAACACACTATTTTTTTATCGAAATGTTGTAACTAGAGGACTATAACCACTACAGGATGCCAAAAAAATATCAAACTGCACAAGTAGTGTTCCATTTATCTTTCTCTCATGCCTGCCCTTTTGATCTTATAGGAATTGAGGCTTCGCCAAGGAACAAGACTGGTAACTAGCGCAAAGGAGACTATGTCAAGAGGTGGCACTGCTAGACTTGCTGATGTGTAGTTATGGCATAAAAAAGATGAAAAAATGGTATCTTGTATGATTCCATAAGGTGTACGTAGCAAATCTTCCCATGTGGATCAATACAACTTATGTACGGCCTTGAGTTCACAAATCTTATAGTAATCTTTGTAGTACTCTTCGTAGCACTTCGTAAAGCAAGAGTAGCCCTTTTTTTGTGAGCAACAATTCAAACGAATCTGTTGTATCTGTTCTTATGATAGATAGAAGAAAGTTCACTAGCCAAAAGGTTAGAGAAGTCTACCTTATAATTTGCAATCTTAAAGATAATGATCAGTTTGAATTAAAAAATCGGTTTGCATTAAAAACAATGATCAGTTCGAATTAAAAAATTCTGAATTTAAAACAATGATCAATTTGAATTAAAAAATAAATGATCAGTTCGAACAAGAAACAACTATCAGTTTAAATTAAAAACAAGAAAGGAAAAAACCGTTTCCAATAAATAGAAATGCGGAAGTGTGAAGTGCAAATAATGACATGTCCGATGTTTCAACAACGATTGAATGCAAAAATCCAGGAAATTCAAAAAACCCGTGAAAACTCATATGTTAAAAGTTCAAGTCGCAAAACGAGAGAAGTACAAAACACCATTGCAAAAAAAGAGTTAAAAAAATAAACACACAAAACATTTTCTTTTTGAAAAAAATATCATTCAGTTCAACGATATAAACCATATAAGTTCAAGGACGATGATAACATAAACCGTTGAAAAGTTATGAGGATAACCATACAAAAAAAACAGAGTAAAGTCCAATCTATGAAAATACCTCATTACAAACACACACATATATCAGTACGAGTACTCTGTTTTGAGACAGAAAAACAACACGATGAGTCTCACCGTATTCAAAATTACTCTTACAAGATTGTGAATTTGAGAAAACTTTCAACATGACTAAGTTTCGCATTTTTGATAGCTTTCCAACGGTATATTATTTGCCCCATTTCGACAAACTTAAAAAAAACCGTGTTCAAAATCAAATTTGACCGTATTCGAATACGAGTTTAAACCGTAAGGAATTAGAAAAACATTTCTATACGAAAAAGTTGCGCATTTTCTATAGCTTTCCAACGCCGTATCATTTGCGTCAATCCGACAAACCGTTTGCAAAAAATCACAAAAATACGTTTTGCCTAGAATTTCATCATTTTTCAAATTACTTTTAAATCATAAAAAAATTATAAAACATTCTATTTATGGAAGATGCGGATTTTTACAAGCTTTCCAACGCCATCTCATTTGCTGAATTCCGACAAACCGTTTGAAAATTAACTCCAAAATACGATTCACGTTTTTGTTTTTAAAAAAATGGTTTTTTCAAAACTGTTCTAAAACCATAATTTTTTTTCAAAAATAAATTATATGATTGTAATGTAGATGTCAAGAGCTTTCCAACGATATATTACACGCCCCGTTTCGACAAAAAAATTTGCAAAAAAAATTCAACTAAAGAAGACGATTTTTAACGGAAATGAAAACATCAGTTCAACCACTCGAATTCATCAGTTCAACCGCTCAAATTCATTAGTTCAAGTAGGGTAACAGTTACGCGAAACAGAATAGCCCAGATGTGTGTGTGTGTGTGTGTGTGTGTGTGTGTGTGTGTGTATACTTTGCTTGATCAGGCGGATCGTCACGATCACACATGATCACCTAAGAAATGAACTGTTGAAGGAACTATTTTTTCTTGGAAGATTTTCTTGCGCCTAAACGTAATATAACATACGCACTAGTTCACTTTGTTTTTAGAGCCCCATAGCCGGATTACCTTGCTTTCTGAGATATGTGGTCCGCTTGTTCGGATCAGCAGTAAGAAGCACTCCTCCGCCCATGGCCAAGGAGGGAGAAGCGGAAGGCTGGCTAACAAACTTTGTACAACAACTGTAGTTCGAATGACGTAAAGTACATCAATACATGGAGTCATTACACACATCCTAAGACTTATCAAGCCCGTCTATTAATGATTTAAGGGAACAGTCCTGCTACAAAAAGCGTGCGGTGGGCATCGCGGCATCATATGCCAGACTAGTCGGCACCTCTTTCCCGTCGGGACCAATGGGGCCCACCTCAGCAAGATGCTCCGTCTTCACCTTTGTATATCGGGTCTTTACCATGGCCCACGCCTCCCGCGCTCCTTCCCGGCAGACCGATATCTTCTAGGCCTGCAAGCGGCACTGTGCCCCCTTGAGACATTTGGCGAGCTCGGACATTCCCTCGGGCATTTTTTCCTCGGGCCATAGAGCTTTACACACGGCCTTCATCGCCTTCCGAGCCTTCTCATGCTCTTTAGTAAGCTGCATGTTGTTCTTCTCATGCTTTTCCGGGCCATAGGTCTTCTCTCGGCTGACCTGTTAGAAGCACTAGTCGAACCGCATGTTAAGTACTCAAATAGACATGCTATTGCATCTGGTACTCCTTTCTTAGAAAAGGCTTTGCTCGTCTTCTGGTATTTTGCTTTGGCAACCGCCAGCCGAGCCCTTAGCAGTTCAAGCTCTTGGGCTCGCTGGTCGTTCTTCGCCTTCAACGTCACAACCTCCTCCTTGCAGCGCGTCAACATGACATGATCGGCCTGTCGCTGCGACTCTGAATAACATTGGTCCTCTCGGGCTTGCTTCAGGTCCTTCTACAACTGGCCAATCACCTCCACTGCTATGGAAACATGGATTTCTCATCCTTTAGGGAATTTTCTAAAATCAAGTACACTTACCATGTGCCTCCCTGTAAAGGCCTTGACCTGTGCCACCTCGGCTTCGGATGCGCCTAGTTGTGCCTTGGTTCGAGCTAGTTCCTTGGACAATTTTTTGCTCTTGTCTCGAGATGATTGCAAATTCACAACAAATTTTATCAAGCCTTTATACGGTCCCACCTAATTACACCATGGCTAGGGGGCTACCCGCGCGCACATCTTCGATTTGTGTTTTTGTTAAATCCACCTACTAGATGTACCATCCAGCTGGTGTCTTGGGGCCTACTTCCTATATGACAGTTTCTTACCCTTTTTCTTGGAGGAAAGCCCTGGTATACAAATAATTATGGGCAAGCACGATTTAATCTCGGAGACACATGAAGTCAAAAAATAAAAGGTACTTGCAGACCATGGGCCAACGCATCCACCGCCTTCTCAAAGACGATGCGGTAGCGACGAGGTAGTCGTCCATTGAGCTAAAGGCATTAAACTCCTGGTTGGTGAAATGGAACTTCGGAGGCTGGCCTTCCGGAGTCGATGATTCATCAGGCTCTCAACCTCGGAGGTGGTGGCCGAACAGGCTTCCGAGGTGGCTGGTTGATGTGCTTCGGAGACCTCCCCCAAGTATTGATCGGCTCCCCTCCTAGTTTCAGGGCCGAATTGCCCGCCCCTTCGACCAATGGTGCCACAATGGACTGTCTGCACAAGCAATCACATGGTCAGATGGGAAAATACTTAACCTCCTCGATAGATGCAATATTAATGAAAATACCTATCTGGGGGAGGAGCATTATGCTCTACTCTTGTTGCCGCCTTCTGTTGAGGAACACCTCGCATAGCAATTGAAGGGCTTCTTGAGCCGTACCACTACGAGGGCGCTTCAAACATCGGCTCTTAGGAAGAGGGGTCAGGATGCTCGGAACAAAAGTTCTCTTCTTGAATAAAATAGGGGTAGGCTTTACCAAGGAAGATGGCCATATCCTCGGCAGGTTCGGAGTGATGGCTACTTTGGAGCCGTCAAGGACCTACAGGAAGAATGTCCCTTCCTCATGTATTATGGATAGATCCTTGATACGTCCATTTTGCATCATGATTTCCTACTGTTATTTACAATGTTTTTATGCATAATAAAGCTTTATGGAGTAATTCTAATGCCTTTTCTCTCATAATATGCAAGGTTTACACCAAGAGGGAGAATGCCGGCAGCTGGAATTCTAGACCTGAAAAAGCTACGCCAGAGTTACCTATTCTGCACAACTCCAAATAAGCTGAAACTTCACGGAGAATTATTTTTGAATATATGAAAAATACTGCAGCAAATAACTACCGGAGGGGGGCCATCTGGTGAGCACAATACACCAGGGCGCGCGAGGCCCCCCAGGCGCGCCCTGGTGGGTTGTGCTCAGCCCAGCCTACCTCCGGTGCCCATCTTCTGGTATATAAGTCATTTTGACCTACAAAAAATAAGGAGAGGACTTTTGGGATGGATCGCCGCCGTCTCGACGCGGAACTTGGGCAGGAGCACTTTTGCCCTCCGACGGAGCGATTCCGCCGGGGGAACTTCCCTCCCGGAGGGGGAAATCGAAGCCATCATCATCACCAACAGCCCTCTCATCTTTGGGAGGGTAATCTCCATCAACATCTTCAACCAAACCATCTCCTCTCAAACCCTAGTTCATCTCTTGTGTTCAATCTTTGTACCGGAACATTAGATTGGTACTTGTGGGTGACTACTAGTGTTGATTACATCTTGTAGTTGATTACTATATGGTTTATTTGGTGGAAGATTATATGTTCAGATCCATTATGCTATTTAATACCCCTCTTATCTTGAGCATGATTATCATTTGTGAGTAGTTACTTTAGTTCTTGAGGTCACGGGAGAAATCATGTTGCAAGTAATCATGTGAACTTGATATGTGTTCGATATTTTGATGATATGTATGTTGTGATTCCATTATTGGTGTCATGTGAATGTTCACTACATGGAACTTCACCATCTTTGGGCCTAAGGGAATGCATTGTGGAGTAGTTATTAGATGATGGGTTGCTAGAGTGACAGAAGCTTAAACCCTAGTTTATGCGCTACTTCGTAAGGGACTGATTTGGATCAAAATGTTTAATGCTATGGTTAGATTTTATCTTAATACTTTTCTTGTAGTTGCGTATGCTTGCGAGGGAGTTAATCATAAGTGGAGGTTTGTTCAAGTAAGAACATCACCCAAGCACCAGTCCACATACATATCAAATTATCAAAGTAGCGAACGCGAATCAAACCAACATGATGAAAGTGACTAGATGAAATTCCTGCGGGCCCTCAAGAACACTTTGCTTATTAGAAGAGACCATTTTGGCTTGTCCTTTGCCACAAAAGGATTGGGCTACCTTTCTGCACTTTATTTACCATTACCGTTACTTGTCCGTTACAAATTATCTTGCTATCAGACTACCTGTTACTGACTATTTCAGTGCCTTGCAGAAAATACCTTGCTGAAAACCACTTGTCATTTCCTTCTGCTCCTCGTTGGGTTGGACACTCTTACTTATCGAAGTGACTATGATTGATCCCCTATAGTTGTGGGCCATCAAGAATCTTTTTTGGCGCTGTTGCTGGGGAGTGAAGCGCTCTTGGTAAGTGGAAATTGGTAAGGAAAAATTATTACTACGTGCTGAAATATTTTGTCACTTGTCACTACGGAAAACCATCCTTTGAGGGGTTTGTTCGGGGTATCTTCACCTCGACCGGAAGCACAATTAGTTGCCCCTCAACCTACTACACCTACTGAAAATATTGGTTATGAAATTCCTTCGGGTATGATAGAACAACTGCTAGCTAATCCTTATGCAGGAGACGGAACCGAACATCCTGATATGCACTTGATATATGTGGATGAAATTTGTGGATTATTTAAGCTTGCAGGTTTGTCCGGAGATGAATCTAAGAAGAAGGTTTTCCCTTTATCTTTGAAGGGAAAAGCATTGACATGGTATAGGCTATGCGATGATGTTGGATCTTGGAACTGGAATCGATTGAAATTGGAATTTCACCAAAACTTTTATCCTATGCATCTAGTTCATTGTGATCGGAATTATATATATATTTTTTGGCCTCGTGAAGGAGAAAGTATCGATCTAGCTTGGGGGAGGCTTAAGTCAATGTTATATTCATGCCCCAATCAAGAGCTCTCTAGAGAAATTATCATTCAGAATTTTGATGCTCGGCTTTCTCATGATGATCAATCCATGCTCGATACTTCTTGTATCGGTTCTTTTATGAAGAGGACTATTGAATTCAGGTGGGATCTTTTAGAAAGATTTAAACGCAACTCTGAAGATTGGGAACTCGACAAAGGTAAAGAGTCGGGTATTAAGCTTGAGTTTGATTGTGTTAAATCTTTTATGAATACAGATGCTTTTCACAAGTTCAACACTAAATATGGACTTGACTCTGAGATAGTAGCCTCTTTCTGTGAATCATTTGCTACTCATGTTGTTCTCCCTAAAGAGAAATGGTTCAAATATCACCCCCCCTGTTAAAGAAGAAATTAAAGAACCGGTAATAACTAAAGATGAAACTATTATTTACAATGTTGATCCAGTTGTGCCTACTGCCTATATTGAAAAACCACCTTTCCCTGTTAGGATAAAGGAACATGCTAAGGTATCAACTGTGATTTGCAAAAGTAATATTAAAGCACCTAAACCTCCTGAACAAATTAAAGTAGAACCTAGTGTTGCTATGGTTAAAGATCTCTTGGTAGAAAATATTGATGGGCATGTTATTTACTTCTGTGCCGAAGCTGCTAGAATTGCCAAACCCGATGAAAAAGATAAACATAGACCTGTTGTTGGCCTACATGTTGTCTCAGTTAAAATAGGAGATCATTGTTATCATGGTTTATGTGACTTAGGTGCTAGTGTGAGTGTTATTCCTTTTACCTTAAACCAAGAAATTATGAATGATATAACACCCACTGAAATAGAAGATATAGATGTTACTATTAAACTTGCTAATAGAGACACCAACACACCACTTGGGATTGTTAGAGATGTTGAAGTCTTGTGTGGGAAAATAAAATACCCTACTGATTTTTGAGTTCTTGGTTCCCTACAAGATGACTTTTGTCCCATTATCTTTGGCAGACCTTTCTTGCACTACAAAAAAAAAGACACATCCGTGACATTTTGGCCCTAATAAAAACTTTTTCTGTCATGCTTATGACACTTCTATGACTATAATTGTGACAAAACCATGTATCATCATAGATGTGGTGGGTCCTACTTCTATGACAAAAAATCATGACAGAAAATGGGCTTTTCGTCCTGGGCGGGCCGGGGACGCACCTGCATGACATTATTTGGGCCATCCATGATGGAAAAAATCATGGTAGAAGTGAGGGCGAGGAAAATTTCGGGGAGTTCCCGGTTATGGTGGGTGGTCGGAGCCGAGTGATGCACGCGAGGTTTGCGTGTTTCTTTCGTACACATATGCGCGTGTGTGCGAGGCGTTGGGCTCTAACTGAACCCGAGCGAGGCGTTCGCTTACTGAACCCGAGCGATTGCACTAGCTACGCGCATTACTGAACCCAAGCGATTGATCCCTTGGCTGTTAACTGAACCCGAGCGATTCCTTCGCTACTACTACTAACTGAAGCCGATCGAACCAGCTACCTCTTGATGAACAGTGACAGTTGTTGGGGGTTGGATGAACAGTTCCAGGTGGGAGTTGGATGAATAGGACCCCATGGTAGTAGAGGCCGTTGCCGCTGGATGAACAGGACCCCGATCGAGGAGGCCGCCACACACTTGAGCCGGTTGGGGGTGGATGAACAGGACCCCATGGAGGGCTGGTTGAATAGTAGCCGGTGGAGGCTGGATGAACAGGACCCCGTGGAGGGCTGGTTGAATAGGAGCCAGTGGAGGCTAGATGAACAGTAGCTGGTGGAGGTAGGAGGAAGGTCGCGGTGGATGAACAGTAGCAGGTAGAGGCTGGAGGAAATTCGACGATGGATGAACAGTAGCAGGTGGAGGCAGGAGGAAGTCGACGGTGGATGAACAGTAGCCCCGTGGAGGCTGGAGCGAGGCAGTAGATGGTGGATGAATAGTAGCTTGTGGAGTCCTGTTTTGCGGTACGCCACACCCTTCCCGATGAACAGGACCCCGTTTCGACCGTAGGCGCTCCAACACAAGTCCGTTTCCTCCGTTTTGTGGTACGCCACACCCCTCCCGATCAACAGGACCCTGTTTCGACCGTAGGCACCCGAACAGAAGTCCGTTTCCTCCGTTTTGCGGTACGCCAGACACTTCTCGATGAACAGGACCCCGTTCCGACCGTACGTGGTCGAACAGAAGGCCGGTTCCTCCATTCTACGGTACGACAGGCCTCGTTTCAGCAGTTTCGTCCAAGCCGGCTGGCTCTCGATGAACACGACGCATTCCGTTGCCTCCCGATGAACATGCGAAGTTTCTCCGTTCCGACCCAGCCAGTTGCCTTCCGATGAACAGGACGCCGTTGCTGCCGTCTGATACGTCCATTTTAAATCATGTTTTCCTACTGTTATTTATGATATTTTTATGCATAATAATGCTTTATGGAGTAATTCTAATGCCTTTTCTCCTATAATATGCAAGGTTCACACTAAGAGGGAGAATGCCGGCAGCTGGAATTCTGGACCTGAAAAAGCTGCGTCAGGCCACCTATTCTGCACAACTCCAAATGAGCTGAAACTTCACGGAGAATTTTTATGGAACATTTAAGAATTATTGGAGCAAATAACTACTAGAGGGGGCCCACCAGGTGGGCACAACCCACTTGGGCACGCCAGGGCCCCAGTCGCGCCCTGGTGGGTTGTGCCCTCCTCAGCCCATCTCCGGTGCCCGTCTTCTGCTATATAAGTCATTTTGACCTAGAAAAAAATAAGAAGAGGACTTTCGGGACGAAGCTCCGCCGTCTCGAGGCGGAACTTGGGTAGGAGCGCTTTTGCCCTCCGGCGGAGCGATTCCGCCGGGGGAACTTCCCTCCCGGAGGGGGAAATCATCGTCATCATCATCACCAACCACTCTCCCATCTTGGGGAGAGCAATCTCCATCAACATCTTCAGCAACACCATATCCTCTCAAAGCCTAGTTCATCTCTTGTGTTCAATCTTTGTACCGGAACCTTAGATTGGTGCTTGTGGGTGACTAGTAGTGTTGATTACATCTTGTAGTTGATTACTATATGGTTTATTTGGTGGAAGATTATATGTTCATATCCATTATGCTATTTAATACCCCTCTGATCTTGAGCATGATTACCATTTGTGAGTAGTTACTTTTGTTCTTGAGGTCACGGGAGAAATCTTGTTGCAAGTAATCATGTGAATTTGATACGTGTTCGATATTTTGATGGTATGTATGTTGTGATTCCCTTAGTGGTGTCATGTGAATGTCGACTACATGACACTTGACCTTATTAGGGCCTAAGGGAATGCATTGTGCAGTAGTTATTAGATGATGGGTTGCGAGAGTGATAGAAGCTTAAACCCTAGTTTATGCGCTACTTCGTAAGGGACTGATTTGGATCCAAAAGTTTAATGCTATGGTTAGATTTTATCTTAATACTTTTTTCGTAGTTGCGGATGCTTGCGAGGGGGTTAATCATAAGTAGGAGGTTTGTTCAAGTAAGAATAGCACCTAAGCACCGGTCCACCCACATATCAAATTATCAAAGTAGCGAACCCGAATCAAACCAACATGATAAAAGTGACTAGATGAAATTCCCGTGTACCCTCAAGAACGCTTTGCTTATCATAAGAGACCGTTTTGGCCTGTCCTTTGCCACAAAAGGATTGGGCTACCTTGCTGCACTTTGTTTACCATTACCGTTACTTGCTCGTTACAAATTATCTTACTATCAAAGTACTTGTTACCGACTATTTCAGTGCTTGCAGAAAATACCTTGCTGAAAACCACTTGTCATTTTCTTCTGCTCCTCGTTGGGTTCGACACTCTTACTTATCGAAAGGACTAAGATTGATCCCCTATACTTGTGGGTCATCAAGGCTCTTTTCTGGCGCCATTGCAGGGGAGTGAAGCGCTCTTGGTAAGTGGAAATCGGTAAGGAAAAATTATTACTACGTGCTGAAATTTATTGTCACTTGTTACTATGGAGAATAATCCTTTGAGTGATTTGTTCGGGGTATGTTCACCTCGACCGGAACCACAATTAGTTGCCCCTCAACCTACTACACCTACTGAAAATATTGGTTATGAAATTCCTTTGGATATGATAGAACAACTGCTAGCTAATCCTTATGCAGGAGATGGAACCGAACATCCTGATATGCACTTGATATATGTGGATGAAATTTGTGGATTATTTAAGCTTCCAGGTTTACCCAGAGATGAAGCTAAGAAGAAGGTTTTCCCTTTATCTTTGAAGGGAAAAGCATTGGCATGGTATAGGCTATGCGATGATATTGGATCCTGGAATTGGAATCGATTGAAATTGGAATTTCACCAAAAAAATTATCCTATGCATCTAGTTCATCGTGATCGGAATTATATATATAATTTTTGGCCTCGTGAAGGAGAAAGTATCGCTCTAGCTTGGGGGAGGCTTAAGTCAATGTTATATTCATGCCCCAATCATGAGCTCTCAAGAGAAATTATCATTCAGAATTTTTATGCTCGGCTTTCTCGTGATGATCAATCCATGCTCGATACTTCTTGTACTGGTTCCTTTATGAAGAATACTATTGAATTCAGGTGGGATCTTTTAGAAAGAATTAAATGCAACTCTGAAGTTTGGGAACTCAACGAAGGTAAAGAGTCAGGTATTAAGCTTAAGTTTGATTGTGTTAAATCTTTTATGAATACCGATGCTTTTCAAAAGTTTAGCACTAAATATGGACTTGACTCTGAGGTAGTAGACTGTTTTTGTGAATCATTTGCTACTCATGTTGATCTCCCTAAGGGGAAGTGGTTTAAATATCACCCACCTATTAAAGAAGGAATTAAAGAACCGTTAATAGCTAAAGATGAAACTATCATTTATAATGTTGATCCAGTTGTTCCTACTGCTTATATTGAAAACCCACCTTTCCCTGCTAGGATAAAGGAACATGCTAAGGTGTCAACTGTGGTTAACAAAAGTTATATTAGAGCACCTAAACCTTCTGAACAAATCAAAGTAGAACCTAGTGTTGCTATGGTTAAAGATCTCTTGGTAGAAAATATAGATGGGCATGTTATTTACTTCTGTGATGAAGCTGCTAGAATTGCTAAACCCGATGAGAAAGATAAACATCAACATGTTGTTGGCATGCCTGTTGTCTCAGTCAAAATAGGAGATCACTGTTATCATGGTTTATGTGATTTAGGTGCTAGCGTGAGTGCTATTCCTTTTACCTTATATCAAGAAATTATGAATGACATAGCACCCACTGAAATAGAAGACATAGATGTTACTATTAAACTTACTAATAGAGACACCATCACACCACTTGGGATTGTTAGAGATGTTGAAGTCTTGTGTGGGAAAATAAAATACCCTGCTGATTTTCTAGTTCTTGGTTCCCCACAAGATGACTTTTGTCCAATTATCTTTGGTAGACCTTTCTTGAACACCGTTAATGCTAAAATAGATTGCAAGAAACAAACCGTCGGTGTTAGTTTTGGTGATGAGTCTCATGAGTTTAATTTTTCCAAGTTTAGTAGAAAACTTCATAAGAAAGAATTACCTAGTAAGGATGAAATAATTGGTCTTGCTTCTATTTCTGTGCCTCCTACTGATCCACTAGAACAATATTTGCTAGACCACGAAAATGATATGCATATGCATGAAAGAAATGAGATAGATAAAATTTTCTTTGAACAACGACCTCTGCTTAAACACAATTTGCCTATTGAAACTCTAGGATGTCCTCCTCCACCTAAAGGTGATCCTGTGTTTGAATTAAAACAATTGCCAGACACTTTGAAATATTCTTATCTTGATGACAAAAAGATATATCCTGTTATTATTAGTGCTAACCTTTTAGAACATGAAGAAGAAAGATTATTGAAAATTCTGAAGAAGCATCGAGCTGCTATTGGATATACTCTTGATGATCTTAAGGGCATTAGTCCCACTCTCTATCAGCACAAGATTAATATGGAACCTGATGCTAAACCCATTGATCACCAATGATGTTTAAATCCTAAAATGAAAGAAGTGGTAAGAACTGAAATATTAAAGCTTCTGGAAGCAGGTATAATCTATCCCATAGCTAATAGTAGATGGGTGATTCCCGTTCATTGTGTCCCTAAGAAGGGAGGTATTACTGTTGTTCCTAATGATAAAAATGAACTTATTCCACAAAGAATTGTCACTGGATATAGAATGGTAATTGATTTTAGAAAATTAAATAAAGCAACTAGAAAAGATCATTACCCTCTGCCTTTCATTGATCAAATGCTAAAAAGATTATCTAAGCACACACACTTTTGTTTTCTCGATGGATATTCTAGTTTTTCCCAAATACCTGTTTCACAACCTGATCAAGAGAAAACCACCTTTACTTGTCCTTTTGGAACTTATGCTTATAGACATATGCCTTTTGGTTTATGCAATGCACCTGCTACCTTTCAAAGATGTATGACTGCTATATTCTCTGATTTTTGTGAAAAGATTGTTGAGGTTTTCATGGATGATTTTTCCGTTTACGGAACTTCTTTTGATGATTGCTTAAGCAACCTTGATCGAGTTTTGCAGAGATGCGAGCAAACTAACCTTGTCTTGAATTAGGAGAAGTGCAACTTTATGGTCAATGAAGGTATTGTCTTGGGACATAAAATTTCTGAACGAGGTATTGAGGTGGATAAAGCCAAAGTTGATGCAATTGAGAAAATGCCATGTCCCAGAGATATTAAAGGTATCTGTAGTTTTCTTGGTCATGCTGGTTTCTATAGGAGATTTATTAAAGATTTCTCTAAAATTTCTAGGCCTCTTACAAATCTTTTACAAAAGGATGTTCCATTTGTTTTTGATGATGATTGTGTAGAAGCCTTTGAAACAGTTAAGAAAGCCTTAATTTCTGCACCTATTGTTCAACCACCTGATTGGAACTTGCCTTTTGAAATTATGTGTGATGCTAGTGATTATGTTGTTGGTGCTGTTTTAGGACAAAGAGTTGATAAGAAATTAAATGTTATTCATTATGCTAGTAAAACTCTAGATAGTGCCCAAAGAAATTATGCTACTACTGAAAAAATAGCAGTGGTGTTTGCTTGTGATAAATTCAGATCTTACATTGTTGATTCTAAAGTGATTGTTCACACTGATCATGCTGCTATTAAATATCTTATGGAAAAGGAAGATGCTAAACCTAGACTCATTAGGTGGGTTCTCTTGCTACAAGAAGTTGACTTACGTATCACTGATAGAAAAGGAGCTGAGAACCCCGTAGCTGAGAACTTGTCTAGGCTAGAAAATATTCTTGATGACCCACAAACTATTAATGATAGTTTTCTCGATGAGAAATTAGCTGCCATAAATGTTTCTCATAACACTCCTTGGTATGCTGACTATGCTAATTATATTGTTGCTAAATATATACCACCTAGATTCACTTACCAACAAAAGAAAAAATTCTTTTATGATTTAAGACATTACTTTTGGGATGACCCACATATTTATAAAGAAGGAGTAGATGGTATTATTAGACGTTGTGTACCTGAGCATGAACATGGACAAATCCTACGAAAATGTCACTCCGAAGTTTAAGGAGGGCATCATGCGGGAGACAGAACTGCTCACAAGGTATTGCAATCTGGTTTTTATTGGCCTACTCTCTTCAAGGATGCCCGTAAGTTTGTTTTATCTTGTGATGAATGTCAAAGAATAGGTAATATTGGTAAGCGTCAGGAAATGCCTATGAATTATTCTCTTGCTGTTGCACCATTTGATGTTCGGGGTTTCGATTACATGGGACCTTTCCCTTCCTCTAATGGGTATACACATATTTTGGTTGCTGTTGATTATGTTACTAAGTGGGTAGAAGCTATTCCAACTAGTAGTGTTGATCACAACACCTCTATTAAAATGCTTAAGGAAGTTATTTTCCCAAGGTTTGGAGTCCCTAGATATTTAATGACTGATGGTGGTTCACATTTTATTCATGGTGCTTTCCGTAAATACTTGCTAAGTATGATGTTAACCATAGAATTGCATCCCCTTATCATCCTCAGTCTAGTGGTCAAGTTGAACTTAGCAATAGTGAAATAAAATTAATTTTACAAAAAACTGTCAATAGGTCCCGAAAGAATTGGTCTAAGAAATTAGACGATGCACTTTGGGCTTACCGAACAGCATATAAAAATTCCATGGTTATGTCTCCTTATAAAATGGTTTATGGAAAAGCTTGTCATTTGGCTCTTGAGTTAGAACATAAAGCATATTGGGCAATTAAAGAACTCAACTATGATTTCAAACTTGCCGGTGAAAAGAGGCTATTTGACATTAGCTCACTAGATGAATGGAGAACCCAAGCTTATGAAAATGCCAAATTATTTAAAGAAAAAGTTAAAAGATGGCATGATAAAAGAATCCAAAAGCGGGAATTCAAAGTTGGAGAATATGTTCTTTTGTACAACTCTCATTTTAGATTCTTTGCAGGAAAGCTTCTCTCTAAATGGGAAGGACATTAGGTCATTGAAGAAGTTTATCATTCTGGAGCTATCAAAATAAATAATGCCGAAGGTACTAACCCGAAGGTGGTCAATGGGCAAAGAATTAAACACTATATCTCAGGTACGCCTATTAATGTTGAAAGCAATATTATTCAAACCATGACACCTGAGGATGATAAAAGAGACCTTCCGGAATGCTCCAGAATAACTAAAAAGGAGGAGGTACGTGATACGGTAAGTAAACGGACTCCAAAAAATCCGCAAAAATATTTTCTGTTAGTTTTGGAATATAACAAAAATTAGGAAAGTAAGAAACAACCAGGAAGGCAACCCTGGTGGGCACAAGAAACCAGGGCGTGCCTGGCTTGCCAGGCGCGCCCAGGTGGGTTGTGCCCACCTCGGGTACCTTCCGGACTCCGTTTTTCTCCCATTCGCTTGTTTTCCAAGATAAAAAAACTTTATATACCCCCCGAACCTATTGATCACCGTATCGCGGAGAAATCTTCTATTTTCTTTTCTTACTGTTTTCCGTTAGATCCATCAAGGCCAGCATCATGTCTTCCTCCCCCTCCAACAACGTAGAAGAGAACACTTGGTTGATGAAGATTGAATTGAAGAGAGAAGAGCCCGAAGAATCTTTCAAGAGGGACAAGAGCAAGGAAGCTGGTGGAGATCAAGCTCCAGCAATAGAGCAGGCATTGCCCATGGAGGAAGAAGAAGATAACCTTCAACCATACTATGAATACCTCACTCCCACTAAGATTGAAGCCTTTAGGATCATTGAAATGGTTCGTGTTCAAAACAAATATCTCACTCATGAAAATATTTTATTGCAAGAGCACATCATTACACTTCGGAGCGTCATTCGAAGATTGGAGTATCTTTTGAGCCTGAAAGAGAAGGACGAACCCTCCACTACCTCATCACCACCACCTCCTTCTTCAACACCAAAGGAGACTTGAGTATCGGGTATGGGCACTCCCCTTGGCTTGTGCCAAGCTTGGGGGAGGTGCCCCGGTATCGTATCACCGCCATTATCTTTTGCCTTTATTTACTTTAGTTCGATCCGTAGTTATCTTTTGCTTTAGTTGAATAAAAAATTTAGTTCGATCCTTTCTTTTCAAGTGCTTGCTTAGTGATCTATCCTTGTAATCGTGTGCGAGATATATAATAAAGTTTAGTTTGAGTTTTGTTTTCTTTACTTTCGTGTTCAATAAAAAGAAAGGAAAAAAATGAAAAAGATCATATGCTAATCTTATGGTAAGTAATGACATCACATAAGGAAGAGTATAAGTAGAAAAATTTATTGGAGATTTACAAACATAGCATTGGTCAATGATGCAATTCATGAAAGAATTAATAAGGGAAGAGAAAATTCACATGCAAATACACTATCTTGGACATCTTTTATGATTGTGAGCCCCCATCAAAATATTATATGCCAAAATTGTTGACATTGGACAAGGAAGACAACATAATGATTTATATTTGTTCATATTCACATAGAAGTTATATAGTCATAGATCCTTTAACATGTGGTGCTTGCCCCCCATCTTTGCTAGCCAAAAATTCTGCACTAAGTAGAGATACTACTTGTGCATCCAAAACCCTCAATCCAAATCTTGTTTTGAGAGTCCACTATACCTACCTATGGATTGAGTAAGATCCTTCAAGTAAGTTGTCATCGGTGCAATAATGCAATAAAAATTGCTTCTAAATGTGTTAGATCATTTAGTGTGAGAGAAAATTGAGCGTTGTACGAACTTGTGATGGAAAAATAATAAAGGCGACATACTGCATAATAAAGGTTGCTATCATAAGGGGCAATATAACATGACGTTCTTTTGCACTAAGAGATTGAGCATACAACCAAAAAGCGCATGGCAACCTCTGCTTCCCTCTGCGAAGGGCCTATCTTTTACTTTTATGAATTTACTTTTATGCAAGAGTCAAAGTATCCCTCTATTCCTGTTTATTTTTCTCTTTTGGCAAGCACCATGTAGTGAGGAAAGATCTAGGCACATATATCCAGTTGGATATGGGTGGGCATGAGTTATTATTGTTGACATCACCCTTGAGGTGAATACGTTGGGAGGCAAAACTATAGGCCCCTATCTTTCTTTGTGTCCGTTTGAAACTTTTTGCTCATGTGTATGCAATCATAGAATACTATATGATGGTTGAGTATGTGGACTTGCCAAAAGGCTCTGATACGTGACCCTTCCTGAAAAGATGATGAATTGCAGTTGCAAAGTTGACTGAGAACATAGTTTGTTGGTTTTCAATAGAGTTTATGCTTTATACTTTGATGTTGTGATGAATTGTTACTTGTTCATGAGAAGTTTATGATAAAAGTTTTGTGATAAAAGTTTTATAATAAAGTTTGTTGCTGTTATAATAATATACATGATGCTTCTATGTCCGTATTTTGTTTTATCGGCACCTCTCTCTCTAGGCATGTGGACATGTTTTTCTATTTCGGTTTTCGCTTGAGGACAAGCGAGGTCTAAGCTTGGGGGAGTTGATACGTCCATTTTGCATCATGTTTTCCTACAGTTATTTATGATATTTTTATGCACAATAATGCTTTATGGAGTATTTCTAATGCCTTTTCTCCCATAATATGCAAGGTTCACACAAAGAGGGAGAATACTGGCGGGTGGAATTCTGGACCTGAAAAACCTATGTCAGGTCACCTATTCTGCACAACTCCAAATGAGCTAACACTTCACGGAGAATTTTTATGGAATATTTAAGAATTATTGGAGCAAATAACTACCAGAGGGGGCCCACCAGGTGGGCACAACCCACCTGGGCGCGCCAGGGCCCCCAGGAGCGCCCTGCTGGGTTGTGCCCTCCTCGGCCCACCTCCGGTGCCCCTCTTCAGGTATATAAGTCATTTTGACCTAGAAAAAATAAGGAGAGGACTTTCGGGATGAAGCACCGCCGTCTCGAGGCGCAACTTGGGCAGGAGCACTTTCGCCCTCCGGCGAAGCGATTCCGCCGGGGGAACTTCCCTCCAGGAGGGGGAAATCATCGTCATCATCTTCACCAAACACTCTCCCATCTTGGGGAGGGCAATCTCCATCAACATCTTCAACATCACCATCTCCTCTCAAACCCTAGTTCATCTCTTGTGTTCAATCTTTGTACCGGAACCTTAGATTGGTGCTTGCGGGTGACTAGTAGTGTTGATTACATCTTGTAGTTGATTACTATATGGTTTATTTGGTGGAAGATTATATGTTCAGATCCATTATGCTATTTAATATCCCTCTGATCTTGAGCATGGTTATCATTTGTGAGTAGTTACTTTTTTTCTTGAGGTCACGGGAGAAATCTCGTTGCAAGTAATCATGTGAATTTGATATGTGTTCGATATTTTGATGGTATGTATGTTGTGATTCCCTTAGTGGTGTCATGTGAACATCGACTACATGACACTTCACCTTATTAGGGCCTAAGGGAATGCATTGTGGAGTAGTTATTAGATGATGGGTTGCGAGAGTGACAGAAGATTAAACCCTAGTTTATGCGCTACTTTGTAAGGGACTGATTTGGATCCAAAAGTTTAATGTTATGGTTAGATTTTATCTTAATACTTTTCTCGTAGTTGTGGATGCTTGCGAGGGGGTTAATCATAAGTAGGAGGTTTGTTCAAGTAAGAACAGCACCTAAGCACCGGTCCACCCACATATCAAATTATCAAAGTAGCAAACCCGAATCAAACCAACATGATGAAAGTGACTAGATGAAATTCCCGTGTACCCTCAAGAACGCTTTGCTTATCTAAGAGACCGTTTTGGCCAGTCCTTTACCACAAAAGGATTGGGCTACCTTGCTGCACTTTGTTTACCGTTACCATTACTTGCTTGTTACAAATTATCTTACTATCAAACTACTTGTTACCGACTATTTTAGTGCTTGCAGAAAATACCTTGCTGAAAACCACTTGTCATTTCCTTCTGCTCCTCGTTGGGTTCGACACTCTTACTTATCGAAAGGACTACGATTGATCCCCTATACTTGTGGGTCATCACCGTCCGTTGCCTCTCCATGTACATGTGCCCAGGCCGTACGTATGCGCGAGTAGCTAGGCGTTCAAGACCCCGCCCATATGTACATATGTGACCGTATTTTTTGGCATGTGGCTGTACGTACGTGTACACAGTTTAGAAGGGACTTCCTGAATTGCTACGTCGGGGGCTCTACTACTACACGTGCCGCTGCTTGCTCGGCCAAGGTTCATCGTTGCAGAGAGACCGATCTACCAGTATGTACGTACACATTTGCGACTAGACAGAAAACGCTACGTACGCTTCGACCGGGTGGGTCCCAGCTGTCATGAAGGATAAGGACGCACTTCCTTGCATGCGAAGATATAGCTCGTGGGTCCCAGCTGTCAGGGGGAAGAATCATTTTTTTGCCCGTAATATGGACGCACTTCCTTGCGTGCGAAGATGTAGATGGTGGGTCCATCTGTCAGCCTCACCGTGTAGAGTCCTCTTCTGATGGCTGTCGTTCGTTGACCACATTGACCACGCCGCGCAGACAACACCCAGGCGGTGGTCGATGGTAAGGCCTAGGAAGGGAACGGCGCGGAGCCAGGGAAGACGAGGCAAGTGGATGCCCACGCAGAGGGGAGTACGAGGGTTCAGTGGTTCAGCAGTGGTGTGGGGCTGCCGTCGCCAGAGAATAACATGAGGTGTTGGTGAGTAGAGGAATGGCCTGGACGGCGATGGGAGTAGGGTGGGCCGATGAGTCCTGCATGGCAGCACAGCCGACCACGGAAGGCGGTACCGCCGGCGGTGGTTTGGGCGGCTGAAGCAAGAATATCCGAGATTGAAGAAGCACGACATCCGTTGGATGGACATCCAACGGCCACTGCTGCTAGAATCGTGTGTTGACTATAAGTTGACAAAGCCTTGCGTACGCGTCAACTTAGTGGGCCCACAAGTGTGTGGCAGAGAACATATACCCCATTTGCGATTTGTAATAATGTACATCCCATTTTTGAATTCTAATGGAATTTACTACAGCCCATTTACAGTTTGTTAAAATTAAAACCCATTTTCTTGCCAAGACAACGATTAATAATTTCAACCAACCACTCAAAACAGAATTCCATAAAATTTCCCACATTTTGATGGGATCCGAAATATTTTTATCCCAAAATTTCGAGTCAGATTAAATATAATTTCAAAATAATTTTGTATTAGGTAAAAATCCAACAAAATATTGCACGCGCAACAACTAATGAAATTAAAATTTTTGAAATCCAAAAATAATATTTTTTTAACTAATTACCTGTTTGGTGCATTTTTTATAGTTAGAGCCCAGTTTTTATAATTACATCCCATTTATTATTTCTTAAAGCTCATTTTCTTGTTAAGCCTAATGCATCCCTCCTAGGAAAGATTTGCAGCCCAGTGGGGTGGAGAATAACAAGTTGACCTGGGCTGGGTCAAAAAAAAGTATAGCTGGGCTAGCCATTTTCACCTTGAAAAAAATTAATACCTGGGCTAGATATTTGGTCGACATAAAATAATAGCCTGGGCTAGATGGGCCACAGCCCGCCCAGTTGATACCCTGTTCATCTGAACAATAACAAAAACATCGCTCAAGAAAAACTCTACTCACACCTCAAAAACACAAATACTGCTCAAGCTGCTGGGTCCCAGCTGTCGGCCGCTCCTTGTGCAATTCTCTCGTTTATTGACTATATAGGTTGACAATGGTGTGGGACCATGATGTCAGGAAATCAGGAGGAAGCAAAAAAAAATTATAGTTGTATATAATAAGGAGGCACTTGCGTACGTGCGACTATGGCCCTGGTGGGTCCCCACTGTCATCCTCTCCAAGTAAATTCATCTCCTGATTCCTCATGTTCGTTGACCATGTTGACAACGCGAGACAGAGGTGCTACGGCGAGCGCAAAAACTCGAAGGACGACAGAGAGGGCCTCGCGGGCCCTACGGATGGTCTGATACAATGCCTGCTGCTCATTCAGGAAGCCAGGATCATAGGGCCACATGTCCGCGACGGCATTGTCGCTCGCTTGTTCGCCGGCGATTCGTCCTTCCGCGAGCCGGTGCTCATTGAGGAGACGGAGGTTGCAGCACAGGTCCTCCTGCACTGGTAGCTCTTCCGCCATTAGGGCTTCGAAGTGCGGCCGCACCTGCTCTATGGTGAACACGGCATGAACCGGCTTGATCGGTGGCACCGGCTCCTGGTCGGAAGCCACGTCCATCGTCTGATTGTCGTCGCTGAGCTCGGTGAGCTCGCTGGCGAGCCAGCATGTCCGGCTGCTGGACCAGACCGCTGCTAAGCACGAGTCTGACCACCCTGGCCCACCCAGACCCCCTCCTTCACCCACGCGCGCTTTCCGCCCTAAACGGTCAGCGCCGCCCGCGCCGCTTCCCGGTGCAAGCAATTGCTCTGCGTTCAAATGACAGAAATGTCGTCCATCCGTCCGTTTGCCGCCTACATTAATGATATGCGGTTACCGAGGCGGCTACTCAGCGCCACCCTTCTGTCCCTCTGCCGCCCACCATTCCTATATAAACTGCTGCGTCGGCCATAGCCGCAGTCATCCATCTCCGTTCCCTTTCTCCTATCCACACCACTCCCACCATGGCTTCCTCGCGCTCCAACACTCTTCGGGACGGGCGGACGACAGACCAGAAGGAGATGGCAGCCATTGCTGCTGACTGGCTGGCCGGCAGGCAGCCGGAGGACGGCGACGTCCCAATGGAGAATGTGGTCGTCGACGATCCGGCGCCAACCCCCTCCTCCGCGCCATCCTCGTCGGTGCATTGCACCATGACCATCAGCGAGGCCCGTCCCCAATACATGGACATGGTGAGGCAGAAGCGGGAGGAGCAGTTCCGGGAGGCACAAGACGACGCCGCCTACAACCACCATGTCCTCTAGAAGCACCTGCAGGCGGAGGAGCAGATCGCCGCGGAGCGGGCGGAGCAGGAGGCTCTGCTCGAGTCGTACCGCTCCGCCCGTGAGAGATGCCTCGCGCGCTGGCAGTCCCGCATGCGGGTGGCGGAGGTTGTGGTCGCCTACAAAGAGGGCAATGAAGCAGGCGTGGTGCTGTTTGGTGAGACTGACAACGAGGCGGAGGACAATGCCTGCTCCACCGAGGCCCCGCCCCGCCGGCACCGAGGCAGAGGACTTCGTCGGCTTCGACGAGGCCCGCCCCGCCAACAACGAGGCAGAGGACATCGCCGGCTCCGCCGAGGCCCCGCCCTGCCAGCAATGAGGGGGAGGATTTCCCCCGCTCCGCCGAGGTGCTACCCCGCTAGGAACGAGACAGAGGACATCGCCGGCTCCGTCGAGGCCCCGCCCCGCTGCCAACGAGGCTGCGCCACACAGAAAACAAGGAAGAGTAGAACACGTTAGGTCACCGCCGCTCGGGTCCAAGTAAGGCCACCGCTCCTACCCTCCGGTTGAAGCCAAGCTTTGCGGGTTGAACATTGACGACCAATTAGCTGCTTGGCTGCGATGTGGAGTCGGAGAGCTGAGCTGGAGAAGAAGCTTCTGTTTGACTCAGCCGGACACGAGAAATGGGCGCCGGAGATCATAGATTAGGTTAATTAATTATACCTCCAGTGCACCCCTTTTTAGTTGAAGAATGGATGAAATGTAATGAAATCCGACATGTTTATCTAAAATCTGGCCATGTATGAATGAATTTAGTTTGATTAGTTCGAATTCTTGTATCACTGGCATTGGATGAACATGTAAAACAATACGTACTAGCATTATTCTCAGGATGCACGGTGATCACCTCGTTTGCAGCAGTTTCACATGTACAAAAAGAATGAGCAGCTTTTTAGCGTGCCTGTACATTGCATTCCAACTCACAGGCCTGGCAATTCATAGAGAACATTCAAAACAATTGATGATTATGCATCTCAATGATTCACATGTCAGAGCCAATATTTACTTCACAACTAAAGAATAAGTAAAAATCGATCGATGCTGCTGACGGCAAAGGGCGTCCCATTAGAAAATATCGAACGCATGTCTTCTTGCTAACATCAATGAGCAAAATTTGACAAGGTTGTCCCATTCCAATATATCAAATGCGTGTCTTTGCGTACATTAATGAGCAAACTTTGACAAGGTTTTCCCATTCCAAAATATCAAATGCCTACGATTGCGGAATAGGCGGGGTTTGCCATCAGTTTGCACATTGACATGTCACCTCCTTCTAAATAAACTAGTTGTTCTTTTTGTGCAGTTCCACTAAAATCAACCAACTTCGCGCGTAGCTTGTAGGATTTCGCCTTTATATGTTGCAATTCCTTGAACATATCGGCACCGCCTTTCTTGTAGCTATTTTTTGGCTGGAGGTGGAAATGAATGATTCGAGAACATTCAATGTATTGTGCATGATGAAGTATAATGGAGGCACGGACCATCAGAACATTTTGTGCAGTTCCCATTGAAATCAAGGTGAGCATCCCTGTTTGCATAAATACAAAAAAAGTGATTAGTATAAAGCAAACTATATTATGAATTTACAGTTATGAATCTAAAGTTTAAACAGGCACCTACATGATCCATGCAGAGCACACATTTTAAAAAATGGAACTCACCTGAAAGAATCCTAAAACAACATTGTATTGGCCATCACAACAACAAAGATGGAGATCTGTGAGTCCTTCTGAGCTGAAGTTAGTTTGTTCTTGTGGGCAATAATGTAACCATCCTTCAACTGCTCCTTCTGATAAGAAGAGAGGCTTGGCTTCTTCATCCTGGCATAATCAGAACTAGGCACTTCACGTACTCCATATTCTTCTTCAGAGGAGGATGATCCTGTTGTGCAAAGACAAGAGAACAACTAAATGCTAGCATCCCTGTTTGGTCGAAAAAAGGAAAGGAAATATTTAAAACAACCATTACATTAACAATGGGAGTAACTGATGAAATGTATAGTCACAAAGAGATGCATCCTCATTATCCTCATAGGAAATGATATGATACCAAACACAACAACTCAACTTGAACTATATTATTACTTAATTTTATCAGTGGCTATAACGGTGGCAAACCGGTGCCTCAATTTATTAGCAGCCTTAGATTAACATGCGAAACAATACCACTTTCTCATGACAGTAGCTAAACAGTAGCACAACACCAATAGAGATGACAAAGCTCAATCATATGGATGAAATCCATGGGCCGGTACCAACCTTTGTCAGGAGGCTTATTGTGTAAAGCATGCAGATGAAGCACTTCTCCGGAATCATCCGTTATTATCTACTGTGGTTGCCATGCTTATTACAAACTCCTTGATTAGTTTAATGTTTCCAACATCTTCTTGTGCAGTTCCACTAAAATATATGTTATCTTCAAACAAGATCCCTGTTTGCACAAGTAGAGATAATTACATATTACATTAAGAGTGGCATCAAATCACTGTGGCAAAACAATTGCTCGTTCCAGCCATAGCAATAAATTAAGATACAAAACTATATCATTACTTGTGTCATCACAGTTCCAGTGCTTCATTACAGCACTGGGAGTTGATTTTTGTTCTTCTTCCGCTTGTTCTTCCCTTCATCACTTGGTTCAATAATAGACAAGCTTCGCCTTCAATGTAAGATTTGGCATGTCAATTAGGGGTCACAAGTATAGCACTAAACAACAACATTACTTTTCTAATGACAGGAGCAAAAGACAGGCCAACAGTTGCAAAATATCATTATCTTACCTCAATGGGATATTACGGTGCACATACAGATTGGAAGTCCGGTCTCCTTTTGTGCAGTTCACTAAAATCAAGTGACATTACCATATAAGTAGCACAACATATAAAGCACACTGCACAATCATGTGGAAGAAGGCCAGTACTGACCTCTCATGACGCGGAATTTAAACAACACACAAGAAGAAGATCTGAAACAAATTTGCCAACACGGATAGGAAGTCAGATCTCCTCTTGTGCAGTTCCACTAAGATCAAGCAATCAAGCAACGTTGTCGGTGTGACATTTTGGTTGAACTGCACAAAACACTCTTAAAACAAAAGTGGTTTGTGTAGTGCAACAAAAGGTCGCAATAGCAACAAGGTGAAGTAGATAACCCCGTTTACACAGAGGTGCAAAGGAAACAATTACTGGTCAATAACGGTGGATGACACAGAAGCCCACAAAAAGAAGCATCTAACTTATCTAAATGGGAAAGAAAGCAACATAGTAGCATTTCTGAAACAGTGGCATTGATTCATATTAACAGAGAGATTATATTAACAATAAAATTCGTTAAACATGTAATTTGCTTTTAACTGTGGCATTGATTCAATTTTCCAGCGGCATTATTAGATTAACAACAACTAAAGAGTTGTATGGGACAGTGATGGCTCGTGTCCGCGTCAGTATTTTCCCCGAAGAGGAAGGGATGATGCAGCACAGCTCCAGTAGGTATTTCCCTAAGTGATGAGACCAAGGTTATCGAACCAGTAGGAGAACAACGCAACACTATGTAAACAGTACCTGCACACAAAGAACAAATACTTGCAACCTGACGCGTAAGAGGGGTTGTCAATCCCTCCCGGGTAAAAGATAGTTAAATTTGTAGTAGATTGGATAAATAGATCTCACGGAAATGCGGAATAAAATAAATAACAAAAAATTGAAGCAAGGTATTTTTGGGTTTTTGGAATAATAGATCTGAAAATAAAAGAGGAAAATAATAGATGAGAAAGCAAATATGATGAAGAATAGACCCGGGGGCCGTAGATTTCACTAGTGGCTTCTCTCGAGAAAAATAGCATACGGCGGGTAAACAAATTACTGTTGGGCAATTGATAGAACTTCAAATAATTATGACGATATCCAGGCAACGATCATTATATAGGCATCACGTCCAAGATTTGTAGACCGAATCCTGCCTGCATCTACTACTATTATTCCACACATCGACCGCTATCCAGCATGCATCTAGTGTATTAAGTTCATGGAGAAACGGAGTAATGCAATAAGCACGATGACATGATGTAGACAAGATCTATTCATGTAGGAATAGACCCCATCTTGTTATCCTTAATAGCAACAATACATACGTGTCATGTCCCCTTCTGTCACTGGGATTGAGCACCGTAAGATCGAACCCATCACAAAGGACCTCTTCCCATGGCAAGAAAAATCAATCTAGTTGGCCTAACTAAACCAAAGATTCGAAGAAGAAATACGAGGCTATAAGCAATCATGCATATAAGAGATCAAAACTCAAATAACTTTCATGAATAAAATAGATCTGATCATAAACTCAAAGTTCATCAGATCCCAACAAACACACCGCAAAAAGAGTTGCATCAAATAGATCTCCAAGAGACCATTGTATTGAGAATCAAAAGAGAGAGAGAGAGGAAGCCATCTAGCTACTAACTATAGACCCGTAGGTCTACAATGAACTACTCACGCATCATCGGAGAGGCACCAATGAGGATGATGAACCCCTCCGTGATGGTGTCTAGATTGGATCTGGTGGTTTTGGAACTTGCGGCGGTTGGAATTGTGTTTCGTCAACTCCCCTAGGGTTTTTGGATTTTTGGGGTATTTATAGAATAAAGCGTGTGACGCCCCCGGCTTAATCGTGCACTAATCATACACGCAAATGCACACGATCAAGCCTAAGGACTCACGAGAAGATATCACAACACAACTCTAAAACATAAATAAAGTCATACAAGCTTTATATTACAAGCCAGGGGCCTCGAGGGCTCGAATACATCAGCTCGCATACAAGCGTCAGCAGAAGCATCAGATATGTGAGTACAGACATGAAACAGAAACAGAAAGGCCTTTAGAAAGGCGGGGCAAAATAAAACACTACGTTCGAAAGGCGTAGGCCTCCTGCCTGGGACCCTCCGAACCTACTCTTGGTCGTCAGTCAGCTCGTAGTAGTAACCATCCTCAGGGTAGTAGTAGTAGTCGATCGACGGGGCATCTGTCTCAGGGGGCTCCGTCCTCTTGGTCACGTCAAACTGATATGGGGAGAAAAGGAAAACAAAGCAACCGTGAGTACTCAGAAGTACTCAGCAAGCAAGGATCTACACTACTTATGCAACATTTTCATAGAGAGGCTGTATATGTGGACTGGGCTGCAGAAATGCCAGAATAGAGAGAAGGCCTAGTCCTATCAAAGACTAGCATCTTCAGAGGTCTTGCAGCAATAGAAGAGAGTAGGACAGTACAATATAATGTAGAAGTATCATTAAGTCTCAACCTCACCCAGAGATTCTTTCTCGACTCCCTGCGAGAAAGCAATCCCAGAGCCATACAGTCATCAACCTCGTCTGGAGATCCCTTCTCGACTCCCTGTGAGAAGCAATCCCAGAGCCATAGTATCCAAGTATCCAGTTCTAATTGTATCAATCAGGATACAACTCCAAGTGTCCGTTACCGAGGATCCGGCTATGCATAGTTTAGTTCTTCCCTGCAGGGGTGCACCAACTTACCCACCACGCTCGCTTAACTCCGGCCGGACACACTTTTCAGGGTCATGCCTGGCCTCGGCCGAACGACACACCACAACCCAACCTAGAGCTCAGCAGAGAGGTCCCCGCCGGTCTACATCCTAAGCGCAAGGGGGTCTTGGGCCATCGCCCCTCGCCCTCCGGGTCGTTGCGCACATGGCTCAGATCCAAGCACCACCTCTGTCGTGAATGGCGCCAATCACACTTGTGACGCCCCCGGCTTAATCATGCACTAATCATACATGCAAATGCACATGATCAAGCCTAAGGACTCACGGGAAGATATCACAACACAACTCTAAAACATAAATAAAGTCATACAAGCTTTATATTACAAGCCAGGGGCCTCGAGGGCTCGAATACATCAGCTCGCATACAAGCGTCAGTGGAAGCATCAAATATCTGAGTACAGACATGAAACAGAAACAGAAAGGCCTTTAGAAAGGCGGGGCAAAATAAAACACTACGATCGAAAGGCGCAGGCCTCCTGCCTGGGACCCTCCGAACCTACTCTTGGTCGTCAGTCAGCTCGTAGTAGTAACCATCCTCAGGGTAGTAGTAGTAGTCGATCGATGGGGCATCTGTCTCAGGGGTCTCCATCCTCTTGGTCACGTCAAACTGATATGGGGAGAAAAGGAAAAGAAAACAACCGTGAGTACTCAGAAGTACTCAGCAAGCAAGGATGTACACTACTTATGCAACATTTTCATAGAGAGGCTGTATATGTGGACTGGGCTGCAGAAATGCCAGAATAGAGAGAAGGCCTAGTCCTATCGAAGACTAGCATCTTCAGAGGTCTTGCAGCAATAGAAGAGAGTAGGACAGTACAATATAATGTAGCAATATCATTAAGTCTCAACCTCACCTAGAGATTCTTTCTTGACTCCCTGCGAGAAAGCAATCCCAGAGCCATACAGTCATCAACCTCGTCTGGAGATCCCTTCTCGACTCCCTGCGAGAAGCAATCCCAGAGCCATAGTATCCAAGTATCCAGTTCTAATTGTATCAATCAGGATACAACTCCAAGTGTCCGTTACCGAGGATCCGGCTATGCATAGTTTAGTTCTTCCCTGCAGGGGTGCACCAACTTACCCACCACGCTCGCTTAACTCCGGCCGGACACACTTTTCAGGGTCATGCCCGGCCTCGGCCAAACCACACACCGCAGCCCTACCTAGAGCTCAGCAGTGAGGTCCCCGCCGGTCTACATCCTAAGCGCAAGGGGGTCTTGAGCCATCGCCCCTCGCCCTCCGGGTCGTTGTGCACATGGCTCAGATCCAAGCACCACCTCTGTCGTGAATGGCACCAATCACTCCATGCCACACTGCTGAACTGGATGTCTGTCAGAGCTTTCGGCTGATGCATACGATGCAGAACGCCCATACTATGCCCACGTGGTGGTTAGTGCTATCGGGCCAGAGGCCCACTCAGATCACATATCCAAACCGTTAGTACCTTGGGGGTGCGGTAACGAGCAGAGAATCACGAAAGATGTGACCCCGTCGCCCCGTCTCGAGGACTTGCGGCAAGGGCCAAGAATGCCCGGCCACGCCTCGTATTCTCACTCGGGCACCACACAGGCACCCGTCTTCACAACACTCGCCTCTTAGGTGCACGCGGGTACCCCTTAGGGTCGACCCGCCTATCCAAGTAACAGTGTAAAGTCCAAGTATCCGTGTGTCCATAACATCAGGGGAATCCGAGGTATCACCCTCGTTGGATTCCTACTCGATGTATCCGTCAAGGTGAACTCGGAGGAATCACCCTCACTGGGTTCACACTTGAGGTGTTGTACGACGGCGTCGTTATCGGAAGCGATGAAAGAGGAATCACCCTCGATGACCATGACCGAATAGCTACTCTACAGAGTTAACATCAGAAGTGCTACAAGAGGTTTCACCCTCGGCACTCGATAGTAACGCTGCAGTGTCGTTACAACTAAGGGGGGGGAGGGGGTGATGTGCGGTGTCGGGGCCTGGTCTTCAATCCCGTTGATCGGGTCTTCTGATCATCCAGCGGGGCAGTCGGGACTAGTGGGGGGGTTAGTAGGGGTTAGGTGGACCGGGGTGGGCCGGCCAGTCGGGTCAACTGGGCCAAGGCCCAGTTGGGCTATGGGGTTTTCTTTTATTTTATTTTCTTTATTTCTTTTTGTTTTACTGTTTTCTCTTTTGTATATATTTCAAATAACTTTTGTAAAATATGAGACTGGTCCAAATATTAACAGTGCATTATTTGACACTGATATAAAAAGGTTTTTAGCCCACATGATTTCATTTGGATTTTATTAGATTATAAAAGGATTAAATACTTCTATTTTGTTGCTGTTAGAGTCACTTAATTTATTTAGTATATGTTGAATATAATTTTAGAATTGTCTCTGGATTATTTACCATTTAATGAACAATTTGTTTTCTGATTTGAGCAACTTTTATTTTCCACTTTCAGTTTGAATTTCCATTTGAATTTGAAAAGAGATATGATACTAATGATGATTAAGCACTGTTGACCATGATGACATGGCATAATCAAAAGGGTGATTACTGTAGCTTAATACATGGGGTGTTACAAAGAGGCGGTGCGGGAGGCCACCGAGGTGGGCAAGTTGTTCCTTCTGGTCCATAAAAAATCTCCAAAAAGTTTCGCTATGTTTGGACTCCGTTTGGTATTGATTTTCTGCGAAGTAAAAAACAAGGAAAAAACAGGAACTGGCACTGGGCACTATGTCAATAGGTTAGTCCCAAAAAATGATATAAAGTTGCTATAAAATGATTGTAAAACATCCAAGAATGATAATATAACAGCATGGAACAAGAAAAAATTATAGATACGTTATAGACGTATCAGACAGTAGACGCACAAGCACCATGTGCATCTACCGATGTATAAAGGGGTGATGCACAGTCTGTTGCAACAAACAACCAAGGAGCATATTTGTGTTGGTCCCATTTTTGTTATCTTTAGACACCTTTCCCTATGTGAGGGAAGCAAATCTAGTCCTGCTCAAACTCTACAACCTTGTCCCCCAACCATAGAAAGATCAGTTCCTTACAGATGTCTGTACTGCATTTGTCATTGTTTTCCCTTTTCGACCAACATAGGTGTTGGATTGCCGGTCTGTACTACTTTCCCCCCTTCCTTTCCTCTTTGAACCACATCCTAGATTCATGCTATACAACTTTCCCCATTACTTTCCTGTTTGATCCAACACCGAGATTCGAGTGCAGAAGCAAAAAAATTCCACATGTAGCTAGAGCAATGCCTGTGGATTAAGTAAATTATACCTTAAGTTTCTCGGGGTGTGGCTCGGTGGGCGGTTGGAGACCGATCTTCCCGCACTATGTACGATGGCGAGGAAAAAGGGGCCGGAGGCCCTCCCGCGCTGCCGCTGGGTGAAAGAGAATAGCAGCACCGGCAGTGGATTCCCTCCCTCGCCGACGGCGATAGCGTTAAGCCTCCTTGCCTTCCCCGGCGGACGGGATCCTACCAGCTCTTTGACCAGCAGTGAGGGTAGAGAGAGAGAGAGGAGAGGCCAATGCAGTCTTTTAGATCTGGATAGGGTGAGAGAGTGTGTAGAGAGCAACTACAAGTGCTGAGGCTCTAGTATGTATATATATAGTGGAGAGAGAGTGTGAAGAGAGCAAACCCTAGAAAACAAGCGCTGAGGCTGCAGCGTATGTAGTTGGAGTGGTTTTCTTTTTGTCTCCATAAAAATCATTTTAAATTGTGCACGAAACGGAACTCTTTATTTTAACGTACTAGTGAAGAAAAATACTAGTAGCGCAAAGCTAATACGTGAAGAAAATTTAACGCTCGAAGGAGTCAACTCGCAATTAACGCTCCACGCCTCCCGGTCGCACTTACTATCGTTCACATGTGGTACATGACCCTCCGAAGTGAACAACAACTGAACCACACACGGTCAAAATATCGGAAAGGTGGGCTGCACCATCCTCCAATTTTAAATATTTTGGGCACTTGTATTCGGCCTAAGTCAGTGTGCCACCGTATGTACTAAGGGTTAAAGCGGGTGCTGGGCGTATTGAGAGTAAATGCCATGCCGTTTATTTGTAGGGCACTTGCAAACTGTCAAACTCTATTCTCCTCTTATTTAATGGATGAGGCAAATCTTGTGCCTCCATTTCAAAAAAACCGAGAAATTCAATTTTAATTATTTTGTATGTACACTTTGCTCTCTTCCAATAATTTTGGGCACTTGTATTTGGCCTAAGTCAGTGTGCCACCGTATCTCGTACTACTCAATACGCCCTCTCAGTCCAGGTTTTTACGCCACATCATATATTTTTTTGTCAAAGTTTGACCAAAATTTTTAACTACTCACTACTTTCTGGTTTATAGGGCATAAATTTGAAATCTCATCAACCAAGGCAGATGCATGATGAGTGGAGAAATGTAGTAAGCACTCCATCTCGTAGTTTACAAAATTAATCAAACTTTAATCTACATTAATTACAATATATTCATGGACGACCACTAAATGAGTAGGAATGGTTACATGCACTGGTTGGTTTCTTTTAATGCTTGCATGCATCAATTTAATGCACCTTGGAATGTGAACATGTGGAGGAAAGAAGTGAAAATAAGACTGTTACGAAGAAAATGAGATGAGCCCAATAAACGAAGAAAAATTCAGAACCAACATAATTAATACGGCCACCGGCCGTATGCACACACTTATTTTCCGGCACATTTCTTTATTTCATCAACGACATTTTGATACAGGGAAGTACATTCACCAATTATTTGCTAGGAGAGCAAGACCAAAGAAAACAAGAACCACAATTGGACATTTTAAAAGATATCCAATTTCCATAACTGCTCCCACTAATTGTATTAATATCTTCTCTATGTCTTCATTGTTGATCTGTGGCTTCTCGAGCTTGCACACTTCTTTCTTCTTCGATTCTAAAGAACTAGACGTTGCTTCACATCTAATATCATCTCTAGTCTCATCTCTAGCCTCTATTCTAGCAAGGAGTGCACGAGCATCTACCAAATTTCGTGCTATCAATAGATCGATGTATTCTTCTTCCCAAAACCAAAACTTGCATCCATCCTACACACAAGTTTGAGTATAAGCTGCCGAACATGCGCCGAATACGGGAGCAAAGCCGAATTAAAAGAAGTACTACGCACCTTATCTTTTTCGCGCTTGATGAACACCCATCCGGGATGTTGTGGCGTGGTCGAAATGCGGCGCAGCACCTGCCATGGCCAGCCATCGCACTTTATGAGTGGCAATGGTGAACCGACTAGCCACTGGGCCAGGGCCGAGCCCGGACGGTGGCCGGTGGTGTCTTAGCCGGCGATCCACCAACGGGATAGATCCGAGCGGCTAGAGGCGGATTCAGTACCTGCACGCGACGTGGAGGCATTGCCATTGTTGTGAGACCCGATACCCAGATAATCCATGGCAAGGCGCAGTCGCAGGCGGCCGGAATGCTCTAAATCCGGTAGCCGCGTGCGTCAAATCCTGCGGCCGCAAATACAGTGGTTGACCGCCAGCGCCGAGACGAGAGAGGCACAGATCCGGCCGTCGTGCTATGGTCAGCTAGGCTATAGAGCGAGGCAGCGACTGTGTCTCCGACGGACGTGCATGTACCTCTTCTCTGCTTGTACGTACTCCATTTATCTCACTTCCTGTGGCTTCCCACTCCTATTCCTATTCTATGAACCTGTGTGTGCATGTGTGTGTGTGTGTTAGAGAGAGCGACACATCGACCTACTCCTACAGAGAGATGGTGTGTAGTACTACAATTTAGCCGCGAGAGTCGGTGCATCCTCTTGTTTCCGGGCATCCGGTCGGGACAGCTGCCACACCCGCTCCTGACCAGCTTGGCCCACACAAAGCCCCTCCATCGCCCGCGCGCGCTTCCTGCCTGAAATGGTCAGGGCCGCTCCAGAGAATCGGTGCCGCATTCATGCCCGGGCAGAGCGGACGCGACCTCTCACTGGCGCATACATTGGGAGAAGCGGATTCAACGAAGAGTGATGGTTGCTTCGTCCGTCCAACTTACTACCCGGTCTATGTGATTTGATGGCTCATTGGTCATTATTACTAAGGTGGTACGACCGTGCTGAGTCTCAGTTGTACTGTACACTTTACTTTGGTGCATGACACATGCATCGGATACTGGATGTCCTACGTTTCAGTGAAAGGAGGTAGAGCGTCTCCACTCTTTGCAATTTTCTCCCCTCTTACAGTGGAGGAGTGCGAAATCAGCGAAAACACGGCAGCTCAGTTATTACATGGCCCACCTCACACTATCACCATATTTTTTGGACACCGTGCGACACCTAACTCTTTAGTACACAATACTGTAATTTCTCAGCAAGATAAAATTGTACAATGCGATGAAGCTTTCAGGTTCTGTTTCATGTATCTTGCGTCCAAGGTTGCCCCGTTGCAACATTCCATCAAATACAAAGGAGACTAACATGCATGCTATTGCATCTCAATGATTCACAGATCATAGCAAATATGTATTCCCTCCGTTCAAAAATAAGTGTCAAAGTTGTACTAAAGCTGACACTTATTTGGGAACAGAGACAGCTAAAGAAAAAAATGATCCATGCAGTCCCTAGGCCTTGAACCCTAAACCCTAACCAGGTTTTAATTTGCTGGCAACATCGAACCTTCCGAAGAAATGAAGTTTGCAACCCTTTGACCATCGGATTATTTTGTGCAGTTTCACTAAAATCGAGCTGAGCATCCATGTGGCAAATAAATTGAAGAAGTGTGATTAGAATAAGACTAGTGGGACGAGTTGATGAGACATAAACTCATCACAAATACAGTAGAAGCTAGTAGAGGTACGTGCGGGGCAAAGAAGTAGAGAAATATCCACATGGAGCGATGTGGGCAGCTGGGGCAGTGGTGCAAGGCGACTATAAAGGAAGTTGTACCTAAGGGATGTCGGGATGTAGTTAGAGGAGGGCGGCTGGAGGCGGCAACTGCCCACGTCGCGACAGTGAGCAAGGGACGAAGGCAACCACACCGGCTTTGTGAGAGAGAACAGCGAGGACCCCTGATCGGGACGCGTCGGCAGTGGGTTTTCGCCGTCGGCGACGGCGACTGCATCTACACAAAGCATCCACCCCTTCCCCCGGCGGACGTGATCCGCCCGGATGTGTGACTAGAGATGTGGCCACAGTCGTTTTATGCGAGAGAGTGTGAAGAGAGCAACCCCAGCAAGCAACCGTGTAGGCTCCTGGCTATGTATATAGTGGACCGGTTTCTTTTTCTCTCCATTGAAGAAAAAAAACTACTCTACCACGCGGTTATTATATGGGCAAAGAGTATAGGCAGTAATAATGACTAATGAGCCGTAAAATCATGAGGCCCACCTTTCTCTATGTTTGACCGAGGAAGCAACCATCATTTCACTCCTCGTTGAATATCCATCCGCTGCTACCTCTGCAAATAAATAAAAATCCGCCGCTACCTCCGCAGCATGGTTAATAACATAGCCATGTCAATCACGACGTAGAAATATCATTCACTAATACAATAGGGATGGCTCTAAGGCTGGTGATTTTTTTTACTTTGTCTCTTTCTCTTTTTGTCTCATTTACTCATTTTACATAGGAGCACGTGTAGAGGATGGCTATTCCTTTCGATGGGACTTCTTCATCGGGTTTAAGACTAAGCAGCTCCGAATATTATTCCCGTAGCCCATCTCTCTGAATCGTGCCATCTATGATACTCCCATTGCAACAATGATGTCCACTAGGTCTAGCACGTCCTGTAAGAAGAGACTGTCATGCAAAACATACATTCTTGTTGCCTTCTTCCTCAGACAGTACTGATGTTTGCTTGAACTACGTCGGTATTTCCCCAAAAAGGAAGGGATGATGCAGCACAGCAACGGTAGGTATTTCCCTCAGTGATGAGACCAAGGTTATCGAACCAGTAGGAGAATCACGCAACACCACGTAAACAGCTCCTGCACACAAAGAACAAATACTTGCAACCCGACGTAAGAGAGGGGTTGTCAATCCCTCACGGGTAAAAGGATAGGTAAAATTGTAGTAGATTGGATAAATAGATCTCGCGGGAACGCGAGATAAAATAAATAAGTAAAAATTGCAGCAAGGTATTTTTGTATTTTTGGATTAATAGATCTGAAAATAAAAGCAAATAAAAATAGATCGCGAAGGCAAATATATTAAAGAAGAGACCCGGGGGCCGTAGGTTTCACTAGTGGCTTCTCTTGAGAAAAATAGCAAACGGTGGGTAAACAAATTACTGTTGGGCAATTGATAGAACTTCAAATACTGATGGCGATATCCAGGCAATGATCATTATATAGGCATCACGTCCAAGATTAGTAGACCGACTCCTGCCTGCATCTACTACTATTACTCCACACATCGACCGCTATACAGCATGCATCTAGTGTATTAAGTTCATGGAAAAACGGAGTAATGCAATAAGAACGATGACATGATGTAGACAAGATCTATTTATGTAGAAATAGACCCCATCTTGTTATCCTTAATAGCAACAATACCTACGTGTCGGTTCCCCTTCTGTCACTGGGATCAAGCACCATAAGATCGAACCCATCACAAAGCACCTCTTCCCATTGCAAGATAAATAGATCAAGTTGGCCAAACAAAACCCAAATATCAGAGAAGAAATACGACGCTATAAGCAATCATGCATATAAGAGATCAAAGAAGACTCAAATAACTTTCATGGATAAAAACATAGATCTGATCATAAAC
Source organism: Thinopyrum elongatum (assembly GCA_011799875.1). Lineage (NCBI taxonomy): Eukaryota > Viridiplantae > Streptophyta > Magnoliopsida > Poales > Poaceae > Thinopyrum > Thinopyrum elongatum. The sequence continues at coordinate 343,421,792 of CM022297.1, read as the reverse complement.
TCAAAGTTCATCGGATCCCAACAAACACACTGCAAAAAGAGTTACATCAAATAGATCTCCAAGAGACCATTGTATTGGGAATAAAACGAGAGAGAGAAAGCCATCTAGCTACTAACTATGAACCCGTAGGTCTACAATGAACTACTCACGCATCATCGAAGAGGCACCAATGAGGATGATGAACCCCTCCGTGATGGTGTCTAGATTGGATCTGTGGTTTCTGGAACTTGCGGCGGCTGGAATTGATTTTCATCGACTCCCCTAGGGTTTTTGGAATATTGGGGTATTTATAGAGCAAAGAGGCGGTGCGGGAGGTCTCCGAGATGGGCACAACCCACCAGGGCCCGCCCCGGTGTCTTGTGCTCACCTCGGGCCCCCTCTTCCATACTTCTTTGGCCCACTGGATGTCTTCTGATCCAAAAAAAATCTTCAAAAAGTTTCTCTGCGTTTGGACTCCGTTTGGTATTGATTTCCTATGATGTAAAAACCAAGCAGAAAACAGCAACTAGCACTGGGCACTATGTCAATAGGTTAGTCCCAAAAAATGATATAAAGTTGATATAAAATGATTGTAAAACATCCAAAAATGATAATATAACAGCATGGAACAATCAAAAATTATAGATACGTTGGAGACGTATCAGCATCCCCAAGCTTAATTCCTGCTCATCCTCGAGTAGGTAAATGAAAAAACAGAATTTTTGATGTGGAATGCTGCCTAACATGTTCATCACATATTCTTTTCTTTGTGGCATGGACATTTGGACTTTTATATGGTTCAAAGCAATAGTCTAGTCTTGAATGAGGACTTTAATACTCAAGCATTTCAACAAGCAACCATGTCTTTCACAATATCAACACTAAAGCAAGTTTTCCCTAGCCCATTATGCTCAATCATTGATCCATTCATGAAACACACTCGAATATTAGCTACACCCAATGCTCAAGTACGATCATAGTGCCCCCTAGTTGGTGCTTTATAAGAGAAGATGGAGACTCAAGTAAAAATAAAAATTGCATAAAGTAAAAGAAGGGCCCTTCGCGGAGGGAAGTAGGGATTTGTAGAGGTGCCAGAGCTCAAAGCTTAAATTGAGAGATAAAAACATTTTGAGAGGCATACTTTTCCCACCAATGAAAACGACTTAGAGTTTCCAATACTTTCCATGCTAGATATATCATAGGCGGTTCCCAAACAGAAATTAAAGTTTATTCCTTTTTCCACCATTTCTTTCACTTTCCATGGCTAGCCGTATCCACGGGTGCCCTCCATACCAACACTTTCCAAGGAATTTATTATTTGACAACATAAAGTAAGTTCAATTTTCATTTCGGGACTAGGCATCCCTAATACCTTTGCCGTACTCTCGTGCAATGACAAGTGGATAAACACTCATCGTGAGAATAACACTTCTAGTATGGAAAAATATCGGCCACCCCTCACCGCCTCGTGAGCGGTACGAGCACACAAAAGAGAAATTTATTTTGAAAATTAGAGATGGCACATACAAATTTGCTTAGAACGGCATGGAAATACCGCATATAGGTAGGTATAGTGGACTCATATGGCAAAACTGGTTTAAAGGGTTTTTGATGCACAAGTAGTGATCATACTTAGTGCAAATGAAGGCTAGCAAAAGATTGAGAAGCGTCCAACCAAGAAACGAAAAATCTCGTGAGCAAGCATTAAGCATAATTAACACCGAATAATGCACCACAAGTAGGATATAATTTCATTGCATAACTATTGACTTTCGTGCTTGCATAGGGAAGCACAAACCTTAACACCAATATTCTTACTAAAGCATAATTACTCATCAACATGACTCACATATCACTATCATCATATCTCAAAACTATTACTAAGAATCAAGTCTATTTTGTCCAATGATCTTCATGAAAGTTTTTATTATATCCTTCTTGGATATCTATCACTTTGGGACTAGTTTCATATGTTGCTTTTAATAAGCTCAAACAAATATAAGTGAAGAACATGAGCATAATATTTCTTTCTCTCAAATTAATCTAAGTGAAGCAAGAGAGAATTTCTTTAAAATTTTACTAACTCCCAAATAAATCTAAGTGAAGCATGAGAGCATTTCTTCAAAAATAACAAATCACACCGTGCTCAAAAAGATATAAGTGAAGCACTAGAGCAATCCATAGCTCATAAAAATTTAAGTGAAGTATAGGAGCAAGCATAGCATAATTTTTGGCTCTCCCAAAAAAGTGTGTCCAGCAAGGATTCAAGACTTAAAATAAAAAGCAAAACAAGCAAAGACTCATATCATACAAGACGCTCCAAGCAAAACTCATAATATGTGACGAATAAAAATATAGCTCCAAGTAAAATACCGATGGTCGTTAGAAGAAAGAGGGGAAGCCACTCGGGGCATCCCCAAGCTTAGTTGCTGGATACTTCTTGAATATTATCTTGGGGTGCCTCGGGCATCCCCAATCTTAGCCTTTTGCTAATCCTTATTCCTTCATCCATCGTAATCTCACCAAAAACTTGAAAACTTCAATCACACAAAACTCAACAAAACCTTCGTGAGATCCGTTAGTATAATAAAGCAAATCACTACTATAAGTACTATTGAAAACCCACTCATATTTTATTTTTGCATTATATCTACTGTATTCCAACTTTTCTATGGCAAAAACTCTTCAAAGGAAACCATAGAATCATCAAAACAAGCACACAACGCAAAGAAAACAGAATCTGTCCAAAACAGAACAGTCTGTAGAAATCTGAAAACTTCGAATAATTCTGTAACTCCAAAAATTCCGAAAAATTAGGACAACATGGGAAATTTGTTTATTAATCTTCTTCAAAAATAATCAAATCAAAACCACTCTTTTGTTAAAAATAAGAATTGTTTCCCTGAGCGCAAAAGTTTCTGTTTGTCAGCAAGATCAAATCAACTATTACCCAAATCATCCCAAAGGCCTTGCTTGGCACAAACACTAATTTAAACCACAAAAACACATATAACCAGAGGCATAATTGGGTATTTTATTGAAAACAGCAAGAAAACCAAAAAGCAAAAAGATACAAGTTGGGTTGCCTCCCAACGAGCGCTATCGTTTTACGCCCCTAGCTAGGCATAAAGCAAAGGATCTAAGTATTGTCATCTTTGTTTCGAGATCCATAAGATGCCCTCATGATTGATTCATATGGTGGCTTAATTCTAGTTCTAGGGAAGTGTTCCATACCCTAACTTAGTGGAAATTGAAATTTAATATTGCCTTCTTTCATATCAATCACGGCACCAATAGTACGTAAAAACGGTCTACCAAGTATAATTGGACAAGACGGATTGCAATCAATATCAAGGACAATAAAATCTATGGGCACATAATTCCTATTTGCAATAATAAGAACATCATTAATTCTTCCCATAGGCTTTTTAATAGTAGAATCCGCCAAGTGCAAATTTAAAGAGCATTCTTCAATATCGGTAAGACCAAGCACATCACATAAAGATTTCGGAATTGTAGAAACACTAGCACCCAAGTCACATAAAGCAAAACAGTCATAATTTTTAATCTTGACTTTGATAGTAGGTTCCCATTCATCATGTAATTTTCTAGGAATTGAAACTTCTAATTCCAACTTTTCTTCAAAAGCTTTCATCATAGCATCGACAATATGTTTAGTAAAAGCTTTATTTTGTTCATAAGCATGGGGTGAATTTATCATGGATTGCAACAAAGAAATACAATCAACCAAAGAGCAACTATCATAATTAAAGTCTTTGTAATCCAAAAGAGTGGGCACATCACTAGTTAAAGTCTTGACCTCTTCAAACCCACTTTTATCAAATTTTTCAACAAGATTTTCACCCTCCAAATTATCGGGATGCCTTCTAGCTAAAGTTGACTCTTCTCCAGTCCCTTTTTCATCAATCTTAATTTTACTAAACAAGGAATCAATAGAAGAAACACCAATCATTTTAAGATCTTCATCACTTTTATGAAAGCAATCACTAGAAAACGTTTTTTCTAAAAATTCTCGTCTAGCTCTAAGCATAGCGGTTCTTTTCTTACTTTCATCCATAGAAACATAAAGAGTTTTAATTGATTCTTCAACCTTAAACACAAAAATTTTCATCTTGAGATTTTCTACATCATGCGAAATTCTATCAATACTTCTAGACATATCATCAAACTTATTTAGCTTTTCTTCTATTGTATCATTGAAAACCTTTTGAGTATTGATAAATTCTTTAATATTATTCTCAAGATCAGAGGTGTTCCTATTATTATTATAAGAAGGATTACCATAGGAATTACCATAATCATTAGAGGAATTACTAGGAAAAGGCCTAGGATTATAATACCTCTATAAGCATGTTATTGAAATTGTTTCGCGAAATAAAGTTCACATCTATGGCATCACTATTTTGCTCAATCAAAGTAGACAATGGCATACCATTAAAATCAATAGGAGCATTTTTATTAGCAACAAATTTCATAAGAGCATCAACTTTTTCACTCAAAGAAGAAATTTCTTAAACCAAATTAACTTTTTTACTAGTAGGAGCTCTTTCGGTATGCCATTGTGAATAATTTGCCATAATGTTATCAAGCAATTTAGTAGCTTCACCCAAAGTAATTTCCATAAAAGTACCCCCTGCGGCGGAATCTAAAAGATTACGAGAAACAAAATTCAATCCCGCATAAAATTTTTGTATGATCATCCAAAGATTTAACCCATGAGTTGGGCAATTCCTTAACATCATTTTCATCCTTTCCCAAGATTGTGCAACATGCTCATGCTCAAGTTGGTTGAAATTCATAATCTGGGTTCTAAGGGAAATAATTTTTGCGGGCGGAAAATACTTAGTGATAAAAGCATCTTTGCACTTATTCCAAGAATCAATACTATGGCGAGGCAAAGAAGAAAACCAAATTTTTGCGCGATCTCGCAAAGAAAACGGAAATAATTTCAGCTTCACAATATCATTGTCCACATCTTTTTTCTTTTGCATATCGCATAAATCCACGAATGTGTTAAGATGGGACACGACATCCTCATTAGGAGTACAGGAAAATTGATCTTTCATAACAAGATTCAACAAAGCGGCATTAATATCACAAGACTCCGCGCTAGTGGCGGGAGGAGCAATCGGAGTGCTAATAAAATCATTGTTGTTGGTATTTGAGAAATCACACAACTTGGTGTTCTGTTGAGTCATGGTGACTACGCAACAAGATTGCACTCAAAAACATATCTGACAAGAAAACGGCGAACGAAAAAGAGGGCGAATAAAACGGCAAATTTTTGTGAAGTGGGGGAGAGGAAAATGAGAGGCAAATGGCAAATAATGTAAATTGTAAGGAGATGAGATTTATGATTAGGAACCTGGTTGATGTTGATGATGTCTCCCCGGCAACGGCGCCAGAAATTCCTTTTGATGTTTGCTTGAACTACGTCGGTATTTCCCCAAAAAGGAAGGGATGATGCAGCACAGCAATGGTAGGTATTTCCCTCAGTGATGAGACCAAGGTTATCGAACTAGTAGGAGAATCACGCAACACCACGTAAACAGCTCCTGCACACAAAGAACAAATACTTGCAACCCGACGTAAGAGAGGGGTTGTCAATCCCTCACGGGTAAAAGGATAGGTAAAATTGTAGTAGATTGGATAAATAGATCTCGCGGGAACGCGAGATAAAATAAATAAGTAAAAATTGCAGCAAGGTATTTTTGTATTTTTGGATTAATAGATCTGAAAATAAAAGCAAATAAAAATAGATCGCGAAGGCAAATATATTAAAGAAGAGACCCGGGGGCCGTAGGTTTCACTAGTGGCTTCTCTTGAGAAAAATAGCAAACGGTGGGTAAACAAATTACTATTGGGCAATTGATAGAACTTCAAATACTCATGGCGATATCCAGGCAATGATCATTATATAGGCATCACGTCCAAGATTAGTAGACCGACTCCTGCCTGCATCTACTACTATTACTCCACACATCGCCCGCTATACAGCATGCATCTAGTGTATTAAGTTCATGGAAAAACGGAGTAATGCAATAAGAACGATGACATGATGTAGACAAGATCTATTTATGTAGAAATAGACCCCATCTTGTTATCCTTAATAGCAACGATACATACGTGTTGGTTCCCCTTTTGTCACTGGGATCAAGCACCATAAGATTGAACCCATCACAAAGCACCTCTTCCCATTGCAAGATAAATAGATCAAGTTGGCCAAACAAAACCCAAATATCAGAGAAGAAATACGAGGCTATAAGCAATCATGCATATAAGAGATCAAAGAAGACTCAAATAACTTTCATGGATAAAAACATAGATCTGATCATAAACTCAAAATTCATCGGATCCCAACAAACACACTGCAAAAAGAGTTACATCAAATAGATCTCCAAGAGACCATTGTATTGAGAATCAAACGAGAGAGAGAAAGCCATCTAGCTACTAACTACGAACCCGTAGGTCTACAATGAACTACTCACGCATCATCGGAGAGGCACCAATGAGGATGATGAACCCCTCCGTGATGGTGTCTAGATTGGATCTGTGGTTTCTGGAACTTGCGGCGGCTGGAATTGATTTTCGTCGACTCCCCTAGGGTTTTTGGAATATTGGGGTATTTATAGAGCAAAGAGGCGGTGCGGGAGGTCTCCGAGATGGGCACAACCCACCAGGGCGCGCCTGGGGGCTGTAGCAACCCGACCCAAAATCGATCAAGTCTCTGTGTATCTGTACCATCCCAAGATCATGCTGGCACACACAATACATTGATGAAAAGATTCAAAGTTCAATCACACCTGAATTTATTACACGATTCACATATCGAGTCTTTATTACATCATAATAAATTCGCACGAGGGCCAACTCATGAGAAATAAACTAAAATAAAGCTGCGGAAGCGTAGACGATAAGCGAGTCCATCCGACTCCATAGGGCAATCACCGAGCGTGGATCGTAGCCTCACTCCTGGTCGGAAAACTCCTCTGCAACATAAGACGTTGCAGCCGTGTAGGTCAGCATTTTGAATATGCCGGCAAGTCATGAAGAGAGAACAACAAATATTGCTAACACTATATGCAATTTGGCTGTGGGGCTCTAAGTTTTATGTTTTTGGGAAAAAGCCAATTTTTTCCTACAACAAAAATGACTTGCTTGCAATTACTATGAAATGTTGGTTTTTAATGAGATGGTTCCGCCTACCAGTGTCTCATACCCGAAATCATTATAACCCAACAATTTATTAATTATGTTCGGTGTTGAGATTTCCGAAATACTCCAATTCCAGAGGCTCAGTTGTCCGTAACCGGGGACACGGCTAATCGATTAGGTTTTCACTCTGCGGAGTCTTGTGCACTTTACCTGCAAGAATCGTTCCCTCCTTTATGTCCTCGCACTGCCTGGTGTTTGAAGACGGGACGAACGAAACAGGGTCTTCCATAGAGTTCCTCTGGGCCACTGCCGGTGCCCATCCAATCCTACCGTTCTTCTACATCTCGTAGCACCGTCCGGCCAAAGTCACGCCTAGGGTCGACCAAGCCAGAGCCCATAATGGCTTGCGGCTGCACAGGTAAGCTTCCGGTCAAGGTGTATCCATTCGTCTCTTCGTGGCTGGGTGAAGCTTTCCGCAAGATGTCATGGCGCTTCTCCATGCATCCCGGCCATCCGCTGGTTGCTCCAGGGTGCCCATCAATTTCCATCCTCCACCCAGTAGTGAATTTGAACTCCATCTTGAGCTTGAAGTCATGGGGTTGTCATCATCTTGACTCTCACATCTCCCTTATGAATCACTCAACCAACCCCGTCTACGAGCATAGCAACATAAACTACATCGTCCCGGGCAAAGGTAACATAGGGATTTGGGTCAACCTACCACATGATACTACTCAAGACTTAATTCAATTTTCTCCTACTGCATGCATGGTGGGGAGGAAATAATACTAATGCAATAAAACATAGGTAAATAATTTCATGATCAAGACTTGCCTGGCTGATGGTCTTCGAACGCTAGTGACTCGTGATAGCAAGCTTCGCACTCCAGGAATTCTATTCGAAGCAAACAATAATCACATAAGTATACAAACAAACAATAATAATAACATAACAGCAAGCTAAAGTAAATCACACGTAAGCAATCAAACCAAAACCAAAGAAAAATCGAAGAACTCAAAACAAGGTTTTCATTACTTCAAGCAAACAACTAGAAAATAGTTTTATCCTACTAAAAGTTTCTTTAATAGAACCAAAACAAAAGTTTTGTTAACTAACAAAAAGGAAAACATTATAAAAACTTTGTGCAAAAAGAAACACATTAAAAGCTACTTTAAAACTCTAATTATGATTAAAACAAAACTAGTAAGAAAATAAAATAAAACATTTATTTTTCTGTAAATAAAAGTTCACCTTCTAAAACTACAGAAAAAAATCTGAAATAAAATTCAACAGAGGTGGAAATAAATTTTAAAGTAATTAAAACAACAGAAAACAGCGACAAAGTGAAATAAACTAAAACAGGGTTGTTTTCGTGTAAAACATTTTTTTAATAAAATCTATAAATGCCCAAATTAATCCTACTGCTAGGCAAGGTCAAAACAAAGCAGTGGCAAAAAGAATCACTAAAAAAATTAATCCTAGCTCATTTTATAGCAGAAATACTAATCTGACTAAAACTCATATAAAACAATTTTTAAAAGCTAAAACATGGCCGAAATTATTTTCTACAGAAACTATAAGAAATTTGCAAACTAGGAAAAAAATAATCACATTAAAATAGTAAATAACCTAAAAGTTATTGATTTTACAAAAACAGAACTATTCTGCTAAAAGAGGAACTAAAACAAAACAGAGAAAAAAAAACAGACGGGCGCTAATGGGCCTAGTGGTGTGCGATCTGGAACTAAATAGCGCTTGGGCGGGTTTTACCTAAAATGCAGCGTACGTATAAAATAAACCGATCAGCTAAACCAATATGAACTAAACCGGGAATAAACCGAACTAAACCGATCTACTAAAAAAACCTAACTCTTCGCGGATCTAATCTAAGCCGTAGGTAGCAGATCGGACGGTGGAGGGGAGGTGCGGCTTACAGCGAATGTCGGCGAAGTCCAGCGGCTCGGGCGGCGATGGCGCGGCGGCTCCGGTGGTCGGCGTATGCGGCGAGGACGTCAGGCGGGTGCGGCGGTGTGAGGGGAGGTCGGGGGTGGTGTTGGTGGAGCTCAGGAGCTGCTGTGGCGCGCAGGACATCGATGGCGCGGTTCGGGTGCCCGCGGCTCCAGTGATGCTCGGGACGGCGGCTTCGGCGGTTCCTGGGAGGAGAGATGATGTCAGTGGGGTGCGCGAGGATGAGGCGGTTCGGGTGGCGGAGCTTGGAGGTAGGGGGCTCACCAGAGGCGGGGTCTGCGGTGAACTGCGGTGTCTGTGGCGAGATGCGTTTGGCAAGGGTGCAAGCTACGGTGGTGGTTTTGATGTAGGGTTTAGGGGGTTCGATCAAGGGGAGGGCTTGGTATTTATAGGACGGGTTTTCGTGGAGAGGGGGTAGCTCGGGCTAGGGTTTTGAGAGAGACACGGACTCGGCCGGCGGCGGACGGGCGAGATACGCGGGCGACGGAATCGGGAGGAGGGAGACGGGTGCGGGGCCCGCGGTCAGTGAGAGAGGGAGAGAGGCGTTGGGTTGGGCGGCCGAGGTGGAGGGGGTTCGGGCACGGCGCGCTAGGGCAGGCCGCTCTGCTCGCTGGCTGGGCCGGCTCGGGCGCTGGCTGGGCCGGTTGGCCTGGCTGGCGCCTGGGGTTTCCTTTTTTTATTTTGAAATAAATAAATAAAAGAAAATAAACTACAGAGAATAATAAAAACTATAAATAGAAAAAAATATTTTATATTGGAGATATATATATCAAAATTTTCAGAAATATAAACTCTACAAGATGAACATTTTTTCTAGAGGCAAAACAGAAACTTTATAAAAAAATATTTTTTTTGAAAATTCCAAGGAAATCTCAAATTTGAATTCAAAACTTTTGGCATTAATTTCTTCTGACATTTTGGAGTGTCATGTTAGCTCCTCTCATACTTTTTGTACAAAGTATTTGTTTGGTATTTGTGAAATAAATTTCCAATGCCAATTTGAATCCAAATTCAAGCAAAACTCAAATGCCTCTGAAAATTTCCAAAAGCCACACAATTCAAACAAAATGCATAGATGCTTAGCTAATAATTGTAAAACATTCCAAATTGAAAATTTGGGATGTTACAAACCTACCCACCTTAAGATGAATCTCGCCCTCGAGATTCGGGTTGGCTAGCAAATAGGTGCGGGTGGTCTCGACGGAGATCTTCTTCTCGCTCCCAGGTGGCTTCCTCCTCGGAGTGGTGGCTCCACAGAACCTTGCGAAACTTGATGATCTTGCTGCGGGTAACTCTATTCGCAGTCTCGAGAATTCTGACGGGTTTCTCCTCATAAGTCAGATCACTGTCAAGCTGTATGGCCTCTAGGGGCACTGTGTTTCTCAAAGGAACATCGGCCATCTCAGCTTGGCATTTCTTTAGCTGGGAAACATGGAAGACATCATGAACTGCTGACAATTCTTCCGGCAATTCCAGCTTGTATGCAACTTCTCCTCTACGTTCGAGGATTTTGTATGGGCCAATGAATCGGGGTGCTAACTTTCCTTTAACACCGAACCTCTTGATTCCTCGAAGTGGAGACACACGGAGATATGCTCGGTCTCCAACTTCGTACGTTATCTCCTTGCGTTTACTATCGGCATAACTCTTCTGTCTCGACTGAGCTATCTTAAGTCTGTCTCGAATCAGCGTGACCTTCTCTTCAGAGTCTCTGATAAGGTCTGGACCAAAAAGTTTTTGGTCTCCAACACCATCCCACATCAATGGTGTTCTGCACCTCCTTCCGTATAGAGCTTCGAAAGGGGCCATCTTCAGACTGGTCTGATAGCTGTTGTTGTACGAGAACTCTACGTATGGCAGATTGTCATCCTAGCTAGATCCATAGTCTAGCGCACAGGCTCTCAACATGTCCTCCAGAATCTGATTGACTCTCTCGGTCTGTCCATCTGTCTGCGGATGAAAAGCTATACTGAACTCCAGCCTCGTACCCAAAGTTTCATGCAACTGATTCCAAAACTTTGAGGTAAATTGTGTTCCTCTATCTGACATGATACTCCTCGAAAATCCATGCAGACATATGATCTTGGTCATGTATATCTTGGCTAACTTAGCGCTGGTATAGGTGGTCTTCACGGGAATGAAATGAGCTACCTTAGTCAAGCGATCAACCACTACCCAGATAGAATCATAACCTGAACGAGTCCTGGGTAATCCTGTGATAAAATCCATTCCAAGTTTTTCCCATTTCCACTCGGGTATCGGCAGAGGTTGAAGTAACCCTGCCGGCTTCTGATGTTCCGCCTTTACTCGCTGACAAACATCGCATACTGCTACGTACTCGGCAATATCCTTCTTCATACCTGTCCACCAGAAACTTTCCTTCAACTCCAGATACATCTTGGTGTTGCCTGGGTGAATCGAGTACGGTGAATCATGGGCCTCCTGAAGAATTAACTTCCTGACCTCTGGGTCATTGGGCACATAGATACGATCCTCAAACCATAAAGTTCTATGCTCATCCTCACGAAAACCTTTAGCCTTTCCGTTACTCATCCTTTCCTTTATCTCTGCAATTTCCTTGTCCATCTTCTGGGCTTCTCGAATTCTTTCGGTCAAAGTAGACTGAATATCCAAGGTGGCGACAAATCCTCTTGGTGCTATCTCCAGTCGGAGCTCTCTAAGATCGTCGGCTAACTCCTGAGGTAATCCTCCGGTTATGAGGGTGTTCACATAGCAGTTACGGCTCAAGGCATCTGCTACAACATTTGCCTTCCCTAGGTGATAATGCAATCTCATGTCATAGTCCTTGATCAATTCAAGCCATCTCCTTTGCCTGAGGTTCAACTCCTTCTGCATGAAAATATACTTCAAGCTCTAATGATCCGTGTAAACATCACAACTGTTTCCGACAAGGAAATGTCTCCAGGTCTTGAGTGCATGCACTACGGCTGCTAACTCCAAATCGTGTGTGGCATAATTCATCTCGTGAGGTCATAGCTGTCTTGAGGTATAAGCTACAACTTTTCCTTCCTACATGAGCACTCCTCCGAGTCCTTGACGAGAAGCATCACAATACACCTGGTAATCCTTGTGTATGTCCGGCAAAATTAGCACTGGGGCTGTAACCAAACGTTTCTTCAACTCCTGAAAACTGGCTTCACAATCCTCGGTTCAAATGTACTTGGTTTCCTTCTTCAATAGCTCAGTCATGGGTTTAGCAATCTTGGAGAAATTCTCAATAAATCTCCAATAATATCCTACAAGTCCGAGAAAACTGCGGATCTCCTTGACTGAGGTGGGGGACTGCCATTTGGTGACCGATTCAACTTTGGTGGGGTCGACTGCTATTCCTTCTCCTAAAATAACATCTCCGAGGAATCCGACTTCCTTCAGCCAAAATTCACATTTGCTGAATTTGGCATATAACTGATGTTCTCGGAGTTTCTCCAGAACTAGACGCAAATGTTCCTTATGCTCTTCGTCGCTCTTGGAGAAAACCAATATGTCATCGATGAACACCACGACAAATTTGTCCAGATATTCCATAAATACCTTGTTCATCATGCTCATGAAATACGCAGGGGCATTAGTCAATCCGAATGACATGACGGTATACTCATATAAACCATACCTGGTGGTGAAAGCTGTTTTGGGTTTATCCTGTTCATGAATCTTCAACTGATGATGCCCTGATCGAAGATTGATCTTGGAGAATACCTTGGGTCCAACTAGCTGATCAAATAAATCATTAATCATCGGCAGAGGGTACTTGTTCTTGATGGTCATGTCGTTCAACGAACGGTAATCCACAACCATCCTCAGAGTTCCATCCTTCTTCTCTACCAAAAGAACTGGGGCTCCCCAAGGTGACGAGCTTGGCCGAATATATCCCTTCTCCAATAGTTCATTAATTTGCTTCTTGATCTCTTCCAAATCATTCGGGGGCATCCGATAAGGTCTCTTGGATATTGGGGCTGTGCCGGGCAATAACTCAATCAAAAACTCAATGTCTCTGTTCGGTGGCATTCCTGGTAATTCCTCCGGAAATACATCGGGAAAATCTTGCACTACTGGCACTTCCTCCTGTACAACTCCCATGAGGGAATTCACCTGATTCTTCATCGGCGTGCGTCTGGATACATACTTGATCCTCTTCTGCTCCGGGGTGGTGAGCAACATCGTCTTGCGGGCACAGTCGATGTTTCCTTCAAACTTCGTCAACCAGTCCATGCCTAAGATCACGTCCAATCCCTGGGATTCCAATACTATGAGGTCTGCGGGAAAATCATGATTTCCGATGCTGAGGGTCGAATGACAGCCTAAGCCTGCCGTCATCTCTCCTCCTGGGGAAGTGACCTGAAGAGGGCTTCTAAGGGTTCTAGTGGGCAACCCATATTTTTCCACAACTACCCTTGATATGAATGAATGCGTTGCACCAGAATCAAACAGTACCAATACCGGATGTGCATTTAATAAAAACTTACCAACAACAGTTTGTGGCTGATCATAGATGTCCTCCATGTCGATGTGGTTCACCTGGGCATGAGGAAAAGGATTGGGCTTCTTGGTAGCTGAGTTTCCGTTGCTGTTGCCGTTTCCATTTCTCTGCTTGGCCTCCGGACAATCGGTGGCATAGTGTCCCGTCTTCTGGCACATGAAATAGGTGATATGACTCAGATCCTTCTGAGTTGGAGCGGTACGGTGCTGGTTGCCATTGCCAGGCTTGAAGTTGGTGTTGTTGTTGTGATTGTTCCCATTCCCTCCATGGTTATGTCCTCCATGGGTGTGATGGGTGTGACCTCCTGGGTATGGGGTGTAGCGAGGCTTCTGCTGAGCTCCCGAGTTGTACTTCCCCTGACTATACTTTCGCTTGCGGCTATCAATTTGCTGTTGCTTTCCTTCAAGGATGATGGCCTTGTCTACCAGCTCCTGGTAGTTATTGAAGGTAGCCACCATCAGCTGCATTCCCAGCTCATCATTGAGTCGTTTGAGGAACTTATCCTGCTTTGCGGCATCTGTGGCCACATCACCCGGGGCATAGTGAGCTAACTGGCTGAACTCATCCACGTACTACCCCACAGTACGATTCCCCTGGCGTAAGTTGCGGAACTCACGCTTCTTCAGACTCATGGCTCCAGCTGAGACATGAGCGATGCGGAAGGCCTGCTGGAACTGATCCCACGTGATGGTGGCGACGGGATAGGTGGTGGTGTAGTTTTCCCACCACGATGCTGCAGGTCCATCCAGTTGATGTGCGGCAAAACGCACCTTCTCGGCATCTGTGCATCCAGCAATTGCTAGCTCCCTTCCGATCTTGCGGAGCCAATCATCAGCTACAATCGGCTCGGTGCTGCTAGAGAACACCGGTGGATTCAGTCTCAGGAAACGGGTCAGGTTGTCGACAGGGGGTGGTGGTGGTGGATTGTTGTTGTTGTTGCCTTGGTTCTGGATGAGCATCTGCATCAAGGCATTCTGCTGCTGGATCAGCTGGGTGAGCTCCGGCGGAAAGGTGAAACCGAGGTCACGTCTCGGAGGCATCTAGTGTTTTGGAGTGGATGAGAAATTAGAATAGAACAAGGGTCTAAATAGAAAATAACACTACCCATATGAATGCACAAACATTATCACACCAATCATTTATTCATTTATCTCAAACAAAGTTCAATCTCGGATTACAAAATCTCACGACTAATCAAAAATAATGGCCTAACTGATCGACGAAAAATAAAAATAAAACATGGTGGTAGACTAAATGTTCTCCTTAGATATCCTTGCGTCCTCCAGCGGTGCGGCGTCCTCTGGTGGTGCGTCTCCTCTTGTTGCGTCCTTCAGTGGAGCTCTCGTAATCCTTATCATTGCTCATGAGGGGTCCATCGTCTCCACTCGAAAAGAGGTCTTCTCCCTGGTCCATCTTCTCCTCCAATGCGGCAACATAAATCTTCAGGTTATCGACTCTCTCCATGAAATCCTTGACTTCATCCTCATGCTCATAGTGGGCTTCACGTGCTTCATCCTCCGGTTGAATTTCACGAAGCTGCAACTTATGGACCGTCTTCAAGCTCCTGCGCATCTGAATCTCTAGAGTCCTGATGTGTGCCTCCAAGTCTTGGACATATGAGTGAACGGAGTCGTCATCTATGGTGCAGATGATCTCTCCATCTGCAGTCCTATGAGAAATCATGGTGTGGTCTGATCCAACGAGCTCGGCCATGTATTCCTCCTGGATGCATCCAAGTGCACTATGAATTGCTATGTCTCTC
Organism: Thinopyrum elongatum; assembly: GCA_011799875.1. Lineage (NCBI taxonomy): Eukaryota > Viridiplantae > Streptophyta > Magnoliopsida > Poales > Poaceae > Thinopyrum > Thinopyrum elongatum. The sequence continues at coordinate 343,406,409 of CM022297.1, read as the reverse complement.
CTGAGGATCCAAGTGGGAGCAGTGAACCTAAAGTCAATGGGCGCCGAGAAGCTTCCGAAGGTCCTCCCTGGTATGTGCACCTTAATCCTATAGTGACGGTCTCCTAGAAATGCCATGATAGGGGTCCCGGTGATAGAAGGCAGAGCAATATTCAATTCCTTGGTGATCTGGACCAACTTCTTGCTGAAAAGCATCGTCTCATCTGGCTGGCAAAACTCTGGGAGCAGAACTGGGATGAACTTGACTGCCATCTAGAATGTTGAAATCGGAGGGAAGTCGGAAATGAACAGGGGAGAATTACGGAATAATAAAGACATAAAATAAAATAGTTTCTTCCTATGGCTTTCCGATCCTAGGGGTTACGTCCTACGGTCAGCATGTGCTCTGAATACCATCTCTGTAGAGACCCGACCCGAAATCGGTCAAGTCTCTGTGTATCTGTACCATCCCAAGATCATGCTGGCACACACAGTACATTGATGAAAAGATTCAAAGTTCAATCACACCTGAATTTATTACACGATTCTCATATCAAGTCTTTATTACATCATAATAAATTCGGCCGAAGGCCAACTCATGAGAAATAAACTAAAATAAAGCTGCGGAAGCGTAGACGATAAGCGAGTCCATCCGACTCCATAGGGCAATCACCGAGCGTGGATCGTAGCCTCATTCCTGGTCGGAAAACTCCTCTGCAACATAAGACGTTGCAGCCGTGTAGGTCAGCATTTAGAATATGCCGGCAAGTCATGAAGAGAGAACAACAAATATTGCTAACACTATATGCAATTTGGCTGTGGGGCTCTAAGTTTTATGTTTTTGCGAAAAAGCCAATTTTTTCCTACAACAAAAATGACTTGCTTGCAATTACTATGAAATGTTGGTTGTTAATGAGATGGTTCCGCCTACCAGTGTCTCATACCCGAAATCATTATAACCCTACAATTTATTAATTATGTTCGGTGTTGAGATTTCCGAAATACTCCAATTCCAGAGGCTCAGTTGTCCGTAATCGGGGACACGGCTAATCGATTAGGTTTTCACTCTGCAGAGTCTTGTGCACTTTACCCGCAAGAATCGTTCCCTCCTTTATGTCCTCGCACTGCCTGGTGTTTGAAGATGGGACGAATGAAACAGGGTCTTCCGTAGAGTTCCTCTGGGCCACTGCCGGTGCCCATCCAATCCTACCGTTCTTCTACATCTCGTAGCACCGTCCGGCCAAAGTCACGCCTAGGGTCGACCAAGCCAGAGCCCATAATGGCTTGCGGCTGCATAGGTAAGATTCCGGTCAAGGTGTATCCATCCGTCTCTTCGTGGTTGGGTGAAGCTTTCCGCAAGATGTCATGGCGCTTCTCCATGCATCCCGGCCATCCGCTGGTTGCTCCAGGGTGCCCATCAATTTCCGTCCTTCACCCAGTAGTGAATTTGAACTCCATCTTGAGCTTGAAGTCATGGGGTTGTCATCATCTTGACTCTCACATCTCCCTTATGAATCACTCAACCAACCCCGTCTATGAGCATGGCAACATAAACTACATCGTCCCGAGCAAAGGTAACATAGGGATTTGGGTCAACCTACCACATGATACTACTCAAGACTTAATTCAATTTTCTCCTACTTCATGCATGGTGGGGAGGAAATAGTACTAATGCAATAAAACATAGGTAAATAATTTCATGATCAAGACTTGCCTGGCTGACGGTATTCGAACGCTAGTGACTCATGATAGCAAGCTTCGCACTCCGGGAATTCTATTCGAAGAAAACAATAATCACATAAGTATACAAACAAACAATAATAATAACATAACAGCAAGCTAAAGTAAATCACACGTAAGCAATCAAACCAAAACCAAAGAAAAATCGAAGAACTCAAAACAAGGTTTTCATTACTTCAAGTAAACAACTAGAAAATAGTTTTATCCTACTAAAAGTTTCTTTAACAGAACCAAAACAAAAGTTTTGTTAACTAACAGAAAGGAAAACATTATAAAAACTTTGTGCAAAAAGAAACACATTAAAAGCTACTTTAAAACTCTAATTATGATTAAAACAAAACTAGTAAGAAAATAAAATAAGACATTTTCTTTTTCTGTAAATAAAAGTTCACCTTCTAAAACTACAGAAAAAATCTGAAATAAAATACAACAGAGGTGGAAATAAATTTTAAAGTAATTAAAATAACAGAAAATAGCGACAAAGTGAAATAAACTAAAACAGGGTTGTTTTCGTGTAAAATAATTTTTTAATAAAATCTATAAATACCCAAATTAATCCTACTGCTAGGCAAGGTCAAAACAAAGCAGTGGCAAAAAGAATCACTAAAAAAAATTATTCCTAGCTCATTTGATAGCAGAAATACTAATCTGATTAAAACTCATATAAAACAATTTTTAAAATCTAAAACATGGCCGAAATTATTTTCTACAGAAACTATAGGAAATTTTCAAACTAGGAAAAAAATAATCACATTAAAATACTAAATAACCTAAAACTTATTGATTTTACAAAAATAGAACTATTCTGCTAAAACAGGAACTAAAACAAAACAGAGAAAAAAACAGACGGGCGCTAATGGGTCTAGTGGTGTGCGATCTGGAACTAAACAGCGCTCGGGCGGGTTTTAACTAAAACGCAACGTACATATAAAATAAACCGATCGACTAAACTGATCTAAACTAAACCGGTAATAAACCAAACTAAACTGATCTACTAAGAAAAACCTAACTCTTCGCGGATCTAATCTAAGCCGTAGGTAGCAGATCGGACGGTGGAGGGGAGGTGCGGCTTACAGCGAACGGCGGCGAAATCCAGCGGCTCGGGCGGCGATGGCGCGGCGGCTCCGGTGGTCGGCGTATGCGGCGAGGACGTCGGGCGGTTGCGGAGGAGTGAGGGGAGCTCGGGGGTGGTGTTGGTGGAGCTCGGGAGCTGCTGTGGCGCGCGGGACGTCGATGGCGCGGTTCGGGTGCCCGCGGCTCTGGTGATGCTCGGGACGGCGGCTTCGGCGGTTCTTGGGAGGAGAGATGATAACAGCGGGGTGCGCGAGGATGAGGCGGTTCGGGTGGCGGAGCTTGGAGGCAGGGGGGCTCACCGGAGGCGGGGTCTGCGGTGAACTGCGGCGGCGGTGGCGAGATGCATTTGGCAAGGGCGCAAGCTACGGTGGTGGTTTCGACGTAGGGTTTAGGGGGTTCGGTCGAGGGAAGGGCTAGGTATTTATACGACGTGTTTTCGTGGAGAGGGGGTAGCTCGGGCTAGGGTTTTGAGAGAGACACGGACTCGGCCGGCGGCGGACGGGCGAGATACGCGGGCGACGGAATCGGGAGGAGGGAGACGGGTGTGGGGCCCGCAGTTAGTGAGAGAGGGAGAGAGGCGTTTGGTCGGGCGGCCGAGGTGGAGGGGGTTCGGGCGCGGCGCGCTAGGGCAGGCCGCTCTGCTCGCTGGCTGGGCTGGCTCGGGCGCTGGCTGGGCCGGTTGGCCTGGCTGGCGCCTGGGGTTTCCTTTTTTATTTTGAAATAAATAAATAAAATAAAATAAACTATAGAGAAAAATAAAAACTATAAAGAGAAAAAAATATTATATATAGGACATATATATATCAAAATTTTCAGAAAAATAAACTCTACAAGATGAACATTTTTTCCAGAGGCAAAACAGAAACTTTATAATTTTTTTTTGAAAATTCCTAATAAATCTCAAATTTGAATTCAAAACTTTTGGCATTAATTTCTTCTGACATTTTGGAGTGTCATGTTAGCTCCTCTCATACTTTTTGAACAAAGTATTTGTCAGGTATTTATGTAATAAATTTCCAATGCCAATTTGAATCTAAATTCAAGCAAAACTGAAATGCCTCTGAAAATTTCCAAAAGCCACACAATTCAAACAAAATGCATAGATGCTTAGCTAATAATTGTAAAACATTCCAAATTGAAAATTTGGGATGTTACAGGGGCCCAGGCGCGCCCCGGTGTCTTGTTCTCACCTCGGGCCCCCTCTTCGGTACTTCTTTGGCCCACTGGATGTCTTCTGGTCCAAAAAAAATCTCCAAAAAGTTTCGCTGCGTTTGGACTCCGTTTGGTATTGATTTCCTGCGATGTAAAAAACAAGCAGAAAACAACAACTGGCACTGGGCACTATGTCAATAGGTTAGTCCCAAAAAATGATATAAAGTTGATATAAAATGATTGTAAAACATCCAAAAATGATAATATAACAGCATGGAACAATAAAAAATTATAGATACGTTGGAGACGTATCAAGTACGTACTACTAGTAGTACTACTACTCGTTCTCCTATAAACCTTGCACTTGGCATCTAAAAAATACTCCGTATTAACCTTGCGCTTGGCTCTTCGCCTCTTCGGGAAGTCGAGAAATGATGGTACTACAGTATATGGTTCTGGCTATCTGAGACCGAATGAATTGCTGCACATCCACCACGTGGGCGAGGAGCGAGGGAAAGTTCATACTACTACGTCCGTTTCAATATGGACTACATACGGAGCAAAATGAGTGAATCTACACTCTAAAATACGTTTATATACATCAGTATTTGGAGTATGTACTAGTAGTTCATATTGAAATATGCTAAAAGACATATATTTCAAACAATATGATAATCTCTCTAACCAAGGTAGGGACGAGGAGTATATGTCTAACAGAGGGAGTAGTAAAATTTTCTCCTCGTCCTGTGAGCCACCGCGTGCGTGGGCGAGAGAGCGGGCGTAGGCGTAGTAAAGCAAGCTTCTCCTCATCCTACGAGCCACCGCGCGCGTGGGCGAGGGAGCGGGCGTAGGCGTAGTAAGCAAGCTTCTCCTCGTCATGCGACTCTACGAGCCACCCCGCCCGTGGGTGGGGGAGATGGCGTACTAAGGAAGCTTCTCCTTGTTCTGCGAGTTGACGGGACACATAAAAAGTAGTACAGAGCATCTCCAGTGTATAGAGCCTTGCCTCTAAGGTAGGCCCCACATGGTTTGCCTCTTTTTTTAAATAACGCGGCAAGTCACAATTTGTTTGTTCACCCATGGTACATGATCCTCCATCAAGTGGAAAACCAGTACACGTGTCAAATTACCACGTGGGCTGCCTTTTCGTACAAAAATGAGCTCCACCGTGTACCCGCACGGGCGTGGTTGGGAAAAAGACGGTAGTACGTGCATCGTGCGTGCACCTCTTCTCTTCGTCCACGTCCTCCACCTACGTGGGTGTGTGTGAGAGAGATAAAAACCTAACAGATGGCGTGTGCGTTCGTGTGTTTTTTTATGGGGGGGGGGGGATTTCGTGAATGTATTTGTGGGAATATGTGTCGATGATATCTCAAACAAAAATGTGACACACGCAATGTGTGTGAAATAGAGGCCTATCTATATCATATATAGAGGGGGCGATCCATGAGAAGAGAGGGAGGGGTCATATATATCGATAGAGTCGAAGAGAGGATAAAGTGTGTGGGTGCGAGATCGATGAAGAGAGCCATTGAAATTGTGTGTGTGCACGTAAAAGATATAGGTCGACTGACCTACCGGAACGTCAGAAGGCAGAGGGCAAGTTTGTGTGTGGTAGGGAGACATGACTTGAGCGCTCGATGTATCGGTGTGTGTGGGGGGGTGGGAGGGGGGAGACAGAGACCTAACTAGAGAGGTAGGTCAACTCGTATATGTGTTGAGAAGGAGAGACCTAGCTGTGTCTTGAGGGAGATCGGTTGACATCCATACATAAGTGAAGGACGGGAAATAGGTTGGGACAGAGAGAGAGAGAGAGAGAGAGAGAGAGAGAGAGAGAGAGGTGGAGTGTCGGAGGGGTGGTGGAGTTGCTTCTCGGAGATGGTGGGAGAGGCCTACTAGACAAACTGAGGGTACAACTACAATATCAAGAAGAGAGGGGATGTGTTTTTGTGTGTGCATGTGCGTGATAGATGTGTCGGGAGGCATGCATGGATGATTAAGGGGGATCATATGTGTTTGGTAAGAAGACCTAACTAGATCGGTAGATCAATTGTTGTGTGTCGGAGGGAGAGACATAACTAATGAGGTAGACCGATCGGCGCATGGGGAAAACGAGTTATAAACGACGTAGCTAGCTATATGTATAGTGGGAGATCGGTCGGTGTACATCCATTTGTTAGAGGCAAATAAGGCCCAGAGAAACGGATAGAGAGAGAGGGACGGAGCTAGGAGGTGGTGCGAGAGGCCTACTAGATAGGGGGGAGGAGTGTGCGATTGTGAGATCGATGAAAAGAGGGGCGAGAGTTTACACGTGTGTCGGACCATATGAGAGACATGAGGCATGGACAGAGAAAGGATGAGATGGAAAGCGTGTGTGTATGTGGTAGGCAGACATCGCTAGAGAGGTTTATTGATCGGTGTGTGTCGGAAAGAAGGAGTTGTGGTGACCATAGGAGAACGACCTAAAGAAAAAAATGAATGTGCGCGATGGATAGAATGCTGAGGGAGGGGGAGGGTGAGGAGGGCATGTGCATGCACGAGAGAAAGTTAGTGCTAGCTACAAAGGTTAGAGGATATGTGTCGATGATATCTCAAACAAAAATGTGACACATGCAATGTGTGTGAAATAGAGGCCTATCTATATCATTTATAGAGGGGGCAATCCACGAGAAGAGAGGGAGGGGTCATAGATATTGATAGAGTCGAAGAGAGGATCAAGTGTGTGGGTGCGAAATAAATGAAGAGAGCCATCGAAATTGTGTGTGTGCACATCAAAGATATAGGGCGACTGACCTACCAGAACGTCAGAGGGCAGAGGGCAAGTTTGTGTGTGGCAGGGACACATGACTAGAGCGCTCGATGTATCGGTGTGTGTGTGTGTGTGGTGGGGGGAGAGGGGGAGAGGCAGAGACCTAACTAGAGAGGTAGATCGAATCGTATATGTGTTGTGAAGGACAGACTTAGCTATGTCTTCAGGGAGATCGGTCGACATCCATACATAAGTGAAGGACATGAAATAGGTTGGGAGAGAGAGAGAGAGACGGGGAGAGAGAGAGAGAGAGAGAGAGAGAGAGAGAGAGAGAGAGAGATAGAGATAGAGAGGTAGAGTGCCGGAGGGGTGGTGGAGTTGCTTCTCGGAGATGGTGGGAGAGGCCTACTAGACAAACTGAGGGTACAACTACAATATCAAGAAGAGAGGGGATGTGTTTCTGTGTGTGCGTGTGCGTGATAGATGTGTCGGGAGGCATGCATGGACGATGAAGGAGGACCATATGTGTTTGGTAAGCAGACCTAACTAGATCGGTAGATCAATTGTTGTGTTTCGGAGGAAGGGAGAGACATAACTAATGAGGTAGATCGATCGGCGCGTGGGGAAAACGAGTTATAAACGACCTAGCTACCTATATGTATGGTGGGAGATCGGTTGGTGTACATCCATTTGTTAGAGGCAAATAAGGCCCAGAGAGACGGATAGAGAGAGAGGGATGGAGCTAGGAGGTGGTGCAAGAGGCCTACTAGATAGGGGGAGGAGTGTGCGATTGTGAGATCAATGAAAAGAGGGGCGAGAATTTACACGTGTATGGGACCGTATGAGAGACATGAGGCATGGATAGAGAAAGGAGGAGATGGAAAGTGTGTGTGTATGTGGTAGGCAGACATCGCTAGAGAGGTTTATCGATCGACGTGTGTCAGAAAGGAGTTGTGGAGACCATGGGAGAATGACCTAAAGAAAAAAATGAATGTGCGCGATGGATAGAATGCTGAGGGAGGGGGAGGCTGAGGAGGGCGTGTGCATGCACGAGATAAAGTTAGTGCTAGCTACAAAGGTTAGAGGATTGTGTTGGTGTAAGAGACTAACAAAGATCATAAAATGGGACTAGACTCTCTTGTGTGGTGCTGATTGATTTCTTTTTGGATTTTTCGTCGAGGGAAGTGCGAATTGATTTGGTACAGTACACGTTAGGCTTATCCGTAAATTTCAACCTGTGCCTTCTTATCCCGAAATTTTAAGATATCTCTTTGTCTCGTTGTGCTCCTAAAATTCCCTCCATCTCAACCCGCGCCTTGCTATCCCAAAATTACAACGGGCGCAAAAACTCTCACCTCCTGTGAAATCCCGACACGTGAAATTCCCGTGATACCCCTGAACCGAAATAACCACCTAGTTCAAATCGGTGGGGCTACTTTCGTAACTTACCCCACATTTCGGACAATTATGTCCCTAAGCCATGGTTCCCCCTCCCATCCCCTCCGCCCCCCATTCGTACACCGAGGCCACGAAAACCCGCAAAGCCCCACACCCTCCTCCGTCCGCCACCCAGCCGGAGCCTCATCCCCGACGACGTCATCCACAGCAACACCTCGACGTCCCTCATCCACTGCACCCGATGAGGATCCATCGTCGATCTCGTCGTCCCGCCGGTTCAGCCACCCCGTCCTCCGCCTCCAAGGAGCTGCCCCGATGTTCGCCTCATCTTTCACGCCACCTCCATTCCCATAGCGCCGTCTTCTCCTGCACCACCGGAAGAGCAGCACCATCACTGATTCCTCAGATGAAGCTGAGGCCTAATCGGTGCCACCAAAGAGGTTATACACTAATCACTGCATTTTCTTCTTGATTCGATCTCACAGTGCTGCCGGCGCTCGGTCCCGAGCCGCCATGGCGCGGCTCCATCTACGGAGGCATCACCAACCACTTCCTCCATGGCGTCGCTCCATCGGCGGTGACGTCCACATCAGTCGGAGCTGCTGCTGCTGCTCCAGCTCTCGCTGGCCCTGCTGCTACTTGGGCTCTCACTCGCGCTGCTGCTCTGCTCTTGCTCTCGGTCCCCTGCCTGGTCAGCTCTGGCTCTTGCTCGCGCTGCTGCTCTTGCTCTTGCTCTCGGTCCCCTGCCTGGTCTACTCTGGCTCTTGCTCGCGCTGCTGCTCTTGCTCTTGCTTGCGCTGCTGGTCTACTCTTGCTCGCGATGCTGCTGCACAAGCAGCAGCTCCTGCTCTCGCTCGAGCTCCTGCTGCTGCTACCCGAGATGCTGCTACACGACCAGCTGCCCCGGCTCTCACACGCGCTGCTGCTCTGCCCCGGCTGCTCTCTGGTAGTACAGTCCCTACTGGAGCGGCTACCGATTTAGATCACTGCTACTCTGCCACTAGTGCTCGAGCGGCCAAAACTATTAGTGCACTGCTTTTCTGCTACTAGCACTACTGCAGGATGCTGCTAACGTGACACTATGATCAGAGACCCTTCAACGAAACTGTGTGCGATGCAATAATTGCAAACAGTGGTTTAAAAAAACCGTCAAAAAAGGTGCAAAACGTTTGCGATGACGGATGCATCAAACACGGTTCAGATTTTAGTTGCGTGTGCGATGCAGGGCATACGCTTCTGTTCAATTAACTGTTTGCGATGAGGAGGAACAAAAGAAACGGGCAGCCAGATGAAGGTGTGTGCAATATAAATCATATGGTTCACTCGGATGAACTGTTTGTGATTAGGCAACACAAAAGAAACAGTCAGCAAGATCAAGGTGTGTGCGATATACGGCATGCGGTTCACTCAGATGAACTGTTTGCGTTGAGACAAGAGAACAGAAACGGTTCAATATAACAAGATGTGTGTGATACGTGGCAAACAGGACTGTAATCAGAAATGTGTGCGAAGACCGATAATAACACAGACGATTGCTGCTAATAAGACGTGTGTGTTGTGCGATGGGATTGCATACAGAACAACAACATGTATATATACACACTTATAAGGACATGGTTGCATAACCAAATTAAACATCCACTTACATAGGTGGCTACTACAACCATGGCATTTGCACACACCAAAGTAAACTATTACATGCATAATTACATAGATGGTACACATACCAAAGTAAACTATATATTACATGCATGATTAACTAGGATAGACGATCATCTGAGCATCATCTACTTCTTGTGACGCTTGCTCTGGTTGTGACTCGATCCGGCCTCGTCGATCTCCATAACAAGGCACTTCCTCATGTGAACTATCCTCCTGTGCATCTCGTAGCATGTGTACACGCTCTTGGCCGCGAACCTGAGGTGAGGTTCATCCAGTTGCCGCATCCAGGCCCCGTGCCAGGATACGGGACGTGTTCTGTTGGCATCCTACTTCATCTTTTCGTAGTATGGGTCGATGATGGCCGAGGCAAGTTCAACCAGGGAGTCCTTCTTTGTGCTGCCCCAGACCCTGTAGTGCTCACGGATTTCGACAAGGTTCTGGCAGGCCAAGCCCGTAACCCTGAGCGCTTTTACATCGTCGGTGGTTTCCACTGTGGCGAACTTGTAGTCGGTGCTGTTAACAAACCTGGTGAAACGGTCGCAAGGCTCTGTGGCCATGCAGTAGTGGTAGATGAGGACATGATGGCGCACGCACAACTGGGCGACGACAACCTTCTGATCTATGTTGGGACGACCGGCGGTGTACTGGAGGTCAATGCCGACCACCTTGTACTTGTCTCGAGCAAGCAACTGCTCAACGGTGTTGATGTAGTCATCCACCACGACCGGGTCGATGGTGTACACCACCGAGAGATCCGTCTCCCTCGCGTGGGTCTCCACTTTATGCTCGCCGAACTCCATTGGAGCGCCACTAGACATCCCCTCTCTATGTGTCGTCGTGGGTGTGCTTGTTGTGTTGTGGGGCGCGATCGAAAGGTTGAAGAGACTAAGGTTATAATGGCCGCGGGAATTAAAAGGGAAGCCGGACGACCTGGAATATCGGCACACCCTGATGGCAGTTCTAATTTGCAGCGCGTAACTCCATCGTGCCGCACGTAACTGCATCGCGTGGCAATGCGCGCGGCACAACCGCATGCATATGGGGCCCCCGACGTGATCGTGCGCAGGCCCAACCGCTGGCAGAGCGCGCGCGGAGGGACACGAGCAGAGTGCTCCGTGGTCGCCTCAATGGCGAGCAACCATATATATGCATATAGTAGTTGAACCCGCAAGGAAAAACTGTGCACAAGCCGAGCGCGCCGACGGACGCGAGCAGAGAACGCCGCGGCGCCTAACGACGAGCACAGCGCGCTGCGGCACCTAACGGCGAGCAGAGCTTGCTGAGGGACACGAGCTGAGGCCAGCACAGTGATACGTGGCAAATAAGACGAACTGTGCGAGCGTTGTCGGAGACATCAAGCACGAATCAGATTAGAGTTGCATGTGCGATACGTGGCATACAGTTGATCCATCCGAGCTGTTTGTGATGAAATAAGCCGTGTGTGTTGCGGGCAAACGCTTGCTGGTATATAACCTTAAATTTAACCAACAAAATGTTAATGCATGTTAAAAAAATTATATAACTAGAAACTATGTTCAAATACGAATCCAACGATATAATCTTTGGCGACATGCATTCGTATTTTATTAGTTAAATCCTACTTATAAACCAGGACGGGGGTATAGTAGGTAATTAAATCGCAAACATTTTTTTATTAACTGTATGTGTACGTGTCCTTTCGTCCTCCTCTCGCACGTCTTGTCACCCCGCTACCACAGACGGCTCCGAGCGCAAGCTTGAGCAGTGCGCGGGGGCGTTCTTTTGGCCAAACGGTGGTGAGCCCGTTCCCGCGCAACCGCGTAGGTTCCCGCGCAAGCTTCCCGCCCGACTCATTGAAATCCCCCAAAATCCCAATGCTTACCAGCCTACTATATAAACCCTCACGGCCGGTGAGTCCTGCGTCGCATTTTCCCCTCCCTCCTTGTAGCTTATCTCGTCTGCTTCTCCCACAATCGCCAATGGCACCGGTCCATCGTCATCGCTCAGCCACTTCGCCGTCATCAGAGGACAGCTCTAGCTGGGAGGCTACACCGCGGCGGTGGCGCAGTCCCCGGTGTAGTGTAGTGCGCGTGGCGTCCCTGTTGGGTGTGCGTGGAACACCCACCACACGCTCCGCCACCGCTGCCCATCGGCAGCCGTTGCCGGCCGCCGTTGCCGCCACACCACCGTCGAAAGCTAGGGCCATCGCCCGCTCCGCCGCCGCGGCCCGAAGGCCGGAGGTGGCCGTCGTGGCCGCCACCCCACTGCCGGCCACCGTGGCCATCACCCGCTCCGCCACCGTGGCCCGAAGGCGGGAGGTGGTGGTCGTGGCCGCCACCCCATCGTCGGCCGCCATGGCCGCCAGCCCACCGTCGACCGCCGGGATCATCACCCGCTCCGCCACCGTCGCCCGAAGGAGGGAGGCAGAGGTGGAGGCCCGCACGTGCGTCAGCGACCTTGCGCGCTACATCGAGTTCCTGCAGGAGGAGGAGGAGCGCCTCGTCGAGCACGTAAAGAGCCTTACCGCAGCCGTGGCCGCAGCACACGCCGACACAGAGGTGAGGAATCAGGAGATCTACAAGCAGTCCGGCCGCTTCGAGAGGGGTCGTCTGGAGCGGCAGAGGGCGTTCGAGCTGGTGAGCGTCGCTGAACGTGCAACAGTGGCAGGCACCGTATTGCAGTTGTCCAGCTCGTCGGTAGGCTCCTCCTCCTCTTCCTCTGACTGAGCGCGCTCGGTAGAGGAGAGGCTGCCGGAAGTAGCACAAAGCCCCTCTGTAGTAGTAGTATTTAGGGGCTATTTTGTTCAGTTCATCTGACTATAGATGTGGTGGAACTGTAAAACGTACTTAAAATTAGCTAGTATATATAGTTGAACTAGCTATTTCAGTACGTGGTTGGCAACAATTGGGGAAAAGTTTGGTCGGTTCAGCTGTCGAGTTGAACTATTTGTATAAATTAAGAACGACTGCTTAATCTATGAATGAAATCTATGCTTAATTACTGAATTTTAGTTGCAAAAATTAGATAGTGCTAGTTATTTTTAGCTGCATATTTTGACAAATTGCAGTGTTACAAGGATTGACAAATGGCAATGTTACTAGATCAACAAATGTCAATATTTCCAGTTTGACAAATGGCAACATACCCAATATGACAGATGCAAATCTTACCAAATTGTTTGTACGTGGTTGCACACGGGTCATCCAAAACAACCGTTTGCATTGAAGGGATGTACAAATCCTGGTTGGCACATTTTCTCTTGGCTTCCTGGGGAAGCTGTCAGTTTGCATATGGGTGTTCTAACTAAAACGTTTGCGATCAAGAGCTGCACAAATCCTGCTCGGCACATTTTCCCTTGGCTTCCTAGGGAAGCTGTCGGTTTGCATACGGGTGTTCTAACTAAAACGTTTGCGATGAGTGTTTTATACTTAAAAATCGTATTAAACTACGGCTTGGGCACCATTAATGGAGAGGATGCGAGCAAGGCGGGCGGCCATGGAAGTCAAAGGACTCGTTTTCCGATGAGCCTGCGCGGCGTACAGCTCACACGCTTCCCGGTGAGCCTACGCATTGGAGTACAGCTCGCATGCCTCCCGTTTAGTCAAGCACCTATCCGCACGGCACCTCCTAGCCATTAAAAGAGTGAGGCGTGCCGTCACGTGAATGGTTAACAGAACGCACATGATTTAAATTATACAAAACATTTGAGATGTTACAGTGGTAGCTATTTGTTTCAAAATGCCTTTGTTGGCTGTTATTCGAGTGTGCCTTCTCTCAAAATGGATACAAAAAATACCATAGCATGTCGGCTGCCATTCCATGATAGCATGCCAAGTTTCATGAATTTCAGTCGAGTTTTGGATTTACTAGAATTTAAAAACAAAGTATCTCAATGTTTTACGGGTAATCAACAGTGCCCTGGTGTTTGCAATTCATTCCCATTTCTTGCATGGGACCTAAGCATGCAACCAAGGACACATATTTGATTTTTCAACCAATTTATATGCACTGGAGCATGTGCATGTAGTTCAAATTTGAATTATGCACATAAAATGCCTAGAAAACCCAGTTAATGTATAAAAATGTCCAAACGAAACCCGAAAAATGCCAAAATTTAACACAACACTCCTGTTTTTCTATGTTGACACTAGAAATTTTTTCAAAGCAATAAGAGGCAACCGATATCGTTTCGTCCCCAAAGGTGGCATGTTCCCTACCGAAACCATTAGGCTTGTTGTGAGAAGCTCTGGTTTGTGAGAAGCTTATACCCAAATCTGCGCCAAATGGGACAAAATTTTTACCACGGCATGTTGATGCCGCTCCATGATAGCATGCCAAGTTTCATGAATTTCAGACGAGTTTTGGATTTACTAGAATTTAAAAACCAGGTATCTCAATGTTTGCGGTCGAGTGACGGTGGCAGGGTGTTTGACATTCATTCCCATTTCTTGCATGGGACCTAAGCATGCAACCAAGGACACATATTTGATTTTTCAACCAATTTATATGCACTGGAGCATGTGCATGTAGTTCAAATTTGAATTATGCACGTAAAATGCCTAGAAAACCCAGTTAATGTATAAAAATGTCCAAACGAACCCTGAAAATTTCCAAAATTTAACACAACACTCCTGTTGTTCTATGTTGACACTAGAAAAAATTACAAAGCAATAAGAGGCAACGGATATCGTTTCATCCCCAAAGGTGGCACGTTCCCTACCAAAACCACCAGGCTTGTTGTGAGAAGCTCTGGTTTGTGAGAAGCTTATACCCAAACCTGCCCCAAATGGGACAAAATTTTTACCATGGCATGTTGATGCCGCTCCATGATAGCATGCCAAGTTTCATGAATTTCAGACGAGTTTTGGATTTACTAGAATTTAAAAACCAGGTATCTCAATGTTTGCGGCCGAGTGACGGTGGCAGGGTGTTTGAAATTCATTCCCATTTCTTGCATGGGACCTAAGCATGCAACCAAGTACACAGATTTGATTTTTCAACCCGTTTATATGCACTGGAGCATGTGCATGTAGTTCAAATATGAATTATGCACCTGAAATGCCTACAAAACCAAGTTAATGTATAAATATGTCCAAACGAACCCTGAATAATTCCAATTTTTTTTGACGACACACCTATAGTTGCATGTTCACTGCAGATAAAAGTTCTAGCAATTCAAACACCATCCTTTGCAGCTGTGACCCCATTATGTAATTCAAATCAAGATGAAAAATCAAGTAGATCGCATACAGTTTATTATCACCAACCGTGTGAGATGCAGCACAAAATATCTTGGAGCACCGTCGGAGTATAGTATGCATACGGCTTACGCGAGAAGGTGCGGCGGAGATCAATGAGCACCAGCTGTAGTAGTACTCTTTGTTTTGTTTAATTAAGAGCGCTGGTCTTTAATTTGTTAGAGTAATGTTTAGGTCAGCTAGCTCTGTTTAATTGCTGAACTTGCTCGATTAAGAAGTGTGGGTGTGCTGTAGTCTCCTTTGTGTACCCAAATTATGCACTGACGTGGATGACCACTATAACCAGGGAAATTCGAACCAAAATTTTTGACATTCAAACTCATCACACACGGGTTAAGCTATCTGAATCGTTTGTGATGTTCACATATCGTACACAGTTCTGGATAAGGGACCTGTCTGATGACACTTTGCGCGCCAGATTTTTCGCTGAACCGATTCCAAATTTTTGGCTTCCGCGAAAATATCTACCTCCCCACCCCCTCCCCCTTACCAAAAGCCACATTTCCCCTGTTTCCGCCTTCCTTTCCAAGTTGAAACCTTCACTCCTTGCTTGCAGCGCCGCCGCCTCGCCGGCGACCCTCCTTCACGCTGCTCGGCCTCGTCTATCCAGGCAGGTAATCCACACCCGACCCCCATCCTCCTCCTCCTTCCACATCCCACATGCCCCGACCGCCGGCGCGACACCTTCCACCCAAATCACCGACCCCTCCACCAAATAAGCGTCGCCCTAAGCCATGGTGCATGCAGTATAGCCAGGAGCTCAAGGAGCATTTGGCAGCGGAGAAGCAAATCGCGGCCGCACGCACGGATGAGGTCGCGATGGCTGCCATTCGTGCTGACCCCCAGATCTTGGAGGAGCACCTCACCGTCGAGGCCACCATTGATGCCTCGCACGCCGACACCGCGACGCGGTTGGCTACTTTAAACGACAGCTCGTGGCATTTTCTCGAGGCCACCCTCGGTGCCTTCGACGAAGACTACGAGGTGTTTTCTCCGTGTGCACGTGCTTACCTCAACTCGAGAGCCAACAGGTTGGTGCCCGGAGCGGCTCAGGCAACTCACCACTACGACGAGGGCACCCACGATGCGGAGGCCTCGCCCTCTTCCATGTCCAAGGAGCCAATCGTCATCGATATCTCTGACAATGAGGAGTAGCTTGTCTTATTAGCTCACTATAAGGACCCATGTTCAGTTTGCTAGCTACTGCCTTTCCTTAACAAATTCTAGTGAATTGTGCTATCTACTTTTACCATGCAATCTGTTGCTCTAGTGTATATGTTCTATATGTTGTGCAATGTGGTGCTCACTTATTAACTGTTTGGTTCAATTCTGCAAATGTGATGTTCAATTCTTCAGTGTGCAATTTTGTATTGTCTTCCATGTGAAAAATAAATCAAATTTTTCTTTACAAAATACATGAGAAACAAATACAATTGCTATATTTCCAAGTTGTTAATCATGCTTGGTTTGGTTAACTGTCTGATCTTCTATTAGGAGTATGTAATATTGTGCAATGTGGTGCTCAGTTAACGTTTGGTTCATTTGTTGTGGTGTTTAGTTAACTGTTTGGTTCAATTCTGCAATGCGATGTTCAATTGTTGTGGGTGCATTCTGTTATTGTATACCATGTGAGGAATAAATTGAATTTGGCTGTACTAAATACATGAGAAACAAACAATTGCTATATTTCCAAGTTGTAGGCATGCTTGGTTTGGTTAACTGTCTGTATCTTCTATTAGGGTATGTTATATTGTGCAATGTGGTGCTCAGTTAACGTTTGGTTCATTTGTTGTGGTGTTTAGTTAACTGTTTGGTTCAATTCTACAATGCGATGTTCAATTGTTGTGGGTGCATTCTGTTATTGT
The DNA here is from genome assembly GCA_011799875.1 of Thinopyrum elongatum. Classification (NCBI taxonomy): domain Eukaryota; kingdom Viridiplantae; phylum Streptophyta; class Magnoliopsida; order Poales; family Poaceae; genus Thinopyrum; species Thinopyrum elongatum. The sequence goes on along the minus strand of CM022297.1, from coordinate 343,389,554 downwards.
ATACCATGTGAGGAATAAATTGAATTTGGCTGTACTAAATACATGAGAAACAAATACAATTGCTATATTTCCAAGTTGTTAAGCATGCTTGGTTTGGTTAACTGTCTGATCTTCTATTAGGAGTATGTTATATTGTGCAATGTGGTGCTCAGTTAATGTTTGGTTCATTTGTTGTGGTGTTTAGTTAACTGCTTGGTTCAATTCTGTAATGCGATGTCCAATTGTCGTGGGTAGAATTTTGTATTGTTGTGTATGTGAGGAATAAATCGAATTTGGCTGCACTTAATACATGAGAAACATATACAAGTGCTATATTTCCTAGTTCTTAATCATGCTTGGTTTGGATAAATGGGTTTTCCATGTGGCTTGAATTAATCTGATGAATCTGCAATGTGCTTATTTTTCATCAACATATTTTACTGATAGCATACGAACCCTCACTTAACCTGATGACTAACTACCTTATATGTGTTGCAGGGAAATAATGGGAAGCACTAGGGTTTACAATCAGGGTTTGCACATGCATGGTCCTTTGTCTAATAGCACATTATTGTGCAATTGCAGGAACCATTCTAATATTTAGGTTTTTAACAATTTGGTCTTGGACATGTACGTCCTGCTGTCAGAGGTTTTGACCCATTGTTCGACCTTTTTTGCATATCGGGAAATGAGTTGTCCATGAATATCAGTCAAGTCAAGAAACTCAGAAAGATTGTTAGGATAAAGAAATTAGCGACAAAAAACAATAAGATCTTTGTCTGCACAATGAAGAAGACATCAGTTCACCACAGGATGGTACTAACTATTATACCTTTACTTTTTTATTCCTTTGCCCCATTTCCAATATAGAGAAGATATTTATGCACATCCTTGTTTTTAGGCCTTTCCAAAGCAGTTCACTGATGATTACCTCTCAAACCACCTGTATGGTCAGGAGGCGAGGAAGGTATTCATACAACACCCATGGTTCAATATTGAAGTGTTCCTGAAGAGGACGAAGGATGGACGGTCAATCATCCACAGGCACTGGCCTAAAGTTGCAAAGACTTTCAACATCAATGAAGGCTTAATATTCCCCTTCTGCTTCAGCAGTTTTCAGATGAGATACATCTGTCTATGTACCGTCTATGATGCTAATTTCGAAAGGTTATAGATGTTGCATGTGAAACTTGGTGCTGGTGCAGTTGTGTAATGGGGTAGCTGAGTGCTGAAGCTATATGATGTTGTACTCTGGTGTATTTCAATTATGAAAATGAAATATATTGTGTGCTTAATATGAAATGTCAATTAGATTAATAAATGTATTATTAATAATAGGATAATTAACCTGCTAATTGGGGTTTTCTATTGCAAACGATTATTGAGAAAACACCGTGGGCGATGACCTCAGGCAACGCACACAGTTTCTAGGAATAAACCGTGTTGGATTAATGAACAATCACACACGACATCCTCTTGAAAATTGTTTGCGTTAGGCCACCTGGCGCAAACGTTTACCACATAAAAACTATGTGTGATGGACAGCCTTTGCCACAGAGTTTTTTCTACGCACCGTGTGTGATGCATTCAATAACGCAAACGATAAAATTGTTAATACCGTGTGTAATGGAAACACTATCACAAATGATTTAACGGGGAAAACTGTGTGTGATGTACCTGCGAACAGAAACATTTTCCTTGGAGTGACTGTGTGGGATGTATATACGAACAGAAACGTTTAGCGGGGACTAACTGTGTGGGATGTACTTACGAATGGAAATGATTTCGCCTGTATAATTGTATTTTTTAGCACTACTGTACGTATAACCGTATTTGATCGCTCGCCGGTCGCACACGACCTCATTTTGCCGAGCGTGTGTGCCAGGAGGGCATATCCCCGATGGTTTCTGGGTCGTGTGAGAAGGACCCCCCTATTGCCCACACTCACTAGGCGACGGTTCCAAATGCCATCGCGGAAAGGGGTTAAAAACCATTTGTATAGCACCTCGCTGTACTAGTGTAGTGTGTTTAGTTTCAACAGCAAAATTCAGTTTCGACAGTAAAATTCAATTTCGACAGTTAAATTCAGTTTCTACAGTTAAGTTCAGAGATGAGCGGCTAATGTATTTTACATCTAGCACTTTTTGGTTATGTATTTTACATCATCTATTGGAGATGCTATTAGAATACCACTTCAGGTTAGCGTTGTCTCTCTTGTCCTGCTTCAGCCTCGCCATCATACACCTCACCGGAGCTGCTCCAATGACGAAACACTCCATGACAATGGAGCAGTACCCTTGGCTCCATCTCCAGGCACCTAAGATCTTCTTCCCCTCCTCCGATTGCCACATCAGCCGCAGCATCCTCAGCGACCAACCCAATGATGTCGAGATCGACATGGCTTCGCCAAAGAGGTTGTACACTTGCTGCATCACTTTTTTACTCTACATGTTATATATATATATATATATTGTCTACTGAGCACATTTAGTAACGTGAAATACGATTAGTTTCTCCTATATAACAAGCAGTGAGGTACCAGGCAACTTAGCTATCCGTGATGGACTCCCTCGAAAGCCATCATTATTTATTTCTGTGCGTTTGAGCTGTGCATGTGTAGAAGCGCCTGGGAGTTGAGTTAGTAGGGCAGTGGCCTGGGTCCAAAGTAGTACAAGTAGCACAAAAACATTTTTGGAGTGTTGGCTTTTGCCTGTTCAAGCCTGCCTACTAGAATTGCCAGTGGTTGAAAGGAAAAGTGAAGGAAAAACATAGGAATTGGAAAGTTTCCTATGGTACTACTATTCATGCATTTGGTTCAGAGGAATGGAGAAAAAGAAAACTGTAGGATTTGTTCCTTTAGTGTCTCTTTCAAAGAAAAACCGTAGGAATTTTAATATCCACTTGGCCCTCCTTTTCAAATTCCTATTCATGAAGAACAAGACTAAGTGATAGTAGCATAATAGCATTATAACTGTACATTTTCTTATGGTTTGACTTAATTTGACCATGCTTATTTGCATTCCTGTGACCTTCAAATTCCTGTGAACCAAACACCCAGATTGACAGAAATCCTGTGATTTTAAATTCTCTGTTTTGCACATGCATTCATATCCTATTACTGTGTATTTTCTATCCCTGCATTGTTAGAATCCTCCAATTCAAACGAGCCCTTACAGAGTTACTTCTTTTACAGATAGTTGTCAAAGAAAACCTTGTGTGGTTTGTCCCGCTCCTGTCGCGCCGTCGTCCACCCCAGCTCAGCTGCTCCAACGACAGAAGGGTCCACCATAGCAGGGATCCGCCCTCCAGAGTATCTTTTGCCGCCTCAGATCTTCTTCCCCGCCACCGGCAGCCACGACAACTGCATTACCATCATCAACTGAGCAGATGACCTTGAGGACTACACGGGTCCGCAAGAGAGGTCGCACTCTTTCGTGTCTGCTTACATTATGCATCGCTTAATATTACTTGCTACTTTATCGTCCTGTTCACCGATTAGACTCCGAGTCAGCTCCAAACTAATGCTCAAACTTGAGTTTTTAAATGGTTATGGGGTACATATCGGGGTCGCAATCAATAGTATTTTTCTACTATCTGGTTAATCTCTGGTGTCTGCTATGAGTTTCATGTTGGGTGGGAAACAAAGAGTAAAGCAGCCATTATCTGTATTTTTTAACTGAAGCCATTATCTGCTTGCTATCATTGGTTTTGGGTCTATCCACAGGTTGCTACCATCACTCTGGATTTCTGCATGCAGTCCTTACATAATCTCACTATGTTTTATTCCTATGCATGTCAGTTATTGTACACAATGGAACTGAGCATGTAGAGCAAAAGAGACGAGCCTTGCGTGGCAATAAAATTTCATGCAGACGTCGCTCCATGGTGGGCACAAAGGCAGCCCCCCTCCACCCATTTCAGATTGTAATCAAGAGGAATATAACTGTTCTGAGGGGGATTTAGAAGGAGCAGACCACTCCTATTTACCCCCTGAGGTCTTCGCTCTAACTTGGCATGCTGATGTTGGTCATATCATGCATATGGTCCCTTGCATTGCTTAGTTTATACATCAAGTATGCCATCTACTTAGTCTAGATATGCTTTTTGTGAATGCCATCTGTTTAGTTTCTATATCATATATGTGAATTATGCAACGCCATCTTGTTTAGCCAGGCATCATATATGTGAATTTTGCAATGCCATCCTGCTTAGCCAGTCATCTTATATGTGAATTATGTCACGCCATCCTTTTTTCATTACGTATTACAATTGTCAACAATGTTAGTACATTCAACTACTCTGCGTGTGCATCAGCCATATGACATGGCGATGGAAAAATCTGGAGTGAAAACAAGGTCCTCAGAGCAGATAATGCTATCTGACGAAGCACATATCTCGCTGGTTACGGATAGCTCCTCAAAAGAGTATTCAGAGATAGATGACCAGTCCTATTCCCCCCCCCCGAGGTGTATGCTCTAACTTGGCAGGGTTATGTTGCTCATATCGTGAGTATGTTGTCTTGCATTGCTATGTCATTTGCTTAGTTTAGACATGCTTTGTGTGAATGCCACCTGTTTAGTGTCTAATTACCATATATATATATGTGAATTATGCAATGCCATATTGTTGCAAGGCATTATATATGTGAATTATGCAATGCTATCTTGTTGCTAGGCATTATATATCTGAATTATGCAATGCGATGCTGTTTAGCCAGGCACCATATATATGAATTATATCATGCCATCCTTTTTTGTATTACGTATTCCATTTGTCGACAATGTTCTTATATTCAACTACTCTTCCTGTGCATGAGTCATTTGAATTGGTGATGGAAAAATCTGGAGTGAAAACAAGGTCTTTAGAGCAGACAATGCTATGTGCTGAAGCCGACATCTTGCTGGTTATAGATAGCTCTTCAGAGGAGGATTCAGAGACAAATGACCAGTTCTATTTTCCCCCTGAGGTGTATGCTCAAACTTGGCAGGGTTATATTACTCATATCATGCATATGTTGTCTTGCATTGCTTAGTTTTTACATCATATACACAATATTGAATGCCATCTGCTTAGTTTAGACATCATATATGCGATTGCCATCTGCTTGCTTGCTTAGTATATAAATCATATATTTGAATTATATCATGCCATCATGTTTACATAGACAACATGTATCTGAATTATGCCATGCCAACCCATTTAATAAAGACATCATATAGTTATATCATCTCATCCTGTTTAGTGTTTACAGTCATCATATTTTGAATTATGTCATTCTATCCGTGAATTATATCATGTCATCATGTTTCCATAGGCGGCATGTATGTGAATTATGGCATGCCAGCCTATTTAATAAATACATCATATAGTTATATCATGTCATCATGTTTACATAGTCATTATATTTTGAATTATGTCTTTCTATCTTGTTTAGTTAGCCATCATATATGTGAAATTGTGTCATGCTATCTGAAAGCCCAAGTACTCCCTGGGTGATTTTGGTAATTAATGTCAACATATCTCTTGTTGGATTAATATTTTCATCTAGTATATTTCAGATGAGTTCAACAGTGGAGTGGCAGGACAGGAGGATGTGGAACCCCTTCAAGATGCTAAGGACACATATTGGCAAAAGCCCAAGACTCTTTGTAACACCCCAAAAAAAATTCTGAAATACTTGAAAATCTTTCCTTTAAAAATAAAAGTTTTGAAAATCATCTTTGATCATATCACCTTTCTTCAATTTGAAAATCTCTTCAAATTTTAATTGGGTTTCAATTTTCTTGTACTTTCTGTTTTGAAAGGTTTAAAATTATATGGATAAATAATTCGGGGGTTTTCAAACAATTTTTCAGCAAGAAAAGTTTTGAGGATAATTAAATTTTCATAGGAAATATCCTTTTCACCTCCTTTTAACCCTTCTAAAATCCATCCAACAAATTTTCTTCCACTCCAACTTTATCGCACAAGTCACTCACCTCATCTAGGACAGAATCCAACTCTTTCCTACCCCACAAAAATATTTTTCACCATCCAAATAAATTCCAAGGTTGGAATTCACATATTCCATCATTCCTTTGGTTTACAAAGGAACCACCATTTCTGCAAGGATTCCACCTCCACCAAAACTATCCCAACAAATATGTGGTACCCACAACCCATTTTTCCAAAGACATGGGGTACCCCAGTTCAAAAATTTCAAATTCCACTCAATTCAAATTTGGACCAGATTCAATATTTCTGATCCAAACATATTTTTAATTGATCCAAAAATTCCCAAACTCTGCCAAACTCATTTTTGAGCATCCACATATTACCACAAAATCCTAAAATCTCTAGCACCTTCTGTCATTTTATCAAACAGCTAATGTGCACACTGTTCATCGCTGTCCAAAATTCAGTTAACTGAATATGGTTCAGTGGCAAAAACGACGGCGCCGTGCACTCCACTCCATCCCCACTCCTTCTCGTCCACGCCTCCTCCCTCGTAACTGCGCCGCCCTGGACCCCTCCTCGTCAGTGCCTCACCGCCGACAGCACAGAAGGAGGCCGGTGCACCTGCCTCCGTCCTCGGTGGCGGCAAGTCGAACTAATCCACGCGGCGCTCGCCATATTCACTCCCTCGCTGACCTCCCCCACCTAACTACTCACCACGCGGCACCTCCTCCGCACTCTCTCCACGCTGATCACGCCGCCCTTGGCCCCCTGTCAGTCACCGGAGACGGACGACGTCCGCCGCACCTGTACACCGACCTCGCCGTGGATAAAGCCACCGAGCCCGAGCTCGTCCGTGCTGGCGCTTCGGGCAACTTCCTCCACCCTCACTTACACTCACCGACCATGGCCACCGCCCAAACCGACCTCGCCGACCATCGTAACTCTGGCGTGATCCGAACCCCGCCGAACCGCCTCGGATCCCCTATAAAAGGATCCCCCGAGCTCCGTTCATAGCACAAATCAACTCCACCACGTCCCAATCACCCTCCAAAACTCCACCCCGACCTCGAGGAGGTCTTCTTCCCACTCTCCGATCACCGCCCCACCGCCACTGTCCCCGACCCGTTCGTCATCATCACTCCACCACAACTGCCCAAATCTTGCCAGTAGTCATATACTCCACCAAATCATCGATTCCCCACTTCAATTTCACTCCCCGAGCTCTCTCCGGTGAGATCTCGCACCACCCGGGCCACCGTCCGCCGTCATCGACCTCGCCGGCGTTCAGGTGCTCTCCGGTGACCACCACCACCTCCCTTCAACGCGGCACTCCTCCCTGGTCATGTTCTGACCATCGCCGCCCTCCAAGACACCGGCGATCACTGCCGGCGAACGCCGTCTCCTCTCTGTTTCCGCATGCGGGTTCAAATATTTGAACCTGACGGGTGGACTCCACCCTGCGCTTTTCCCTTTTCTTTTTCTCTGTCTAAAACGAAGGCGTAATCTCTACTTTTACGCCTTCCACGCTGAAAAGCGTATTTCTAGCCGAAGCGTTTTCTTTATAAAACGCACAGGGACTGGACTTTTTACAGAAAGGACCCTCGTTTTAAAACCTTTATAACTTTTTAACCACAAGTCTAAATGACTTGGTTCTTTTTCTGTTATTCTTATTCTTCTCTCTAGTTTTTTTAGTATTTATTTAAAAATGTTTTGAGACAACTTTTTGTACTGTTGTCAAAATTTTAATTTGAGTTAAATTTGAAATTTTCAGAAAAAGAAGAGAGAAACTTTGCCGGGAATTTTGAAGGGTTTTCACCTGATTACTTTGGACAAGGCAAGCATTATTGAACTTGGGATATGATGATTGCATTTGGCATTTGCATGTTTGCATCCGTTGCATTTGCATCTTATATATCACAAGTGCATGCATGTTCGGTCATATCATTTTCTTACCCATGTCTTGCACTTCACTCAAGTAAAGATTCTTCCTAGCATGGTAAAGCTGTGAGTATTCAGGGGAGTGTCTCCTGACTTGGACGTGCCGGTGGGCACGGGCCATTGCTTTTGACACGGTGGTGTCAAATGACTGATGTGGAATATTCCGGTGATGTTAATTAACACCTCCTGAGTCGGCCTAGATCGAGTCTTGTTCCGTTACACCTAGCTAGATATCGTGCTGCCACGAGCCCTTCCGCAAGGAAGGTGCGGCTGAGTAAGTTGTTAACCCCTGTCCAGGTACACACCGTACAGAGGGCCACGATGAGGGTTTCCAGGGCCTTGGACTAAATCCTGTCATCGGGTCAGGGGGCATGGGTGTTATCGGCTGTAGCCGAGAGGGAGTGTCCCCTTGGAATCCGCGCGTATTAATAGTGATCCCATGCTACTCGAGATTGTTGTCTCCCCGACTTAGAGTTTTGCGGTAACGATGCTTTGGGTGATTCCTGGCATCCTGATGGATAATCTGGTGTGTGCGGGTTAGGTGTGTTTTCAACCCAAAGACCGTAGTGGGAATTAGCCAGTGCCACGGTGCTGACTAAAGGAATCCCATGCACGTGGGTAAAGAGTACACCCTCTGTAGAGTTAAACCTATTCGAATAGCCGTGTCCTCAGTCAAAGGGCGTAGCTGGGTGGGTCAAGTGTCGGTCCCGGTGTCGGTCTCCGGAGGAAAATATTTAATTTGAGCATGAACTACTTGCAGGATATCACTGTCATCACTAACACTGTCTTGGTTATTTTTGAATACTATGATTATTCCATGATTATGCAAACTATTGAGGACTAACCGTTTCTCTTATTTTATATTTCCTGAGTGTCTCAGGGGCTGGCTAGACTACCCCGGGCACTCAACTTTATTTTCAAGACCTTTTGTGGCGTCCCTCGAGTTACCAGGCGGTTTATCATGCCACTACTCTTGTGGACACCCGATTGGCATTTCTCTTCAAGTCCGACCGTGGCATCGCTTGACACCCGACTGGCATTTCTTTTCAAGACCTCTTCGTTGCGTCCCTCGAGTTCACAGGCGGTTTATCACGCCACTACTCTTGTGGACACCCGATTGGCATTTCTTACTTTCCTGAATGTCACTTGGGCTGGCTAGACTACCCGTGGCATTCATTTGTTTTATTTCTAATAAGTTTGATTATGTCTAAGATGCTATGTTCACGTCCATATCATTTTATTGTCTTGTCATGTCTTAAATTTTTAGTCAGCTTGAGCATTTTAGCATGATCTAACATGAGCATATGCATTCGTTATATCTTTTGTTCATAATGTTTGCGAGTACATTCCAACTACTCACTGGCTTGTCCCTGGCTATTTACTTGGCCAGACTTGGAGGAGGACGAGCCTGTGGAGGAGGATTGCGCTAGCGAGCCCGATGCTTAGAGGAGTCCCAGTCAGTCAACCTGTGAGATAGGAGCCTACCACTTGTATCATCCGCCGAGCTTCTGCTACACCAATAAAATAGTCAAGTCTCACGCTGACGCTTGGCTTATATTATTGTATCAGAGTTGTATCACCACCACACCACTGTCATATTCCGCCTCTGCCATTTATTGGCGAGTTTGTACTAATGTTGTTGAGCCCTCAGACTCAACCTTGTGTAATATTATTATATTGTACTGGTTATTTGTATCAAGGAAGTCCACCAGTTGTGTTGATTTTGGGGCTGGTGTGACTTAGGGCTTTTTCTGTGAATTATCCCAGAAAGGGGCCCGACAGACCTTGGTACCAGAGCCAGGCTGACTGTAGGAAACCCTAGGCACGATTGCTAGCACTCGAGTCAGTACTAACATTTTTAGCATGCATTTCATGCATTGTAGCAAATTTTCCTTAGTCATCATATTCTTATGATATGACTGTTTAGATTTTTGTCTACTGTTGTAGATGTCTGGCGGCAGCTGCCCAACCCAGATTTTTGCCAACGAGCTGGCGGGATTTTTCCGTCTTCTTGCTGTCATCGCTAGGGATGCGATGAGGTCTCCAAGCCGTCTAGAGTACACGGTTTTTCCTGATAGGGTCACAGACACTCTGACTATGTACCAGGCTTCGGTATATATTCGGGGTGGAAGTAACCTGTCCTTTCGCAACTACTGTTTCATGGGGAGAGTCATGCCCTCTGAGAGGCATGCTATCCAGATGGCCCCCCGTGAGGCTATTGCACGTCTTAGGGACATCCTGCCTATTATGCAGACCCGTCCCTATCACTACCTTCCGTGTCATGTTCCTTATACCAACCATTATGCCTTTTCTTTCACCGTAGGAGAAAGGGATGGGGTGATCGATCCCCTTGTTCAGTACATCATGGCACTAGAGTCGATCTTCACCACACTGGTGGACGACCATCTTGCTGCACGGATGGATCTGTCTCATGCGAGGATCCCTCGCAGGAGTGAGTTCCGTTCACCTTCGCCACGTGCCCCTCGTATTCCGTCACCTCCACACTACTCTCCTACTCAGCCCGCGGTTCAGCACTCATCCCCGAGTGATGAGGCTAGTCGCTTGGTTGCTCCTGTTCCAACCAGAGCTCCACTGCTGATGTGCACGGTGCCACCTCCGACAGGCGTAGCATCGATCTCTACCCGACTAGAGACCATTCCAGAGGAGGAGGAGGTTGAGTCTCGAGACCCACAGTTGGGACTCACCCTCAGCGGAGCTTACAGTGTCTCGGACACCCTGTGAGGACAGATCGAGCGTCAGCACCGCAGTAGTCTTTTTATGAGTCGTGGTTGTAGGATATGTACTTTCTATTTCTTCTTCTTTTCCTTTTTGTAACTTGGCGAGTAATGGACTTGGACCACAGCATGTTAGACAGACGGAGTAGAACGCTTGTTGAGTAAGTGGTCTTGTAGCATACAGTTTCTGCAAGCGTCTTGTATAATTAAGTCATGCTGGTATACTTAAATCATGCATGTATGATATAGCCTGTATGTTTGCATCCTGGGGGGAGATTTATTTTCAGTCTCTTAAAAAAATTTATTTGCTGCCCATATAATTTCTTTTCTCACCGGTGTTACACAAATACCCCCAGAAAGAAAATGCATCGCCCCTGGACTCGTTCTATGCCAACTCCGCCAGAAAATAATAATGGACAAATGGGAAACAATTTCACACAAGGACAGACTAGCCAACAGGGCGGTGACTCAGCATTTTCACAAGTGTGCCGTCTGTACGAGCAAAGCCAGCAACAACACCAAGAAATGATGCAGCATTTGACCAGTATGTGAAACCACCAAGGACAAAATCAGCACAGGTCAAAATTATCTGAGCTCCAGAAGACCCATCCAACGGTCTTTACTCACACAGATAAGCCATTGGAAGCTACTGATTGGTTATGTGACATTGAGAGAAAATTGGTTATCGCTCAATGCACGGACCAGGAAAAAGTGTTGTACGCTCCGCATTATTTTTTCGGTACAGCAGCATTATGGTGGGAAAACTTATGCCACACCCACCCCAACGGAACCAATATGACTTGGGAGCAATTCAAGGAAAACTTTCGGGGAGCACATATTCCCAACAGCATCATGAAATTGAAGAAAAGGGAATTTGAGGATCTCAAGCAGCGGGGCACCTCGGTGACACAGTACCTGGATCAGTTCACTCAGCTGGCCCGGTATGCTGACAATGGGTATATGACAGAAGACAAAAAGATGAAAAAATTTCTCGATGGACTTATTCCATCTTTAAAGTGCCAACTAGTTGTCCACTCCTTTCCTGATTTCAAGACATTGGTGGACAAGGCAATTATACTGGAGAATGAGCATCGTAACATGAACGAGATACGCAAGCGCCGTATGAGCCAGTCATCTCAGGTTCGCAACAATAAGCCCAAGAATGAATTTCAGAAGCCCACAACACACTGACCAGCAACACTACTACCTCAACCCGCAGCTGTAGCACCACAGCAGAACCGCAGTGCTTTCAACAACAGGACCAGAGATACAACATTCTATCTGGGCATCACCTGTTATGCCTGCGGAGGAGAAGGGCATTACTCCAGGCAATGCCCAAAGCAGGGAAACAATACTACCAAGCCAAACAACAACGGCCGTGGTACAAACACAGTCCCCAAACGCAACAACATCAACCCCAATAACATCCAGAGGAAGGGACAAGTCAACCACGTGACCCTTGAGGAGGCACAAAATGCACCGGATATTGTGTTTGGTACGTTTCCTGTCAACTCAATTAATGCTACAGTTTTATTTGATTTCGGAGCTTCGCATTCGTGCATCTCTAAAAGGTTTGCTTCGGAGAATCAATTTTCTTTTTCGCCTCTGCAAAATTCCTTGGTTATTCAGTCCCCGGGATCGAAGCAAAACACACAGTGGTACTGCAAGGATGTGAATATTGAGATTAATGGAATGATGTTTTCAGCCAACCTTATTGTACTAGAAGAAGTCGGTCTGGACGTTATTCTGGGAATGGATTGGTTAACCAAAAACAAGGGTTTCATAGACTGCTACAACCGCACAGTGACTCTTACAAGTTGCCAAGGGGAGACAATAAAAGTTGGCACAAAGAGGACCTCCGCGTCACAAGGGAAATTAAATCATGTGGATGCAGAAGAATTAAGTAAGGTTCCAGTAGTCTGCGAGAACCCCGATGTATTTCCTGAGGAGCGACCAGGAATGCCCCCGGACCGTGAGATTGAATTTGTTATTGAATTGGCACTCGGTACGACACCCATTTATAAGAAGCCATACCGAATGGCTCCAACAGAATTAGCTGAGTTGAAGAAACAAATTAAGGAACTAATGGAAAAGGGATATGTTTGACCCAGCTCGTCACCATGGGGATCGCCAGTTTTATTTGCTAAGAAGAAGGATGGTACCCTAAGGCTATGTATTGATTACAGGGCTCTCAATATGGTCACCATAAAAAATAAATACCTGCTGCCCAGGATAAATGACTTGTTTGAACAGCTAGCAGAAGCCAAGGTATTCTCAAAAATAGATTTGAGGTCAGGCTACCATCAATTAAAAATCCGATCGTCAGATATACCCAAGACTGCATTTACTACCAGATACAGATTGTACGAATTTACAGTGATGCCTTTCGGCTTAACCAATGCTCCTGCTTATTTTGTTCATCTCATGAACAAGGTTTTCATGAAATATTTGGACAAGTTCGTGGTCGTATTTATTGATGACATACTTATTTATTCCAAGACACCCGAAGAACACGAACAACACCTACGAATAGTCCTGGAAGAATTGAGGAAAAACCAACTTTATGCCAAATTCAGTAAATGTGAATTTTGGTTATGAGAAGTTGGCTTCCTAGGACACGTTCTGACACAGGATGGGATAGTAGTGGACCCAAGCAAGGTAAAAGCTGTCCAAGAATGGAAACAACCCACCAACATGACTGAGGTCAGGAGTTTTCTTGGTCTGGCAGGTTATTACCGGAGATTTATCGAAGGATTCTCCACCATAGCTAAACCCATGACCCAATTGCTTAAGAAAGATAAGAAGTTTGAATGGACGGAAGCCTGTGAGAAAAGTTTCCAAGAATTGAAGAAGAGGTTAACCACATCACCCGTTCTGGTTGTGCCCGATGTGCACAAAAACTTTGAGATATACTGTGACGCGTCCAGGAAGGGCCTTGGATGTGTATTAATGCAAGAAGGAAAAGTCATGGCTTATGCCTCAAGACAGCTACGACAACACGAGGAGAGTTATCCTACTCATGATTTGGAGCTAGCTGCGGTAATACATGCACTCAAAGAATGGCGACACTTTCTTCTCGGTGAACGATGTGAAATATACACAGACCACAAAAGCCTTAAGTATATTTTCACCCAGCCGGAATTATACTTGAGACAGCATCGCTGGCTTGAGTTAATAAAGGACTATGACATCGGAATTCACTATCATCCGGGTAAAGCAAATGTTGTGGCAGATGCTGTCAGCCGAAATCCCTGCACCAATAATAATATTGTGCAATTCTCACAACATGAGTTCAACCAGGAATTTGCCAGACTCAATATGGTCCTAGTCACAGAAGGAACCATTAATCAACTGGAGATAAAACCAACATTAGAGGATCAGATCAAAGAAGCCCAAAAAGGACACCCAAGTATTGAGGGGATTAAGAGGAAAATGAAGCTGGGCAAGACGCCCGGGTTTACCATTGATAGTCAGCGAATTTTATGGTTCGGGAAAAGAATATCTGTGCCCAATAAGGAAGAATTAAAGCAACAAATTTTGGCAGAAGCCCATACCACCCCATACTCTATTCATCCAGGAGGAACAAAGATGTACAAGGATCTACAAGAAAGTTACTGCTGGCACGGGATGAAAAGAGATATAGCTATATATGTCGCACGTTGTGATTCATGCCAGCGTGTAAAAGCAGAACACCAGAGGCCAGCAGGACTATTACAGCCACTCAGAGTGCCGGAATGGAAATGGGACGTAATAGGGATGGATTTTATCGTCGGATTGCCAAGGTCACGACACGGAAATGATGCCATCTGGGTTATAATAGATTATTTAACTAAGGTGGCACATTTCATACCAGTAAAAACCACATACTCCACACAGAGACTCGCCAGATTATACCTCTCCCGGATTGTTTGCTTACACGGAGTACCCAAGACCATAGTCTCTGACAGAGGCACCCAATTTGTCTCTAGATTTTGGGAGCAGCTACAACAAGCCCTAGGAACTCAACTGATGTTCAGCACTACATACCACCCGCAAATCGGAGGACGAACTGAGCGGGTAAAACAAATATTGGAGGACATGCTAAGAGCATGTGTGCTCACTTACGGAGTTAGCTGGGAAGACAGTTTACCATACGCAGAGTTCTCATATAACAACAGTTATCAAGCCAGTTTAAAAATGTCACCTTTTGAAGCCCTGTACGGACGAAGGTGCCGTACCCCACTCAATTGGTCAGAGACCGGAGACAGTCGAATTTTTGGTCCCGAAGTTCTTAAAGAAGCAGAAACAAAAGTGAAGCTTATTCAAGACAGACTGAAAGCAGCTCAGAGCCGTCAAAAGAGTTACTACGATCAAAAGCACCGCCAAATCAGTTTTGAGCCCGATGAATATGTGTATCTCAGAGTATCTCCAACCAGAGGACTACAGAGATTTAAAGTCAAAGGAAAATTGGCACCAAGATTTATTGGACCATTCCGAGTAATCGCAAGAAGAGGCAAGGTTGCTTATCAACTAGAGCTACCGGCAGAATTATCAGATGTTCACGATGTGTTTCACGTGTCGCAACTGAGAAGATGTGTTAGTAACCCGGACAAGCAAGTGCAACACCAAGACTTGGACCTTCAACCAGACCTCACATATAGGGAACATCCTATAAAGATTTTAGAGGAGTCTGAACGGAGGACCCGGCAGAATGTGATAAAATTTTACAAGGTTCAATGGAGTAATCACACCAAGGAAGAAGCAACATGGGAAAGAGAGGATCACCTGAGGACTGAGTATCCGTACCTGTTTGAGGGACAGCTGAAATCTCGGGGACGAGATTTTTCTTATGGGGGGTAGATGTTGTAACACCCCAAAAATATTTTTCTGAAATACATGAAAATCTTTCCTTTAAAAATAAAAGTTTTGAAAATCATCTTTGATCATATCACCTTTCTTCAATTTGAAAATCTCTTCAAATTTTAATTGGGTTTCAATTTTCTTGTACTTTCTGTTTTGAAAGGTTTAAAATTATATGGATAAATAATTCGGGGGTTTTCAAACAATTTTTCAGCAAGAAAAGTTTTGAGGATAATTAAATTTTCATAGGAAATACCCTTTTCACCTCATTTTAACCCTTCTAAAATCCATCCAACAAATTTTCTTCCACTCCAACTTTATCCCACAAGTCACTCACCTCATCTAGGACAGAATCCAACTCTTTCCTACCCCACAAAAATATTTTTCACCATCCAAATAAATTCCAAGGTTGGAATTCACATATTCCATCATTCCTTTGGTTTACAAAGGAACCACCATTTCTGCAAGGATTCCACCTCCACCAAAACTATCCCAACAAATATGTGGTACCCACAACCCATTTTTCCAAAGACATGGGGTACCCCAGTTCAAAAATTTCAAATTCCACTCAATTCAAATTTGGACAAGATTCAATATTTCTGATCCAAACATATTTTTAATTGATCCAAAAATTCCCAAACTCTGCCAAACTCATTTTTGAGCATCCACATATTACCACAAAAATCCCCACAAAATCCTAAAATCTCTAGCACCTTCTGTCATTTTATCAAACAGCTAATGTGCACACTGTTCATCGCTGTCCAAAATTCAGTTAACTGAATTTGGTTCAGTGGCAGAAACGACGGCGCCGTGCACTCCACTCCATCCCCCCTCCTTCTCGTCCACGCCTCCTCCCTCGTAACTGCGCCGCCCTTGACCCCTCCTCGTCAGTGCCTCACCGCCGACAGCAGAGAAGGAGGCCGGTGCACCTGCCTCCGTCCTCGGCGACGGCAAGCCGAACTGATCCACGCGGCGCCCACCATATTCACTCCCTCGCTGACCTCCCCCACCTAACTACTCACCACGCGGCACCTCCTCCGCACTCTCTCCACGCTGATCACGCCGCCCTTGGCGCCCTGTCAGTCACCGGAGATGGACGACGTCCACCGCACCCGTACACCGACCTCGCCGTGGATAAAGCCACCGAGCCCGAGCTCATTCGCGCTGGCACTTCGGGCAGCTTCCTCCACCCTCACTGACACTCACCGACCACGGCCACCGCCCAAACCGACCTCGCCGACCATCATAACTCCGTCGTGATCCGAACCCCGCTGAACTGCCTCGGATCCCCTATAAAAGGATCCCCCGAGCTCCGTTCAGAGCACAAATCAACTCCACCACGTCCCAATCACCCTCCAGAACTCCTCCCCGACCTCGAGGAGGTCTTCTTCCCCCTCTCCGATCACCGCCCCACCGCCACTGTCCCCGACCCGTTCATCGTCATCACTCCACCACAACTGCCCAAATCTTGCCAGTAGTCATATACTCCACCAAATCATCGATTCCCCACTTCAATTTTACTCCCTGAGCTCTCTCTGGCGAGATCCCGCACCACCCGAGCTACCGTCCGCCGGCGTCGACCTCGCCGGCGTTCAGGTGCTCTCCGGCGACCACCACCACCTCCCTCCGATGCGGCACTCCTCCCTGGTCATGTTCCGACCATCGCCGCCCTCCAAGACCCCAGCGATGACCGCCGGCGAACGCCGTCTCCTCTCTGTTTCCGCGCGCGGGTTCAAATATTTGAACCTGACGGGTGGACCCCAACCCGTGCTTTTCCCTTTTCTTTTTCTCTGTCTAAAACGAAGGCGTAATCTCTACTTTTACGCCTTCCACGCTGAAAAGCGTATTTCTAGTCGAAGCGTTTTCTTTATAAAACGCACAGGGATTGGACTTTTTACATAAAGGACCCTGGTTTTAAAACCTTTATTACTTTTTAACCACAAGTCTAAATGACTTGGTTCTTTTTCTGTTATTCTTATTCTTCTCTCTAGTTTTTTTTAGTATTTATTTAAAAATGTTTTGACACAACTTTTTGTACTGTTGTGAAAATTTTAATTTGAGCTAAATTTGAAATTTTCAGAAAAAGAAGAGAGAAACTTTGCCGGGAATTTTGAAGGGTTTTCACCTGATTACTTTGGACAAGGCAAGCATTATTGAACTTGGGATATGATGATTGCATTTGGCATTTGCATGTTTGCATCCATTGCATTTGCATCTTATATATCACAAGTGCATGCATGTTCGGTCATATCATTTTCTTACCCATGTCTTGCACTTCACTCAAGTAAAGATTGTTCCTAACATGGTAAAGCTGTGAGTATTCAGGGGAGTGTCTCCTGACTTGGACGTGCCGGTGGGCACGGGCCATTGCTTTTGACACGGTGGTGTCAAATGACTGATGTGGAATATTCCGGTGATATTAATTAACACCTCCTGAGTCGGCCTAGATCGAGTCTTGTTCCATTACACCTAGCTGGATACCGTGCTGCCACGGGCCCTTCCGCAAGGAAGGTGCGGCTGAGTAAGTTGTTAACCCCTGTCCAGGTACACACCGTACAGAGGGCCACGATGAGGGTTTCCAGGGCCTTGGACTAAATCCTGTCATCGGGTCAGGGGGCATGGGTGTTACCGGTTGTAGCTGAGAGGGAGTGTCCCCTTGGAATCCGCGCGTATTAATAGTGATCCCATGCTACTCGAGATTGTTGTCTCCCCGACTTAGAGTTTTTCTGTAACGATGCTTTGGGTGATTCCTGGCATCCTGACGGATAATCTGGTGTGTGCGGGTCAGGTGTGTTTTCAACCCAAAGACCGTAGTGGGAATTAGCCAGTGCCACGGTGCTGACTAAAGGAATCCCATGCACGTGGGTAAAGAGTACACCCTCTGCAGAGTTAAACCTATTCGAATAGCCGTGTCCTCAGTCAAAGGGCGTAGCTGGGTGGGTCAAGTGTCGGTCCCGATGTCGGTCTCTGGAGGAAAATATTTAATTTGAGCATGAACTACTTGCAGGATATCACTGTCATCACTAACACTGTCTTGGTTATTTTTGAATACTATGATTATTCCATGATTATGCAAACTATTGAGGACTAACCGTTTCTCTTATTTTATATTTCCTGAGTGTCTCAGGGGCTGGCTAGACTACCTCGGGCACTCAACTTTATTTTCAGGACCTTTTGTGGCGTCCCTCGAGTTACCAGGCGGTTTATCATGCCACTACTCTTGTGAACACCCGATTGGCATTTCTCTTCAAGTCCGACCATGGTGTCACTTGACACCCGACTGGCATTTCTTTTTCAATACCTCTTCGTGGCGTCCCTCGAGTTCACAGGCAGTTTATCACGCCACTACTCTTGTGGACACCCGATTGGCATTTCTTACTTTCCTGAATGTCACTTGGGCTGGCTAGACTACCCGTGGCATTCATTTGTTTTATTTCTAATAAGTTTGATTATGTCTAACATGCTATGTTCACGTCCATATCATTTTATTGTCTTGTCATGTCTTAAATTTTTAGTCAGCATGAGCATTTTAGCATGATCTAACATGAGCATATGCATTCGTTATATCTTTTGTTCATAATGTTTGCGAGTACATTCCAACGTACTCACTGGCTTGTCCCTGGCTATTTACTTGGCCAGACTTGGAGGAGGACGAGCCTATGGAGGAGGATTGCGCTAGCGAGCCCGATGCTTAGAGGAGTCCTAGTCAGTCAACCTGTGAGATAGGAGTCTACCACTTGTATCATCCGCCGAGCTTCCGCTACACCAATAAAATAGTCAAGTCTCACACTGACGCTTGGCTTATATTATTGTATCAGAGTTGTATCACCACCACACCACTGTCATATTCCGCCTCTGCCATTTATTGGTGAGTTTGTAATAATGTTGTTGAGCCCTCAGACTCAACCTTGTGTAATATTATTATATTATACTGGTTATTTGTATCAAGGAAGTCCACCAGTTGTGTTGATCTTGGGGCTAGTGTGACTTAGGGCTTTTTCTGTGAATTATCCCAGAAAGGGGCCCGACACTCTTCATTTTCATTTTAGTGATCCAAGATCACATTGAGTCCATAGGAAAAGCCAATACTATTAAAAGGGGATGAGGTGTTGCTTAATGGTCTACTTACTCAAAGTGCTTAGTGATATGCTCCAAAGCCCTCAACCACTTTCTCATTCCAAATATGTCCTAAACCTAAAGTCAAACTTGGCCCCACCGATTTGATTCATCCGGCGCCACCGAGTTCACTTGACATAACCACTGCCAGAAACCCTAATCAATTCGGTCTCACTGATGGGATCTCGGTCGCACCGAGATGGCACTGCAAACTCTCTGTTACCTATTGCAGTTACTTCGGTCTCGCCGAGATAAGCAGTCGGTACCACCAAGTTTGCTTGACCAAGTCTCTGTTTGCTTATTGCTGAAATCAGTCTCACCGAGTTCATGCAATCGGTCTCACCGAGATGAGGTTTCGCCCTAACCCTAGCACATCGGTCGCACCGAGTTGACCTTGTCGGTCCCACCGAAAAGCCTAACATTCACATTTTGAACTAGGTCGGTCTCACCGAGTTTCACTATTCGGTCCCACCGAGTTTGGTAAATTGTGTGTAACGGTTAGATTTTGTGTGGAGGCTATAAATACCTCTCCACCCCCTTCTCCATTTGAGAGAAAGCCATCAGAACGTGCCTACACTTCCACTACTCATTTTCTGAGAGAGAACCACCTACTCATGTGTTGAGACCAAGACATTCCAATCCAACCACAAGAATCTTGATCTCTAGCCTTCCCCAAGTTGCTTTCCACTCAAATCATCTTTCCACCATATCCAAATCTGTGAGAGAGAGTTGAGTGTTGGGGAGACTATCATTTGAAGCACAAGAGCAAGGAGTTCACCATCAACACACCATCTATTACCTTTTGGAGAGTGGTGTCTCCTAGATTGGTTAGGTGTCACTTGGGAGCCTCCGTCAAGATTGTGGAGTTGAACCAAGGAGTTTGTAAGGGCAAGGAGATCGCCTACTTCGTGAAGATCTACCCAAGTGAGGCAAGTCCTTCGTGGGCGATGGCCATGGTGGGATAGACAAGGTTGCTTCTTCGTGGACGCTTCATGGGTGGAGCCCTCCGTGGACTCACGCAACCGTTACCCTTCGTGGGTTGAAGTCTCCATCAACGTGGATGTACGATAGCACCACCTATCGGAACCACGCCAAAAATCTCCGTGTCTCCTATTGCGTTTGCACACTCCAATCCCATCCTTTTACTTTCTTACAACTTGCATGCTTTACTTTCCGCTACTCATATACTCTTGCCATGCTTGCTTGAAATGTATTGTGAATGTTTAAACTTGTGCTAAAACTCCACCTTAACTTGAAGAAATTAAAAACTGCTACTTTTCTTTGTTGAGGGTCTAATCACCCCCCCCCCCTCTAGACACCTCTTCTTGATCCTTTCACTATCCTGTTTAGTTAGCCATCGTATATATGCAATTGTCTCATGCTATCCTGTTTGGTTAGACAACATAAATGTGAATTATTTCATGCCCTCTTTTATTCCCCACTATCCATTGCACCTGACTATCATATAATGTCTGTACATTCAATTACTTTTCTTGTTTATCAGCCATTTGAATTGCAGGGGGTGATGGAAGTATCTAAGGGAGTAACAACACGGTCTTCAGAAAAGATAGTGCTACCAATCGATGCAGATAGAACCACGGTTGTACCTGCCCAAGAACCATCCCCACCACACATAACCCAGACTCTCACAGATTGTACCCCTACCCAGTTGGACAGAGAACCAGCTACACCCCTTCTAACCCCAACCCCAGAAGATAGTAACCCAGTTCCAGTTGACACATCATTGTCTCCACCATAGAACACCCAAACATGAGCAGTTAGTAAGGCAACTGCAGTGCCCAAAGCACGAGGACCACCACTCCGAACCCCAACTCAACGCTTAAAGCAGAAGAAGAATTGTTCTCAGGTCAGGTTCTGTAGCTATGGTTCATACTCCTTTGCTCTTATATCACTGTATTTACTCATACCAACTATTTTCAAATTTGAAGGATGGAATTGAAACTCCAATGGCGCAACAGGTATGTTTTAAACCAATTTTTTTAACTAGTTTGCTGTTGTAACTTGCTCTATGTTGATTTCAGTTTCAATTGAATAAACAGTTATGTTCTCATGTCATGCACATTACAAGTGTTGTTATTGCTGTGTAGTTTCCCACACTTATATTCTGTCTTTGCTGCTTTGTCTTAAATAGATATTATTTGAACTGTGTCTCTATCTTGATTTGGCAACAAAAACTAGAATGATATAGACTATAAAGTGACCATGGTACATAGATATATGTTTGTTTCATGATGTTGTCCTGTCCACTTTACTACTGAACTGATTTACCAAAATGAGTTTCATATACAACATGGTAAACCTGTGATGTGTCTGCTTGTTTCTCTTTTAGAATGCGGACAAAATATTGGAGAAGAGTACCCCGTTATGCAATGGTAAAGGAAGTAATGCAGATAAGGTTTAAGATAGTGAGACATCCCTGTTGGTCTCCAAGAAAGCTGATAAAAACTATCTTCACGACAGTGAGACAACCCCAAAGTCCTGTCTTGATGTAGTGTTCGAGTTACTGGTCACTACTGCTGGCACAAGCTCTTCGAACTCGCTGCCTGAATCAGTTCGTCTTCTTGAGTCTCAACTTCAAGTTGAAAGACATCGATCAGATGTGCTGCGACACGAAGTTGAAGGACTGAGGAAGTCCCTGCAGAATTCAGATGCATACTTTCTGGTGCAACAGCAAGCGCTAGAGGATTTAAGCGCCAAACAAGAGAAAGTTAATAAGCTTGCTAAGCATCTTGTTAGCATGCTGGGTACCCAGGATATTGTTTCTTGAGCTCTTCTGAAGTGGTTTCAGTTCTGGACTTGTTTTGCTGTGGCGTTTATTTGCACTGGTCACCAACTTTGACAACCAGTGTACATGATATGCTGCTTTGTTCCCTATATTTGCACTGGTGGCGAACTTTGATGCCCAGTGGATGTAATATGTGTAATAGCCGTAATAGCCTAGCGTTAGTTGCTTGCTTATTTATTTCCTTATTGTCTTGTTCAGTTGTTTGCTTGTAGTCACTGCAGTTATTTTTCCGCGTTTTTCTAGTGGCCACAATAACCTATTTTTTATAACTAGGCCACAATAACCATGGACAACATATGGACCATTGTAACCATGGTCCTGCTACCTGCTGTAGTGACCACGGGCCTCCTACGGGCCGTAGGATCCATGGGCCTTCGACGAGCCGTATAATCAATGGGCCTTCTACGGGCCATATGATCGATTGGCCAAACATGGGCCGTACTATTCGTGGACCAATAATGGTCAGCAAAATGGGCCATAAACGGGCTAGAGTGGAAATCGTCTGTTTATGGCCCGACCATAACGGATCGTTAATAGGCCGAAATGTATAACAGGCTTAATTCTATCGACAGGCATCATGGGTCGTTAATGGGCTGTATTTGATGACGCTATGGAAATAGCCCAACGGGTTAACGGGCCACAAATGGGCCGACTGTAACCACGGGCTGAATTTGGCCCACAAGTGGAACAAGCCAGTAACGGACCGTAAGTAACCGAATGCTGGAAATGAGCCCAACAATAAATGGGCCCTTAGAAGGCCGAAAGGTAACATGGGCTGGAAATGGCCCAATGGAATAATGGGCCTTTAATGGGTGTAAAGCAATACACTGTTCATTATGGGCCAGTTTCACCACAGGCCTTTAATGCGCCCAGAGTTACAAAGGGCCTTGTATGGGCTGAAAGACGTCATGGGCCATACATGGGCCGGAAGTTACAACGGGCTGGAATCATATTGGACGACCCAGATGATGCTACTGGGCCCAATTCGGATAGGCCATAATGGACCATGAGTTAGCGGGTTGTAAATGGGCTATATGCGAATAGGCCGTTAACACGCTTTCCATGGGCCGTCTCGCTACCTTTTGACCAAGTCAAACGGGCCGGCCTTTTCACCTGAATGGGCCTCTGTTGGACCGTGCCACGTGTCGACGTATCATAGGCGCCTCCCGTCCAACGAGTGGATGACATCTGTCACAAAGCTGAGCCGACACGTGGTTCCTCTGGCCATGGAGAATTTTACACATGGAAAATCCCCATTGGTCCAGGCTGTTAACGGGTTATCGGATCCAAAACGGAACCCGATAGCTTAACGGCGACCCGTTACGGTGGATGCCATGTGTCGGTTACCTTTGATGAAGGCACTTCCATGACGCGCCATTTATCGTCATGGAAGTGGACACTTCCGTGATGATAATTTTGGTATTGTCATGGAACACTTCTACGACAGCACAGGTATGACTATCTTGATTCTGTCGTAAAGTCTTCATGTATGTACATGCATGACAGAAAACGTGACCTACTATGACAAACACGTGTCATCATGGAAGTGGTTTTTTTTGTAGTGTTGAACACCGTAAATGCTAAAATAGATTGTGAGAAACAAACTGTCGGTGTTAGCTTTGGTGATGAGTCTCATGAATTTAATTTCTCCAAGTTTAGTAGACAACCCCGTAATAAAGAATTACCTACTAAGGATGAAATAATTGGTCTTGCTTTCTATTGCCATGCCTCCTACCGATCCACTAGAACAATATTTGCTATACCATGAAAATGATATGCACTTGCGTGAAAGGAATGAAATAGATAAGATATTCTTTGAACAACAACCTCTGCTTAAACACAATTTGCCTATTGAAACTCTAGGAGGTCCTCCTCCACCTAAAGGTGATCCCGTGTTTGAATTAAAGCAATTCCCTGACACTTTGAAATATTCTTATCTTGATGAAAAGAAGATATATCCTGTTATTATTAGTGCTAACCTTTCAGAACATGAAGAAGAAAGATTATTGAAAATTCTGAAGAAGCACTGTGCTGCTATTGGATATACTCCTGATGATCTTAAGGGCATTAGACCCACTCTCTGTCAGCCAAAAATTAATATGGAACCTGATGCCAAACCAGTTGTTGATCACCAACGACGATTAAATCCAAAGATGAAAGAAGTGGTGAGAACTGAAATACTAAAACTTCTGGAAGCAGGTATAATCTATCCCATAGCTGATAGTAGATGGGTAAGTCATGTTCATTGTGTCCTTAAGAAGGGAGGTATTACTGTTGTTCCTAATGATAAAAATGAATTTGTTCCACAAAGAATTGTCACTGGCTATAGAACGGTAATTGATTTTAGAAAATTAAATAGAAAAGATCATTACCATCTGCCTTTTATTGATCAAATGTTGGAAAGATTATCTAAGCACACACACTTCTGCTTTCTTGATGGATATTCTGGTTTCTCTCAAATACCTGTTTCACAACCTGATCATGACAAAACCACTTTTACTTGCCCTTTTGGAACTTATGCTTATAGACGTATGCCATTTGGTTTATGCAATGCACCTGCTACCTTTCAAAGATGTATGACTGCTATATTCTCTGATTTTTGTGAAAAGATTGTTGAGGTTTTCATGGATGATTTTTCTGTTTACGGAACTTCTTTTGATGATTGCTTAAGCAACCTTGATCGAGTTTTGCAGAGATGTGAACAAACTAATCTTGTCTTGAATTGGGAGAAGTGCCACTTTATGGTTAATGAAGGTATTGTTTTGGGGCATAAAATTTCTGAATGAGGTATTGAGGTGGATAAAGCTAAAGTTGATGCAATTGAGAAAATGCCATGTCCTAAAGATATTAAAGGTATTCGTAGTTTCCTTGGTCATGCTGGTTTCTATAAGAGGTTTATTAAAGACTTCTCTAAAATTTCTAGGCCTCTTACTAATCTTTTAAAAAAGGATGTTCCCTTTGTTTTTGATGATGATTGTGCAGAAGCCTTTGACACACTTAAGAATGCCTTAACTTCTGCACCTATTGTTCAACCACCTGATTGGAACTTGCCTTTTGAAATTATGTGTGATGCTAGTGATTATGCTGTTGGTGCTGTTCTAGGACAAAGAGTTGATAAGAAATTAAATGTTATCCATTATGCTAGTAAAACTCTAGACAGTTCGCAAAGAAATTATGCTACTACTGAAAAAGAATTTTTAGCAGTCGTGTTTTCTTGTGATAAATTCAGATCTTACATTATTGATTCCAAAGTAATTGTTCACACTGATCATGCTACTATAAAATATCTTATGGAAAAGAAAGATGCTAAACCTAGACTCATTAGGTGGGTTCTCTTGCTACAAGAATTTGATTTACATATCACTGATAGGGAAGGAGCTGAGAACCCCGTAGCAGATAACTTGTCTAGGTTAGAAAATATTCTTGATGACCCAGTACCTATTGATGATAGTTTTCCTGATGAACAACTAGCTGCAATAAATGTTTCTCATAATACTCCTTGGTATGGTCACTATGCTAATTATATTGTTGCTAAATATATACCACTTAGTTTCACATACCAACAAAAGAAAAGATTCTTCTATGATTTAAGACATTACTTTTGGGATGACCCACATCTTTATAAAGAAGGAGTAGATGGTATTATTAGACGTTGTGTACCTGAGCATGAACAGGAACAAATCCTACGGAAATGTCACTCCGAAGCCTATGGAGGACATCATGCGGGAGATAGAACTGCTCACAAGGTATTGCAATCTGGTTTGTATTGGCCTACTCTCTTCAAGGATGCCCCTAAGTTTATTTTATCTTGTGATGAATGTAAAAGAATTGGTAAGCGTCAGGAAATGCCTATGAATTATTCACTTGCCATTGAACCATTTGATGTTTGGGGTTTTGATTATATGGGACCTTTTCCTTCCTCTAATGGGTGTACACATATTTTGGTTGCTGTTGATTATGTTACTAAGTGGGTAGAAGCTATTCCAGCTATAGTGCTGATCATAACACTTCCATTAAAATGCTTAAAAAAGTTATTTCCCCAAGGTTTGGAGTCCCTAGATATTTAATGACTGATGGTGGTTCACACTTTATTCATGGTGCTTTCCGTAAAATGCTTGCTAAATATGATGTTAACCGTAGAATTGCTTCACCCTATCATCCTCAATCTAGTGGCCAATTTGAACTTAGCAATAGAGAAATAAAGTTAATATTACAAAAAACTGTCAATAGGTCCCGAAAGAATTGGTCTAAGAAATTAGATGATGCACTTTGGGCCTACAGAACAGCATATAAAAACCCTATGGGTATGTCTCCATATAAAATGGTTTATGGAAAAGCTTGTCATTTGCCTCTTGAGTTAGCACATAAAGCATATTGGGCAATTAAAGAACTCAACTATGATTTCAAACTTGCCGATGAAAAGTGGTTATTTGATATTAGTTCACTATATGAATGGAGAACCCAAGCTTATGAAAATGCCAAATTATTCAAAGAAAAAGTTAAAAGATGGCATGACAAAAGAATCCAAAAGTGGGAATTCAAAGTTGGAGAATATGTTCTTTTGTACAACTCTCGTTTTAGATTCTTTGCTGGAAAACTTCTCGCAAAATAGGAAGGACCATATATTATCGAAGAGGTTTATCGCTCTGGAGCTATCAAGATTAATAATGCCGAAGGTACTAACCCGAAGGTGGTCAATGGGCAAAGAATTAAACACTATATCTCAGGTGCGCCTATTAATGTTAAAAGCTATATTATCCAAACCATGACACTGATGACCCACTAGTATAGGGGATCAATCATAGTACTTTCGATAAGTAAGAGTGTCGAACCCAACGAGGAGCAGAAGGAAATGACAAGTGGTTTTCAGCAAGGTATTTTCTGCAAGCACTGAAATAGTCGGTAGCAAGTAGTTTTATAGCAAGATAATTTATAACGGACAAGTAACGATAACAGTAAATAAAGTGCAGCAAGGTAGCCCAATCCTTTTGTTGCAAAGGATAGGCCAAAATGGTCTCTTATGATAAGCAAAGCGTTCTTGAGGGTACACGGGAATTTCACGATGTAAGTTTCATCATGTTGGTTTGATTCGTGTTCGCTACTTTGACCGGTGCTTAGGTGTTGTTCTTACTTGAACAAACCTCCTACTTATGATTAACCCCCTCGCAAGCATTCGCAACTATGAGAAAAGTATCAAGATAAAATCTAACCATAGCATTAAACTTTTGGATCCAAATCGGTCCCTTACGAAGTAGCGCATAAACTAGGGTTTAAGCTTCTGTCACTCTAGCAACCCATCATCTAATAACTACTTCACAATGCATTCCCTTAGGCCCAAATATGGTGAAGTGCCATGTAGTCGACGTTCACATGACACCACTAAGGGAATCACAACATACATATCATCAAAGTATCGATCACATATCAAGTTCACATGATTACTTGCAACATGACTTCTCCCGTGACCTCAAGAACAAAAGTAACTACTCACAAATGATAATCATGCTCAAGATCAGAGGGGTATTAAATAGCATAATGGATCTGAACATATAATCTTCCACCAAATAAACCATATAGTAATCAACTATTAGATGTAATCAACACTACTAGTCACCCATAGGTACCAATCTGAGGTTCTGGTACAAAGATTGAACACAAGAGATGAACTAGGGTTTGAGAGGAGATGGTGCTGTTGAAGATGTTGATGGAGATTGCCCTCCCAAGGATGAGATGTTTGGTGGTGATGACGATGGCTTCGATTTCCCCCTCCGGGAGGGAAGTTCCCCCGATGGAATCGCTCCAGCAGAGGGCAAAAGTGCTCTTGCCCAAGTTCCGCCTCGAGACGGCGGCACTTCATCCCGAAAGTCCCCTCCTGATTTTTTTCTAGGTCAAAATGACCTATATACCAGAAGAAGGGCATCGGAGGTGGGCTGGGCTGAGCACAACCCACTAGGGCGCACGTGGGGGGCCTGGCGCGCCCTGGTGTCTTGTGCTCACCAGGTGGCCCCCCTCCGGTAGTTATTTGCTCGAGTATTTTTTATATATTCCAAAATAATTCTCCGTAAATTTTCAGCTCATTTGGAGATGTGCAGAATATGTAACTCTGACGTAGCAAGCATTATTATGCATAAAAACATTAGAAATAACAGTAGGAACACATGATGCAAAATGGACGTATCAACTCCCCCAAGCTTAGACTTCGCTTGTCCTCAAGCGAGAAACCGAAATCGAAAAACATGCCCACATGCTTAGAGAGAGAGGTGTCAATAAAAAAAATACGGACATGGTAGCATCATGCTTATTATTATAACAACAAAGAACTTTAACATAAAACTTTATCACACAACTTTTCTCATATTAGTTCTCATGAACAAGTAACAATTCATCACAACATTGAAGTATAAAGCATAAACTCTATTGAAAACCAACAAACTATCTTCTCAGTCAACTTTGCAACTACAATTCATCATATTTTCAGGAAGGGTCACGTATCGGAGCCTTTTGGCAAGTCCACATACTCAACCATCATTTAACCTTCCATGATTGCTAACACTCACAACATACCCATGAACAAAAAGTTTCAACCGGACACATAGAAAGATAGGGGCTTATAGTTTCGCCTCCCAACGTATTCAATTCAGGGGTGATTTCAAAAATAATAACTCATGCTCACTCATATCCAACTGGATATATGTGCCTAGATCTTTCCTGACCACATGATGCTTGCAAAAAGAGAAAAAATAAAAGGAATAGGGAAGAATACTTTGACTCTTGCATAAAAGTAAAAGATAGGCCCATCGCAGAGGGAAGTAGAGGTTGCCATGCGCCTTTTGTTTGTATGCCAAATCCCTTAATGCAAAAGAACGCCACATTGTATTGCCCCTTATGATAGCAACCTTTATTATGCAGTCCGTCGCTTTTATTATTTTGCCATCACAAGTTCGTACAATGCTCAATTTTCTCTTACACTAAATGATCCAACACATTTAGAAGCAATTTTTATTGCCTTATTGCACCGATGGCAACTTACTTGAAGGATCTTACTCAATCCATAGGTAGGTATGGTGGACTCTCAAAATAAGATTTTGGGTTTAAGGGTTTTTGGATGCACAAGTAGTATCTGTACTTGGTGCGGAGTTTTTGGCTAGCAAAGATATTGAGCAAGCACCACATGTTGAAGGATCTATGACAATATAACTTCTATGTGCATATGAACAAACATAAATCATTACGTTGTCTTCCTTGTCCAACGTCAACAATTTTGACATATAATATTTAATGGGGGCTCACAATCATAAAAGATGTCCAAGACAGTGTATGTGCATGTGAATCTTCTCTTCCCTTATTAATTTTTTCATGAATTGCATCATTGACCAATGCTATGTTTGTCAATCTCCAATAAATTTTACCACTTATACTTTTCCTTATGTGATGTCATTACTTACCATAAGATTAGCATATGATCTTTTTCATTTATTTTCCTTTCTTTTTATTGAAACATAAGAGTAAAGAAGCAAAACTCAAACTACTCTTTATTATATATCTCGCACATGATTACATAGATAGATAGATCACTAAGCAAGCACTCTAAAATAGATCGAACTAAACTTTTATTCAACTAAATCATAGGATAACTAAAGATCAAACTAAAATAGATAAAGACAAAGATAGTGGTGGTGATATGATACCGGGGCACCTCCCCCAAGCTTGGCACAAGCCAAGGGGAGTGCCCATACCATGAACTCAAGTTTCCTTTAGGGGGGAAGATGATGATGGTGGTGGTGATGAGGTAGCGTCACACTTCAGGCTCAGGAGGTACTCCAATCTACGAACGATGCTCCAGAGGGCGATGACATAGTCTTGCAACAGAATATTTTCACGAGTGAGATATTTATTTTGCACACGAACCGTTTCAATGGTCCTAAAATCTTGAATTTCAGTAGGGGTTAGATGATCGTAGTATGGTTGAAGGATGTCTTCTTCTTCTGCTGCTAGAACAGCCTGCCCTACTTTCTTGACCTTATCACCCTTGATGGTTTCCTCTGGTTCATCTCTCTTTAGTTATATCTTCATCAACCAAGCATCGTCTTCTACTTTGTTGGAGAAGGGATAAGACATGATGCCTGGCTTGACAGATCTAACAGAAAATGGCAAGAAAGAAGAATAGAAGATTTCTCCGCGATACGGTGATCAATATGTTCGGGGGGTATATAAAGATTTTTTATCTTGGGAAACAAGCAAACGAGAGGAAAATGGAGTCAGGAAGGTTCCCGAGGTGGGCACAACCCACCTGGGCGCGCCAGGCAAGGCAGGCGCGCCCTGGTATCTTGTGCCTTCCTCGGTCGCCTTCCTGGTTATTTCTTATTTTCCTAATTTTTGTAATATTCCAAAACTGACAAAAAATATTTTTGCGGATTTTTCGGAGTCCGTTTACTTACCGTATCATGTACCTCCTCTTTTTCAGGATTCTGGAGTGTTGCGAAAGGTTTCTTTTATTTGTTCCTCTGGTGTCATGGTTTGAATAATATTGCTTTCAACATTTATAGGCATACCTGAGATATAGTGTTTAATTCTTTGCCCATTGACCACCTTCGGGTTAGTACCTTCGGCATTATTAATCTTGATAGCTCCAGAGCGATTAACCTCCTCGATAATATATGGTCCATCCCATTTAGAGAGAAGTTTTCCTGCAAAGAATCTCAAACGAGAGTTGTACAAAAGAACATATTCTCCAACTTTGAATTCCCGCTTTTGGATTCTTTTGTCATGCCATCTTTTAACTTTTTCTTTAAATAATTTGGCATTTTCATAAGCTTGGATTCTCCATTCATCTAATGAGCTAATATCAAATAACCTCTTTTCACCGGCAAGTTTGAAATCATAGCTGAGTTCTTTAATTGCCCAATATTCTTTATGTTCTAACCCTAGAGGAAAATGACAAGCTTTTTCATAAACCATTTTATAGGGAGACATACCCATAGGATTTTTATATGCTGTTCTGTAGGCCCAAAGTGCATCATCCAATTTCTTAGACCAATTCTTTCGAGACCTAAGAACAATTTTTTTAGTATTAGTTTTATTTCTCTATTGCTAAGTTCAACTTGACCACTAGATTGAGGATGATAGGGTGATGCAATTCTATGGTTAACATCATATTTAGCAAGCATTTTACGGAAAGCACCATCAATAAAGTGTGAACCTCCATCAGTCAATAAATATCTGGGGACTCCAAACCTTGGGAAAATGACCTCTTTAAGCATTTTAATGGAAGTGTGATGATCAGCACTACTAGATGGAATAGCTTCTACCCACTTAATAACATAATCAACAGCAACCAAAATATGTGTATACCCATTAGAAGAAGGAAAAGGTCCCATATAATCAAAACCCCAAACATCAAATGGTTCAACAGCAAGTGAATAATTCATAGTCATTTCTTGAAGCTTACCGATATTACCAATTCTTTGACATTCATCACAAGATAAAACAAACTTACGGGCATCCTTGAAGAGAGTAGGCCAATAAAAATCAGATTGCAATACCTTCTGAGTAGTTCTATCTCCCGCATGATGCCCTCCATAAGCTTCGGAGTGACATTTCCATAAGATTTGTTCCTGTTCATGCTCAGGTACACAACATCTAATAATACCATCTACTCCTTCTTTATAAAGATGTGGGTCATCCCAAAAGTAATGTCTTAAATCATAGAAGCATTTTTTCTTTTGTGGGTATGTGAAACTAGGTGGTATGTATTTAGCAAGAATATAATTAGCATAGTCAGCATACCAAGGAGTATTATGAGAAACATTTATTGCAGCTAGTTCATCAAGAAAGCTATCATCAATAGGTAGTGGGTCATCAAGAATATTATCTAACCTAGACAAGTTATTAGCTACGGGGTTCTCAGCTCCTTTTCTATCAATAATATGTAAATCAAATTCTTGTAGAAAAATAACCCACCTAATCAGTCTAGGTTTAGCATCTTTCTTTTCCATAATATATTTAATAGCAGGATGATCAGTGTGAACAATTACTTTGGAATCAATAATATAAGATCTGAATTTGTCACAAGCAAACACAAGTGATAAAAATTCCTTTTCAGTAGTAGCATAATTTCTTTGGGCACTGTCTAGAGTTTTGCTAGCATAATGAATAACGTTCAATTTCTTATCAACTCTTTGTCCTAGAACAGCACCAATAGCATAATCACTAGCATCACACATAATTTCAAAAGGCAAGTTCCAATCAGGTGGTTGAATGATATGTGCAGAAGTGAAGGCTTTCTTAAGTGTTTCGAAGGCTTCTACACAATCATCGTCAAAAACAAATGAAACATCCTTTTGTAAAAGATTTGTAAGGGACCTAGAGATTTTAGAGAAGACTTTAATAAATCTCCTATAGAAACCAGCATGACCAAGGAAACTATGAATACCTTTAATATCTTTAGGACATGGCATTTTCTCAATTGCATCAACTTTAGCTTTATCCACCTCAATACCTCGTTTAGAAATTTTATGCCCCAAGACAATACCTTCATTAACTATAAAGTGGCACTTCTCCCAATTCAAGACAAGATTAGTTTGCTCACATCTCTGCAAAACTCAATCAAGGTTGCTCAAGCAATCATCAAAAGAAGTTCCATAAACAGAAAAATCATCCATGAAAACCTCAACAATCTTTTCACAAAAATCAGAGAATATAACAGTCATACATCTTTGAAAGGTAGCAGGTGCATTGCATAAACCAAAAGGCATACATCTATAAGCATAAGTTCCAAATGGGCAAGTACAGGTGGTTTTCTCTTGATCAGGTTGTGAAACACATATTTGAGAAAAACCAGAATATCCATCAAGAAAACAAAAGTGTGTGTGCTTAGATAATCTTTCCAACATTTGATCAATAAAAGGCAAAGGGTAATGATCTTTTCTAGTTACTTTATTTAATATTCTAAAATCAATTACCATTCTATAGCCAGTAACAATTCTTTGTGGAATAAGTTCATTTTTATCATTAGGAACAACAGTAATACCTCCCTTCTTAGGGACACAATGAACGGGACTTACCCATCTACTATCAGCTATGGGATACGTTGGGAAACGTTGCATGAAAACAAAAAAAATTCTACGCACACACAATAATCTATCCATGGAGATGCATAGCAACAAGGGGGAGAGTGTGTCTATGTACCCTCGTCGATCGTAAGCGGAAGCGTTTCACAACTCGGTTGATGTAGTCGAACTTTCTTCGCGCTGCAACCAATCTAGTACCGAACGCACGGCACCTCCGCGTTCTGCACACGTTCAGCTCTGTGATGTCCTCGCCTTCTTGATCCAGCAAGCTGGGCAAAGTAGTAGATGAGTTCTGGCAGCACGACGGTGTGGTGACGACGATGGTGATGCGATCTCCACAGGGCTTCACCTAAGCACTACGTAAATATGACCGAGGGAGAAAACTGTGGACGGGGGCGCTGCACACGACTGAGACAATGTTGTGTCCTTGTGTGGCGCCCCCTTCCGATGTTTATATAGGTGGGTGGGGAGAGGAGGCAGCCTAGGGCAGCCAGGGCGCGCCCCAAGGGGCTGGCCGCCGGCCCTAGGGCTCCTGCCCTCCTGCGCCCCCTTTCCTTGTATGAAGAAGGGGGAAGGAAAGAGGGGGGAGAGGGAAGGAAGGGGGAGTCCTACTCCACACTTTCCTTTCCCTCCCCTCTTTCCTTCTCCTCCTCATAGGCCGGCCTGCTATGGGGGCACACCAGCCCCTTGTGGGCTGGTGTGTTCCCTCTTTTGGCCCATAAGGCCCATAACTTTGCCGGGGGTGCCCGGAACCCCTTCCGGTGACCCGATAAGTACCCGGTATCCCCGAAACACTTCCGATGTCCGAATACCATCGTCCTATATATCAATATTTACCTCTCGACCATTTCAAGACTCCTCGTCATGTCCGTGATCTCATCCGGGACTCCGAACAACATTCGGTCACCAAATCACATAACTCATATAATACTATATCGTCATCGAACGTTAAGCATGCGGACCCTACGGGTTCGAGAACTATGTAGACATGAACGAGACACCTCTCTGGTGAATAACCAATAGTGGAACTTGGATGCCCATATTGGCTCCTACATATTCTATGAAGATCTTTATCGGTCAAATCGTTATGACAACATACGTAATTCCCTTTGTCCATCGGTATGTTACTTGCCCGGGATTCGATTGTCGGTATCTTCATACCTAGTTCAATCTCGTTACCGGCAAGTCTCTTTACTCGTTCCGTAATACATCACCTCGTGACTAACTCCTTAGTCGTTTGCTTGCAAGCTTATGATGTGTATTACCGAGAGGGCCTAGAGATACCTCTCCGATACTCGGAGTGACAAATCCTAGTCTCGATCTATGCCAACTCAACAAATACCTTCGGAGATACCTGTAGAGCATCTTTATGATCACCCAGTTATGTTGTGACGTTTGATAGCACACAAGGTATTCCTTCAGTATCCGGGAGTTGCGTAATCTCATAGTCTAAGGAATATGTATTTGACATAAAGAAAGCAATATCAATAAAACTTGAATGATCATTATGCTAAGCTAACGGATGGGTCTTGTCCATCACATCATTCTCCTAATGATGTGATCCCGTTATCAAATGACAACACATGTCTATGGTTAGGAAACTTTAACCATCTTTGATCAACGCGCTAGTCTAGTAGAGGCTTACTAGGGACACGGTATTTGTTTATGTATTCACACATGTATTTAGGTTTCCGATCAATACAATTCTAGCATGAATAATAAACCTTTATCATGAATAAGGAAATATAAAATAACAACTTTATTATTGCCTCTAGGGCATATTTCCTTCAGTCTCCCACTTGCACTAGAGTCAATAATCTAGATTACATTGTAATGAATCTAACACCCATGGAGTCTTGGTGTTGATCATGTTTTGCTCGGGGAAGAGGCTTAGTCAACGGGTCTGCCACATTAAGATCCGTATGTATCTTGCAAATTTCTATGTCTCCATCCTTGACTTGTTCATGAATGGAGTTGAAGCGTCTCTTGATGTGTTTGGTTCTCTTGTGAAACCTGGATTCCTTCGCCAAGGCAATTGCTCCAGTGTTGTCACAAAAGATTTTCATAGGACCCGATGCACTAGGTATTACACCCAGATCGGATATGAACTCCTTCATCCAGACTCCTTCATTTGCTGCTTCCGAAGCAGCTATGTACTCCGCTTCACACGTAGATCCCGCCATGACGCTCTGCTTGGAACTACACCAACTGATAGCTCCACCATTCAATATAAATACGTATCCGGTTTGTGACTTAGAGTCATCCGGATCAGTGTCAAAGCTAGCATCGACGTAACCATTTACGACGAGCTCTTTGTCACCTCCAAAAATGAGAACATATCCTTGGTCCTTTTCAGGTACTTCAGGATGTTCTTGACCGCTGTCCAGTGATCCACTCCTGGATTACTTTGGTACCTCCCTGCCAGACTTATGGCAAGGCACACATCAGGTCTGTTACACAGCATAGCATACATGATAGAACCTATGGCTGAGGCATAGGGAATGACTTTCATTTTCCCTCTATCTTCTGCAGTGGTCGGGCTTTGAGTCAGACTCAACTTCACACCTTGTAACACAGGCAAGAACCCTTTCTTTGACTGATCCATTTTGAACTTCTTCAAAACTTTGTCAAGGTATGTGCTTTGTGAAAGTCCTATTAAGTGTCTTGATCTATCTCTATAGATCTTGATGCCCAATATATAAGCAGCTTCACCGAGGTCTTTCATTGAAAAACTCTTATTCAAGTACCCTTTTATGCTATCCAGAAATTCTATATCATTTCCAATAGACAATATGTCATCTACATATAATATCAGAAATGCTACAGAGCTCCCACTCACTTTCTTGTAAATACAGGCTTCACCGAAAGTCTGTATAAAACCATATGCTTTGATCAGCTCATCAAAGCATATATTCCAACTCCGAGATGCTTGCACCAGTCCATAGATGGATCGCTGGAGTTTGCACACTTTGTTAGCACCTTTAGGATCGAAAAAACCTTCTGGTTGCATCATATACAACTCTTCTTTAAGAAATCCATTAAGGAATGCAGTTTTGACGTCCATTTGCTAGATTTCATAATAAAAAAATGCGGCAATTGCTAACATGATTCGGACGGACTTAAGCATCGCTACGGGTGAGAAAGTCTCATCGTAGTCAACCCCTTGAACTTGTCAAAAACCTTTTGCGACAAGTTGAGCTTTGTAGACAGTAACATTACCATCAGCGTCAGTCTTCTTCTTGAAGATCCATTTATTTTCTATGGCTTGCGGATCTTCGGGCAAGTCCACCAAAGTCCACACTTTGTTCTCATACATGGATCCTATCTTAGATTTCATGGCCTCAAGCCATCTGTCAGAATCTGGGCTCATCATAGCTTCTTCATAGTTCGTAGGTTCGCCTTGGTCTAATAACATGACTTCCAGGACAGGATTACCGTACCACTCTGGTGTGGATCATGCTCTGGTTGACCTACGAGGTTTAGTAGCAACTTGATCTGAAGTTTCATGATCATTATCATTATCTTCCTCTCTAGTTGGTGTAGGCATCACGAGAACGGTTTTCCGTGATGTGCTACTTTCCAATTCGAGAGAAGGTACAATTACCTCATCAAGTTCTACTTTCCTCCCACTCACTTCTTTCGAGAGAAACTCCTTCTCTAGAAAGGTTCCATTCTTGGCAACAAAGATCTTGCCTTCGAATCTGTGGTAGAATGTGTACCCAATTGTTTCTTTAGGGTATCCTATGAAGACGCACTTCTCCGATTTGGGTTCGAGCTTATCAGGCTGAAGCCTTTTGACATAAGTGTCGCAACCCCAAACTTTAAGAAATGAAGGCTTAGGTTTCTTGCCAAACCACAGTTCATACGGTGTCATCTCAACGGATTTAGACGGTGCCCTATTTAACGTGAATGCAGCTATCTCTAATGCATAACCCAAAATGATAGTGGTAAATCGGTAAGAGACATCATAGATCACACCATATCTAATAAAGTACGGTTACGATGTTCGGACACACCATTACGCTGTGGTGTTCCTGGTGGCGTGAGTTGTGAAACAATTCCACACTGTTTTAAATGAAGGCCAAACTCGTAACTCAAATATTCGCCTCCGTGATCAGATCGTAGAAAATTTATTTTGTTGTTACGATGATTCTCTACTTCACTCTGAAATTCTTTGAACTTTTCAAATGTTTCAGACTTGTGTTTCATTAAGTAGATATACCCATATCTGCTCAAATCATCTGCGAAGGTTAGAAAATAACGATACCAGCCGCGAGCCTCAACATTCATTGGTCCGCATACGTCGGTATGTATTATTTCCAATAAGTCATTAGCTCGCTCCATTGTTCCGGAGAACGGAGTTTTAGTCATCTTGCCCATGAGGCATGGTTCGCAAGTATCAAATGATTTACAATCAAGTGATTCCAAAAGTCCATCTGTATGGAGTTTCTTCATGCGCTTTACACCAATGTGACCTAAACGGCAGTGCCACAAATATGTTGCACTATCATTATCAACTTTGCATCTTTTGGCATCAATATTATGAATATGTGTATCACTACAATCGAGATTCAACAAGAATAGACCACTCTCCAAGGGTGCATGACCATAAAAGATATTACTCATATAAATAGAACAACCATTATTCTCGGATTTAAATGAATAACCGTCTCGCACTAAACAAGATCCAGATATAATGTTCATGCTTAACGCTCGCACCAAATAACAATTATTCAGGTCTATAACTAATCCTGAAGTTAGATGTAGAGGTAGCGTGCCGACGGCGATCACATCGACCTTGGAACCATTTCCGGCGCGCATCATCACCTCATCCTTAGCCAATCTTCGTTTAATCCGTAGCTCCTGTTCCGAGTTACAAATATGAGCAACCGAACCAGTATCAAATACCCAGGCGCTACTATGAGCATTAGTAAGGTACACATCAATAACATGTATATCAAATATACCTTTGTTCACTTTGCCATCCTTCTTATCCGCCAAGTATTTGGGGCAGCTCCGCTTCCAGTGACCAGTCCCTTTGCAATAGAAGCACTCAGTTTCAGGCTTGGGTCCAGCTTTGGGCTTCTTCCCGGGAGTGGCAACTTGCTTGCCATTCTTCTTGAAGTACCCTTTGTTTCCCTTGTCCTTTTTCTTGAAACTAGTGGTCTTGTGAACCATCAACACTTGATGCTCCTTCTTGATTTCTACCTCCACAGCCTTAAGCATTGCGAAGAGCTCGGGAATTGTTTTGTTCATCCCTTGCATATTATAGTTCATCACGAAGCCTTTGTAGCTTGGTGGCAGTGATTGAAGAACTCTGTCAATGACACAATCAACTGGAAGATCAACTCTCAGATGGGTCAAGTGATTATAATACCCAGACATTTTGAGTATGTGTTCACTGACAGAACTGTTCTCCTCCATCTTGCAGCTATAGAACTTGTTGGAGAATTCATATCTCTCAACTCAGGCATTTGCTTGAAATATTAACTTCAACTCTTGGAACATCTCATATGCTCCATGACATTCGAAACGTCTTTGAAGTCCCAGTTCTAAGCCGTAAAGCATGGCACACTGAACTATCGAGTAGTCATCAGATCGAGCTTGCCAGACATTCAAAACATCAGCTTCTGCTCCTGCAGCAGGCCTTTCACCTAGCGGTGCATCAAGGACATAATTCTTCTGTGCAGCAATGAGGATAATCCTCAAGTTACGGAACCAGTCCGTGTAGTTGCTACCATCATCTTTCAACTTAGCTTTCTCTAGGAACGCGTTAAAATTCAGGGGAACGGTAGCACGGGCCTTTGATCTACAACATAGATATGCAAATACTATCAGGGCTAAGTTCATGATAAATTAAGTTCAATTAATC
This sequence comes from Thinopyrum elongatum, assembly GCA_011799875.1. Classification (NCBI taxonomy): domain Eukaryota; kingdom Viridiplantae; phylum Streptophyta; class Magnoliopsida; order Poales; family Poaceae; genus Thinopyrum; species Thinopyrum elongatum. The sequence continues at coordinate 343,350,263 of CM022297.1, read as the reverse complement.
AAATTACTTAAGAACTCCCACTTAAATAAACATCCCTCAAGTTATCTAAGTGATACATGATCCATATCAACTAACCCATGTCTGATCATCACGTGAGATGGGGTAGTCATCAATGGTGAACATCTCTATGTTGATCATATCTACTATATGACTCATGTTCAACCTTTCGGTCTCCAGTGTTCCGAGACCATGTCTGTACATGCTAGGCTCGTCAAGTTGAACCCAAGTATTCTGCATGTGCAAAACTGTCTTACACCCGTTGTATGTGAACATAGAGTCTATCACACCCGATCATCATGTGGTGTCTCGAAATGATGAACTGTAGCAACGGTGCATACTCAGGGAGAACACTTTTACCTTTGAAATTTAGTGAAGGGATCATCTTATAATGCTATAGCCGTACTAAGCAAAATAAGATGCATAAAAGATAAACATCACATGCAATCAAAATATGTGACATGATATGGCCATCATCTTGTGCTTTTGATCTCCATCTCCAAAGCATCATCATGATCTCCATCGTCACCGGCTCGACACCTTGATCTCCATCGTTGTGTCGGGGTCGTCTCGCCAACTGTTGCTTCTACAACTGTTGCTAATGCATAGCGATAAAGTAAAGCAATTACATGGCGTTTGCACTTCTTACAATAAATAGACAACCCAAAGGCTCCTGCCGGTTGTCGATATTACAAAACATGATCATCTCATACAATAACGTATATCACATCATGTCTTGACCATATCACATCACAACATGCCCTGCAAAAACAAGTTAGACGTCCTCTACTTTGTTGTTGCAAGTTTTACGTGGCTGCTACGGGCTTCTAGCAAGAACCGCTCCTGCCAGTTGTTGATATTACAAAACATGATCATCTCATACAATAACGTATATCACATCACGTCTTGACCATATCACATCACAACATTCCTTGCAAAAACAAGTTAGACGTCCTCTACTTTGTTGTTGCAAGTTTTACGTGGCTGCTACGAGCTTCTAGCAAGAACCGTTCTTACCTACGCAAAAACCACAATGGTGATTCATCAAGTTTGCTGTTTTAACCTTCTTCTAGGACCGGCCACAGTCAAATTCGATTCAACTAAAGTAGGAGAAACAGACACCCGCCAGCCACCTTTATGCAAAACTAGTTGCATGTCAGTCGGTGGAACCGGTCTCATGTGCGTGGACATGTAAGGTTGGTCCGGGCTGCTTCATCCCACAATACCGCCGAATCAAAATAAGACGTTGGTGGTAAGCAGTACTGTCACCGCCCACAACTCTTTGTGTTCTACTCGTGCATATCATCTACGCATAGACCTGGCTCTGATACCATTGTTGGAAAACGTTGCATGAAAAAAAAATACGCACAAGCAATGATCTATCCATGGAGATGCATAGCAACGAGGGGGAGAGTGTGTCTACGTACCCTCACAGACCGTAAGCGGAAGCGTTTCACAATGCGGTTGATGTAGTCGAACTTTCTTCGCGCTCCAACCGATCTAGTACCAAACGCACGGCACCTCCGCGTTCTGCACACGTTCAGCTCGGTGACGTCCTCGCCTTCTTGATCCAGCAAGACAGGCGAAGTATTAGATGAGTTCTGGCAGCACGACGGTGTGGTGACGGTGATGGTCATGGGATCTCCGCAGGGCTTCGCCTAAGCACTACGAAAATATGATCGAGGGAGAAAACTGTGGACGGGGGCGCCGCACACGGCTAAGACAATGTTGTGTCCTTGTGTGGCGCCCCCTCCCCATGTATATATAGGTGGGAGGGGAGAGGAGGCAGCCTAGGGCAGCCAGGGCGCGCCCCAAGGGGCTGGCCGCCGGCCCTAGGGCTCCTGCCCTCCTGCGCCCCCCTTTCCTTGTATGAAGAAGGGGGAAGGAAGGGGGAGTCCTACTCCACACTTTCCTTTCCCTCCCCCTTTCCTTCTCCTCCTCGTAGGCCGGCCTGCTATGGGGCCGCACCAGCCCCTTGTGGGCTGGTGTGTTCCCTCTCTTGGCCCATAAAGCACATAACTTTGCCGGGGGAGCCCGGAACCCCTTCCGGTGACCCGATAAGTACCCGGTACCCCCCGAAACACTTCTGGTGTCCAAATACCATCGTCCTATATATCAATCTTTACCTCTCGACCATTTTGAGACTCCTCATCATGTACACGATCTCATCCGGGACTCCTAACAACATTTGGTCACCAAATCACATAACTCATGTAATACTATATCGTCATCGAACGTTAAGCGTGCGGACCGTACGGGTTCGAGAACTATGTAGACATGACCGAGACACCTCTCCGGTCAATAACCAATAGCGGAACCTGGATGCCCATATTGGCTCCTACATATTCTACAAAGATCTTTATCGGTCGAACCGTTATGACAACATACGTAATTCCCTTTGTCCATCGGTATGTTACTTGCCCGAGATTCGGTCGTCGATATCTTCATACCTAGTTCAATCTCGTTACCGGCAAGTCTCTTTACTTGTTCCGTAATACATCACCACTTGACTAACTCCTTAGTCGTTTGCCTGCAAACTTATGATGTGTATTACCGAGAGGGCCCAGACATACCTCTCCGATACTCGGAGTGACAAATCCTAGTCTCGTTCTATGCCAACTCAACAAACACCTTGGGAGATACCTGTAGAACATCTTTATGATCACCCAGTTATGTTGTGACGTTTGATAGCACACAAGGTATTCCTCCAGTATCCGGGAGTTGCATAATCTCATAGTCGAAGGAATATGTATTTGACATGAAGAAAGCAATAGCAATAAAACATGAATGATTATTGTGCTAAGCTAACGGATGGGTCTTGTCCATCACATCATTCTCCTAATGATGTGATCCCGTTATCAAATGACAACACATGTCTATTGTTAGGAAATGTTAACCATCTTTGATCAACGAGCTAGTCTAGTAGAGGCTTACTAGGGACACAGTATTTGTTTATGTATTCAGACATGTATTTAGGTTTCCGATCAATACAATTCTAGCATGAATAATAAACCTTTATCATGAATCAGGAAATATAAAATAACAACTTTATTATTGCCTCTAGGGCATATTTCCTTCAGGATAAATTATACCTGCTTCCATAAGCTATAATATTTCAGTTCTTACCACTTCTTTCATCTTAGGATTCAAACATAGTTGATGATCAACAATGGGTTTAGCATCAGGTTCCATATTAATCTTGTGCTGACAGAGAGTGGGACTAATGCCCTTAAGATCATCAAGAGTGTATCCAATGTCAGCATGGTGCTTCTTCAGAATTTTCAAAAATCTTTCTTCTTCATGTTCTTAAAGGTTAGCACTAATAATAACAGGATATATCGTTTTCTCATCGAAATAAGCATATTTCAAAGTGTCAGGCAATTGTTTTAATTCAAACACAAGATCACCTTTAGGTGGAGGAGGACCTCCTAGAGTTTCAGTAGGCAAATTGTGTTTGAGCAGAGGTCGTTGTTCAAAGAAATTGTTATGTATTTCATTTTTTTCATGCATATATGCATATCATTTTCATGGTCTAGAAAATATTGTTCTAGTGGATCAGTAGGAGGCACGGCAATAGAAGCAAGACCAATTATTTCATCCTTACTAGGTAATTCTTTCTTATGAGGTTGTCTACTAAACTTGGAGAAATTAAACTCATGAGACTCATTACCAAAGCTATGACACCCTGGTTTTTGCTCCTTTTCTTTTTCTGGACTTCATTGCTTTTTATTTGAATTTGGAGTTTTGAATCAACTCAGTTGGACTAAACCACTTGGGCATTCCCTTGATTTTCACCCAAGTGACTAACCTCCCTCTCAAGTAGCTCATTTTCTCTCTGATATATCATAAACTGGCCAAGGGAATATTTTTCTTAAATGAAAAATATTCATTTTCACTTTGAAAGAGTACTTCAGCCACTTATGCTCCAAAGCAACCCTCATTTTTCTTGCCCACAGAAATCTGAGAAAATTCCTGAATATTCTTTGGACCTTGGCACACCTCCCTGTGCAAAAATATTTTGTAGTAATTTGGAATATTTTTGCTACAGAAAATCTTTTCTGTTCTGGCCAGAAAATGCACTTTGTACATGAAGTGTATTTTTCCTTGATCCAATGGAGCTAAAAATTTTAGGGCTTCATTACCCTCCTAAGAAAATCTTAACCTCCAAAAATCAGCTCCTAACTCCTTCTAGATTCTTCTCTATTAAGCTCACAAGTTTCTGTCCAAAAACTTGCCAAGATGCTACAGCCTCATTCATTCAACCTGTGCTTAACTCAAGTCTGTGGATCGACCTAGCCTTGCACGAACAACACCCCAGACATGATTTTAATGCACTATGTGGTGTGATGCCAGAGTTCACGCGGTGACCATGCGTGGACACGGTGCCAGGCAGCTAGTCAATGTGCTCTGGATGCCGCTGACGCCTCTGTTGAGCTCGTGCTCGCTTCCCCGCTCGCCGCAGCATGCCGCACCTCGCCACCATCCTCGTCCCGACGCCCTTAACTTCTCCCTGCCGCTCGCCGACGCCAGAGCTCGTCGCAGCGAGCACGGGCACGACGTAGCCAAGCGCACAGTGCGCCCGTGCCCCTGTGCTCGTCTCCACCTGTGTCCTGTGCTCGTCCGCGTCTCCCCATAGTGGCCACATGAGCCGTGGAGCTTCTCCCCCTCTCACTGACGCCCCTCATCGCCGAGCGCCGCTTCCCTCCCTCTGTTTAAAAATGGCCGTCGAGCCCTCCTCGTCGGAGGGAGCCCCGACAAAGCGCCGCCGTCCTCTGTTTCTCTCCCCCTCCACTCAAAACCCGATAGGCGGGGCCCGCTGTCAGCCACCCAGCCGCTCCCGAAGTGGTATGAGTGGAGGCGCCCCGCGGGTTTACGTCTTCGACATCACCCCCTGGGTTTTCTTTTATTCAAATTTAATTCAAATTTTGACCAGAAACTTTGACCAGCCACAACTCCTAATCTGTAAATCCAAATGAGTTGATTCTTTTTGCATTGTGTTTGTATTGAAAAATTCTAGCAGCACACCAAATTTGAGATTTTCCTTGCTGTCTAGAATTTCTGGTGAATTTCAGAGTGGTTCTTGATATTTTCTTTTTGCTGTTTTAATTATTTTCAGAAGGAGAAGCTTGCCTAGAGGAGAACCAGGAGGAGTGTGACCCTCCTCTGTACTAAGGCAAGCCACACAAATATTTGCATGGTGTCATTTCAGTAACTATGATTTTTCCAACTTGAATATGAATTATTTCATGCATTTAAATCATTTGAATAACTTTGCTTAAGTTATTTCATATGTCTTGCTTGATATGCTTAGCTTGTTGTAGTATTTGATTGCATGAACTAGATGGATGCAGTAGTGATACTTTGGTAGCATGACTATGGTTTGAGAATAACCGGAGTTATTTTCATATGATGCTTTATTATTCATATACTCATCATGCTATTGTGATAACTAAAAAAATGATGAAGTTAAAACCAGTGCTTCAAGATGATTAGTGGTGCATGCCTAGTGATTTTAAGATGTTGATCCGCTCCAGTTCGGTGATATGTGCTTACGGTTGCACGTTTTATAGTTGCATGATCATGGCATACTATGGCTCGAGTTCTTTTATTTTCAAGTTAAACCTGATGATAATCCAACTTGAACATAATTGTTGATCGAGTCATGGTGCCACCGAATCGAGCTTCCCAGTGCAACCACATTTGCCTTTATGGGAAGGCCCTTATTTGGTCCGTTGTCATGCCTCGGGTCAGTGCCTCCAACGAGGGAAGGTTATGGGCGTGCGGTACCCTGGCCCGGTAAGCAGACATAACCTTGTGTGCCCGTTGTTGTTATGGTACCTTGTCCCCGTTTGGGACCGTTGATTGTTTTGCCACGATGGTGGCCATTGTATGTCATTGGTTGACATCGAGGCCACCCAGGACTTAGCCCAGAGGGGAGTTGGTTGGAGTGGCCGAGAGAGTGTCATGGCAATGGGTTGGTTCTGTCGGAATGCCGTTGGTCCACCCGAATGGGAGTGCGAGGCCATGGGTTCCGTGGTGTGGGTACAGTGTACTAACCTCTGCAGAGTGTTTATTAAATCTATCAATAGCCGCATCCTCGGTTACGGACACAGCTCGTAAGTAGGTCACACCATGGATCAACATAATTAAGTTAATCTTGCACACTAAAGTTATATGGTTGGCACTGGTCATGTGATGAGATTGTTGAGACCATGAAGATGGTCGTTGTTGTGGGAACCAAAGTGTTGGTTTCGTTTGTGATCCGGGAGTGATCACCGTATTGATGATGTTGGTTACAAGGTAACCCGTTTGGTAAGAGAGTCCGAGGGACTCGGTGCACAAGCATGATCCACTTCATGAGTAGTCTGTTGTAGACTTGCATTTAACCTGCTTAATAATCATGATATTGTTTGCCATTATGCTTTTACTTGTTGTGAGCTTGCAAGTACATTCAATGTACTGACCTGGCATGTCATGCCAGATTTCAAGAAAGTCTTATCGGATCGGAGTGCTTCCCGTGTCTAGACCATGTCCACATCGGTGTCCCTGTGCTATGGAGTTCCGCTTCGTCATCGTTCTGCTGCCGCGTAGTTGTCGTGATCGAGGCCCCCTTCATGTTCATTAAATAATGTACATACTGTTCAGCCACACCGTGTGTGCTGCTTGGCCTCACTATCTGATGTAATATCAAACTATGTTTCCGCTAGCATCAATAAAGCGGTTATTTTCTGTACCAAGTTGTTGTGTGCTGCCAGAAGACTAGATCTCTGGGCTGGCAATGTAGGGTAAACCGGTCGCTCTGAGCCGGGGTGCCACAAAGCTTGGTATTAGAGCCGCGCTGACTGTAGGACAGGCTAGACAGCCGACGCGTTAGTTGAACGGTAGCTAGATGGTTTTTGAGTGCCGATAGTGTTTGCATCTGCTTGCTGCTTGCTAACCAACTAATGGTTGTGAGTGTAGATGGCTCAAGTGCCATATGCGTGTCAGGTGGAGCTGGCCCCGTACACTTCACCGCATCTTCTTCGGCATGTATGGCGTCGACTCTACCCTCACGGTGACGTCCCGGTGTATCGGGTGTACCGGGAGCGCCTAGCAGATTCAGTATACGAGTATCACGCGGTGGTTACCCTGCGCTGCAGTACGACAGCTAGCACTTACACCTGTTCTTCTAGGAGTGGTTTCGCTTCAACACCCGCTCAGGCTATTTAGTTTGCTGCGTTTGAGATTCTCGTTGAGCTATGTTATAACGAGATCCAGATGCAGACCCACCCAGGTTTCTACCACTACCCATCCCTGCACGATGATGGTCGTGTCCATTTTCCTATGATTGATCCGGCGGCCAATAGCCCCGCTAGTCACCTTTCCCGCTATATCACCGCTAGCTATCTACTGATTCACGAGCTGGCCCGCGAGCTGACTCGTGCCCACACTACTGTGGTGGCCGCTCAGTCCAGTCCCGCTCCATCTTCCTTAGGATTTACTCCCTATATTCCACCAGTTTCTAGCTCGCCAATTACCCCGGTTACTCATTTGAGTAGCTCGGGCACCTCGACCGTGACTCCCCACAGTGCCCCTGCCGAGTGGGCTTCACTTCTTGCTACTCCCTCAGCTCCTATGCTCCAGCCTCATCCCGCACCTGCCCCTGAGGTAGAGCCCTCGAGGCAGCGTCATCATGTTTCCTTTAACCCGGAGGTTTCCGTTAACGTCGTCAGTTCAGGATCCGAGTCCGGTTCAGGAGAGGACCCAGCAGGACCAGCAGAGCACTAGATCGTCAGAGTATTCGAGGTTGTCATGATGCTTGGATGTACGGATGTAGTCGTACTTGTCATGATGTTTCATGTATGAGCATAGTTGTACCTGTCATGATGTTCCATTTCATGTACGAGTCTATGTATAATTATGTTGGAACTTTCTTTATTCGCCCTGGTTTTTATCGCTTTTCTTCGGATTTGTCATTCGCTTTTCCCATTTTTGGATGTTGCTCATCTAGGTTGCTTCATATTGGGAAAAACAAACAATAGGATGACGCGTGGAGGCAGCAGCAGTCATGCTGGTGAGGATGTCCCTGTTCGTCGCTCGGTAAGACAGGCAGGGCATTCCCCCGAACCGTATCCGCAACCACCGCCTCCACCGCCACATCCACCAACCACTGAACAGATTATGTGTATGTTTGAAGAAAGAAGAAACAACGATCTGCTTGAGCTATTGAGAAGTGTGCAAGCTATGGTTGGACAGAATGGAAATCAGAATGGCCATCACTCCAAACTATTAGTTTTTCAAAGGACTAAGCCACCCAGTTTCACTCAAGTTGCTGATCCCATGGAAGCCGACGATTGGCTGCGGACCATTGAAAAGAAATTGGATATTGCTCGCACAGAAGAAGGTGATAAGGTTCCATTTGCAACCCACTATCTGGAAGGAGCCGCAGCTAATTGGTGGGACAATACTAAAGCTATGTGGCCAGCAGGTGAAGAAATCACATGGGATAAGTTTAAGGATCAGTTCCGCAAATATCACATCCCCACCGGTATCCTGAAAGTTAAACAACATGAGTTCCTAGCCCTCACGCAAGGTAACTTATCCATCACTGAGTATTTAAACAAGTTCAACCATTTGGCTCGATATTCCCTGTATGATGTGGCCACCGAAGAAAGAAAGATCGACAGATTCCTTGGAGGACTAAATCAACACCTCAGATGCACTCTCAGTATGCTTGATTTTCCAGATTTCCAGACTCTGGTAAACAAAGCCCTGACTGCAGAAAGGGAGCACAAGCTTGCTCAGGACAATAAGCCCGCCTATAATGACCATAAACGCAAGTTTGAGCCTAAGAAGGATGGACAGCCAGTGCAGAAGGCTCGTACCTGGCAGCAGACTCAGGTTGAGTACAAGCCCAATTGGCAGCAAAATGTTAACAAGACTACTACCCAAGTCAAGAATATCGTGACCAGCCCGGTACGCGAAGATTGTCAGCATAATAATGCTTGCTATTCTTGTGGGCAAACCGGGCAATACGCCAGACAGTGCCCCAAGAGCGGCAAGTCAAATGCTCCATTTAAGCCGCGAGTCAACCACATGGGGCCATACCCTGGACAGAAGACCATCCAAGGGCATGTTCACCACCTCGCCGCAAACGAAGCCCAAGAGAACCCGGAAGTCGTCATTGGTATGTTTCCTATTAATAGCATACCTGCAATAATTTTGTTTGACTCTGGGGCTTCCCACTCTTTTATTTCGCGGAGTTTTGTTACCCAAAACAAGTTTTCTTGCTCGATTTTGGGAAAGCGTATGATGGTACAATCCCCGGGATCCATGCTCAAAAGCAATCTGGCCTGCCGCAATTGGGAGATTGACATCAAGGGAGTCATCTTCCCAGCTGCTTTGATAGTCATCGAGTCTGCCAAGTTGGATATTATTTTGGGAATGAACTGGTTGACCCAACATCAAGTATGCATCAACTGTGCGACCAAAGAAGTCACATTGACAAGTCAGGAAGGCCAAACTATACAATTATTTGCTTGAAGGAGCATACCCAAGAAAGAAATGGTCTTCGCAGCTCAAGCTGAAGAGTTGGATCTAATTCCTGTGGTTAGTGAGTTTCCAGATGTATTCCCTGAGGAGCTACCAGGGATGCCACCTGATCGTGAGCTTGACTTTGCAATTGATCTTGTGCCCGGGACTGCACCTATATACAAGAAGTATTATTGGATGCCTTAATCCGAGTTAGTGGAGCTGAATAAACAGCTTGATGAGATGCTTCAGAAAGGATACATTCGTCCGAGCTCATCACCATGGGGATCACCCGCAATCTTTGTGGACAAGAAGGACGACAGTCTTTGGATGTGTGTGGATTACCGTCAGTTGAATGTTGTCACTATCAAGAACAAGTACCCGCTTCTGAGGATTGATGACTTGTTCGACCAACTCAGTGGGGCACAGGTTTTCTCCAAGATTGATTTGAGGACCGGATATCATCAGCTCAAAATTAAGAAGGAGGATATTCCTAAGACCGCATTCACCACTCGATACAGTCTTTATGAATATACAGTCATGTCTTTCGGCCTCACCAATGCCCCTGCTTTCTTCATGCATATGATGAATAAAGTATTCATGGACTTCTTGGATAAGTTTGTGGTGGTCTTCATTGATGACATCCTCATATACTCAAAGAATGAGGAAGAGCACAAGGGACATCTCAGAGCAGTCTTGAAAAGGCTCCGTGACCATCAGTTATATGTGAAATTCAGCAAGTGTGAATTTTGGCTCAAGCAAGTCAGATTTTTGGGGCATGTTCTTTCAGCAAAAGGTATAGTCGTGGATCCCAGCAAAGTAAAGGAAGTGCTAAACTGGCTAGCGCCCACGACAGTGACTGAGATCAGAAGTTTTCTTGGATTAGCCGGGTATTACCGACGGTTCATTGAAGGCTTCTCTAAGATTGCCAAGCCCATGACAGAACTCCTCAAGAAGGATCAGAAGTTTGTATGGTCTGAGGACTGCGAGAAGAGTTTTAATGAGTTGAAGATCCGATTGATGTCAGCACCTGTGTTAACTCTCCCAGATATCTATCGCAGCTTTGATTTATACTGTGACGCATCCAGGAGAGGTATTGGATGTGTACTCATGCAAGATGGCAAGGTTGTAGCCTACGCATCCAGACAGCTACGACCCCACGAAGGGAATTACCCAACGCATGATTTGGATTGGCCGCAGTTGTGCACGCCTTGAAGATTTGGAGGCACTACCTCATTGGCAAAAGATGTCAGATATTTACCGACCACAAGAGTCTTAAGTATATATTCACCCAACCGGACTTGAACCTCCGACAATGAAGATGGCTCGAATTGGTCAAGGATTATGATCTTGGAATCAATTACCATCCCAGTAAGGCCAATGTGGTTGCCGATGCCCTCAGTCGCAAGCCTGCCAACCTGAACGCCTTAATGGAGTCCTTGCCTCCCGAACTCCAAGAAGAAATCGCTCAGCTTAACCTGGTTATTGTTGGGGCTGACCTCACCAATGTATTGGAAGTCACTCCTACCCTTGAAGAAGAAATCCGCATGGCCCAGCAAGATGACTCAGTCCTGCAACACCATGTCAAGTGTATGCAAGAAGTCAAGACCCATGATTTCTCGAAGGATGAGCAAGGTACTCTAAGGTTTCGAGGACAGATTTGCGTGCCTGAACAAGCAGACCTACGAAAGAAGATCTTGGCAGAAGCGCACGAATCTTCGTACTCGATTCATCCAGGAGGTACCAAGATGTACGAAGACCTTCGTCAGGCATTTTGGTGGGATGGAATGAAGAAGGACATCGCCTATTTTGTTGCCTGTTGTGACATTTGTAACAAGGTGAAGGCGGAACATCAGAAACCCGCCGGACTTCTCCAACCTCTACCCGTTCTGCAATGGAAGTGGGATGATGTCTGCATGGATTTCGTCACATGCCTGCCAAAGACTCATCGAGGCAATGATGCAGTATGGGTTGTGGTGGACATGCTGACAAAGGTAGCTCACTTCATTCTCATCCGAACCACCTACCGAGCCGATCAACTCGCACAGCTATATGTGTCCAGAATCGTCAGTTTACATGGAGTACCCAGAACCATCACTTCCGATCGAGGTTCTCTCTTTACCTCAGCGTTCTGGTCACGTCTCCATCAAGCTCTGGGGACCGCACTAAAGTACAGCACCGCCTATGACCCTCACACAGACGGGCAGACTGAGCGAGTAAATCAAATACTCGAAGATATGCTCCGAGCATGTGCTCTGGCTCAAGGACCCAAGTGGGAAGATTGTCTGCCGTATGCTGAGTTCTCCTACAACAACAGCTTCCAGCCAGCCTCAAGATGTCACCCTATGAAGCTCTGTACGGCCGTAAGTGTCGCACTCCGCTCAACTGGTCCCAAACCGGAGATAGCCACATTTTCGGAACCGACTTAATGATGGAGGCTGAAAAGCAAGTCAAGGAGATCCGAGATAGACTACAATTAGCCAAGTCCCGACAAAAGAGCTACTATGACTCAAAGCACCCTCAGATCAGTTTCGAGACTGGAGAGTATGTTTACCTCTGAGTCACACCTATGAAAGGAGTCAAGAGGTTCCAGACCCGAGGAAAGCTTGCACCTAGATATATTGGACCGTTCCCAGTTATGTCCAGAGTTGGTACAGTTGCTTATCAGTTGGAACTACCACCGGAATTGTCAGAAGTGCACAATGTATTCCATGTCTCACAGTTGAGAAGGTGTATCTCGCCACCCAAGAAAAGGACTGATATGGCAGAGATAGAGCTTGCTAAGGATTTAACCTATGAGGAGAAACCGTTCCGAATATTGGCTGAAGTGGAAAGAGTTACTCGCAGCAAGGTAATTAAGTTTTATAAGGTGTAGTGGGAGCATCACACCGAGGAAGAAGCAACTTGGGAAAGAGAGGACTTTTTAAGAGCATCCTATCCAGAATTGTTTTCCCGAGCAACCAAATCTCGAGGACGAGATTCATCCTAAGTGGGGGAGGTTTGTGACACCCTGGTTTTTGCTCTTTTTCTTTTTCTGGACTTCATTGCTTTTTATTTGAATTTGGAGTTTTGAATCAACTCAGTTGGACTAAACCACTTGGGCATTCCCTTGATTTTCACCCAAGTGACTCACCTCCCTCTCAAACACCTCATTTTCTCTCTGATATATCATAAACTGGCCAAGGGAATATTTTTCTTAAATGAAAAATATTCATTTTCCCTGTGAAAGAGTACTTCAGCCACTTATGCTCCAAAGCAACCCTCATTTTTCTTGCCCACAAAAATCTGAGAAAATTCCTGAATATTCTTTGGACCTTGGCACACCTCCCTGTGCAAAAATATTTTGTAGTTATTTGGAATATTTTTGCTACATAAAATCTTTTCTGTTCTGGCCAGAAAATGCACTTTGTACATGAAGTGTATTTTTCCATGATCCAATGGAGCTGAAATTTTTAGGGATTCATTACCCTCCTAAGAAACTCTTAACCTCCAAAAATCAGCTCCTAACTCCTTCTAGATTCTTCTCTATTAAGCTCACAAGTTTTTGTCCAGAAACTTGCCAAGATGCTACAACCTCATTCATTCAACCTGTGCTTAACTCAAGTCGGTGGATCGACCTAGCCTTGCATGAACAACACCCCAGACATGATTTTAATGCGCTGCGTGGCGTGATGCCAGAGTTCATGCGGTGGCCACCAGTGGACAGGGTGCCAGGCAGCTAGTCGATGCGCTCTAGATGCCGCCGACGCCTCTGTTGAGCTCATGCTCGCTTCCCCGCTCACCGCAACATGCCTCACCTCGCCACCATCCTCGTCCCGACGCCCTTAACTTCTCCCTGCTGCTCGCCGATGCCAGAGCTCTCCGCAGTGAGCACGGGCACGATGCGGCCAAGCGCACAGTGTGCCCCTGCCCCTGTCCTCGTCTCCACCTGCGTCTCCCCACAGTGGGCGTGTGAGCCGTGGAGCTTCTTCCCCTCTCACTGACGCCCCTCGTCACCGAGCGCCACTTTCAGAGAACTCTGGCGGAGCTCGAGACCCCCTCCCCTCTGCCTATAAATAGAGCTCCCCCCTGGCCTCTCCGAGCACCTCAACACACTCAACCAACCACCACAACGCAGTAGATAAGCCGCAGCCCGGCCGGGCAGGATTCTGGCCGCCGTCCCCAACCCGAGCTCACCGGCGATCCCCTCTGCTGCTCCCTACCTCTCATGTGCCCCTCAAGCTCCAACTTCTTCTCCGGCGACTCCCTGGTGCTTCACTCGTGCTAACTGACCCCATTGGAGCCCCTGGAACCGCCCTCCCTCGCCGTCTTCCTCATCTCCGGCGAACTCCATCCGCAGCCGCCGCTGGAGACGTCGTTTCTGAGCTACTCCGGCCACCCGTCGCCAAGCTACGGGTACCGACAGGTGCGCCAGAGCCTCCTCTGCCCATCCCTCCCTCTCAGAACGGTCGTCAAGCCCTCCTCGCCGGAGAGAGCCCCGGCAAAGCGCCGCCGTCCTCTATTTCTCTCCCCCTCCACTCAAAACCCAACAGGCGGGGCCCGCTGTCAGCCACTCAGCCACGCCCAAAGCGGTATGAGTGGAGGCGCCCTGTGGGTTTACGTCTTCAACGTCACCCCCCCTGGTTTTTCTTTTATTCAAATTTAATTCAAATTTTGACCAGAAAATTTGACCACCCACAACTCCTAATCTGTAAATCCAAATGAGTTGATTCTTTTTGCATTGTGTTTGTATTGACAAATTCTAGCAGCACACCAAATCTGAGATTTTTCCTTGCTATCTAGAATTTCTGGTGAATTTCAGAGTGGTTCTTGATATTTTCCTTTTGCTGTTTTAATTATTTTCAGAAGGAGAAGCTTGCCTAGAGGAGAACCAGGAGGAGTGTGACCCTCCTTTGTACTAAGGCAAGCCACACAAATATTTGCATGGTGTTATTTCAGTAACTATGATTTTTCCAACTTGAATATGAATTATTTCATGCATTTAAATCATATGAATAACTTTGCTTAAGTTATTTCATATGCCTTGCTTGATATGCTTAGCTTGCTGTAGTATTTGATTGCATGAGCTAGTTGGATGCAGTAGCGATACTTTGGTAGTAGGACTATGGTTTGAGAATAACCAGAGTTATTTTCATATGATGCTTTATTATTCATATACTCATCATGCTATTGTGATAACTAAAAAAATGATGATGTTAAAACCAGTGCTTCAAGATGATTAGTGGTGCATGCCTAGTGATTTTATGATGTTGATCTACTCCAGTTCTGTGATATGTGCTTACGGTTGCACGTCTTATAGTTGCATGATCATGGCATACTATGGCTCGAGTTCTTTTATTTTCAAGTTAAACCTGATGATAATCCAACTTGAACATAATTGTTGATCGAGTCATGGTGCCACCGAATCGAGCTTCCCAGTGCAACCACATTTGCCTTTATGGGAAGGCCCTTATTCGGTCCGTTGTCATGCCTCGGGTCGGTGCCTCCAACAAGGGAAGGTTATGGGCGTGCGGTACCCTTGCCCGGTAAGCAGACATAACCTTGTGTGCCCGTTGTTGTTATGGTACCTTGTCCCCGTTTGGGACCGTTGATTGTTTTGCCACGACGGTGGCCGTTGGATGTCATTGGTTGACATCGGGGCCACCCAGGACTTAGCCCAGAGGGGAGTTGGTCGGAGTGGCCGAGAGAGTGTCATGGCAATGGGTTGGTTCTGTCGGAATGCCGTTGGTCCACCCGAATGGGAGTGCGAGGCCATGGGTTCCGTGGTGTGGGTATAGTGTACTAACCTCTGCAGAGTGTTTATTAAATCTATCAATAGCCGCATCCTCGGTTACGGACACAGCTCGTAAGTAGGTCACACCATGGATCAACATAATTAAGTTAATCTTGCACACTAAAGTTATATGGTTGGCACTGGTCATGTGATGAGATTGTTGAGACCATGAAGATGGTCGTTGTTGTGGGAACCAAAGTGTTGGTTTCGTTTGTGATCCGGGAGTGATCACCGTATTGATGATGTTGGTTACGAGGTAACCCGTTTGGTAAGAGAGTCCGAGGGACTCGGTGCACAAGCATGATCCACTTCATGAGTAGTCTGTTGTAGACTTGCATTTAACTTGCTTAATAATCATGTTATTGTTTGCCATTATGCTTTTACTTGTTGTGAGCTTGCAAGTACATTCAATGTACTGACCTGGCGTGTCATGCCAGATATTAGGAAAGTCTTACCGGATCGGAGTGCTTCCCGTGTCTAGACCGTGTCCACATCGGTGTCCCTGTGCTATGGAGTTCCGCTTCATCGTTGTTCCGCTGCCGCGTTGTTGTCGTGATCGAGGCCCCCTTCATGTTCATTAAATAATGCACATACTGTTCAGCCGCACCGTTTGTGCCGCTTGGCCTCGCTATCTGATGTAATATCAAACTATGTTTCCGCTAGCATCAATAAAGCGGTTGTTTTCTGTACCAAGTTGTTGTGTGTTGCCAGAAGACTAGATCTCTGGGCTGGCAATGCAGGGTAAACCGGTCGCTCAAAGCCGGGGTGCCACAAAAGCTAACACCGACAATTTGTTTTTCACAATCTATTTTAGCATTAATGGTGTTCAAGAAAGGTCTACCAAAGATGATGGGACAAAAATAGTCTTGTGGGGAACCAAGAACTAGAAAATCAGTAGGGTATTTTATTTTCCCACACAATACTTCAACATCTCTAACAATCCCGAGTGGTGTGATGGTGTCCCTATTAGCAAGTTTAATAGAAACATCTATGTCTTCTATTTCAGCGGGTGCTATGTCACTCATAATTTATTGGTATAAGGTAAAAGGAATAGCACTCACGCTAGCACCTAATTCACATAAACCATGATAACAATGATCTCCTATTTTAACTGAGACAACATGCATGCCAACAACAGGTCTATTTTATCTTTTTCATCAGGTTTAGCAATTCTGGCAGCTTCATCGCAGAAGTAAATAACATGCCCATCAATATTTTCTACCAGGAGATCTTTAACCATAGCAACACTAGATTCTACTTTAATTTGCTCGGCAGGTTTAGGTGCTTTAATATTAATTTTGTGAACCACAGTTGAAACCTTAGCATGTTCCTTTATCCTAATAGGGAAAGGTGGTTTTTCAATATAAGCAGTAGGCACAACTGGATCAACATTGTAAATAATAGTTTCATCTTTAACTATGACCGGTTCTTTAATTTCTTCTTTAATAGGGGGATGATATTTAAACCACTTCTCCTTAGGGAGATCAACATGAGTAGCAAAAGATTCACAAAAAGAGGCTACTATCTCAGAGTCAAGTCCATATTTAGTGCTAAATTTGTGAAAAGCATCGGTATTCATAACAGATTTAACACAATCAAATTCAAGCTTAATACCTGACTCTTTACCTTCATTGAGTTCCCAATCTTCATAGTTGCGTTTAATTCTTTCTAAAAGATCCCACTTGAATTCAATAGTCTTCTTCTTAAAAGAACCAGTACAAGAAGTATCGAGCATGGATCGATCATCATGAGAAAGCTGAGCATAAATTTTTTGAATAATAATTTAACTAGAGAGCTGATGATTGGGGCATGAATATAACATTGAATTGAGCCTGCCCCAAGCTAGAGCGATACTTTCTCCTTCACGAGGCCAAAAATTATATATATAATTACGATCACGATGAACTAGATGCATAAGATAAATTTTTTGGTGAAATTATTCCAATTTCAATCGATTCCAGTTCCAAGATCCAATATCATCACATAGCCTATACCATGCTAATGCTTTTCACTTCAAAGATAAAGGTAAAACCTTCTTCTTAGCTTCATCTCCGGATAAACCTACAAGCTTAAATAATCCACAAATTTCATCCACATATATCAAGTGCATATCAGGATGTTCAGTTCCATCTCCCGCATAAGGATTTGCTAGCAGTTGTTCTATCATACCCGAAGGAATTTCATAACCAATATTTTCAGTAGGTGCAGTAGGTTCAGGGGCAACTAATTGTGCTTCCGGTCGAGGTGAAGATACCCCGAACAAACCCCTCAAAGGATGGTTCTCCATAGTAACAAGTGACAATAAATTTCAGCACGTAGTAATAATTTTTCCTTACCAATTTCCACTTACCAAGAGCGCTTCACTCCCCGGCAACAACGCCAGAAAAGAGCCTTGATGACCAACAAGTATAGGGGATCAATCTAGTCCTTTATATAAGTAAGATTGTCGAACCCAACGAGGAGCAGAAGGAAATGACAAGTGGTTTTCAGCAAGGTATTTTCTGCAAGCACTGAAATAGTCGGTAACAAGTAGTTTGATAGAAAGATAATTTGTAATGGACAAGTAACAGTAACGGTAAATAAAGTGCAGCAAGGTAGCCCAAT
The DNA here is from genome assembly GCA_011799875.1 of Thinopyrum elongatum. NCBI lineage: Eukaryota > Viridiplantae > Streptophyta > Magnoliopsida > Poales > Poaceae > Thinopyrum > Thinopyrum elongatum. The sequence goes on along the minus strand of CM022297.1, from coordinate 343,332,379 downwards.
CCTTTTGTGGCAAAGGACAGGCCAAAACGGTCTCTTATGATAAGCAAAGCGTTCTTGAGGGTACACGGGAATTTCACCATGTCACTTTCATCATGTTGGTTTGATTCGTGTTCGCTACTTTGATAATTTGGTATGTGGGTGGACCAGTGCTTAGGTGATGTTCTTACTTGAACAAACCTCCTACTTATGATTAACCCCCTCGCAAGAATCCGCAACGACGAGAAAAGTATTAAGATAAAATCTAACCATACCATTAAACTTTTGGATCCAAATCAGTCCCTTACGAAGTAGCGCATAAACTAGGGTTTAAGCTTCTGTCACTCTAGCAACCCATCATCTAATAACTACTCCACAATGCATTCCCTTAGGCTGAAATATGGTGAAGTGCCATGTAGTTGACATTCACATGATACCACTAAGGGAATCACAACATACATATCATCAAAGTATCGAACACATATCAAGTTCACATGATTACTTGCAACATGACTTCTCTCGTGACCTCAAGAACAAAAGTAACTACTCAAAATGATAATCATGTCAAGATCAGAGGGGTATTAAATAGCATAATGGATCTGAACATATAATCTTCCACAAAATAAACCATATAGTAATCAACTACAACATGTAATCAACACTACTAGTCACCCCCAGGTACCAATCTGAGGTTCCGGTACAAAGATTGAACACAAGAGATGAACTAGGGTTTGAGAGGAGATGGTGTTGTTGAAGATATTGATGGAGATTGCCCTCCCAAAGATGAGAGGTTTGTTGGTGATGACGATGGCTTTGATTTCCCCCTCCGGGAGGGAAGTTCCCCCGACGGAATCGCTTCGCCGGAGGGAAAAAGTGCTCCTACCCAAGTTCCGCCTCGAGATGGCGGCGCTTCATCCCGAAAGTCTCCTCCTGATTTTTTCTAGGTCAAAATGACCTATATACCAGAAGATGGGCACCGAAGGTGGGCTAGGTTGAGCACAACCCACCAGGGCACGCCTGGGGGGCCTGGCGCGCCCTGGTGTCTTGTGCTCACAAGGTGGCCCCCTCCGGTAGTTATTTGCTTGAGTATTTTTTATATATTCCAAAATAATTCTCCATAAATTTTTAGCTCATTTGGAGATGTGAAGAATAGGTAACTCTGATATAGCTTTTTCAGGTCCAGAATTCCAGGTGCCAACATTCTCCCTCTTTGTGTAAACCTTGCATATTATGAGATAAAATGCATTAGAATTACTCCATAAACCATCATTATGCATAAAAACTTTATAAATAACAATAGGAAAACATGATGCAAAATGGACGTATCAGACACCGGAGGAACACATAAAAAAACCTTCCAGAACACTCCAGAATCCTAAAAAACTGGAGGTACGTGATACGGTAAGTAAATGGACTCCGAAAAATCCGCAAAAATATTTTCTGGCAGTTTTGGAATATTACAAAAATTTGGAAAGTAAGAAATAACTAGGAAGGCAACCGAGGAGGGGACGATACACCAGGGCACGCCTGCCTTGCCTGGCGCGCCCAGTTGGGTTGTGCCCACCTCGGGAACCTCCCCGACTCCGTTTTCCTCCCATTTGCTTGTTTCCCAAGATAAAAAATCTTTATATACCCCCCGAACGTATTGACCACCGTATCGCGGAGAAATCTTGTGTTCCTGTTTCATGTTGTTTCTTTGTCAGATCTATCAAGTCAACATCATGTCTTCTCCCTCCTCCAACAACGTAGAAGAAGATGCTTGGTTGATGAAGATAGAACTGAAAAGGGAGGAACCAAAGGAAGCCCTCAAGGAGGACAAGAGCAAGGAAGCTTCGGGAGATCAAGCTCAAATAGGAGGGCAGGCCCTGGTGGAAGAAGAAGATATCCTTCAACCTTACTACAATCATCTTAACCCTACTCAGATTGAAGCTTTTAGGGCCTTTGAAATGGTTCGTGTTCAAACTAAGTATCTCACTCGTGAAAATATTCTATTGCAAGAGCAAATCATCGCTCTCTGGAGCATCATTAGTAGATTGGAGTACCTTCTGAGCCTGAAGTGTGATACTACCTCATCACCACCATCATCATCATCTTCCCCACCAAAGGAGACTTGAGTACAAGGTATGGGCACCCCCCTTGGCTTGTTCCAAGCTTGGGGGAGATGCCACTGGTACAACGAGCTGCTATACAAACGGGTTTTAACCTCTTTCCGCGACAACATTCCGAACCGCCGCCTAGTGAGTGTGGGCGATAGGTGGGTCCTTCCCACACGACCCAGAAAACGTCGGGGATAGGCCCTCTGGTCACACACGCTGGGCAAAATGAGATCGTGTGCGACGGGCGAGCGATCAAATACAATTATACAGCACAATCGGTTCCGGTCGTAAGTACATCCCACACAGTCAATCCCAGACAAAAGTTTCCGTTTGTTATGTACATTCCACACAATCAATCCAAGGAATACTCTTCCGTTCTTATGTAAATCCCACACAGTCAATCCAAGAAGTACGTTTCCATTAGTATGTACATCCCACACAGTCAATCGAGGGAAAACATTTCCGTTCGTATCTACATCCGACACAGGTTTATGTATAGCCTCATGTGTGATAGGTGTAACGATCACACACGCTCTGCCTCGGTTAACTGTTTACTTTTATTCAACTACATCACACACGATTTGATGAAGAAAACTGTATGGCATTGGGCTATCCATCACAACCGCTTTTACTGCTAGAACCGTTTGCAAAGTTCCATGACCCATTTAGTAGGTTTATTAGTTTACAATTAATAATTCCAGTATTATGCTAATTCACATTTTATATCGAACAGCTGTTTGCCAATTTCATATCAGGCACATAAATATATTTTAACATCACAGTACGATAGCTACCTGAAAACAACACAATACAACATATAGCTAGTTCACCTTCATAAGAACAATATATTCATTTCCCTAATCAAGATCATCCAGGCTCGTCTTATCCACCTCTGCTTTCAGTTCAGTAAGAACCTATTTTGCACTGACCAACTGGGAAAGTGCCTCCTCCTTCGCCAACACCATGTTAGTGTAGCGACCCGACCCGAATGGATCGAATCTCTGTGTTCAAGTGTCATCCCTGGATCGGTAATGCTGACACACACAGTACTTGAGGGATTTATAACAGAGTAGCAATCACACACTTATTACATCGAATGTCTCAAAAGAGAACTGATTACAATAAATATGGCTTAAGGCCATCTAAATAAGATAACAGCGGAAGGCTTGGAAGATAAAGTGAGTCCATCAACTCCAACGGCATAGCTGAGTGCACGACAACGACCTAGCACACCTTACTCTTCGTCTGAAAAGTCTGCAACATGATACGTTGCAGCCCGAAACGGGTCAGCACATGGAATATGCTGGCAATATAACACAGTAGAGCAATGAACAGAATAATGCTAATACTACATGCATATTTGGCTGGTGGAAAGGCTCTAGGGTTATACTGTTTTGCGAAAAGCCAATTTTTCCCTACAACAAAGGAATATATTTTATTTAACTATCATGGTGGTTGTTGAACATTGAGAAGGTAAAACCCCCTCTCAATCCCAATTAAAAAGTAATCATTAATCCCAACAAATTAATTTAGAGTGATGGGATTCAATATGATGATCCAAGAACCAGATACTCAAGATGTCCATAACCGGGGACACGGCTAATCATGATTAGTTTGTACACTCTGCAGAGGTTTGTGCACTTTTCCCCACAAGACTCGATCTCCTCCGTTGGATTTCTCGCACTACATGGTGTTTGAGAAACGGATGACCGAGACACAGTCTTTCAGAAACATTTACTCTTTACTCTGGGTAGACAGTTACACCTACTTTCCCCTACATCTGCTAGCCTACCACTGAAAGAGGTCATGTAACATACTCAACTATGCTAGAGCCCATAATAGCTTGTGGCTGCACACGGAAGTTTCTAGCATGAATAATCTTATGATCCCTTTGAGCCTGGGTGTCGGACCGTAGGAGGATCACACGGTATATCCCCGGGATCTCCTAGGACAACACTGGTATATCCCCAGGTGCCCAAACAAGCAATCCACCCAGATGTGTATTAAAGTTGCCACCTTAAGTTGAACCATTAATTAAAAATCTCACATCTGTCATGGATACACTCAAACCCAATCCACGTCTACGAGCATAGCATGGCAACATAAGCATAGCGTAGAAGTAACTCCCAAGGGTTTGTTATTAAAAAGGGCAATAGGTTCTACCTCATCATCTACTTCCCAATACCCACAAGTTAATCACATCCTAGTCATGTAGTGTTTGAGGATAAAACTAATGCATAAAAACTGGGTATAGAAGAGTATGATCAAAGTGTTACTTGCCTTGCTGACGATCTGCAAATCCTAGGGACTCGTAGTAGCACGCTTCGCACTCCGGGAACTCTATCGCAAACAAACAATAGCATACATAAGCAATCAAGCGAAGATGCGCGGGTAAAACCCAAATGAGAAGACCTAACCAGAAAGTTCAACTGAAGAACTCTGGTTTGCAAAAAGAATCAAATCAAACGGAGCAACGAAACTCAAACTGCGAAAGAAACACGCTTCGATTACTAATCTGGACTAAAGTCAAATTTTACAGTAGCAAAAACTTGTTTAAGTTGATTAAACAGAAAGAGGGCTTCGAGACGAAGATCTAGGCGCTTGAATCGCCTGATTCCGACAAACGAGCGAAAAGTTATACTAAAACGAAAATCGGATCAGAAATCGCGATCGAAAATAATCGCGGAAAATCCGAGAAAAAGAAAAACTAACGAACAGGCTAACGAACGAACGTTCGCTGTCTGCGGTTAAACGGTGAAAACCGTTCGTTAAAACGAACGTACGGACGAACGTCCGCTAAATAACTAAACCGACGGAAAACCGATCTAAAAAGAATAAACCGGAATTTAAAAAAAAACCGAATCTAGATCTAGGGTTTACAAAAAAAACCGAACGGTTAACCGAAAAAAAAACGAACGGCGGCAGCGGCTACTACCTCCGGCGACGCTCCGGCGGGACGGCGGGGTGCGGCGCGGCGGCGGCTCCGGCGGCGGGGTCGGGCGGCGGCGGCGTCCAGCAGCGGCGGCAGCGGCTCCGGCGGCAGCGGCTCCGGCGGCGGCGAGCGGCGGCAGCGGCAGCAGCAGCGTGCGGCGGCGCGGCGGCGGGGCTGGTCGAGAGAGAGAGGGGGGGCGGCTATTTAAGAGGGGCCGGGGTGGCTTGGGGAGGGGGCGACGGGCAGCGACGGCGGCGGCTCGGACTCCCTGGAGGAGTCCGGCTCGGGGACGGGGACGAAGGCGGCGGCGGCCTGCTGGGCCGGCTGGGCTTCGGCCCAGTTCGGTCCGGCGGAGTTTTTTTTTTTTTAAATAATTCCGCGCAGAAAAACAAATAAAAGAAATACTAAACGGACTCCAAAATTCCCGAAATAAATTTTCCCCGTCCTCTAAAAATCTCCCGGACAAGGTAAACATTTATTTGGGACTCTAATGCAATTTTGAAAAATGCATATTTTTTCTAAATTCAAATAAAATTGCAATAAAAATCCAAATAAAATATTTATTTGATTTTAATATTTTTCCTCCAATATTCCATTTATTTTGGAGAAGTCATATTATCTCCTCTCATATATTTTTAATATGAAATATTTTCGGAGAGAAAAATAATTAAACCAAATTGATCCTTGTTTCAATATTTGAGAAAATTCAAATATGAAAACGGTGAAATCCCCAACTCTCTCCGTGGTCCTTGAGTTGCTCAGGATTTCGAGGATCGCAAAATGAAATGCAATAAAATATGATATGCATGGATGACCTATGTATAACATTCCAAATTAAAAATTTGGGATGTTACAAACCTACCCCCCTTAAGATGAATCTCGCCCTCGAGATTCGGGTTGGCTAGAAAACAGGTGTGGGTGGTCCTTCCGGAGGTCTTCCTCTCGTTCCCAGGTGGCTTCATCTTCGGTATGGTGGCTCCACTGAACTTTGCAAAACTTGATAACTTTGTTGCGTGTAACTCGGCTGGCAAACTCGAGAATCTTGACGGGTTTCTCCTCGTAGGTTAGATCACTATCCAATTGAATTGCTTCTAGGGGCACTGTATCTCTTAGAGAAATATCAGCCATCTCCGCATGGCACTTCTTCAACTGGGAAACGTGGAACACATCATGAACTCCTGACAGTCCTTCGGGCAATTCCAACTTGTAGGCAACTTCACCCATACGTTCCGATACTCGGTATGGTCCTACAAACCTCGGGGCTAACTTTCCTTTAACTCCAAAACGTTTCACTCCTCGTAAGGGTGATACTCGTAGATATGCTCTGTCTCCGACTTCATAGGTTACCTCCTTGCGTTTTGGATCGGCATAACTCTTCTGTCTGGACTGGGCTACTTTCAGTCTATCTCGAATCAGCTTAACCTTCTCTTCGGATTCCTTAATCAAATCCGGTCCAAACAACTGACGGTCTCCAACTTCATCCCACATCAACGGTGTTCTGCACCTCCTTCCATACAAAGCCTCGAAAGGTGCCATCTTCAAACTGGCTTGGTAGCTGTTGTTGTATGAGAACTCCGCGTAGGGAAAATTGTCATCCCAACTAGATCTATAATCTAGCGCACAAGCTCTTAACATGTCCTCCAGAATCTGATTGACTCTCTCGGTCTGTCCATCTGTCTGCGGATGGAAAGCTGTACTAAACTCTAGCCTGGTTCCCAATGTCTGGTGTAGTTGGCGCCAAAACTTTGAAGTAAACTGGGTTCCTCTATCTGATACGATGGTCCTCGGAACTCCGTGCAGACATACGATCCTGGTCATATATATCTTGGCCAACTTCGCACTCGTATATGTGGTTTTCACTGGGATAAAGTGAGCTACTTTGGTCAAACGATCCACTACTACCCAGATAGAATCATATCCTGATCGGGTCCTGGGTAATCCGGTGATGAAATCCATGCCAAGTTTATCCCACTTCCATTCGGGTATTGGCATAGGCTGTAGCAATCCTGCGGGCTTCTGATGCTCTGCCTTCACTCTCTGACATACATCACATACGGCTACATACTCAGCAATATCCCTCTTCATACCCGTCCACCAGAAACGCTCTTTTAAGTCCAAATACATCTTGGTGTTTCCGGGGTGTATCGAGTATGGCGAGTCATGAGCCTCCTGTAGTATCAACTTCCTGATCTCGGCATTATTGGGTACATACACACGGTCCTCAAACCATAAGGTGTCGTGCTCATCTTCACGAAAACCTTTGGCTTTTCCTTTGTGCATTCTATCCTTTATCTCGGCAATTTCTTTGTCCTCTTTCTGAGCTTCTCGAATCCTTCCCAATAATGTTGACTGAACTTCCATAACTGCGACAAAACCTCTAGGGACTATCCCCAAACGAAACTCCCTGAGATCTTCGGATAACCCCTTTGGTAAACCTCCGCTTTTGAGGGTATTGACATAACTCTTCCGGCTCAAAGCGTCTGCTACGACATTGGCCTTTCCTGGATGATAATGCAACTTCATATCATAATCCTTTATAAGTTCCAACCATCTCCTCTGCCTGAGGTTCAGCTCCTTCTGAGTGAAAATATACTTCAAGCTCTTGTGATCCGTGTACACATCACAACGGTTCCCAATAAGAAAATGTCTCCAAGTCTTAAGTGCATGAACTACAGCTGCTAACTCCAAGTCATGCGTGGCATAATTCAACTCATGCGGCCGAAGCTGACGTGAGGCATATGAAACAACTCTTCCTTCCTGCATAAGTACTCCTCCCAGTCCTAAGCGAGAAGCGTCGCAATACACTTGGAAATCCTTGCGTATATCTGGCAGAATCAGAACTGGGGCTGTAACCAAACGTTTCTTCAGTTCCTGAAAACTTGCCTCACATTCATCTGTCCATTTGAACTTAGTGTCCTTCTTCAGTAACTCCGTCATAGGCTTCGCAATCTTAGAAAAATTCTTGATAAATCTCCAATAATATCCTGCAAGTCCAAGAAAACTGCGGATCTCCCCCACTGAGGTGGGTGCCAACCACTCAGTGACAGACTGAACCTTAGTGGGGTCTACTGCTATACCTTCGCCCGATATGACATGTCCAAGAAATCCAACTTCCTTCAACCAAAACTCACATTTGCTGAACTTGGCATACAACTGATGTTCCCTGAGCTTCTCGAGAACTAAACGCAGATGCTCCTTGTGCTCCTTTTCATTCTTTGAGTATACCAAGATATCATCAATGAACACCACGACAAACTTATCCAAGAACTCCATGAACACCTTGTTCATCATACTCATGAAATAGGCAGGGGCATTAGTCAATCCAAATGACATAACTGTGTACTCATATAGCCCATACCGGGTGGTGAAGGCTGTCTTAGGTATATCCTGTTCTCGGATCTTCAGCTGGTGATACCCTGATCTCAGATCGATCTTGGAGAACACTTTAGCTCCTTGCAACTGATCAAACAAATCATTAATCATTGGCAGTGGGTACTTGTTCTTAATCGTCACTTCATTCAATGCGCGATAATCAACAACCATTCTCAAGGATCCATCCTTCTTCTCAACTAAGAGCACTGGGGCTCCCCACGGTGATGAACTTCGTCGAATGTAACATTTCTCCAATAATTCCTTGATCTGCTTCTTAATCTCCTCCAGATCATTTGCGGGCATACGGTATGGTCTCTTTGATATTGGTCCGGTGCCTGGCAACAACTCTATCAAGAATTCAATGTCTCGATCTGGCGGCATGCCTGGTAACTCCTCTGGAAATACATCCGGGTAATCTTTCACAATAGGCACCTCCTCCTGAACAACTCCCGTGAGAGAATTTACTTGGCTCCTTCTAGGCACATGCCTAGATACATACTTGATCCTTTTTCCCTCCGGGGTGGTAAGCAAAATTGACTTACTCGCACAATCGATGCTTCCTCCATACATCGATAGCCAATCCATGCCTAGTATCACATCCAATCCTTGTGACTTCAAAACTATCAGGTCTGAGGGGAAAACATGACTTCCAATGATCAATGGCATCTGAAAACATCCTTGTCTTGCCATATACTCCGCACCGGGTGATCTTACTAACATGGGTGTCCTAAGTACCTTAGTGGGCAACTTATACTTATCCACGAATCCCCTTGATATGTATGAATGCGATGCACCAGTATCGAAAAGAACAATTGCAATAAAAGACTTAACCAAAAACTTACCGATAACTGCATCAGGCTGCTCCTCAACCTCCTCCACGTTCACGTGGTTCACTTGTCCTCGGTTGAATGGATTGGGCTTCTTCCCAGCGCTTCCATTACCATTGCCGTTCTTCAATTCTGGACATTCGTTGGCATAATGTCCAGTCTTCCCGCACTTGAAACAGGTAATGTGGCTTTGGTCCTTCTTGGCGGGTGTGGCTGGGTTAGAGCGGTTCTGATTGCTGCCTGCTCCATTTCCATTTCCATTCTTGTGGCCATTATGGTTGTGCGAACTTCCTCCATTGGGGTTATGACCTCCATGGTTATGAACAAGCCCTCCCGAGTTCGGGGTGAACCGGGGCTTCTGCTGAGCTCCTGAGTTGAACTTCCCTTGTCCATACTTCCTCTTGCGGCTATCAATCTGCTGCTGCTTCCCTTCAATCATAAGAGCTTTGTCTACCAACTCCTGGTAGTTGTTGAATGTTGCCACCATCAACTGCATACTCAGCTCATCATTCAACCTTTCCATAAACTTCTCCTGCTTCGCGGCATCAGTGGCCACATCATCCGGGGCATAGCGAGCTAATTTACTGAACTCATCCACGTACTGCCCCATGGTACGGTTTCCCTGGCGTAAGTTGTGAAACTCACGCTTCTTCATGCTCATAGCTCCTGCTGAGACATGTGCAGTGCGGAAAGCTTGCTGAAACTGATCCCAAGTGACATTGGCTATAGGGAATGTGGCTGTGTAATTCTCCCACCATGAGGCTGCGGGTCCATCCAATTGATGTGCGGCAAAACGCACCTTCTCAGCGTCAGTGCATCCTGCGGTGGTCAACTCCCTTCCAATCCTGCGTAGCCAGTCATCCGCAACTATTGGCTCGGTGCTACTGGAAAACACCGGCGGCTGCAACCTCAGAAAACGGGCTAAGTTGTCAACCGGTGGTGGTGGCGGTGGGTTGTTGTTGTTGTTGTTGCCTTGGTTCTGAACTAGTAGCTGCATCAGGGTATTCTGCTGTTGAATCAACTGAGTGAGCTCCGGTGGGAAAACAAATCCGGTGTCGCGTCTCGGAGGCATCTGATGGGTTTAGAGGGAAGAGATTAGAATAGAGTAAGGTCTAGTGAGAAGGCACTACCCATATGCACATGAGACAGACACATTCATAACACACCACTCAATTCAAGCAAGAGCATACAATCGATCTAACTACCGTTACAAAAGTGCTCGGACTATTACTATTTACATGGGGAAAATACTAATGATAATATGGTGGTCATCTAGAAATTTTGATCGGTGGATGACTCCATGATATCCGCTCCAGCTTCGTCTTCATAATCATCATCACTACTGTCGGGGTCGGAGTCGGTGTCGTCGATGATGATGTAGTCTTCAGATCGAATTTCCTCAGGTTCGTCGTCTTCTTCTCCGGGCGCGGGGTCTCCCATGAATACTCCTAGCTTCCTTGTCAGGTCGTCATTCTTTTCCACTAGTATTGCGATTTCCTCCTCGTATCCATCGCGTGTAGACTTGAGTTCCTCTTCTAGTACAGTGGCGGTGTAGGTCCCGGTGAAGCTTGGTATTCCGATGTTCAGGTACCTAGTGACTTCCTTCAAGTGTCGTCCAAAAGGTGTGTCTTCATCCGGTTGTGTAAACTTGTTCCTTGAGTCCGCCATCCTAGGGAATAGGAGATGGAGAGAAGTCAGAAATGACTAGAGAAGAGTGACCTATGGCTTTTCTTAGTGGTCGTGTCCTACAGTCAGCGTGTGCTCTGATACCATCTCTGTAGCGACCCAACCCGAATGGATCGAATCTCTGTGTTCAAGTGTCATCCCTGGATCGGTAATGCTGACACACACAGTACTTGAGGGATTTATAACAGAGTAGCAATCACACACTTATTACATCGAATGTCTCAAAAAAGAACTGATTACAATAAATATGGCTTAAGGCCATCTAAATAAGATAACAGCGGAAGGCTTGGAAGATAAAGTGAGTCCATCAACTCCAACGGCATAGCTGAGTGCACGGCAACGACCTAGCACACCTTACTCTTCGTCTGAAAAGTCTGCAACATGATACGTTGCAGCCCGAAACGGGTCAGCACATGGAATATGCTGGCAATATAACACAGTAGAGCAATGAACAGAATAATGCTAATACTACATGCATATTTGGCTGGTGGAAAGGCTCTAGGGTTATACTGTTTTGCGAAAAGCCAATTTTTCCCTACAACAAAGGAATATATTTTATTTAACTATCATGGTGGTTGTTGAACATTGAGAAGGTAAAACCCCCTCTCAATCCCAATTAAAAAGTAATCATTAATCCCAACAAATTAATTTAGAGTGATGGGATTCAATATGATGATCCAAGAACCAGATACTCAAGATGTCCATAACCGGGGACACGGCTAATCATGATTAGTTTGTACACTCTGCAGAGGTTTGTGCACTTTTCCCCACAAGACTCGATCTCCTCCGTTGGATTTCTCGCACTACATGGTGTTTGAGAAACGGATGACCGAGACACAGTCTTTCAGAAACATTTACTCTTTACTCTGGGTAGACAGTTACACCTACTTTCCCCTACATCTGCTAGCCTACCACTGAAAGAGGTCATGTAACATACTCAACTATGCTAGAGCCCATAATAGCTTGTGGCTGCACACGGGAGTTTCTAGCATGAACAATCTTATGATCCCTTTGAGCCTGGGTGGCGGACCGTAGGAGGATCACACGGTATATCCCCGGGATCTCCTAGGACAACACTGGTATATCCCCAGGTGCCCAAACAAGCAATCCACCCAGATGTGTATTAAAGTTGCCACCTTAAGTTGAACCATTAATTAAAATCTCACATCTGTCATGGATACACTCAAAACCCAATCCACGTCTACGAGCATAGCATGGCAACATAAGCATAGCGTGGAAGTAACTCCCAAGGGTTTTATAATAAAAGGGCAATAGGTTCTACCTCATCATCTACTTCCCAATACCCACAAGTTAATCACATCCTAGTCATGTAGTGTTTGAGGATAAAACTAATGCATAAAAACTGGGTATAGAAGAGTATGATCAAAGTGTTACTTGCCTTGCTGACGATCTGCAAATCCTAGGGACTCGTAGTAGCACGCTTCGCACTCCGGGAATTCTATCGCAAACAAACAATAGCATACATAAGCAATCAAGCGAAGATGCACGGGTAAAACCCAAATGAGAAGACCTAACCAGAAAGTTCAACTGAAGAACTCCGGTTTGCAAAAAGAATCAAATCAAACGGAGCAACGAAACTCAAACTGCGAAAGAAACAAGCTTTGATTGCTAATCTGGACTAAAGTCAAATTTTACAGTAGCAAAAACTTGTTTAAGTTGATTAAACAGAAAGAGGGCTTCGAGACGAAGATCTAGGCGCTTGAATCGCCTGATTCCGACAAACGAGCGAAAAGTTATACTAAAACGAAAATCGGATCAGAAATCGCGATCGAAAATAATCGCGGAAAATCCGAGAAAAAGAAAAACTAACGAACAGGCTAACGAACGAACGTTCGCTGTCTGCGGTTAAACGGTGAAAACCGTTCGTTAAAACGAACGTACGGACGAACGTCCGCTAAATAACTAAACCGACGGAAAACCGATCTAAAAAGAATAAACCGGAATTTAAAAAAAAACCGAATCTAGATCTAGGGTTTACAAAAAAAACCGAACGGTTAACCGAAAAAAAAACGAACGGCGGCAGCGGCTACTACCTCCGGCGACGCTCCGGCGGGACGGCGGGGTGCGGCGCGGCGGCGGCTCCGGCGGCGGGGTCGGGCGGCGGCGGCGTCCAGCAGCGGCGGCAGCGGCTCCGGCGGCAGCGGCTCCGGCGGCGGCGAGCGGCGGCAGCGGCAGCAGCAGCGTGCGGCGGCGCGGCGGCGGGGCTGGTCGAGAGAGAGAGGGGGGGCGGCTATTTAAGAGGGGCCGGGGTGGCTTGGGGAGGGGGCGACGGGCAGCGACGGCGGCGGCTCGGACTCCCTGGAGGAGTCCGGCTCGGGGACGGGGACGAAGGCGGCGGCGGCCTGCTGGGCCGGCTGGGCTTCGGCCCAGTTCGGTCCGGCGGAGTTTTTTTTTTTTTAAATAATTCCGCGCAGAAAAACAAATAAAAGAAATACTAAACGGACTCCAAAATTCCCGAAATAAATTTTCCCCGTCCTCTAAAAATCTCCCGGACAAGGTAAACATTTATTTGGGACTCTAATGCAATTTTGAAAAATGCATATTTTTTCTAAATTCAAATAAAATTGCAATAAAAATCCAAATAAAATATTTATTTGATTTTAATATTTTTCCTCCAATATTCCATTTATTTTGGAGAAGTCATATTATCTCCTCTCATATATTTTTAATATGAAATATTTTCGGAGAGAAAAATAATTAAACCAAATTGATCCTTGTTTCAATATTTGAGAAAATTCAAATATGAAAACGGTGAAATCCCCAACTCTCTCCGTGGTCCTTGAGTTGCTCAGGATTTCGAGGATCGCAAAATGAAATGCAATAAAATATGATATGCATGGATGACCTATGCATAACATTCCAAATTAAAAATTTGGGATGTTACAGTTAGCAAAGTCTAATTTAAAAAAGTTGAGCTCATTCACCATCTTCCTCTTTTTTTCTCGCGTCTTGAAATATTCTTCAGCGTTGACAACACTTTCTCTAAGCCTACCTCTATTCTTTTCCTCATACATGCTCCAGAGCTTTGCTAGGCACATCTTCAAAGACTGTGGCCACTCTTGATTAACCCACTCTAGGTAAGAACACTTCCGTTCATCCTATAATATTTAAAACTAGATCAGTAACAATTGTAGGGGAAATGGGTTTCTAGCAACATAGAAAATCACCAAATACATATTTTGAAAAACAGAAGAAACAGGTTAATTATGACACATCTTCTCAAAAAGATCAATGTGCAAATGAATTAATTGCTACTGAGACAACAACCAAATTCTGAAACATCAGAAGCTATAATTAACTACAACAACGCTACAAGTTCTTAGTCATGTACTATAAATACCAAATTGAACATTTTCTGAGGAAGCTAAATATAACTGCAACAACATAGCGATAGTGTTTGGATGACATCAAATTGATACTAACAGGTTTGTACATGCACAAATTTAGTAACATAGAACTAATAGCACTAAGGCCGTCCACTATGTATGCCAAAACGGGTGTCATGACAATTGTTACTACATTTGGCACCGGTGCCCTACACTGGCGAGCCAATGCAGCTGGAAAAAATCAGGGAACAGGACTCCGGAGCACCTAGTTGCTCCGATGCCCAGTTCCTTCGTGCCATAAAGATTTAGTATTTTACTACTTGGCTGCTCGGACGTGTGGAGCAAAGTTGGCTGCACAAACTGCTGGAGCAGTGCCAAATAATTTTCTAATGGCACCGCTGATGAGTTGGCAACATTTTTAGATACTAGGTACAAACTGTGACACTGTCTTAACATCCAGAATAACATAGCACAGTGACAGTGTATGAATCACATCTAACAAATGATTTGTAACAACGAAAGTGGGGCTAACCTTCTCTGCACATGCCAGAAACTTCCTCCCACTGTCCACAGATTCAAACGCAAATAACTTCACGCATGGAGATTGATGGTGACAACGAGCAGGCAGATCTTCAGCCTCCCGACTCCATTCATTGCAACTGATGGTCCTAGGGAGCTACAAGAGGAAGAAATGACTCAAATCGACCGCCGGGTTAAAATCCTTCATTCCAAGTCATAACCTGAGAGAGAGAAGAGAGGCATACCCGGGTGGTGAAAGAGTCGTCGTCGGAGGACGAACCGCTGGAGAGGTTATTGAAGAAGACCATGGCGACCCCGGCGGTAGGATGCGAGACGGAGAGAGCGAGTAAGCAAGCGAGGAAGTGGCTATAGCTTCAGAAGGAAGGAAGGAGGAAACAGGGGAAATGTGACTTGTGGTCGGGGAGATAAGGGGGTGGGGAAGGGGGGTAGATATTTCGGGGGTAGGCCAAAAATTTTGAAATGTGGAGGGAAGCTTTGCGCGCGGTGCCGCCGGACACCATTCACTTTGAATGATTGTGTGCATCGCAAATGATTCTTCTGCTTTACGCGCATGGGATGAGTTTGATAATTCAAATTTTGGTGGAAATTTCCCTAGGTACTGTCCTCATCCACGTCATTGCATAATTTAACATCGCTTGCTAATTTGGGCACACAAAATAGAGTACAGCACACAGACCACACTTACTGAATCGAGCAATTTTAGTAACTAAACAGAGCCAGTTGACCTAAACATTGCTCTAACAAAAGACCAACATTATAAACAAAGCCTCAGTACGCATAATTTTAACAAAGCCACCGCCGCGCCGGCCTATGCATCGCCGGTGTGAGATGAGACGTCGATGACTTGTCCTGGCGACATGCCGCCGTTGGTGGACTCTGTGTCCCCCCTGCTGAAGTTGATCGCGTCCTCGTCCTCGTCCTCGGTGCCTCCCTCAAGGTTGTAGTACTCGTAGTAGTGGATGCGCCAGAGCTCGTGTTGGTACTCCACCGCCGATTCCTCGATGGATAGACTCTTCTCTACCTCGACCTCGGCCACGCGCATCTCCTCCTGGCGCTCCTTGATCTGCGCCGCCTCCTGCATCTCTAGCTCCCGCTCGACGATCTCATGAGGAAGCAGGTGCTCCATGGCCACCGCTGCATTTTCAGACGTGGGTTGCATGCTGGATTCTGAGGTGGCCTAGAATATCTTGACATGTGCGTCCTCGATCTTGGCGTGGATGGACTCAACCCGGGCCAGGGTGACATCGGCGGCACGGATGGCAGCTTGAGCGCCCTCGGAGTTTGCAGCTGCCATCGCAGCAGCTGCTGTAGCCATCTCGACTGCTGCAGCAGCCCTGTCGGCTGCCGCAGATGCCCTCTCAGCAGATGCGGCCGAGTTCAATGCGGATGCGGCAGCGCTCTAGGCATAGGCGGCCGCGTTCTTGGTGCAGGCGGCGGCGCTCGGGGAGGACGCGACCACCGTACGGGCCCTCACGAAGCATTTCCACGGCGTCATATTTCCAAGAAAGGGTTGCGGGAATGGGGATCGGGGTTCATGGATTCGGGGGTTGCCGACACTGGAGCAGACAAAGCTGGCGAAGCTTAAGGAGGAAGATTGAAAGTGCAACTAATCCCCGGGTGGTTTTGGTAATTCATAACAACATAAAGCTCATTGAACTAATATCCATTCAAGTTCAATGTTTCAGAAAGTTTAGTGAATGGCATGGCATGGACTAGAGATGTGGACCCATCAAAATGCTAAGGATACATATTGGCAAAAGCTCAAGACTCTTCATTTATATTTTAGTGATCCAAGATCACATTGAGTCCATAGGAAAGCCAATACTATTAAAAGGGGATGAGGTGTTTCTTAATGGTGTACTTGCTCAAAATGCTTAGTGATATTGCTCCAAAGCCGTCAACCAATTTCTCATTCCAAATATGTCCAAAGCCCAAAGTCAAACTCGGCCCCACCGATATTTCCTATCCGGCGCCACCGAGTTCATATGACATAGCCACTGCCAGAAACCCTAACAGTTTGGTCACGCCGATACGGATCTCGGTCTCACTGAGATGGCCTTGCAAACTCTCTGTTGCCTGTTGCAATTATTTCGGTTTCACCAAAATTTTGATCGGTCACACCAAGTTGGCTTGACATCTTCTCTGTTGCCTTATTGCTTCACTTCAGGCTCACTGAGTTGATGCAATCGGTGCCACTGAGTTGATGTTTGCCCTAAGCCCTAGCACATCGGTCCCACCGAGTTGTTCCAGTCAATCCCACCGAGATTCCTAACGTTCACATTTTGAACTGAATCGGTCTCACCGAGTTCTTCTATTCGGTCTGACTGAGTTGGGTCAAATGTGTGTAATAGTTGGATTTTGTGTGGAGGCTATATATACCCCTCCACCCCCTTCTCCATATGTGAGAGAGCCATTAGAACGTGCCTACACTTCCAGCATACATTTTCTATGAGAGAACCACCTACTCATGTGTTGAGATCAAGATATACCAATCCTACCACAAGAATCTTGATTTCTAGCCTTCCCCAAGTTGGTTTCCACTCAAATCATCTTTCCACCATATCCAAATCTGTGAGAGGGAGTTGAGTGTTGGGGAGACTATCATTTGAAGCACAAGAGCAAGGAGTTCATCATCAACACAACATCTATTACCTTTTGTAGAGTGGTGTCTCCTAGATTGGTTAGGTGTCGCTTGGGAGCCTCCGACAAGATTGTGGAGTTGAACCAAGAAGTTTGTAAGGGCAAGGAGATCGCCTACTTCATGAAGATCTACCTGAGTGAGGCAAGTAATTCGTGGGCAATGGCCATGGTGGGATAGACAAGGTTGCTTCTTCGTGGACCCTTCGTGGGTGGAGCCCTCTATGGACTCGCGCAACCGTTACTCTTCGTGGGTTGAAGTCTCCATCAACGTGGATGTACGGTAGTACCACCTATCGTAACCACGCCAAAAATCTCCGTGTCATCATTGCGTTTCCACTCTCCAAACCCTTCCCTTTACCTTCATATGCAATGTTTTACTTTTCGCTGCTACACTCGTAGAATTGCATGTGTAGGTTAATTGCTTGACTTGTGCTAATTGCTAAAATCTACCCACATGTAAATTTGGGAAAAGGTTAGATTTTTTTTGGTCAAGTAGTCTAATCACACCCTCCCCCCTTTAGACCTACTTTCGATCCTACAAGTGGTATTAGAGCTTTGGTCTCCATTTTCCTTGATTTCCGTAGCTTTGGTGATCATAGCCTTGGTTTCACAACATAGGAGAGTATGGCGTCTAGCGAGGGAAATTACCACCGTAGAGGTCCCTATTTTGATGGTACTAATTTTGCTAGTTGGAAGCATATGATGAAAATGCATATTCTTGGTCATAACCCTGCTGTTTGGGCTATTGTGCGCATTGGTTTGCAAGGTGATTGGTTCGAGGATGGAAAAGAACCGGATCGTGAAGCGTCCGCGGAAGAAATGAAGATGTTGCAATACAATGCTCAAGCTTGCGATATTCTCTTCAATGGATTGTGCCCCGAAGAATTCAATAAAATCAGTCGCCTTGAGAATGCGAAGGAAATTTGGGATACTTTGCTTTATATGCACGAAGGTACCAAATCCGTTAAGGAATCCAAATTGGATGTGCTTCAAAGTCAACTTGACAAGTTCAAGATGAAGGATGGTGAAGGAGTCGCTGAGATGTACTTTAGGCTTGCTCTCATCACAAATGAGATTGCCGGCTTAGGAAGCGAAGAGATGACCGACAAATTCATCATCAAGAAGATCCAAAGAGCCTTGGATGAAAAATATGATACCGTGTGCACCTTGATCCAAATGATGCCCCATTATAAAGATCTCAAGCCCACGGGAGTCATTGGTAGAATTGTTGCTCATGAGATGTCACTCAAGGATAAGGAAGAGCTCCACAACAAGTCAAGTGGTACTTACAAAGTTTCATGTGATGCTCCTACAACATCAAGTGAGAAGAAAGTCTCCAATGAAGAATTTAGCTTAATGGTGAAGAACTTCAACAAGTTCTACAAGAATAGAAGCAAAGAAAGAAGCTCCAAGTCAAGATCCTACAATGACAAAAGATCTTCTAGTCGTGATCGTAATTGCTACAATTGTGGAAGACCTGGACACTACTCCAATGAGTGTACGGCTCCCTACAAGAAAAGAGAAGATTCACCAAAAAGGAGAAGTAAAAGAGATGAATCACCACCAAGAGAGAGAAGGAGTAGAGATGATTGTTATGAACGAAGACCCTCTCGTAGAAGCAAGGATTCAGAAAGGAAGGACAAGTCATCAAAGAGCTACACAAGACGAAGACATCAAGCTCACGTTGGTGAATGGGTATCCGGTTCTGACTCCGACAACTACTCCGAGAGAAGCTATCACTTCGACTCCGAATATACTCAAGATGAAGGTGTTGCCGATCTTGCACTTGTGTCATCCAACTCCTACGACATATTTGACTCACCAAATGAAGGAATTGGAAGATGCTTCATGGCTAAAGGCCCTAAGGTATCACACCCCGAGTATGTTGATTTCAATGGTGATGAAGATGATTTGCTAGGTGATGATGATTTACTTGTTGACAACACTAGTGATGAAAACTATGATGAAATTGCTAGTATTCATGCTAATCAAGATAAAACGAATGACGATGATAAGAAGGAGATTGAGCGTCTAACTAAAGAACTAAACACTCTTAAGTTAGCTCATGAAACTACTCTAGAGGATCATAGAGAGCTCCTAAGAACTCATGAGAAGCTACGCTTCGAGAAGCTAAATTTAGAGCAAGAGCATGGGTTTCTAAATGCTATCAATGATGATCTTCGAAAGAAGAGTTCTTCTTACATTGCCAAGCATTTACTCTTGTCTACTTATATGCCACAAGTAAAATCTAGCAATAAGTACAAGAAAGATTCTTCCTCTAGTAGTAACAATAACCATGTTAAATTCAATATTATTGCTTCTAGTAGTTCTCTTGATTCCACTAATGATTCTCTTAGCCAAGTTACACTTGAGCAAGAAAATAGCTTATTGAAGGGAATTATAGAGAAAGGTGTTTACAAGAGCCTTGCCGAAAGTAAGCAATTTGAGGAAATTGTACGCAAGCAAGGAAGGCACCGGATGAATCAAGGTGTTGGTTTTGAATGAAAGTTCAATGCCAATGGAGTTGAGTGGGAAGAAGATCAATACCCTAAGACGAAGTTTGTTCCTCAACAAGAGAAGTATGATCCCACTTCTTTCAAGGGAACACAAGCTCAAGATGATATTCCACCACAAGACCACAAGCTAAAAGGAAAGGACAAGCTTCAAGAAGAGATTGATTCATTTGAAGAAGCTCCTAAGGCCATGGTCAAGTGGGTTCCCAAGACTACATCAAATTCTACTTCATCAAGTACGACTACAACTCCAAGGATCCCCATCAAGTTGATGTGGATCCCAAAGAAGAAGAACTAGTGTGTTCTTGAGGGTGACTCTGCCAACATACTTCACTCATATTCATTTTGGCAAGGACATGTGCAATCAACTTTCATATCTTGCACTAGTTCATGGAGTCACAAACCCTCTTGTTGGTAAGACAAGGGACAAGGTAACCTAATGCTTTCATGGACATCATCATATGTGTGTTTCACTCTATGTCTATGGATATCCTTGTATGTTCCTTGTGGGACTAACCCATGTAGGTATTGAAAGTGCAACACTCCAATGGATTGCTCCAAATGATCTACATCAATATTGAGCATCCACATCTTCAACATCTACATGTAGTCATCATCGAGAAAACCCAAGGTTAGTTCATCCCTCTTAGGAGGGATATCACATCTAGGGGGAGCTTTGCTCTAAAAATTGAGCTAAAGCAAACTCTAATGGTGTGAACACAACAATGCTTTATGTAAAAGTGGTAACCCCACTTGTGCTTAAACGATGAGTATGACCTATGATCAAATGTTCTCATTTGCCTCCTAAGTCAATATACGCATATGTAGATGACCTAGTCATCGCCAATTGCTTGATAGATGCTAGAGTGTATGTGCATGCTTTGCCACATGTTTTATTTGCTATCTTATTGTGTGAGCATGTTGGTTGCATAATTTTCTCCATTCGAGGACATCCATTTTGTTGTTTTGATTGTTTTGTTTTTATTTGCCAAATTGATGGACAAGAATGCCTAAGAACCCTCTCTAGCTATCTATGCTCTTTCTCGTCTCAAACTCTATTCATGATACATCACAAAATTTGAACAAGTCACTTTCGGACCCGCCGGGTGAGGAGCACTTGGAGCCACCGATCCGTCAAGGGCTAACTTCCAGAACCTTCTAATGAATTTCGGCCTGACCAACTATTCCAACTCGGTCTCACCGAATGTAATAGACTGATCTAGGTTTTCTATCTTAGTGCTACCGATTAGATCCACTCGGTCTCACCGAGTTGCTGTAACTGTCTACAATTTCGCATCTCGGTGCCACCGATTAGATCCATTCGATGCCACCGACAACGCCTGGGAATATATATCTCGCGTACCCGTATGGTTGAAAACTTCTTCAAACCGCACGAGCCCGCGCCCCAGCACTGCCGCCCCTTGGTCTCCGGATCGTCTCCGTCTCCGCCAGTGCGCCTCCGCCGCTGGTCTCCACCGCCGTCAACGGATTTCTTCACCACCGTTGCCGCCGTAGCGAACCGTCACCAAGTTAGGGTACGAATTCGACCACTTTGTGCTTATTCCTCACTTCGATTCCTTGCACAAAGTAAAATGCAAGTATTCTTCACATGTATGAAATCGTTCTATCCAGCAAATAAATCCTTTAGAATAGATTTGATGCAAAATCTTAGGGTTAGGTTTCCACCGAACCCATCTCGGACCGACCGATCTAAAGATTTTGGTCACACCGATTGGCCCTGGCCATTGCACCTAGTACAACTCGGTCTGACCGAAGTGTACTAATCAGTGAGACCGAAAGTACTTTCTCAGTGAAACCCTAGCATCTCGGAGTCACCGATCTGCATCTCAGTCTGACCGAAATTGCCTGTTTAGACTCTGTTAGTGCTTCGGTGTCACCGAGATTGTCAAATCGGTAGCTCCAAAATACTTTCTGCAGAAAACTAAAGTTAAGGTTTTGTTCCAATTTTTGCAAAAACCAGCTGTATTTTGTGATGCTCATCTACTCTACCCACACCCATCTATTCACAGGGTCAGCTGCAAAGATTTCAGAAGCCAGTGACAGCCAGAACAAGTCTGCAGAGCAAGTTAATCTCAGTGAGGGCACTAGTCCCAGTAGTAGCTATGATGAGGGAAGCAGAAGCACTCCCAGCAACTTGTTAAAGGTAGATACTAGGCAATGAAGGAAAAGAACTTCTGAGACTGAAGATGAAGACTTTGTGGTTGAGGAGGAAGTGACCTCCAAGAAGAAGGTGCTCAAGAAGGAATATGACACTGCTGCTGCTACTAAGCCAGGACTGCAAAAGAAGGCTCCTGCAAAGAGGACTCCAATGTCCAAAGCCAGAGCTTCAACTCAAGAGACTATGCAGTTTACACTTGAGCCCAGAGAGGAAGAAGAAGCTGCTGGTGGAAAGAAGAGGAAGGAAAGGGTCAGAAAGACCACTTCCAGAGTGATTGGGAGATCATCCATGATGAGGGATGAGGAAGAAGATGAGGAGGAGGAACAGCCTGTTGCAACTCCTGCCAAGTCATAGAAGCTGATGGCAGATGCTATCAAGACTGGGGATGCTCCTTCAAAGCCCAAGTCTGCTCCCATACCTGCTGCACCCAAGCCTAAAGCTCCCGCTCAAGCACCCCAGCCTTCAGTTCCAAAGAGATCCACAAGAAATATCTCAGCTTCAGAGAAGAACAAGTCCCCAATGCCTGAGGTTCAGGAAGATGATGAGCCACTAGTGCTCAGGAAATTGAAGCCCAAGATCCCAGATCATAATGATGATCATCCTGTGGCAGAAAACATGAAGTTGAGGAAGGATCATGGTCTGAGACTATGGAGGCAGAATGATCCATATGCCACAAGGAGAAGGACTGATGTGGACTATCGTTTTCATACCAGAGAACAGCAGGACTTCTATGAGACTATCTTTCTGGACAAGAAGCCCATAGTTTGTGACATGAAATGGGTTGATTGGGAATATATTGATGACAATGAAGACTATTTTCCTCATGTGCATGAGAGCTTCAGATTGAATGGAGTTGATAAGTTTGTTGGACATAAATTGACAAAATGGAACGATGAGATGATCATGCAGTTCTACTCTACTGCCCACTTCTACCCTGATGGTAAGATAGTGTGGATGACTGAGGGCACCAGATACCAGTCATCAATCTATGAGTGGGCCAAGCTTATCAATGCTCCCAAGGAAAGTGAAGATGATCTTGATGTGTATGGCAAACCTAGGAAAGATCACAACTCCATGGCTAACATGTACAAGCCCATACCTGATGCAGCTTTGGAGACACACAAGCTAGGATCTATCTATTATCTGCTTGCAGGTTTGACTACAATTAACACTATCTTGAGGCACACTCTGTTGCCCAAGTCTGGAGATCACAGGATGATACGTGGTCATTCCATCAACTTGCCTCATCTGTTTGACATCCCCCGGAAATTCAAAGTCATGAGCTTGATCGTTGAGACAGTCAAGAGGACAGCAGCCGACCAGAAGAGGTCTTGTGGATATGCCCCACACATCCAGACATTGATCAACTCCAAGGTGGGAACTGGGACATATCTACTTCACAAAGAGCATCTACCCCTAAGGCCAGATTTTGAGGATAACGAGGTTGTCATGGATGCTTCACATCCTACTTGTGCTGAGGCCCAGGAGAAGATTGAGAGAGCAAAGGCTACAAAAGCAGCAAAGCCAGCAAGTGCACCTGATGCTTCAACAGTGAATCTCAAGACCAAGCAAGATCAACTTAGTTATCTGCTTGAGGCTACCATGAGGATTGAGAAAAGCTTGGCCACCTTGTCTCAGAATCAGGAGAGTCTTGAAAGGATCATTGAGACAAAGATCCATGACCTTGATGTGAAGGTCACAGAGATTCAAACAATTGTGGAGAAGCTAAGGGATGATGCCAAGGAAAGTAATGATAGACCCACAACAGATACATTCCAGAGAGTGCCAAGGGCACAAAGATCATCAGTTGTGCCAGTTACAGATCCTAGGACTACTCTTTCAGCTCCTGCAGCCACTGCCCCAGTTGCCCCTCAAGTGTCAACTCCTCCAGCTCCACAGACTTCAGCAGAGGCATTTGCAGACGCATTCATCTCCACGCCGTCTATGCACACCGGAGCAACAAGCCTGAAGACTCCTTCGGGAGCTCCTGGAGATCGTGCTTAGAGTGTCATATAGCACTATACGTTTTCGAACATTTTTGGTAACTTGTTGCCAAAGGGGGAGAAAGTGTATAGATCATAGGCTTCGACAGAGAGTGTCTTTTGCTTTTGTTGGTTTCATTTGCCTTGCTACTTGCTACTTTGGTTATTTGGTTGTTTCTACTCTTGCTACATTGATGTTATGCTCGTGAGATACTTTATGTGATCATGTGTTTGATCATATTATGCTTAATGTGTGCTTGCATGATTATATCTATGAATGTTTGTGTATGATCAATCACTTGTATCTTTGGTGATGAGTGCATGTTATTTAATTCTTATCATTCTTAGCGCTCCACCAAGATGTATGTGACATGGAAGAGTGACCCATGATGCTAATCGATTGTGCATTTGCACTCAAACGCAAATTTTAAATAATGCACAAATTTACGGGGAGCTCTTGCTTATCACATACTTCTCAAAGCGACGATGTATTTCATTCATATTATCATTTGTCGAAGCTTTGATCCATATGTTGTCACCAATTACCAAAAAGGGGAAGATTGAAAGTGCAACTAATCCCTGGGTGGTTTTGGTAATTCATAACAACATATAGCTCATTTAACTAATATTCATTCAAGTTTAATGTTTCAGAAAGTTCAATGAATGGCATGGCATGGACTAGAGATGTGGACCCCTCAAAATGCTAAGTATACATATTGGCAAAAGCTCAAGACTCTTCATTTATATTTTAGTGATCCAAGATCACATTGAGTCCTTAGGAAAGCCAATACTATTAAAAGGGGATGAGGTGTTGCTTAATGGTCTACTTGCTCAAAATGCTTAGTGATATTGCTCCAAAGCCGTCAACCACTTTCTCATTCCAAATATGTCCAAAACCCAAAGTCAAACTCGGCCCCGCCGATATTTCCTATCTGGCGCCACCGAGTTCATATGACATAGCCACTGACATAAACCCTAACAGTTTGGTCACACCGATACAAATCTCGGTCTCACCGGGATGGCCTTGCAAACTCTCTGTTGCCTGTTGCAATTATTTTGGTTTCACCGAAATTGTGATCAGTCACACCGAGTTGGCTTGACATCTTCTCTGTTGCCTTATTGCTTCACTTTAGTCTCACCGAGTTGATGCAATCGGTGCCACCGAGTTGATGTTTGCCCTAAGCCCTAGCACATCGGTCCCACCGAGTTGTTCCAGTCAATCCCACCAAGATTCCTAACGTTCACATTTTGAACTGAATCGGTATCACTGAGTTCTTCTATTCGGTCTGACCGAGTTAGGTCAAATGTGTGTAACGGTTGGATTTTGTGTGGAGGCTATATATACCCCTCCACCCCATTCTCCTTATGTGAGAGAGCCATCAGAACGTGCCTACACTTCCAACATACATTTCTGAGAGAGAACCAGCTACTCATGTGTTGAGATCAAGATATACCAATCCTACCACAAGAATCTTGATTTCTAGCCTTCCCCAAGTTGCTTTACACTCAAGTCATCTTTCCACCATATCCAAATCTATGAGAGGGAGTTGAGTGTTGGGGAGACTATCATTTGAAGCACAAGAGCAAGGAGTTCATCATCAACACAACATCTATTTCCTTTTGGAGAGTGGAGTCTCCTAGATTGGTTAGGTGTCGCTTGGGAGCCTCCGACAAGATTGTGGAGTTGAACCAAGAAATTTGTAAGGGCAAGGAGATCGACTACTTTGTGAAGATTTACCCGAGTGAGGCAAGTCCTTCATGGGCAATGGCCATGGTGGGATAGACAAGGTTGTTTCTTCGTGGACCCTTCATGGGTGGAGCCCTCCGTGGACTCGCGCAATAGTTACCCTTCGTGGGTTGAAGTCTCCATCAACGTGGATGTACGATAGCACCACCTATCAGAACCAAGCCAAAAATCTCCATGTCATCATTGCGTTTGCACTCTCCAGACCCTCCCCTCTACCTTCATATGCAATGTTTTACTTTCCGCTGCTACACTCTTAGAATTGCATGTGTAGGTTTATTGCTTGACTTGTGCTAATTGCTAAAATCTGCCCACAACTAAAATTGGGAAAATATTAGATTTTTATTTGGTCAACTAGTCTAATCACCCCCCCTTTAGACCTACTTTCGATCCTACAAAGACTTAAATAGACCCATGGATTTTCATCGCAAACGGTTCCTACAAAAAAATTGTGTGTGATGTTGTTGATATTTTTTATTAGCTGCGAAAGATGAATTTGGAGTAAAGTGGCAACGGATGGTGTTTTAAATGTATGAGAAAATTTGTAGTACTAATACACCTGTCATGTCAAAAGTTGGAAAATTTCAGGGGTCATTTGACCTTTTAAGACATTTAAGTGATTTTCTAGCCATTTAATGACCGTAATTCAAATTTGAACTACATGTACATGCAACAGCTAACCATAAAGGTTTGAAAAGTCATATTTATGTACTTGTGTGCGAGTTAATTCCATGTGCAGTAAATTGGAAGGAATTTTCAAACATATTGGTCTTACGGGTATGACACAAAGCATGGAGTGCCATGGCATTAAAATTCCAAAAAATTAAAAAATGATCAGAAACACATGAAACCTTGCTTGGCGTAATTGCATGGCAAAAAGATGGTGTGGTAAGGGCCTGTTTGACAAAAGTTTGGACACACACCACTCACAAACCGGAGCAACACACACCACTCACCAACGCAACTCACTGATGACGAACTCGTGATAGCTTCCTCTTATGGCCTTCAAATTTTTTATACAGTTAACGTGCACTAATACAACGGTCATGTGAAAATTTGGAAAATTCCAGGGGTCATTTGACCTTTTTAAGACATTTAAGTGATTTTCTAGCCATTTAATGACCGTAATTCAAATTTGAACTACATCTACATGCAACAGCTAACCATAACAGTTTGAAAAATCATATTTGTGTACTTGTGTGCGAGTTAATTCCATGTGCAGTAAATTGGAAGGAATTTTCAAATATATTAATGTCACGGCCTGGACACATGCATGGAGTGCAATGGCATTTAAATTCTAAAAAAAATAAAAAAATCAGAAACACATGAAACCTTATTGATGTAATGTCATGCCACCAAGATGATGTGGTAAATTTTTTGGCATGTTTGACGAAAGTTTGGACACACAACCCTCACAAACCGGAGCAATTCACTAGAAGGCTCGTGGTTCCGAGAGGGAACAATGCGTGTTTGATGACGAACGGGCAATAGCTTCCACTTATGGCCTTCAAAAAATTTCTACAGTTAACGTTCACTAATACAACTGTCATGTGAAAATTTGGAAAATTCTAGGGGTCATTTGACCTTTTAAAGGCATTTAAGTGATTTTCTAGCCATTTAATGACCATAATTCAAATTTGAACTACATCTACATGCAACGGCTAATCATAACGGTTTGAAAAATCATAT
This sequence comes from Thinopyrum elongatum, assembly GCA_011799875.1. Taxonomy (NCBI): domain Eukaryota; kingdom Viridiplantae; phylum Streptophyta; class Magnoliopsida; order Poales; family Poaceae; genus Thinopyrum; species Thinopyrum elongatum. The sequence continues at coordinate 343,304,856 of CM022297.1, read as the reverse complement.
TTGTGTACTTGTGTGCGAGTTAATTCCATGTGCAGTAAATTGGAAAGAATTTTCAAACATATTGGTGTCACGGCCTGGACACATCCATGGAGTGCCATGGCATTTAAATTACAAAAAATTAAAAAATGATCAAAAACACATGAAACCTTGCTTGATGTAATGTCATGCCACCAAGATGATGTGGTACAAAATTTGGCATGATTAACGAATGTTTGGACACACACCCCTCACAAACCGGAGCAACTCACTAGAAGGCTCATGGTTTGGAGAGGGAACAATGCATGTTTGATGACGAACGGCGATAGCTTCCTCTTATGGCCTTCAATTTTTTTTATACATTTAAGGTGCACTAATACAACTGTCATGTGAAAATTTGGAAAACTCCAGCGGTCATTTGACCTTTTAATACATGTAAGTGATTTTCTACCTATTTAATGACCGTAATTCAAATTTGAACTACATCTACATGCAACGGCTAACCATAACGGTTTCAAAAATCAGATTTGTGTACTTGTGTGCAAGTTAATTCCATGTGCACCAAATTGGAAGGAATTTTCAAATATATTGGCGTCACGGCCTGGACAGATGCATGGAGTGCAATGTCATTTAAATTCTAAAAAAATAAAAAAATCAGAAACACATGAAACCTTGCTTGATGTAATGTCGTGCCACCAAGATGATGTGGTAAAAAATTTGGCATGTTTGACGAAAGTTTGGACACACACACCCCTCACAAACCGAAGCAACTCACTAGAAGGCTCGTGGTTCCGAGAGGGAACAATGCATGTTTGATGACGAACGGGCCATAGCTTCCACTTATGGCCTTCAAGAAATTTCTACAGTTAAAGTGCACTAATACAACTGTCATGTGAAAATTTGGAAAATTCTAGTGGTCATTTGACCTTTTAAAGATATTTAAGTGATTTTCTAGCCATTTAATGACCATAATTCAAATTTGAACTGCATCTACTTGCAACGGCTAACCATAACGATTTGAAAAATCATATTTGTGTACTTGTGTGTGAGTTAATTCCATGTGCAGTAAATTGGAATGAATTTTCAAACATATTGGTGTCACGGCCTGGACACATGCATGCAGTGCCATGGCATTTAAATTCCAAAAAATTAAAAAATAATCAGAAACACATGAAACCTTGCTTGATGTAATGTCATGCGACCAAGATGATGTGGTAAAATTTTTGGCATGATTGACACAAGTTTGGACACACATCCCTCACAAACCGGAGCAACTCACTAGAAGGCTCGTGGTTTCGAGAGGGAACAATGCATGTTTGATGATGAACGGGCGATAGCTTCCTCTGATGGCCTTCAAATTTTTTCTACATTTAATGTGCACTAATACAACTGTCTTGTGAAAATTTGGAAAATTCCAGCGGTCGTTTGACCTTTTAATACATGTAAGTGATTTTACAGCCATTTAATGACCGTAATTCAAATTTCAACTACATCTACATGCAACGGCTCATATAACGGTTTGAAAAATCATATTTGTGTACTTGTGTGCGAGTTAACTCCATGTGTAGTAAATTCGAACAAATTTACAAACATATTGGTGTCACGGCCTGGACACATGCATGGAGTGCTATGGCATTTAAATTCCAAAAAGTTTAAAATGATTAGAAACACATGAAACCTTGCTTGACGTAATGTCATGCCACCAAGATGATGTGGTTAAAAAATTGGCCTGTTTGATGAAAGTTTGGACACACACCCCTCACAAACCGGAGCAACTCACTAGAAGGCTCGTGGTTCCGAGAGGGAACAATGCATGTTTGACGACGAATCGACGATAGCTTCCTCTTATGGCCTTCAAAAAATTTCTACAGTTAATGTGCACTAGCCATGTCAAAATTTGGAAAATTTCAGGGGTCATTTGACCTTTTAAGACATTTAAGTGGTTTTCTAGCCATTTAATGACCGTAATCTAAATTTGAACTACATCTACATGCAACGGCTAACCATAACGGTTTGGAAAATTATATTTGTGTACTTGTGTGCGAGTTAATTCCAAGTGCAGCAAATTGGAACGAATTTTCAAACATCTTGGTGTCACGGTTTAGACACATGCATGGAGTGCCATGGCATTTAAATTCCAAAAAATTAAAAAATGATCAGACAATGTAAATATCTGGTGTACAAAAAAGAAAATGTAAAGATCTGGCAAGACAACCGGGCCCCACACAATTGGCACTCTATTTCGCGCCTCGAGGTTTGGAAGGTGAGTGGCGCAAGTTATTAATCAGATGCGGTTCTGTATTGGAAACCATCAGCTATTAAGTTAACACACGGCTTTTGCTGCGGGAATCGTGTGTAATTCAAACTACAGTGCTCGTAAATTCCGGGGACCGGTGTGTGTACTGTTCCCGTCGATCTAGATTCCAGCCGCCAATAAATACTACCTTCTCATGTCGTCCCGCTTGCATTCTCATCTACATCCTCCCCTCGCTCGCCCTCTCTCTCTCTCTCTCAAATCTATGCCATGGCGCCGCCGATCTGCCCACGCGCCGACGAGGAGGCGCCGCCCCCTGAGGACTCTCAGTCGAAGAGCAGCGACGAGGAGGACCCCTATGTGCCGCCGGACGAGGTTGCACCGGACCCCCCCAACTTTGGAGTAGTTTTGGGGGCAGTACAATCTTTGTCTGTGGAAGTCGTTGCCGCTGGCTGAGAAAGCCAGGCAAGTGGCGTTCAAGAAGGAGATGGCGGAGGAGGAAGGCAGGTACTAGGCGGTCTGTGAAGCCCATGATGCCACCTGGAAAAAGAAGGCGGTGGAGCTTTGGGGGCGGGCGCGTCGTCGTGCGGAGGAGGTGTACGAAGACGGGTACTTCGCGAGGAAGGTTAAAGGCGCTAGGCGCCTCATCGCTACGTGGATGTGGGCCGATAAGCTCCAGCGTGCCACCGACGATGAGCTCCGGTGGGCGCCCAACGAAATGGCAAGATCGTTCGCACTTGTCCGCCAGCAAGAGGCAGATCGGTACGTCAAGCGCTGCGAGGCGGAGGAGGCGGAGTACTGCCTCCGTGCTGGGAAGATGCCGCGCATCAGGGAGCTGCTGGCGAGGGGCTGCCGGAATACTGCCCACAGGAGGGATTATTAGTTTTTGTATTGTTCGTTTTCAATTTTATGCATTGTACCTAGTAGTTAAGTATCATCACGTATATGTGGTGATATTATATATATTCTGTGAAGAACTAATGAACAATTAATATATATTATGAATTCCATTTTCTATCTGTTTTCGTATACTAATTTGTATCTAGCTGTTATCATCCACATATACAGAATGGAAAGCATATATACACACATTGAAACAGAACATATAAGAACGGAAAACATAGTACACACATTGAAACAGAGCAATATTATGATTGTTGTGAATACATAGCGATCCACGTCGAAACGACTCAACAAAATAAAACGCGTCCATGAGACCATGACCAGAAGCCCTTGCCTACGGTAGCTCTTGGCTCTGCCTGAACTCGTGCAGGCGTTCATTCAAGCGGTTGACACACTCGCGGTACATCTAGAGCGCGATCTCGAGCTCCAAGTTGGCTATTTCATCGAAGATCACCAGCTCAAGGATGCGACGGCCATGTTCCTCTACTGCGCCCAGGTGGACACCTGGGCCAAGGAGGTGGTCGAGCCTAGCGACCAGCGCGTTGGCATCAAGCGGGCCATGGACAAGGCGAATGGCGTGACCCATGTGAACGGCACAGCGGGAGTCCGGTGAAAGTACGGCGCAGCCGGCCTCTAGTGCAAGTATGGCGCAGACGGCCTCTGCCCACTCTTGGGGAGGAATGGGGGTACAGACGGGACATGTACCCAGCTGCGACGCCCTGTCGACAGCAGGCAAGCGCCGTTGCTGTACGGCGCACCGCGCCTCTCGCTCTGCGATGCTCCAACGGTCTTGCTGTGCGGCGAGCCGCAGCCTATCGGCGCGGACGCGCCTAGTTTGCTGATAAGTCTCCATCGTATCTACTTTTCCAAACGCTTTTCCTCTTGTTTTGGACTCTAATTTGCATGATTTGAATGAAACTAACCCAGACTGATGCTGTTTTCAGCAGAACTACCATGGTGTTGTTTTTGTGCAGAAATAAAAGTTCTCGGATAGGAACGAAACTTGGGAGGATTTTTTATATAATAAAAGAGAATTTCTGGAGCCAAAAACCACAAGAGGGGGGCACCTGGGTGGGCACAACCCACCAGGGCGCGCCCCCCCTCCAGGCGCGCCCAGGTGGGTTGTCCCCACTTGGTGGCCCCGCAGACTCCAACCCGGATGCTATAAAGTCATATTTTCAGAGAAAAAATTCAAGGAGAAAGAATTATCATGTTTCACGAGACGGAGCCGCCGCCACCTCCTGTTCTTCATCGGGAGGCCATATCTGGAGTCCGTTTGGGTCTCCGGAGAGGGGGATCTTCGATCTTCGTCATCACCAACCCTTCTCCATCGCTAATTCCATGATGCTCCCCACCGGGAGTGAGTAATTCCTTCGTAGGCTCGCTGGTTGGTGAGGAGTTGGATGAGATTCATCATGTAATCGAGTTAGTTTTGTTAGGGCTTGATCCCTAGTATCCATTATGTTTTGAGATTGATGTTGCTATGACTTTGCCATGCTTAATGCTTGTCACTTTGGGCCCGGGTGCCATGATTTCAGATCTGAACCATTTATGTTATCACCATTATATCTATGTTCTAGATCCGATCTTGCAAGTTATAGTCACCTACTACGTGTTATGATCCGGCAACCCCGGAGTGACAGAAGTCGGGACAATTCCCGGTGATGACCGTAGTTTGAGGAGTTCATGTATTCACTATGTGTTAATGCTTTGTTCCGGTTCTCTATTAAAAGGAGGCCTTAATATCCCTTAGTTTCCCTATGTACCCCGCTGCCACGGGAGGGTAGCACAAAAGATGTCATGCAAGTTCTTTCCATAAGCACGTATGACTATTCATGGAATACATGCCTACATTATATTTATGAACTGGAGCTAGTGCTGTATTGCCCTAGGTTATGACTATTATATGATGAATATCATCCAACAAATTCACCGATCCAATGCCTACGAATTTCTCTCATATTGTTCTTGCTAAGTTACCACTGCTATTGTTACTCTTGCACTTGCTACAAAATCATTGCTATTACTGTTACCATTACTATTGTTGTTGCTACTATTATCAAAACTACCATACTACTTTGCTACTGATTAATTTGCTGCAGATAATTAATCTCCAGGTGTGGTTGAATTGACAACTCAGCTGCTAATACTTGCAAATATTCTTTGGCTCCCCTTGTGTTGAATCAATAAATTTGGGTTGAATACTCTACCCTCGAAAACTGTTCCGATCCCCTATACTTGTGGGTTATCAAGACCTTTTTCTGCCGCCGTTGCCGGGGAGCATAACTATATTTGTTGAGTCACTTGGGATTATTATCAAATTATCACTATGAAGAATCTGAAGGATGCTAAGACTAAGATTTTTCCCTCTAAGACGAGGGGAGGTAAGGAACTGCCATCCAGCTCCGCTTTAGATTCACCTTCTGTTATAAGTAGACTTGCAACACCACCACATGCTATCAATTCTGATATGTAGCAAGTTATTGATGATGCTACTTTTGCTATGAATGCTACTCATGATGATGCTAGTACCTTGCTTGATGGTAATGTGCCACTAGGTGAATTTCTTGATGAACAACTTGCTAGAACTAAGTCTTTTGAGAATGCTAAAACTAATGAAATTGTTGAAACTGATGAAGAGCTTGAAACTGAAATCTTGAAACACCTATTAGACCTAGTTCTCCTAGATATGAATTGCCAAAGGTACCGGAAGGTTATGTTATGGATGAGGAGACAACTAGAGACATTCTTGCTTGTAAGGATAGAGATGATCTGGAAAAATTATTATGCAAGTATAAAGAAAAGGCTTTGAATGCTAGAATGAAATGTGATCCTAAGTTTGCTACTTCACCTATCTTTGTTGATGATAAGGATTATGGATTCTCTATCGACCCAGAGTTGATTACTTTGGTTGAATCTGATCCTTTCCATGGTTATGAAACTGAAACTGTTGTGGCACATCTTACTAAGTTGAATGACATAGCCACCCTATTTGCTCATGATGAGAAAATTCACTACTATTATATTCTCAAATTATTTCGGTTCTCATTAAAGGGTGATGCTAAGGCTTGGTACAATACTCTTGCTCCTGGTTGTGTGCGTAGTCCCCAGGATATGATTTATTACTTCTCTAATAAATATTTTCCTGCTCATAAGAAACATGTTGTCTTACAGGAAATATTTAACTTTGCGCAAATTGAAGAAGAGAGTCTCCCACAAGCTTGGGGGAGGCTTCTCCAATTTCTTAATGCTTTGCTTGATCATCCTCTTAAGAAAAATGAAATACTTGATATCTTCTATAATGGACTAACCGATGCTTCTAGGGATTTTCTAGATGGTTGTGTTGGTTGTGTTTTCAGGGAGCGAACTGTTGAACAAGCTGAAGAATTATGGAACAACATAATTGAAAAATTATGATGATTGGATCCTTCCTGAACCACCACTTAAACCTACTCCAAAGAAGAGGGGCATCTTATATCTCAGTCCTGAAGATATGCAAGAGGCAAAAAAATCCATGAAGGAAAAAGGTATTAAAGCAGAGGATGTTAAAAATTTACCACCTATCGAACAAATACATGGGCTTGAAACACCACCACCACCTAAGGTGGTAGAGGTAAATTCTTTACTGAAGTTCGATGAAGGTGATATTCCTTATAATCAATATCCTAGTCAATGCCTTTATGAGTTTGATAATTACATTAGAAAACAAGATCACTTCAATGCAAATGTTATGAAACAATTGAAATACAATTCTGATATGATTGCTCGCTTGAGTGACTTGTTATTTAGAATTTCAAATGATGTTAGAGGTGTAGGAAATCATGCTTCTATGGTTCAAACTCAATTAGAACAAGTTGCTAAATCTCAAAGAGAGTTGCTTGATGAAATGAATAATAATATCAATGATCATGCTGTTAGAGTAATGACTAGAGGAGGTAGAATGACTCAGGAACCACTTTATCCCGAGGGACACCCAAAAAGAATTGAACAAGACTCTCAACAAGTTGACACTGATGTACCTAGTCCTTCTAAAAAGAAAAAGAAGAAGAAAAATGATAGGACTTTGCATGCCTCTAGTGAACCTGAAGTTGAAAAACCTCCTGATAATGATAACGAAGTCTCTATCTCTGATGCTGAAACTCAATCTAGTAGTGAACACTCACCTTCTGAAAATGAAAAGACAATGATGAGGTTCATGAAGACACTCAAACAAATAATAAAAAACCAGATAATGATGTTGAGATAGAACCAGCAGCTGATCTTGATAACCCACAACCCAAGAATAAAACATATGATAAAAGAGACTTTGTTGCTAGAAAATGTGGTAGGGAAAGAGAACCGTGGGTTCAAAAACCTATGCCCTTTCTACCTAAGTCAACCAATAAGAATGATGATGAAGAATTTGAATGTTTTGCTGAAATGCTGAGGCCAGTCTTTTTGCGTACTCGCTTGAATGATATCTTAAAAATGCCTCCTTATGCAAAGTACATGAAAGACATCATCACCAATAAGAGAAAAATACCGGAAGCTGAAATCTCCACCATGCTTGCTAATTAAATTTTTAAGGATGGAGTACCTAAAAAACTTGGAGATCCGGGAATACCAACTATACCTTGCTCCATCAAAAGAAATTATGTGAAAACTGCTTTGTGTGATTTAGGAGCAGGTGTTAGTGTTATGCCTTTCTCTTTATACAAAAGACTTGATTTGAATAAACTCACACCTACTAAAATATCTTTGCAAATGGCTGATAAATCAACTGCTATACCTATCGGTATTTGTGAGGATGTGCCCGTTGTTGTTGCTAATGTTACTATCTTAACTGACTTTGTTATACTTGAGATGCCCGAGGACGACAACATGTCGATTATCCTTGGTAGACCCTTCTTGAATACTGCAGGGGTTGTTATTGATTGCAATAAAAGCAAGGTCACTTTTCATATCAATGGTAATGAACATACGATGCACTTTCCGAAGAAACAATTCCAAGTGAATGGTATTAATGTTATTGAAAAATCTCTGACAATCACTATTGGAAGTTTTCAACTGCCTCTACCTACTGCCAAAAAGAAATACGAAATGCTTATTGTTGGGGACATCCATATCCCCATTGAGGTAACTTAGTGTTTTGCGAAAGTTCTTCGGTTTCATGCCAATCGGAAGTGGTTGTTAATAAGACTTGATCTACCTTATTAATAAATCTCCGTCATATCTACTTTTCCTAACGCTTTTCCTCTTGTTTTGGACTCTAATTTGCATGATTTGAATGAAACTAACCCAGACTGACGTTGTTTTCAGCAGAAATACCATGGTGTTGTTTTTGTGTAGAAATAAAAGTTCTCGGATTGGAACGAAACTTCGCGAGGGTTTTTTATATAATAAAAGAGAATTTCTGGAGCCAAGAACCACAGGAGGGGGGGACCTGGGTGGGCACAACCCACCAGGGCGTGCCCCCCTCCAGGCGCGCCCAGTTGGATTGTCCCCACCTGGTGGCCCCGCAGACTCCAACCCTGATGCTATAAAGTCAAATTTTCGGAGAAAAAATCAAGGAGAAAGAATTATCGCGTTTCACGAGACGGAGCCACCGCCACCTCCTGTTCTTCATCGGGAGGCCAGATCTGGAGTCCGTTTGGGGCTTCGAAGAGGGGGATCTTCGATCTTCGTCATCACCAACCCTTCTCCATCGCCAATTCCATGATGCTCCCCACCGGGAGTGAGTAATTCCTTCGTAGGCTCGCTGGTCGGTGAGGAGTTCGATGAGATTCATCATGTAATCGAGTTAGTTTTGTTAGGGCTTTATCCCTAGTATCCATTATGTTCTGAGATTGATGTTGCTATGACTTTGCCATGCTTAATGCTTGTCACTTTGGGCCCGGGTGCCATGATTTCAGATCTGAACCGTTTATGTTATCACCATTATATCTATGTTCTAGATCCGATCTTGCAAGTTATAGTCAGCTACTACGTGTTATGATCCGGCAACCCCGAAGTGACAGAAGTCGGGACACTTCCCGGTGATGACCGTAGTTTGAGGAGTTCATGTATTCATTATGTGTTAATGCTTTGTTCCGGTTCTCTATTAAAAGGAGGCCTTAATATCCCTTAGTTTCCTTATGGACCCCGCTGCCACGGGAGGGTAGGACAAAAGATCTCATGCAAGTTCTTTCCATAGGCACGTATGACTATTTACGGAATACATGCCTACATTATATTTATGAACTAGAGCTAGTGCTGTATCGCCCTAGGTTATGACTGTTATATGATGAATATCATCCAACGAATTCACCGATCCAATGCCTACAAATTTCTCTTATATTGTTCTTGCTAAGTTACCACTGCTATTGTTACTCTTGCACTTGCTACAAAATCATTGCTATTACTGTTACCGTTACTATTGCTATTGCTACTATTATCAAAACTACCATACTACTTTGCTACTGATTACTTTGCTGTAGATAATTAATCTCCAGGTGTGGTTGAATTGACAACTCAGCTGCTAATACTTGCAAATATTCTTTGGCTCCCCTTGTGTCGAATCAATAAATTTGGGTTGAATACTCTACCCTCGAAAACTATTGCGATCCCCTATACTTGTGGGTTATCACTTGCTCTGCAGCTCACCATCGATCATGTTGTGCGGCGAGCTACAGCCTCTAGGCGCTGACATGCCTATCTTGATCCGCAGTGCTGAAGCGCCATGCGCCAAGGGTCTGCTCAACCCTGGCGACAATGCACATCACGGCGTCGTCCATTGCGTTGCCGGGGAGCGCCTCGGGCTCGACGGGCCGTGGCGCCTTCTCGTTTTACTCATCGAGGAGGTTGATGGCAGAGGCGGCGCTTTGGTGGGTTGGCATGCTTGGAAAAGGTGGATGTGCTACAGGCTGCGCTTGTTGCCTCTGTGCGTCGTGCGTCGCCTAGGTTTATGTGCAATATCGCCGGGTGGCGGCGGGAAACCGGTGAGGAAATGGCGGGAAACGGTGCATGTTCATAAAATGCCATCAATTAATGGAAACTTAGCATAGAAGGAACATCGAGCTAGTACGATGCGTGCGGGCACATTGCTCGCCCAAGGCTATGATCCATATACTTGTGTGCCCAACAGAGCACACTATTCACAGTAAAGAATACTGTTCCGTTTATCCTAGTAGGGCAGTGGCGGCAAGCGTCACAAGAAGTAGATGATGATCAGATGATCATTTATCCTAGTTAGTATGCAAGTAATAGTTTACTTTGGTGTGTGGAAATGTCATGTGTGTACTAGCCACCTATGTAATTGGATGTTTGCCGCGTATCACACACATCTTGTTTACACGAAACATTTCTGTTCTCTTAGCTTAACACAAACAGTTTATCAGAATGAACTGTATGCCCTCCATTGCACACACCTTGATCTGGCTGAACCATTTCTGTTGCGTTGCCTAATCGAAAACAGTTCATCCGAGTGAACTGTATGTCGTATATCGCACACACCTTAATCTGGCTGACCGTTTCTTTTTTGTTGCCTAGTCACAAACAGTTCATCTGAGTAAACTGTAAGCTGTATATCGCACACACCTTCATCTGTCTGCCCGTTTCTGTTGTTCCGCCTCATCACAAACAGTTTATCCGAGTGAACTATATGCCGTATATCACACATGCCTTCATCTGGCTGCCCGTTTCTGTTGTTCTGCCTCATCGCAAACAGTTCATTGAACTGAACCGTATGCCCCGCATCGCACACGCAACTAAAATTTGAACCATGTTTGATGTATCCGCCATCGCAAACATTTTGCATCTTTTTTGATGGTTTTTTACATCACCGTTTGTGATTAATGCATCGCACACAGTTTTGTCGAAGGGTCTCTGATTGTAGTGTTGCGTTAGCAGCATCCTGCAATAGTGTGCCCCGGTATCGTATCACCATCACTTTTATTGCCTTTACCTATCTTAGTTCGATCTTTAGTTTTATCATGAGTTAGTTGAATAAAAAGTTTAGTGTGATCTATATTTGAGTATTATTTTCGTGATCCACCTATCTATGTAATCGAGTGAGAGCTATATAATAAAATTTAGTTTGAGTCTTTGCTTCTTTACTTTTATGTTGCAATCACATAAAAGGGAATAAATGAAAAGGATCATGTGCTAATCTTATGGTAAGTAATGACATCACATAAGGAAAAGTATAAGTGGTAAAATTTATTGGAGATTGACAAACATAGCATTGGTCAATGATGCAACTCATGAAATAATTAATAAGGGAAGAGAAGATTCACACGCAAATACACTATCTTGGACATCTTTTAAGATTGTGAGTCCCCATTAAATATTATATGTCAAAATTGTTGATGTTGGACAAGGAAGACAACGTAATGATTTATGTTTGTTCATATTCACATAGAAGTTATATTGTCATAGATCCTTCAACATGCGGTGCTTGCTCAATATCTTTATTAGCCAAAATTCCGCACTAAGTAGAGATACTACTTGTGCATCCAAAAACCCCAAACCCAAACTCATGTTTTGAGAGTCCACCATACCTACCTATGGATTGAGTAAGATCCTTCAAGTAAGTTGTCATAGTGCAATAAGGCAACAAAAATTGCTTCTAAATGTGTTGGATCATTTAGTGTAAGAGAAAATTGAGCGTTGTACGAACTTATGATGGCAAAGTAATAAAAGCGACAGACTACGTAATAAAGGTTGCTATCATAAGGGGCAATATAATGTGACGTTCTTTTGCATTAAGGGATATGGCATACAAACCAAAAAGCGCATGACAACCACTGCTTCCCTCTGCGAAAGGCCTATCTTTTACTTTCATGTATTTACTTTTATGCAAGAGTCAAAGTATTCTTCCATATTCTTATTATTTTCTCTTTTTGCAAGCATCATGTGGTGAAGAAAGATCTAGGCACATATATCCAGTTGGATATGAGTGAGCATGAGTTATTATTGTTGACATCACCCTTGAGGTGAATATGTTGGGAGGCAAAACTATAAGCCCCTATCTTTCTTTGTGTCCGGTTGAAACTTTTTGCTCATGGGTATGCTGTGAGTGTTAGCAATCATAGAAGATTAAATGATGGTTGAGTATGTGGACTTGCCAAAAGGTTCCAATATGTGACCCTTCCTAAAAATATAATGAATTATCGTTGGAAAGTTGACTGAGAACATAGTTTGTTGGTTTTTAATAGAGTTTATGCTTTATACTTCAATGTTGTGATGAATTGTTACTTGTTCATGAGAAGTTATATGACAAGAGTTATATGATAAAAGTTTTATATAAAGTTTGTTGTTGTTATGATAATAAGCATGATGCTACTATGTCTGTATTTTGTTTTTATCGACACCTCTCTCTCTAAGCATGTGGGCATGTTTTTCGATATCGGTTTTTGCTTGAGGACAAGCAAGGTCTAAGCTTGGGGGAGTTGGTACGTCCATTTTGCATCATGATTTACTACTGTTATTTCTAATGTTTTTATGCATAATAATGCTTTATGGAGTAATTCTAATGCCTTTTCTCTCATAATATGCAAGATTTACACAAAGATGGCGAATGCCGGCAGCTAGAATTCAGGACCTGAAAAAGCTGCGTCAGAGTTACCTATTCTGCACAACTCCAAATAAGCTGAAATTTCATGGAGAATTATTTTGGAATATATTAAAAATACTAGAAGTCTGGAGCAAATAACTACCGGAGGGGGGCCACCTGGTGAGCACAATACACCAAGGCGCGCCAGGCTCCCCAGGTGCGCCCTGGTGGGTTGTGCTCAGCCCAGCCCACCTTCGGTGCCCATCTTCTGGTATATAAGTCATTTTGACATAGAAAAAATAAGGAGAGGACTTTCGGGATGGAACACCGCCGTCTCGAGGCGGAACTTGGGCAGGAGCACTTTTGCCCTTTGGCGGAGCGATTCCACCGGGGGAACTTCCCTCCCGGAGGGGGAAATTAAAGCCATCATCATTACCAACAACCCTCTCATCTTTGGGTGGGCAATCTCCATCAACATCTACAACAGCACCATCTCCTCTCAAACCCTAGTTCATCTCTTGTGTTCAATCTTTGTACCGGAACCTTAGATTGGTACTTGTGGGTGACTAGTAGTGTTGATTACATCTTGTAGTTGATTAATATATGGTTTATTTGGTGGAAGATTATATGTTCAGATCCATTATGCTATTTAATACCCCTCTGATCTTGAGCATGATTATCATTTGTGAGTAGTTACTTTAGTTCTTGAGGTCACGCGAGAAATCATGTTGCAAGTAATCTTGTGAACTTGATATGTGTTCGATATTTTGATGATATGTATGTTGTGATTCCCTTAGTGGTGTCATGTGAACGTCGACTACATGGCACTTCAACATATTTGGGCCTAAGGGAATGCATTGTGGAGTAGTTATTAGATGATGGGTTGCTAGAGTGACAGAAGCTTAAACCCTAGTTTATGCGCTACTTCATAAGGGTCCGATTTGGATCCAAATGTTTAATGCTATGGTTAGATTTTATCTTAATACTTTTCTCGTAGTTGCGGATGCTTGCGAGGGGGTTAATCACAAGTGGGAGGTTTGTTCAAGTAAGAATAGCACCCCAGCACCGGTCCACCCACATATCAAATTATCAAAGTAGCGAACGCGTATCAAACCAACATGATGAAAGTGACAAGATGAAATCCCCGTGTGCCCTCAAGAACACTTTGCTTATTATAAGAGACCGTTTTGGCCTATCCTTTTGTAGTGCTCAAGATGCGATTCTTTCCCAATCACGTGATGAACTCATGATTGGGGCACAACTGCATTTCGAGCGCATAGCAAGGTGGATATCATTACAACATACCATGTACTAAATAGATGAGAATACAATATAAAGGCTTACACTCGCCACAAGCTACAACATGAATACAACAGTTCATCAATACATAGCAACCATCATACAAAAGAGCAGGATCCGACTACGGATGAAACCAAATGAAAAATAAGAATGGCAACCACCATGCTAATCCCAGGCTCCCGACCCGGAACCTATCCCTTGATCGAAGAAGAAGAAGCAAAAGAACTCCAAACAAGCAAGCATCGCTCTCACGTCAAAGCATCGCTTAACCTGTACCTGCAACTGTTGTTGTAGTAATCTGTGAGCCACGAGGACTCAGCAATCCCATTACCATGGGTATCAAAACTAGCAAAGCTTAATGGGTATGGAATGGATAAGTGGTGAGGTTGCAGCAGCACTAAGCATTGTATGGTGGCTACCTTACGAGTACAAGAGTAAGAAAAGAAACTACGCATAACGGTCGCAAACTAGTAATGATCAAGAAGTGATCCTGAACTACTTATGAGTCAATCATAACCCCACCATGTTCTCTCCTCGAACTCACTCGAAAAGAGACAGTCACGGTTACGCACGCGGTTGGTGTATTTTAATTCGGATCTGGTGTCAAGTTCTCTACAACTGGATATTAAAAATTCCCATCTGCCACATAACCATGGGCACGGCTTTCAAAAGTTCAAACCCTGCAGGGGTGTCCCAACTTAGTGCATGACAAGCTCTCACGATCCGCGGAGGCAAATCTCCATCTTGGGGACAACCCGATCAAACTCGAAATCCCTGTGCACAAGACATTTCGACAATGGTAAAACAAGTCCAGCAAGACCTCCCAACGTGCCGACACCCTGATAGTAGCCGCGCGTATCTCATCTCAGGCCACGGCGGATGAGCTATGGTTACAGTGACCAAATACCCCAAGTTGCCAAGGGGCGGCGCCGCAAGCTGCTCTAGTTTGGACCAACACTCATGAGGAGCACTGGCCCGGATTGTTAATTAAGTCCTTGGGGTCCGGAAAGTCCCTATGCAAGATTTAGTTGTTATTAGGCAAATGGTAAAGCCAATGTTGGGCCTTGCTGGAAGAGTTTTATTCAAAGCGAACTGTCAAGGGGGGCCCATAAACCCAGACCGTGTTAGGAACGCAAAATCAAGGAACATAACACCGGTATGATGGAAACTTGGGCGGCAAGAGTGGAACAAAACATCAGGCAAAAGGCCAAGCCTTCCACCCTTTACCAGGTATATAGATGCATTAATTAAATAAGAGATATTGTGATATCCCATGATCTCCATGTCCCCACATGGAACAACCTGCACTGCACCTGCAACTAGCAATGCTATAAGAGGGGCTAAGCAAGCGGTAACATAGCCAAACAACGGTTTGCTAGGAGGGTGGAAAAGGTTAGAGGCTATCATGGCAATTTGAAGGCTTGATAAACAAGTGGTAGGTAGCGCGACATAGTGATAGCATCGAGACAACTAGCAAAGCAAAGATAGTAGTGGTATCCAGGATAATGATCATCTTGCCTGAAATCCCGCTAGGAAGAAGACCGAATCCATGAAGTAGACAAACCAACGTAGTCGAACGCATCCTCACAATCACAACGAAACTGGAACTATCGAGAAGAAGCACAACCGGAAAGATGCAAACAACATGGTAAACAACCATCACATAAACATGGCATGATGCACAATCAAGTATGATGCATGTCCGGTTTAAAGATTCATGGCATGGCAAAGTGCAACAAACAATACTACAAGTTAAGTGGAGCTCAATATACAACGAGTTGCATATTGATGAAACACCACATTCAAATATTTAGTTCACTCTCGTTTATTCTACTCAACAATATTAAATGTTGGTGAACATGGCAAGAGGTGAAGCATAAGTAAATAACTATTTGGACAAGTTTAAATGAGGCCGGAAACAACAAACAACAATTCCGGAAAATCCCCATGTGCATATTTTGGATTTGGTAATGTTCTGCCCTATGCACAATTTTAGAGTTGTTAAACAGCAAAGTAAAGTGCACCATGTTAATCTATGCATTTTTCTAGACAATTTACATATAAAGTTTATTTAATTCGGAGCTACGGTTATTTAGTTACGAATAAATCATTTTAGCATGTCATTTATGCAAATTAATACAAACAGCAAGTTAAACACTTCAAACATGGATGAAAGTTGCATATTATGAAACTAGATGAAATTCTAAGCATTTTACATATATAAATTATTTACATATGATGCACGGTTCTGGAGTTATAAAATGCATGAACATGAGGGACTTTTCTGTAAAACTGTAAATCTCTGGATAATGCTAAATTCGCAAACCTGGAAAAAAACATTACGCGAAAGGACAGCATGGAAGGGCGAGGGAGTCTGGCCTGGTTCTGCTGGTGCTCCGGCGGCGTCGGAGGCCTCCGGCAAGCTCGAGGACGGGAGGAAGGAGGTACCCAGGGACGGGCGCTGGTGCGCGAGCAGAGGAG
Source organism: Thinopyrum elongatum (assembly GCA_011799875.1). Lineage (NCBI taxonomy): Eukaryota > Viridiplantae > Streptophyta > Magnoliopsida > Poales > Poaceae > Thinopyrum > Thinopyrum elongatum. The sequence goes on along the minus strand of CM022297.1, from coordinate 343,288,432 downwards.
CTCTTGCTCCTGTGGCCGCGGTCGGAGGCGGCTGCTGGTACACGAGCAGAAGAGCTCGGGCAGGACGGTGGTCTGGTGGCGAAGCGAGCTTGAAGGCCATGGCGGGGCTGGTCTCGGGAGGGGCTCGTCTCCCTGCGTCAATGAGGAGAGCGAGGAGAGGCTCCCGGTGGCTGGATGGATTTGTGGGTGGCAGCGAGTGAAGACCGAGGGGAACGGGTGTGGCTGCGCTAGTTGGGGATAGATCCCGAAGGAAGGAGGAGGTTGGCGCTTGGTGGTTGGCTGGGCGAGGGGATCGAGGGAGATCGGGCGAGGGGAACCCGATGTGGGAGGTGGAGTGGTGGCGACGACGGGGAGGATGGGACAACTCCCCTAGAAATTAGGGTTGGACTGTTTATATAGCAAGTTGAATTTGGGTAGGGGCTATTTGGTCCCTTTGATCGTAATCGGGCGGTCGAGAACACATAGCTTAGAGGAGTCCAACAAAGAACCGAAGATATTTTAGGGATGTTTGAGGTTGATCCGGATCCAACGGCAACGACTGAGCGGTTCGGGTTCTGGACAGTTTCGGACACGTGCGACGGGTTTGACGAAAGGCCATGGAGACAAGGTGGTTTGATGGGCTCAGAGAAGAGAGAGACGAGAGCGGTCCGGTTGACCTGAGAGGGGGTCAACGGAGACAAGGAAGAAGCGGCAACGTGCGGATGCAGGTTTTTATGAAAACACACGGATGCAATGCTCATGATGACATGATGAAATGCAACAAACAATTAAAACACACGGCGACAACGAAAAACATAGAAGGCGTCTGGAGTGTCGGTCTCGGGTCGTTACAACTCTCCTCCACTTACAAGAGATCTCGCCCCGAGATCTAGGGATGATAAATGGAAGAGGAAGAGAAGAGGTAAAACTAAGTTGCTTCTTTGACAAATGAGTGAAACCACGAACCTTAAAGGTTGCAAAGACATGAAAAGAACACAGGGGGCAAGGATGAATTGAAACCACTCTGGTTAAAATGAGATATAGAAGGAATGCGAAAGGACAAATTTTGGCAGCACTCCGGTTGAAGAGGAGTAAAACTTGATAAGATGAAAAGAACTTGAAGAGATGACACAACACTCCGGTTAAATGGATAAGCAAGGAAAAGAACATGATCTTGGCAAAACGAGATGATGGGACGAAGAGAGCAACATCACAATGCCTTCAGAACGAAAGAATAGAAGCTGAATCATTGGAAAGAAAAGAACGGAGAAGAAAACAACACCTTGCACCACAAGGATAAACTTGAAAGAGCAACCTTGCAAAGGAGGGTTGAACAGAGTTTTTGGATGATCAACAACGAAAAGATGTGATTCGCGTGGGCTTATGGAAACCATCTCAAAACTTGAGGTGATGTTCTGCCACTACCAAATGATTGATTAGTTCGAGGAACAAACAGATTAAAAACTCCACGTCAAAAGATAAGGGAGAATGAATTGCACTTCGAAATGCAAGATGTCGAATGCTTGAGCACCTCCAACAACACTTCGAGAATGAAATAAATCTTTGATGAACCACGATGAAGAAACTCTTGGAAGAACGCCAGAAATGAAAGGATTATGGAGAAGAATTGAAGGTTGAAAAGAACAAGAGTTGAAGACTTGCAATGATTTAGATGGAGCTTCGTGACAAGATAATTGAGAGAGCTTGGAACTCCAGAAAGAGAAAAAAAAGAAAGATGTAGCATCTCAAAGCGAGAATATGATATGATGAGCAAACTCCGAAAAGAAGAAATTAAATCACCTCGAGGAAAACAAGAATAAGATTTATTGTATGTTTATCCTTCGTCAACTTAAATTGATGGAAGCAATGGATTTGGCATACTACTTATTCCCATTGAAAAGGATTGAGGAGAGATATAGCGCAGACTTAACGGACCACCGGTAGGATTTTGGAAACAACGAATGAAATCATATGATAAATAAAGGGAGATGACTGTTGAATGAACCACCGTAAGAATTAAAATGAAGGAAGAAAAGAGAACGAAACACCGGGAAGAATTAGAAAACGAACGAAGATACTTGAGTGAATTTAGATACAAGAGAATGAAGAGATGACAAGCTCACTAGAGAATACTTGAACGATGCACCGGTAAGATTTGGAGAACGAGAGCTGAAAGCTTAGAATGAGTAATATTCAGAAATGATGGCCTTCGGATGATCGAGAAGGGAAAGCAACTCCTGAAATGCGTCGGATGGGTGAAAAGAAATCTCACAATCGAAAACAATTATGAGGATGGCATGAAGCTATAACCATGAATGTTCAAGAGAATGGACCAAGATTTAAGAGAAACTCTTCTTCGGTCTTGAAAGCTTATAATGACGACGAGATACACCACCATGAATTGTTTAGACACTCCGGGAGAATGAAAAGCGAAGAGGTTGAGCCCAAGACGAAAAGAATTTGAAAGCAAACTTGGAGGATACATTTGACTGATGAGAAATCATTCTTACGTCAAACTTTGAAAGAATTTAAGAATCACTCCAGATAAATTAGAAGAGTCAGGTAAGATCCTGGGAAAAGACTTGTGGGTTACGGGCAAACTCAAAAGAAACACCGTTGGAAGAAATGCTTATAAAGAGATTATGCACCGGTTGAATTAAATGGCTTGCATGAGATAACAATCTCCAAATAGCTTGAACGGATTAAGAATGGAAACACGAATCTTCTGAGATATCTTCAGCACTTCGGATACAAGTATCGCGAGGTTAATGATCAAGAGATGCTTGGATAAGAACTTCCAACATGAGAAAGCATTTAACAAAAGAAAAGGGATATGATCAACACCGAAAGCTTGCATTGAATCCACCGTAAGAATATGAAGATCAAAGAATGATGAACTTGAAACTCCTGAGAATCTTCACGAGAATCCACCAGATTGAAACTTGAAAGAAAAGGATGAAGAGACCTCACATCAATAAAATGGATACTTGATTAAGAAATCAGAGTCCTTGAAGAAAATGTGGGATGGTGGGAAAACAAAGGCAACTTGGGACGGATGAAACGGACAAATCCTCAAGCTTCTCAATGGCGCCCGACGGGAATAACTTGAAGAGAAGTGCACCGGTTGAAAAGGATTGACATGACAATCTCGATGATCAAGAAGGATTAGCACTCACATAGAAATATGAGAACACCGGAAAGGTATGGAATTAACACTCGATATTGAAGCAACTCGAATACCGCAACTCAAAACAAAACAAAGGATTGGCTTGTAGAATAAGCCGGAACAAACATATGATAGAGATTTCGTTCGAAATTTTTGTGGTGGGGCCCACACGGGCTCGATCATACAGCACCATCATGTACAAGGCAGTGCACATGACATATGAAGTGTCCTCGAGTCAGCATAGCCAAGGACTCTTTAAGACACAATGAGACCACTGTAAAAATGACCGTGGACAGGCGGACCACTAGACGTCGAACCCCAATCTCATAGCATGCATTTGTCGGAAAGATATCCTAGGTAACTACTTGAATTCCCACCTATGAAGTCCCGAAACTTTCTGGTTATGCAACCTGGTGTTGGGGATACAGGGAGGCACAAATATCTCACACAACTAATAGATCATACACTCCAACTGTATCCATCCGTCAACACATAACCAAGAAAACCTCAGAAATCGTGTACCTCAGACCTTCGAAAAACATCCGATATACTAGCTGTGGCAATACATCTGATCGCTCTCCCCAGTATTGGGTAGCGCCAAACTACTCTCACCACAAAGAGTATAGAAGCGCTTTCGATGTCGGCGTCCTCTGGTATTCTAGAACTGAAATGATAAGCACTGTGACGAAACCACCTTGGAGCTCAACTCCCCAGGACACTGCCACAACCCCTAAATGTCAGGAGGCACCAAGACAGAATTCCCGTCACAATGATATCAGACCGATTCCACAATACCCGCGTGATCCTAAAAAAAATTTGAGTGAAAAAGGAGAGTAATGAAAACAAAAACACCTACGTCATGATTCCTCACCAGAGTGACGAAGGGGCTAAGGAGTAAAAAGAATTCCTACTCTCTGATATAACTAGACTCAAAATAGTTTTTTTAGACTCAACAATGGCAACGGTTCGATCAATCAAGGGGGCACCTGCGGTCTTTAAGGCTTTGATACCAACTTGTAGCGCTCAAGATGCGATTCTATCCCAATCACGTGATGAACTCATGATTGGGGCACAACCGCATTTCGAGCGCATAGCAAGGTGGATATCATTGCAACATACCAAGTATTGAATAGATGAGAATACAAGATAAAGGCTTACACTCGCCACAAGCTACAACATGAATACAATAGTTCATCAATACATAGCAATCATCATACAGAAGAGCTGGATCCGACTACGGATGAAACCAAACGAAAAAGAAGAATGACATCCACCCTGCTTATCCCAGGCTCCCGAACCGGAACCTATCCCTTGATCAAAGAAGAAGAAGTAGAAGAACTCCAAACAAGCAACCATCGCTCTCACGTTAAAGAATCACTTAACCTATACCTGCAATTATTGTTGTAGTAATCAGTGAGCCACGAGGACTCAGCAATCCCATTACCATGGGTATCAAAACTAGCAAAGCTTAATGGGTATGGAATGGATAAGTGGTGAGGTTGCAGCAGCACTAAGCATTGTATGGTGGCTACCTTACGAGTACAAGAGTAAGAAAAGAAACTACGCATAACGGTCGCAAACTAGTAATGATCAAGAAGTGATCCTGAACTACTTACGAGTCAATCATAACCCCACCGTGTTCTCTCCTTGAACTCCCTCAAAAAGAGATAGTCACGGTTACGCATGAGGTTGGTGTATTTTATTTCAGATCTGGTGTCAAGTTCTCTACAAACGGATATTAAAAATTCCCATCTACCACATAACCGTGGGCACGGATTTCAAAATTTCAAACCCTGCAGGGGTGTCCCAACTTAGTCCATGACAAACTCTCATGATCCGCGGAGGCAAATCTCCATCTTGGGGACAACCCGATCAAACTCGGAATCCCTGTGCACAAGACATTTCGACAATGGTAAAACAAGTCCAGCAAGACCTCCCAACGTGCCGACACGCTGATAGTAGCCGCGTGTATCTCGTCTCAGGCCACGACGGATGAGCTATGGTTACAGCGACCAAATACCCCAAGTTGCCAACGGGCGGCGCCGCAAGCTGCTCTAGTTTGGACCAACACTCATGAGGAGCACTGGCCCGGGTTGTTAATTAAGTCCTCGGGGTCCGAAAAGTCCCTATGGAAGTTTTAGTTGTTATTAGGCAAATGGTAAAACCAATGTTGGGCATTGCTGGAAGAGTTTTATTCAAAGCGAACTGTCAAGGAGGGCCCATAAACCCCGACCATGTTAGGAACGCAAAATCAAAGAACATAACACCGGTATGACGGAAACTAGGGCGGCAAGAGTGGAACAAAATATCAGGCAAAAGGCCAAGCCTTCCACCCTTTACCAGGTATATAGATGCATTAATTAAATAAGAGATATTGTGATATCCCATGATATCCATGTCCCCACATGGAACAACATGTACTGCACCCGCAACTAGGAATGCTATAAGAGGGGCTGAGCAAGCGGTAACATAGCCAAACAACGGTTTGCTAGGAGGGTGGAAAAGGTTAGAGGCTATCATGGCAATTTGGACGCTTGATAAACAAGTGGTAGGTAGCACGACATAGCGATAGCATCGAGACAACTAACAAAGCAAAGATAGTTGTGGTATCCAGGATAATGATCATCTTGCCTGAAATCCCGCTAGGAAGAAGACCGAATCCATGAAGTAGACGAACCAACGTAGTCGAATGCATCCTCACAATCACAACGAAACCGTAACTATCGAGAAGGAGCACAACCGGAAAGAAGCAAACAACATGGCAAACAACCATCACATAAACATGGCATGATGCACAATCAAGTATGATGCATGTCCGATTTAAAGATTCATGGCATGGCAAAGTGCAATAAACAATACTACAAGTTAAGTGGAGCTCAATATGCAACGAGTTGCATATTGACGAAACACCACATTCAAATATTTAGTTCACTCTCGTTTATTCTACTCAACAATATTAAATGTTGGTGAACATGGCAAGAGGTGAAGCATAAGTAAACTAACTATTTGGACAAGTTTAAATGAGGCCGGAAACAACAAACAACAATTCCGGCAAATCCCCATGTGCATATTTTGGATTTGGTACTGTTCTTCCCTATGCACAATTTTAGAGTTGTTAAACATCAAAGTAAAGTGCACCATGTTCATCTATGTATTTTTCTAGACAAGTTACATATAAAGTTTATTTAATTCGGAGCTACGGTTATTTAGTTATGAATAAATCATTTTAGCATGTCATTTATGCAAATTAATGCAAACATCAAGTTAAATACTTCAAACATGGATGAAAGTTGCATATTATGAAACTAGATGAAATTCTAAGCATTTTACATATATAAATTATTTACATATGATGCACGGTTCTGGAGTTATTAAATGCATGAACATGAGGGACTTTTCTGTAAAACTGTAAATCTCTGGATAAAGCTAAATTCGCAGAGCTGGAAAAAAACATTACGCGGGCCGAATTAGAGCACAGAGGGCTGGGGTTCTCACCACGGGCTCATGGCTGAGGGCGTGGCTGCGGCCTGTTGCAGCTAGGCCGAGGCGAGGGCGAGGCCCACGCGTGAAGCAGAGGGCGCGAGGCGATGCAGGGCTCGGCTCAACACGGGCTAGCAGAGGCGTGTCGTCCTCCCTGCTTGAGCGAAGTAGAGGTGGGGCTTGCTGACCGATGGCGGCGCAACGGCAGGGTCAGTGGCGCGGGTACTTGGAGCTCGGGGAGGATCCGGGCGATGGTGGCTTGTAGCAAGGGCGGGAGGTGAGGCGGATGAGCAGCTACGGGCCGGACCCAGTCCGTGGCGGCAACGCGGGCGAAGCTCCTGTAGGCAAACAGAGAGGAAGGAGGCTGGGTGAGAGAGAGATGGGAGAAATCGAGAGGAAAGAGGTAGGAGACGAAAGGACAGCATGGAAGGGCGAGGGAGTCCGGCCTGGTTCTGCTGGTGCTCCGACAGCGTCGGAGGCCTCCGGCAAGCTCGAGGACGGGAGGAAGGAGGTACCCAGGGACGGGCGCTGGTGCGCGAGCAGAGGAGCTCTTGCTCCTGTGGTCGCGGTCGGAGGCGGCTGCTGGTACACAAGCAGAGGAGCTCGGGCGGGACGGTGGCCTGGTGGTGAAGCGAGCTTGAAGGCCATGGCGGGGCTGGTCTCGGGAGGGGCTCGTCTCCCTGCGTCGATGAGGAGAGCGAGGAGAGGCTCCCTGTGGCTGGATGGATTTGTGAGTGGCAGTGAGTGGAGACCGAGGGGATCGGGTGCGGCTGCGCTAGTTGGGGATGGATCCCGAAGGAAGGAGGAGGCTGGCGCTCGGTGGTTAGCTGGGCGAGGGGATCGAGGGAGATCGGGCGAGGGGATCCCGATGTGGGAGGTGGAGTGGCGGCGACGACAGGAAGGATGGGATAGCTCCCCTAGAAATTAGGGTTGGACTGTTTATATAGCAAGTTGAATTTGGGTAGGGGATATTTGGTCCCTCCGATCTTAATCGGGAGGTCGAGAATACATAGCTTAGAGGAGTCAAACAAAGAACCGACGATATTTTAGGGATGTTTGAGGTTGATCCGGATCCAACGGTAATGACTGAGCGGTTTGGGTTCGGGGCAGTTTCTGACGCGTGCGAGGGGTTTGACGGAAGGCCATGGAGACAAGGGGGTTTGATGGGCTCAGAGAAGAGAGAGAGGAGAGCGGTCCGGTTGACCTAAGAGGGGGTCAACGGAGACAAGAAAGAAGCGGCAACGAGCGGATGCAGGTTTTTATGAAAACACGCGGATGCAATGCTCATGATGACATGATGAAATGAAACAAACAATTAAAACACACGGCGACAACGAAAAACATGGAAGGCGTCTGGGGCGTCGGTCTCGGGTCGTTACACCTTTGCCACTAAAGTATTGGGCTACCTTGCTGCACTTTATTTACCATTACCGTTACTTGTCCGTTACAAATTATCTTGCTATCAAACTACCTGTTACCGACTATTTCAGTGCCTTGCAGAAAATACCTTGCCGAAAAGCACTTGTCATTTCCTTTTGCTCCTCATTGGGTTCGACACTCTTACTTATTGAAAGGACTACGATTGATCCCCTATACTTATGGGTCATCACTCCTCGTCTTCGTGGAAGAGGGGATCGGCGTCTCGACGGAATGTCCCCAGCTCGGTTGCAGGGCAATTTAACTCTTTGGCCCAGAGGCTCCATTGCTGGTTAAATGCATTGGATGTTTAGCAAGGGGGAGGCATACTATTCGGTAATGAGAGGGTTGGAGGGGACTTACTCTGTCGCCGGGATTATAGTAAGATAGGCCGTCTCTAAACTTCCTTTTGGCGAAATCCGCAGCTTCACCCTTATATAGGCCGGCCATGACCTCACTTAAGGCTACGGCATCAGCAAAGCTTCTCCGGATTGACTGTGTCACATCGCTGGTCCCATTGTACATATACAGTGGATGTTGTCGTTGCCGAAGGGGTTGGATTCTTTGTTCAATGGTCGTAGCCATCACGTCTATAATGGCAAGGCATGTACTTGCCAGGAACCTCACCTTCACCGCGAGAGGATCCACGACGGTGTCATCCCATTGAGCATGGCTCCGTGGCCTCTAGCTATAGAGTTTCTTAGGAGGATCCGAGGAGAAGGGCGGAAGCCCGGGCCGACCTGGCTCATGTAGTGGCACATCGGCCATATAGAACCATTTCGACACCCACGTGTCATCTTCTCGAGGAGTGCTGATAGGATAGCTGGGGCAGGCTATTCTGCACACCTCGGCCTCTCCTACCTCAGGCAATTTCTTGTCTCGAGAGCAGGGCATCACGCAGAAATATAGTCTCCATGGCCCAAAGCGGGCCTCGCATCCGAGGTACATCTCACACTAGGCGACGAACACTGCGATGTATAGAATTGAGTTGGGGGTCAGATGGTGGTGTTGGATCCCGTAGAACTCGAGCAAGCCACAAAGGAAGGGAAGGATTGGAAACCCTAACCTGCGGAGAAGGAATGGAACGAAGCATACCAGCTCATCCCCATGCGGGATGGGATAGCAGTCAGCGTGTGTCTACTTGTCAATGGACACAAGGCCAGGGCGGGTGTCGGTTTCAAAACCGGCAGATATCGGGTAGGGGGTCCCGAACTGTGCGTCTAAGGTCGATGGTAACAGGAGACGGGGGACACGGTGTTTACCCAGGTTCGGGCCCTCTCTATGGAGGTAATACCCTACGTCCTGCTTGATTGATCTTGATGAGTATGAGTATTACAAGAGTTGATCTACCACGAGATCGTAATGGCTAAAAACCCTAGAAGTCTACCCTGTCTGATTATGATTGTCCCTATGGACTAAACCCTCCGGTTTATATAGACACCGGAGGGGACTAGGGTTGTACAAAGTCAGTTACAGAGAAAGGAATCTTCATATCCGAACGCCAAGCTTGCCGCCCACGCCAGGGAGAGTCCCATCCGGAAACGGGAGAGAGTCTTCTGTCTTGTATCTTCATGGCCCATCAGTCCGGCCCATGTTGCGTAGCCTGGACGCCTGAGGACCCCTTAATCCAGGACTCCCTCAGTAGCCCCTGAACCAGGCTTCAATGACGATGTGTCCTGCATGCAGATTGTCTTCGGCATTGCAAGGCGGGTTCCTCCTCCGAATACTCCAGAACAGACTTCGAGCACAGAAAGCGTGTTCGGCTTTGCAAAAACAAGTACCACACACAACCGCAGAGAGTATAATATTTCACGAGTCCAATCTGCTGACAACTTTTTGTAACACGACACCACGTTCCTGCACGGTCATTATTTCGAACCGTTTTCTTTTTAGCCTCCCGCTCCATGTTTCGAGAAGCGGTTTTATTGGCACGTCTTATCGAAGCAGAGATCATGTCCCCTTATTACGGGATTCTCATCAATACGGGCGTGGGTAACCCAACCGTCTGGTTGCTATGATTCCTTGGGAATAGGCAGGTTTTGAGGCCTAGGAGGAGGCGTTTAGATATTCATCGCCTTTATAAAGGGGCACGGACCCATCCTTCTCCTCTACGCTTTCCCCTCCCCTCATCCTTTCCAACCTCGAGTTCTACCACCCAAGGTTCAATTTCTTTGTTCCGAGTCTCTTAGCCATGTCCGGACCCAACCTTCAAGGCCGGTGGGTGGCCTCCTCCGTCACAGAGGAGGATATCGCGATGCTCCGGGCGGCAAAATACCTGACCACGGAAATCCCCCACAGGCTCCCTGCTCAAGGGCAGGTCATTCCTACTCCCAGATCCGGCGAGAGGGTCGTATTCATCTCTCACTTCCTCCGAGGGCTAGGGTTCGCTCTCCATCCCTTCATTCGTGGACTCATGTTCTATTACGGGCTAGATTTTCATGATCTAGCTCCGGACTCCTTTCTTCACATCTCAGCGTCCATCGTCATGTGTGAGGCCTTTCTCCGTATTCCCCCGCACTTCGACTTATGGCTTAAGACCTTTAATATGAAGCCGAAGGTAGTCGATGGGAAGCAAGCGGAGTGCGGCAGTGCGATGGTGAGCAAACTCGCCCACACACCTTGGCCAAAAGGCTCTTTCATGGAAACCTCCAACCTATGGCAACGGGAGTGGTTTTATATCCCTGAACACCGTGGTACCAAGTGGGCAGCTACACCTGCATTCCGGCCTGGCCCTCCATTACGGCTCGCATCATGGATTAATAAGGGGCTGGACTGGGGATCAACGGACAAAGTGCAGAAGCTTCAAAGCCGCATCCGGAGCCTCCTCGAGAAGGACACTGGCCTCGTCGACGTAATCCAGGTAATGCTAGTCCGCCGGGTCCTGCCGTGCCAGCGACGGCCCCTCCGCATGTCGGAGTTCAATCCGGAAGGACCATGGACTCTTCAGCACTTCTTTGGCACGACGCACAAAGGAATGTGGAAGTTATTCTTCGGGACATGAAAACAGTGGCCGGATACTACCAAGGACATCGGCCTTGACTGCAACCATCCGGATACCTCGGTAGGCCCTCGACTCCTAAACACAGCTTAGTTAAATATCTCATAACAATATACTGAGAAAACCGTCTTCGACCAGGGCTGGATCAAGAAGGCGGAAAGAATTAGGTGTTCGGCCCCTCTTCCCGAAGACTCAGTAGATCCTGTGTTAACAAGGATGCTGGCTCCGGCGCCATACCAAGTGTCGGCGAAGGGGGACAAAGAGGAGAGCAAGAAGGCCGAAGGTGGCCTCTATTCTAGAGGTACACCAGACACTATGTCCAGGGAGATTGGAACTCCCTCTTCCGAAGACAAAACAGAAGGAGAAACTGACATCCCCTCTCCCGATGGGAAGAAGAGGGCCGCCTCTGAAGATTTGGAAGCAAAGGCTCCTAAACGAGGGAAGACGTCCCTGTCAGGTGGCTCGGGTTCAGAAGACGACATTGTGGCGCAGTTCCTCAGTAAGGACAAGCCTTTAGCCGAATCGTAAGTGAACAGAGGCGTCCGAAACATATCCCATTGCTTTCTGGTTACCAGGGTAACATTTAAAATATATGTTTGCAGTCCGGCATGCAGTCTTCCTCAACAGTCCTCCTCCTTGGGGGATCTTCTTTCGGAGATGATGGAAAGCGAGACGCCTCCACAGACCTTCTCGCCCGACAGGGCAGACGACTCCGAGGTGTCGTCCCGGAGGATCTCTCCCGACCAACAAGCGGTGCGAGGGATAATGAAAACTACGCCCGAAGGTGATACTTCGGCCGTCCAGAGTCCGGGGCATGCGGACCCTATGAGGACCAACAATAAAGGGCCCAGACTATCCGGTCTACAGCCGGGGACGACTCTAGAGCCGGACAAACATATTCTTTCCAAGGGAGTCCGTACTCCCACGGCCGCTCCCAGGGATCCGGGGGCACCGGATACAATGACGGGCATGCTGCAACATGCGTCCGTTTCAGAGGAACATCGTACCTTAATGGGTACCATTGTTAAGAGGATTCTGTCCGCGAAAAGCAGATTGAATGAATCCTTCATGAGCCTGCTAAGAGGCTTCGAGGTATGCAATGTAATATCTTTAATTGCACTTCTACGTGCAAAATGCACCTGTGTATAGATAGTAGCCCCTGAGACTCTGGTTGCCATCCGAAGGGAGGCGATCAGAGGATCAAAAAAGATATTCCCAGGAAATAATCTGATGATTTGGAACACAGGCTGTTTCATCCATGACGACTACCCAAGCTACAGAGGTTGCAAGGCTGAAGCAGAAACTTGATGTGGCGGATGATGACCTCACGCTTATTAACAGGCGGCTCGACGAGGCGCAAGGTATGTTTTTGGGGCCGTCAGTATATGTACGTATGATAATATGAGCATGACGCTGAAAATTGTATACTGAGATATGCATAACTGTAGATAATGCTGCCGCAGTTGAGGCCCTACGGGCTGAGCTTGCCCGAGCCAAGGAGCAAGCCAGGATGAGTGAGGCGGCTGCCAAGAAGACAGCCGCTGAGTTAAAGGCCGAACAGGCTGCTCGGTGCCAGTGCGAGGAGAGAATATCTACCATGATGCACAAGTTAAAGGATGCCAATGTTCGATGCGAATTCCTCGAGAAGGATAACAAAGCCAGAACGGTCAAACTCGGCAAGGCCTTGCAAGAGGCAAGAGAAGCACGGTCCGAGTCTAGAGCGGCTCGGGAAGAAATCCGGCAAGCTGGGGAGATAGCGGCCGGTAAGCCTTTCTTATTATAGACTAAATTCGGCGATCCGAAGTATGCCCCCCTTAATCAAATGTGGAGTTCTCCAGACGCATTCTTGGACTTGCCGAAGAGTGTCTCCGATGCGGTGCAGTTTTTCCAAGCGCAAGAAGGACGTGCAACGGAGAAGATTTTCTGGTCGCAATTCAGCATGTCGAAGCGTCCGTTGTTGCTGAACAAACAGATGGCCCAGTGGGCCGAGCTCCACAAGATATCCGGATCTGCCATGAAGGACGTCGTGGTCCGGCTGTGGCCGACTGAGCCAATTCCGAATAATTATTTCGGTTTGGTGCAGCGACTTGTTGATGCGGTGCCGCGTATCAACGCTGTTAAGCGGTCAATGTGCATTGAGGGTGCACGGATGGCCTTTGCCCGCGTCAAGGCGTACTGGGCGAAGATGAAGGACACCGATATTGCAGCGAAGAGTCCACCCGAGGGCCAGGACCATCACACACCAGAGCATTATTTTGAGGACGTCCTAGAGGGTGCCTGCTTGATAGAGGGTCAGTGCTCGAAAGATATGATGTTCGAGTGAATATACCAAGTTTGTAAAAACAATATTATGGTATATTAAGGCCATATTTTTATAATTTTGCCTGAAAGTATTGGTTCCTCCTGTGCGACCGTTCTTTGTATAATCTAAAAGTTTGCCAGTCGTCGGCTTCAGCCCCCTCGCATATAATGCGGGGGTGTTCGGAAAAGCACTTGATCACTCTTTGACCCAACGTCTTGGTCCATGAAGGAGGTGTCAATGCGGCGAACTAGGCAATCGGACTATAGGGCTTTAACACTTTCACTTAGCCATAGGAGTTTGATGGCGGGTCTACGATATAGCCCCTGGTATGTGCGCGTTTACCCGAATACGGTCCGTTACATAGGTGACCAAAAAAAATGGTCCTTCGTGTAATACGGAAAGAATCGCTAAGGATTCTGATGAGTCATCGAGTGGTTGACCAGCTCTCGCCGCATCATGACAGTCTGTTTTCGGCTTTCTCTACTGAGGTGCTCATCCGGATGATTCAGGACACAATCACAGTAGTTCTCCCTTTACTACCCTAGCCGATATAGCGGAATGTAAAGTAGTAAGCACAGGAGCCGGGCAACCCAACTATTGACCAAAGACATGATTCGGAGCTGATGCATATAAGGCCAAACTCATGACGCCGAAGTGTGCTGAAAAGCTGTTCGGACTTGTCGGCAACTCATATGTTGCCGTATCGAGCCCCTGGCAATTTGTGCCGAGGTGCGTTCATGAAACAACCGAAGAAGCAAAATTCAGAACGTAGAACAAGCGAATACTGAATACAGGTTATGTTCACTGGAATCTGATTGATACGTCAAACGCAATTCTACAGATTATAACACCCCTACCCAGGCTATTTAACATGCCGGGGGCCGAGGGTTGAGGAAAAAGGCAATTTACAGGTTTAAAATAAAGAGTGCGGTCTTACAAAAATCATTAGGACCTCCTGTCGCACGTCTGCGCTGCCTTGCCTCGGTGAAAGGACTTCTTGGTAGAAATAGCCTTTGGTTATTTATACGAAGCCGGACTGTAGAAAGAGTCCGTAAGATGACCAGGCTTTGAATCACCTGTTGTAAAGGATAAAAAAAAGTAGTTAGAAAAAGTAAAAAGGCTATGAGAGTGCGGACCGCATTGTAAGCCTGTCCGTACTGTGCCTCCGCCGATGACCATGGTATTTTAAGTGCATAATTATATATGCGCGGTATAAACTTCGCGGCTATATGGGGCGGACAACAAAGGCCAAACTGCTAATCCAGCTTTGAGATTGATTGGTCCTATTTAGTAGAGACCGGCAGCTTGACGGCCGATGGGATATGCGGCTTAATAAGGCCGCTTTGTACTTCGGCTGCAGCAGCCATAGTATGCTCCTCTGTACGGAGGGAGCATTCCGTATTTCCGTTTATCGTGATGACGCCGCGTGGACCGGGCATCTTAAGATTGAAATAGGTGTAATGTGGGACCGCATTAAAACGAGTAAAAGCGGTACGCCCGAGTAGTGCGTAGTAGCTGCTGCGGAGCGGTACAATATCGAAGGTCAAGCCTTCGCTTCTAAAGTTGTTCGGAGAGCCGAAAACGACTTCCAATGTAATTGATCCCGTGCAGCGAACTTCTACACCGGACACTGCACCTTTGAAGGTGGCTGTGGTGGGCTTGATTCGTGAAGGATCAATGCCCATTTTGCGAACAGTGTCTTGGTAGAGTAGATTAAGACTACTGCCGCTGTCCATAAGGACTTTCGTGAGATGGAACCCATCAATAATTGGATCGAGGATCAGAGCTGCCGAACTTTCGTGATGGATACTGGCTGGGTGGTCCTTGCGATCAAAAGTGATCGGGCAGGCCGCCCATTGGTTTAATTTTGGGGTGCCTGGCTCTATGGCATTGGCGTCCTGTAGTGCGCGCTTGCGCTCTTCTGTAGGGATGTGTGTCACGTATACCATGTTGACTGTTTTTACTTTGCGGGGAAATTGCTTCTGACCCCCGGTGTTTGGTTGGCGAGTTTCTTCGTCATCGCTGTCACTGGGCGGCCCCTTCCCCTTGTGTTCGGCGTTAAGCTTGCCGGCTTGTTTGAAGACCCAACAGCTTCTGTTGGTGTGATTGGCTGGTTTACCGGGGGTGCCATGAATCTGGCAGGGCCGATCCAGTATCTTGTCTAAATTGGATGGTCCGTCTCTATTTGCCTTGAATGGCTTTTTAAATTGACCGGCTTTGGAGCCGCTGAATCCGGCGTTTACCGCCGTGTCTTGCGTTCCTTCATTATTATTTCGACGCTTGTGTTTCTTGCATCGTGGCCTGCCGTTGCCGTCTCGAACTTTGGAAGTGCCCGGATCTCTGGTGCTGGTCCCTTTAATTTTAGTGGGAGCTATTTGATGGCGTGGAGGTCATCACCGCGGGCCATGTGGATATGGAGAAGGAAATCTTCAATCCATACTGCGAGATCCGTTGTTCCATCGTATGATTCGATATTCATGGGTTTAAACCCTTCCGGGAATTCGTGTTCCATTACTTCATCAGTGAAGTAAAGGGGATGTGCGGCGCCTCTGTATCGGGCCAAGTCGCAACATAGTGCGGATGTAGTCCGTCTGCAGTTTTCGGCCCGGACGTGGTTATGCTCGGTACGTCTGGCTTCAATGCCGTCGTCGCGCGCTAGGGCATGCCCCCGCGATCCATAGATCGATCTGGACTGACCTGCTCTGTTCTCCAGGTTTTGCCGCAGGTCATATGTGTATTCTCGAGTTGTGGTGTCTTTGCCTTTACGGCGAGGTAGTATGGGCAGGTGTTTGACTTGAGCTGCCGCTTTGTCCCGGCCACGTGGTGGTCGGTCAGCCGCATTACGTGTAGATGGCATGGGCTCAAGTGCCTCGTCGTCGAATTGGGGTAGCAATTTGTGCTTCGAGTAACTTTTAATGGGGCGCACGAGTCCGTATTCCTCGGCTGCCAGGACATCAGTCCATCTGTCGTTGAGCAGATCTTGATCAGCTTGAAGCTGCTGCTGTTTCTTTTTCAGGCTCCTTGCAGTGGCTATTAGCCGGCGCTTAAAGCGCTCCTGCTCGACGGGTTCCTCAGGCACGATAAAGTCTTCATCACCGAGGCTCACCTCATCTTCGGAGAGTGGAAGATAGTTGTTGTCCTCGAGTCTTCGTTTATGGCCTGTTCATCAGGGCTGACTTGCCCATCTTCCCTACCGTCCTGTTCGGAAGTCGGCTCGGCGGGATCTTCTTTGTCTTCAGCACCGTCCGGAGTATTGTTTTCTCTTGTGCCGGTATTGCTGTCTTTTCCACGGCGTGATTTAGAGCGGTGCCGCTGACGTCGGCGCTTTGGCTGTGTCTCAGGAGGTTTATTCTCGACTGGATCTTTCTCGTTATCGCCGTTATTCTCTATGGGAGTATCCACCATGTACACGTCATACGTGGAGGTGGCTGTCCAGCGCCCAGTAAACGACGTGTTTTGGGCCTGCTCCTCTGCGGCATCGTCGTCCATACTGTCGATGTCTTCAGAGTCGTGATCGAGCATGTCGGTTAAGTCTTCGACAGTGGCAATGAAGTGGGCGGTGGGTGGGAAGCGAAATTCTCCGTCATCAGCATCCAGTTCAAACCGGATATAATTCGGCTGTGAGTCCCCCACTAAGGAGAGGGTTTTTAATCATTTGAGCACATCACCCAAAGGTGAGTGTCGAAAGATGTCCGCGGAGCTGAACTCGATGATCGGCGCCCGATCGAGCTTGACGGGCGCGGACGTACGCGGTTTGGACCCTGTGGCCGGAGACGAATCCGAGGTTCCTGTGACACAGATCCCGTTCAAAGTTGGGTCTGTGTGCGGCTCCAACGCCGCTGAGTCTGCGGCTTCCGTGGTGGGGTTGAGCTTCCCGTCCTCGGATGGCGCAATCTGCTCCGGATCTAGGGCCAGGGCAGTTACAGGCGCTATCTCCCGGGTATGGTCCGATGACAGATTTAGGTCATGTTCATCGTGGTGGTAGGGAGCGGCTGCCATGGGCTCGAATCCGTCGAAGATCAAGTCTCCATGGATATCAGCAACGTAGTTCAAGCTTCCAAACCTGACCTGATGGCCAGGGGCGTAGCTGTCGATCTGCTCTAGATGGCCAAGCGAGTTGGCCCGCAGTATGAAGCCGCCGCATATGAAGATCTGGCCAGGGAGAAAAACCTCCCTCAAGGCCGCATCGTTACGGATGATTGATGGAGCCATCGAGTCTTCTAGCGACGACACATCGGAACTCTCAATGAAAGCACCAATGTCGGTGTCAAAACCGGTGGATCTCGGGTAGGGGGTCCCGAACTGTGCGTCTAAGGTCGATGGTAACAGGAGACGGGGGACACGGTGTTTACCCAGGTTCGGGCCCTCTCTATGGAGATCTAACCCTACTTCCTGCTTGATTGATCTTGGTGAATATGAGTATTACAAGAGTTGATCTACCACGAGATCGTAATGGCTAAAAACCCTAGAAGTCTAGCCTGTCTGATTATGATTGTCCCTATGGACTAAACCCTCCGGTTTATATAGACACTGGAGGGGACTAGGGTTGTACAAAGTCGGTTACAGAGAAAGGAATCTTCATATCCGAACGCCAAGCTTGCCGCCCATGCCAGGGAGAGTCCCATCCGGACACGGGAGAGAGTCTTCTGTCTTGTATCTTCATGGCCCATCAGTCCGGCCCACGTTACATAGCCTGGACACCCGAGTACCCCTTAATCCAGGACTCCCTCAGTGGGTGGAAGCATAATCTGGATCCGACAGATATACTTGTGTGGAAAGCCAATTCAACTAAAGGCGTGTAATGATGCAACTCCCCCAGTCTACTTTGAGGGGACTGTGTGGGCGCTTGGAAGAACCAGCTTCGATCGCCATTGATGGAACTTCTTAGACTCGAGTTTGGGGATGGGGAACGGTATTGAGCAATAGAAGGCGAGATGTCCAGGACGCATTGGATCGTCAATTTGGGTCCGTCGCAAGTTAAATAAAGCAAATTGGAGTGACGCTTTGACGTCTGGTCATAAAGGTAGCACGGTTCCCTAGACGGTGTGGAGCACGAGGCAGTGTAAAGATGGTACCTGTGCTGAATAAAAGCTCGACAACTCATGACGGGAACTTGCCTGCCAAGCCGAAGACCGTTCAGCCAAAAATAGTACCCGAGGAAGATTGTCAACCTCTGCTTCGAAGACAAGTTTGGGGGCTACTGATGGTGTCCTGGGCTAGCGGCTCCTAGCCTAGTTGGGCTAATGTATGGGCCAGAGTCCTAGCCCTTTGAGGAAGTAAGACTCCAGAGACCTTTGAAGTGCGGCGACCGAAGACTTGGCGTATACATCAAGTATGTTTAGATTCGGCATGTAAATCCTTAGATGGCAACCGACCATGTGTAACCCTAGATACCTCCTAGTGCCTATATAAACTAGGAGGTTTAGTCCATAGAGGCGAATCCATACACCCATTGACCATACCCCTAGGGTTTGGACCACAACTTATGATCTCAACGTAGATCAACTCTGTACTTTGATACCTTCGTAATATAAACAAGAGCAGGGCATATAGTTTTACCTCCATAGAGAGGGCCCGAACCTGGGTAAATCCCCTTTGTATTCTTCTCCTATTACCCATCGATCCGATCTAATAGCTCGGCCCCCCTACCCAAGATCTGCCAGTTTTTACACCAACACCGTGCCTTCTTGATTGCCTTCGGCAGCTCCTCCTTGACGGCGAGGCGGTGGCGGCGTGTCGGTGACGAGGGCGCGTCCATGTGTCCGTAACAGCTGAGCAGTAGGGACTGATGACCCACAAGTATAGGGGGTCAATCATAGTCCTTTCGGTAAGTAAGAGTGAACAAGGAGCAGAAGGACCTGACAAGCGGTTTTCAGCAAGGTGTTTTCTGCAAGCACTGAAATTATCGGTAACAGATGGTTTGATAGCAAGATAATTTGTAACAAGTGACAAGTAGCAATAGTAACTAAGGTGCAACAAGGTAGCCCAATCCTTTTTGTTGCAAAAGACAGGCCAGAACAAAGTCTTATAATAAGTAAAACGTTCTCGAGGACACATGAGAATTTCATCTAGTCACTTCCATCATGCTTGTTTGATTCACGTTCGCTACTTTGATAATTTGATATGTGGGTGGACTGGTGCTTGGGTGCTGTTGTTACTTGAACAAGCCTGCCACTTATGATTAACCCCTCTCACAAGCATCCGCAACTACGAAAGAAGAATTAAGATAAATCTAACCATAGCATTAAACTTATTGATCCAAATCAGCCCCTTACGGAATAGCGCATAAACTAGAGTTTAAGATTCTGTCACTCTAGCAACTGATCATCTAATAACTACTCCATAATGCATTCCATTAGGCCAAACATGGTGAAGTGTCATGTAGTCGATGTTCACATAATACCACTAAGGGAATCACAACATACACATCATCAAAATATCGAACGAATACCAAATTCACATGATTACTTATGACAAGACTTCTCCCATGTCCTCAAGAACAAAAGCAACTACTCACAAATCACATTCATGCTCAAGATCAGAGGGTATTGAATAGCATAATAGATCTGAACATATAATCTTCCACCAAATAAACCAACTAGCATCAACTATGAGATGTAATCAACACTACTATCAACCCACAGGTACCAATCTGAGGTTTTGATACAACTATTGAATACAAGAGATGAACTAGGGTTTGAGATGAGATGGTGCTGGTGAAGATGTTGATGAAGATTGATCCTCCCATGATGAGAGGGTTGTTGGTGATGATGATGGCTTCGATTCCCCCCGGAGGGAAGTATCCCCGGCGGAATAGCACCGCCGGAGAGCAAAAGTGCTCCTGCCCAAATTCCGGCTCGAGATGGTAACGCTCTATCCCGAAAGTCCTCCGCTTATTTTTTTCTAGGGCAAATGGGCTTATATACGAGAAGATGGGTAACAGAGGCTGACCAGGGGCCCCACAAGCCTCCACGGTGCGCCTGGGGGGCGCCCTGCTGCCTTGTGGGCACCTGGGTGGCCTACTCTGGTACTTCTTTGCTCCAGTATTTTTATTTATTCCAAAATAAATCTCCGTAAAATTTCAGCTCATTTGGAGATGTGCAGAATAGGTATCTGGGACGTAGATTTTTCAGGTCTAGAATTCCAGCTGCCGGCAATCTTCCTCTTCATGTAAATCTTGAATATTAAGAGAGAAAAGGCATTAGAATTGCTCCACAAAGTGTTATATTGATTAAAATACTATAAATAACAGTAGGAAGTCATGATGCAAAATGGACGTATCAACTCCCCCAAGCTTAATTAGACCTCGCTTGTCCTCAAGCGAAAGCCGATATCGATAATCATGTCCACATGTTTAGAGAGACAGGTGTCGATAAAAACAAAATACAAACATAGTAGCATCATGATCATTATCATAACAACAATATTTATTATCATAAATCTTCTCATGAGAAAGTAACAATTCATCACAACATCGAAGTATAAGGCATAAACTTTCTTGAAAACTAACAAACTATGTTCTCAGTCAACAATGCAATTGCAATTCATCATCTTTTCAGGAAGGGTCTCATGTCGGATCTTTTTAGCAAGTCCACATACTCAACCATCATTTAGTCTTCTATAATTGCTAACACTCACAACATATATATGCGGCAAAAAGTTTCAACCAAACACATAGAAAGATAGGGGCTTATAATTTCACCTCCCAACTTATTCACCTCAAGAGTGATGTCAATAATAATAACTCATGATCACTCATATCCAACTGGATATATGTGCCTAGATCTTTTCCCACCACATGATGCTTACAAAAGAGAAAAAATAAAAAAGGAATATAGGAGAACACTATTGACTCTTGCATAAACAGTAAATACATAAAAGTATAAGATAGGCCCTTCGCAAAGGGAAGCAGAGGTTGTCATGCACTTTTTTTTGTTTGGATGCAAAAGCTCTTAGTGCAAAGGAATGCCACGTTATATTTCCCCTTATGATAGCAATCTTCATTATGCAGTCCATCGCTTTTATTTCTTCACCATCACAAGTTCATAAACTGCTTATTTTCCCTTACATTAAAAGATCGTACATATTTAAGAGCAATTTTTTTATTTATGCACCGATGAAAACTTACTTGAAGGATCTTATTCAATCCATAGGTAGGTATAGTGGACTCTCATGGCATAAACTGGGTTTAAGGTGCGGATTTTTGGCTAGCAAAGATATTGGGCAAGCACCACATGTTGGAGGATCTATGACAATATAACTTCTATGTGAATATAAGCAAACGTAATTCATTATGTTGCCTTCCTTGTCCAATGACAACAGTTTGGCATAAAACACTTAATGGGGGCTCACAATCATAAAAGATGTCCAAGATAGTGTATTTGCATGTGAATCTTCTCTTCCGTTATTAATTCTTTCATGAATTGCACCATTGACCAATGCTATGTTTGTTAAATTTCAATAAATTTTACCACTTATACTTTTCCTTATGTAATGTCATTACTTACCATGAGATTAGCGCATGATCTTTTTCATTATTTTCATTGCTAGGATTGAAACATGAAAGTAAAGAAGCAAAAACTCAACCTAGTCTTTATTATATAACTCTCAACTCGATTACATAGATAGATAGATCATGAAACTAGCACTCGAAAAAAGATCATACTAAACTTTTATTCAACTAAATCATGAAATAACTAAGGATTAAACTAAAAATAGGCAAAGATAATAGAAGTGATGGTGATACGATACCGGGGCACCTCCCCCAAGCTTCGCACAAGCCAAGGGGAGTGCCCATACCCGTGTATTCAAGTTTCTTTGTTCGGTGATGGTGGTGGTGATGAAGTGGTGAGCTTGTCCTATGGATTCCATGGCATAGATTCACCATCATAAAAGGATGCACGAGTCTCGGAGTCCTGAAACTTGCAGCTAAACTCATAGCTTTGAATCTTGCCTCGTACTAAAAAATTTGGTTTTGGAGATCATAGACTTGGCCTTGGAGATAATCAATTCATTCATTGAGCTTGAAGACGACGTCCTTCATGGACTGGCCATCCACCTTGTGATCACGAGTGAATTCTGTGATCATGGAGTGGTTGGCACTAAGTCCACGTTCCACCATCCCTTGGAACTTGAAGAGCACCTGCTCCACCACTTCGAGCCTGGCCTCCAGGCTTCCCGTCTTCTTGGGCCCTTGAACATCCCGAATGTGAATCATCCCCTCACGCATCTCAATGGCTTGAGGGTGCTTCATCACCTCAGGTTGGTAGGGGTTGATGACCTTCTCGTAGAACTTGTCCTTGGCTGAGCTTGGTGGAGTCATGGCAATCTAGATCTGTCAGAAAAATAGCACGAAACAAGAATAGAGGATATTTCCACGATGCGGTGGTCAAAACATCCGGGGGTATATATAAAGAATTTTTATCTTGCAAAACACGTAAACCAGAAGAAAACAGAATTGAGAAGGCTCGCGAAGGGCCCACAAGCCACCAGGGCGCGCCTGGGAGGGTATGCGTGCCCTGCTGCCTTGAGGGCACCTGGGTGATCCCCTCGAGTGTTTCTTATTTTTGTATTTTTTTAATATTCCAAAACTGACAAAAAGTATTTTTATGGAATTTTTGGAGTCGGTTTACTTACGAATCACGTACCTCTTTCTTTTCAGGGTTCTCGAGTGTTCTGGAAGGTCTCTTTTATGTATTCCTCCGGTGTCATAGTTTGAATAATGTTAGTTTCAACATTAATAGGCATACCTGAGATATAATGCTTAATGCTTTGGCCACTGACCACCTTCGGATTAGTGCCTTCGGCATTATTGATCTTAATAGCTCCACAACGATAAACTTCTTCTATAATATATGGTCCTTCCCATTTGGTGAGAACTTTTCCCGCATAAACTCTAAAACGAGAGTTGTATAATGGAACATACTCACCCACTTTGAATTCCCGTGTTTGGATTCTTTTATCATGCCATATTTTAACTTTTCCTTTAAACAATTTGGCATTTTCATAAGCTTGGGTTCTCCATTCATCTAACGAGCTAATATCAAATAACCTCTTTTCGCCGGCAAGTTTGAAATCATAATTGAGTTCGTTGATTGCCCAATATGCCTTATGTTCTAACTCAAGAGGTAGATGACATGCTTTTCCATAGACCATTTTATATGGAGACATAACCATGGGATTTTTATAAGCAGTCCTATAAGCGCATAATGCATCATAATGTTTCTTAGACCAATTCTTTCTAGATCTATTGATGGTCTTTTGCAAAAATAATTTTATTTCTCTATTGCTCAATTCAACTTGACCACTAGATTGAGGGTGATAGGGGGATGCAATTCTATGGTTGACATCATATTTATCAAGCAATTTATGGAATGCACCATGAATAAAATGTGAACCACCATCAGTCATTAAATATCTAGGGACTCCAAAATAACTTTTTAAGCATTTTAATGGAAGTGTTATGATCAGCACTAGTAGTTGGAATAGCTTCTACCCACTTAGTAACATAATCAACAGCAATCAAAATATGTGTATACCCATTAGAGGAAGGAAAAGGTCCCATATAATCAAATCCCCAAACATCAAATGGTTCAATAACAAGTGAATAATTCATAGGCATTTCCTGACGTCTACCAATATTACCAATTCTTTGACATTCATCACAAGATAAGACAAACTTACGAGCATCCTTGAAAAGGGTAGGCCAATAAAAACCAGATTGTAATACCTTTTGTGCAGTTCTGTCTCCCGCATGGTGTCCTCCGTAAGCCTCGGAGTGACACTTTCGTAGGATTTGTTCCTATTCATGCTCAGGTATACAACATCTAATAATACCATCTACTCCTTTATAAAGATATGGGTCATCCCAGAAGTAATGTCTTAAATCAAAGAAGAATTTTTTCTTTTGTTGGTATGTAAAGCTAGGTGGTATAAATTTAGCAACAATATAATTAGCATAGTCTGCATACCAAGGAGTGTTACGAGAAGCATTTATAACAGCTAGTTGTTCATCTGGAAAACTATCATCAATAGGTAGTGGGTCATCAAGAATATTTTCCAACCTAGACAAGTTATCAGCTACGGGATTCTAAGCTCCCTTCCTATCAATAATATGTAAGTCAAATTCTTGTAGCAATAGAACCCACCTAATGATTCTAGGTTTAGCATCTTTCTTTTCCACAAGGTATTTAATAGCAGCATCATCAGTGTGAACAATTACTTTAGAATCAACAATGTAAGATCTAAATTTAACACAAGCAAACACAACTGCTAAAAATTCTTTTTTAGTAGTATCATAATTTCTTTGGGCACTGTCTAGAGTTTTGCTAGCATAATGGATAACATTTAATTTCTTATCAACTCTTTGTCCTAGAATAGCACCAACAGCATAATCACTAGCATCACACATAATTTCAAAAGGCAAGTTCCAATTAGGTGGTTAGACAATAGGTGCAGAGGTTAAGGTTTCCTTTAGTGTTTCAATGGTTTCTACACAATCATCATCAAAAACAAATGGAACATCTTTTTGAAAGAGATTGATAAGAGGCCTAGAAATTTTAGAGAAGTCTTTAATGAACCACTACTGCAGGATGCTGCTAACGCAACACTACAATCAGAGGCCCTTCGACGAAACTGTGTGCGATGCATTAATTGCAAATAGTGATGTAAAAACCGTCAAAAAAGATGCAAAACATTTGCGATGGCGGATACATCAAACACGGTTTAGATTTTAGTTGCGTGTGTGATGAAGGGCATACAGTTCACTCGAAAGAACTGTTTGAGATGAGCTTAACGACAGTAACAGGCAGCCAGATGAAGGTGTGTGCGATATACGGCATATTGTTCACCCCGATGAACTGTTTGTGATGAGCAAAGACAAAAAAACGGTCAGCCAGATCAAGGTGTGTGCGATATATGACATACAGTTCACTCGGATGAACTATCTTCGATTAGGCAACACAACAGAAACGGTTAGCCGGATCAAGGTGTGTGCGATAGAGGGCATACAGTTCATTCTGATGAACTATTTGCATTCAGCCAAGAGAACAGAAATGGTTCAACTTAACAAGATGTGTGTGATACGCATCAAACAGGTCCGTATTCAGAAATGTGTGCGAAGACCGATAATAACATAGACGATTGCTGCTAATAAGCCGTGTGTGTTGTGGGTAAACGCTTGCTGGTATACAATTGTTAGCGATTGATGAAATCATCACTGATGGGTTCCCTAGTATGCTCTGTGTGTGATGTCATTGCACATAGAACAACAACATATGTACTTATAACTTATAAGGACTTGATTCCATAAACAGATTGAACATCCAATTACATAGGTGGCTAGTACACACATGATCTTTGCACACACCAAAGTATGTTCCAAAATGCCTATAAAACTCAAATAATGTATAAAAAGGCAAAACGAACCCTGAATAATTTCATATTTTTAGGACGACACTCCTATAGTTGCATGTTGCCTCTGTAAAATAAATCAAGGCGGAAAGAGACAGCGTATGTCGTTTCGCACACATAGGTGACAAGTTCCCTCTCAGAACCATGCGTCTTTTTGAGAGAAGCTCCGGTTTGTAAGAAGTTTATACCAAAACTTGTCCCAAATTGGACTAATTTTGTACCACAGCATGTTGGTGCCAAGTTTCATGATTTTGAGGCGTGTTTTGGATTTACAGTAATTTTAAAACCAGGTTTCTCAATGTTTACTATCGAGTCGGCACCGCCCTGGATAGGCTTTTTCCTCGTGGGTCCCAAATGAAAAATCCAAATATGTCACTACCATGCATCTTTTCTTATTAAGAACTATAGCCCATTTGGTGTGCTAGCTAAAAATAAGTTTGTGGGTGTTGGCGGGCGCTAAGAGCTTGTGGGTTCTGTAATGAACAAAGATCTCAAGGATCCCGTGAGAGTGATGTTCTTTCCCTATGTTGTGAATGCTTATAATATTTATGTCTTAATTAAAGAAATGGCAAGCCATTGGCCCTGTATGAAAGAAGATATGGGTCAAAGCCGAGTTGAAAAGGGCAACAATATCTAACTCCAGCTTACAAACAGTACAAAAGCACAAGGATAATTGCTCATCAGGTTTAGACAAAATCTAGATTGAACAAGACAATGACATCTAACTCAACCAAAGTTTTCGGCAGTCACAATCAAATGGATCGGTCTGATCCATAAAATCAAGATCCTGGTACAAAAATTCTACTGCTCCATGATGATGACAAGTTGTTGTAAATAGAAGCCGAGCACGATCAGAAGCCCTTAGGTCCACCTGAAACTTCTTTTTATGCTGTTCAACATGTCCATCCTTGAGAAATTTCTTGTTGAAAAACTTAATCCTCACGGACAATAGTGCCCTCGCATTCAACATGAAGAATGTGACAAAGCTATTGTTTGCATTGTTGGATGCATATCCTTCCAGAGTTACTGTCTTCAAACGAATGTCATGAGATCTGAGAAAATCCTGGTGCTTCTTGAACCATCAATTGGTTATACGTTTCTCTCCATGTGTTAGTGCCTAAATAGAGATGAAGATTGAAAATAGTTAATGTCTAAAAAAGATTATGTTGAAAGAGCGATAGCTGAATGATTAATTATAGTACATTATATATGGGGTTTCAATGTGCGTGAAATCATCACCTTTATATACAAATTCTCCAGACATGGAAAGCATTGCAGCAAGGCAATAATGATGTTGAGATCAAAACACCACATACTGATATATAAGGTCTTGACAGAATCCACCACCACTGATAGGATGGACAAGCTCTTCATTGAGCATAGAACATAACATTAGCACTGAAAGTGTACTCCAAGGTGATATTTAACTTATGCGCGCAAATGAAAAATGCAAATTACAAAAGTGTACGTGAATAATATACAGTACCTCAATAGGTGTGGAGGCAAACACCATCTCGAACCATTTAAATGGATCACGAATTGCACCCAAGGTCTCCAGTTTAGGCGCAGAGACCGCAGTTATTTGCGAAGGTTTATAACAACAATCAAGGAGCAACCTTTGAAGCGAAGGGGCATCTTTGATGATGAGCTCCTGTCCTTCAAAACAAATTCCAATGCTTACAAGGTGAGGCGACTTTATTTTGAGACAAGGGATATGGATTCCATTTCCAAAAACAAGCACTAAACGCTCCAGGGCAGGGTAACTCGAGTGGATGATGCTGTGTAGTGAGGCCTCCGACAGATGAACCAACACAAGCGCAAGTTTTTTCAGCAGTGGGAGTCAAAGCATTTGTACCAGATTGTCTTCTAGATGGCACCGGGTCAAGGTGGCGGTGTGGAGAGAGGAGGAAAACCATGAGATGGACATCTGTGGTGAGGGCACAGATGCAGCGATTGGTGGTAACCCATCGGTGTAGTAATGGTAGAACTCAAGCTGCTGGAGTTTTTTGAGTTGACAGGATGTTAGCCAGGCGGCCACCATGCAGGGTATGTCCAGCAGGTAGCATGCCGGGATGCAGATGCGTTGAACGGAGCCCTGGTGGGAGGAGATGATGGCTCCAGGGAGTTCAGAATCATCATCGATAGATAGCTGACGACAGTCGAGATTAATAGGCGCGGCACGCCACTGAGAGCACCACCGAGATGCGAGGACTTGTGTGCGCAACCATCCTTGGTTGGAAGAAGGGAGATGATCTCCCCAAGGATGGCGTCCAGGATATCGCTGATGTGGTCCGCCGGAGATTCTACTGGTTCCTCAGGTCCAGGGGGCATGGCCGCTTCTGGCCGTGCTATCGGGTCCAAGATCTACATCCGGCGGCGGTGCTGGCCGGAGCCTCATCTGTGTACATACGAATCTGAAAGAAAAAATGGGCAGAAACATACATGTAGGACATTCAAAATCAATTGTCAAGATTTGGAAGAAAAAAAGGCACAAACTTATATGTAGGACATTCAAAATCAATTCTCAAGATCTGGCCACGAATTATTAGCACACACGCTAACCCTAGTCGGATTATTAGCAAAAATCATTTGTACAAAACAACAATTAATCACTAACCCTATACGGATACCATTCAAACAATCAATACACTACGTGCATCTAACGGATCTTAATTACTCTGATTTCATGGACTGAGAGAACATAACAATAGGATTTGTATTCCAAAAAATTAGAGAGGGGGGAGTAACTAGAGAAAACACATGATATGTTTGCCACACAAATGGGTATATAGATGACTAACCGGTTTTCCGTCGGAGTCGCAGTCATTGCCGGAGGTGCTGTTGAACTCCGGCTCCGACTGGGGGGGGGGGCACGACGACGCCGACAAAGTCAAGGTCGTGCTGCTGCCCGCGCAAGACCTCGGCGGTGGCGATGGCAACCTCTGTGCCCGGCTTCATGCATTGCGCGGGTGCTTCACCAGCCCCGGCGTCGCCACTCCCTCCGATGGTGCGCTTTGGCGGCATCCTCATAGACTCTAGAGTCCTGACGTTGGTGACCACTGTGGACCGGGGGTGCGGCCACCAATTATGGCCGACGGCTCGGGCGCGCCATTAATACGGACTAGTGGGAGCGAGGCGGGCAGTGGTCAAAGGCGATCTGGCCTCCCAGTGAGCCTGCGCGGCGGACTTCTGGCATTCCTACCATCATTTCACACAGCTACTCACACGCCTCCCGGTGACACTGCGCAGCGAAAATGCCTCCCGTCAATTCACACACCTGCACGCACGCCTCCCGGTCTGCCTGCGCAGCAGATTGCTCACATGCGTCCCGTCAACTCACGACTGCTCGCACGGCACACGGGGCGCATGGCAGCACGTATATTTTTTTTTTGTTTTTTGATGATTCATTATGCCGCTTTACTGCTTAACCGAAGCATGGCACAGTCTAACGCACATGGTCCAAATAAATAATCCGTATGAGATATTGGTTGCCAGTTATTAACAATCTCCCGTTTGTAAGAAGATTATATCAAAACTTGTCTCAAATTTGACAAAAAAATACAATATCACAGTCTACTGGTGTCCATATATGACACCACGATAAGTTTCATGAATTTCAACTAAGTTTTGGATTTACTAAATTTTAAAAATCAATATTCTCAATATTTTGAAATCTCTTGCATGGGGAAACATGCACCCAGGGACACACATATGATTTTCAATCCATTTTGGTGCACATGTAGCTCAAATTTGATTTTTGCACATTAAATCCCTAGGAAATCAATCAATGTATAAAAACTGTCCAATGATCTCTGGTTTTTTTTAAATTTTAACACGACACTCCTTTGGTCACATGTTCACTACAGAAAAAGTTTGACATGCCTCAGAGTGGCTGTGGTGGTGTGGGATGTGTGTGTCTGTGTGTGGGGGGGGGGCGTCCGGTAGTACACTACGAGTCGTGAGCCTTCGTGTGGGATTATTGATCATTTTGTGAGTCATATATGCAACATCAAAGTTGTGAATTGGTTATTTAAAGCATTACACAACCCTTTCATACATACATGTTCGGGCCACATGCATGCATTGGTGGTCCTCTCGGACACTCCCTCGTGTGGTTATCAGCGACGTGCCCATTTGTTAGCCCGCAAAGGTTTTCAGTTTCCACCGACAACGAGAGGCATTTGACCAATGGTGGATTCATCTTGGCATGTGTGTTACGGTGTGGATCATGGTGAGATTCCATATCAAAGTTTGGGCACGTGCGTACACATGAGTCCCTCCCACCGGCTTGAAGTGAGGGGGCTACGCATCGTGGTGTAGTGCATTTCCGGTTTGCGAAGCATGTGCCACGTCAAAGTTGTGCATTGGGTATTCAAACATCACATAACACACTGGCACATGCACGTGGTGGTTTTCCTATGACACTCACTCGCGTGTGAATCTCTCTATGGGCCCGCGAGGTCGTTGTCGATCAGTTGAACGTACAACGAGAGAGAGGTTAATTTGACCAACAAGGATGGTTATTTTTCGGTTTGTGTTACGTATATGCACGGTAGGAGTATGTAGTACATGTCAAAGAGGGGGCAACATGAATACTATATATATATATATTCGTACGTCATAACCTCGCTCCATGTGGGGACTTTCCGGCTCCCGAGGCAGGTGCCACACCAAAGTTGTGCATTGGTATTCAAACATCACACAATACCATGCATGCGGTGGTTGCCCTATAGGAACTCACTCCCGTGTGGCACTTCCATCTGTGGGCCCGTGAGGTTGTCCTCCATCACTTTGACCCAATGAGAGAGAGAGGTTAATTTGACCATTAAGGAATGATTCTTTTTTGGTTTGTGCTATATAGTAGAAGTACATATATACCACGCGTCGAATGGGGGCGTACGTATAGCACATACCACGCATCATGAACCTCACTCTCTGTGTGGACTTTTCGGTTTTAGAGGTATATATATATATATATATGGTGCCACATCAAAGTTGTGCATTGCGTATTCAAACATCACACAAACACCTCTTTGGGCTACATGCAGACGGTGGTACGTAGTCCTGTATAGGATGCTCACTCGCGTGCGACGTAAGCTTCGCTTCTATGGGCCCGTGAGTTCATCGTCCATCACTATGACCCAACGAGAGAGAGCTACGTTTGACGAACAAGGAGGATTAATTATTTTAGGGCTGTATTACGGTAGGAGTGTAGTACGTGTCGAAGGGGGTGGGACCAGCATATACTAGGTGTCACATGAACCTCAATCTGTGTGCGGACTTTGCTGTTTTTGAGGCAAATGCCACATCAAAGTTGTGCATTAGGTATTCAAAACATCACAACCACACAGCTCTCCATATATATGTTTTGGCAGACATGCAAGCGATGGTTGTTGTCCTCTGGCACTCTCACACGGTTACCGACGATGCTTCCATCTGTCGGCCCGCTTGGTCCATCACTTTCACCGATAGCGAGAGAGGTTAATTAATTTGACTTAGGAGGGGATTAATTTTTTGTTTGTCTCATGATATAGGTCATGATGTGAGATTACATATATAATAGCGCATGTGTACACATGAATCCATCCCGCTGGATCGAAGGGGGGGCGAGCACACGACACGTCATGAACCTCTTGCTCTGTGTGGGGACCTCTGCGATTTTCAACGCATGCACCACATCAATGTTGTGCATTGGGTATTCAACACATATGCATGCATCACACACCTCCATAAATATATTATGGACACACGCATGCAATGGTTTCTTTGGACACACTCTCAGTCGCTTGGTTATGGGCGGCAAGCCTATATATATTCGTGGACTCGCGTGGACGTCCATCATTTCGACCAAAGACGAGAAAGGTTACTAGGGTGGATTCTTCTTCTTTGGTTCGAGTTACCATATAGTAGGTCGATCATTGCAGGCCTAATTAAGTTTGAGCGCATGCTACGCTTCGTGAACCCTCGCTCAGTGTGGGGATTTTACGGTTTCAAAGCATGGTGCCACATCAAATTTGCGCATTGAGTATTCAAACACCACACACACCACTTCCATATACATACTTGAGCCACATGCACAGAGTGGGTTTGTCTTCAGACAGTACTCCCTCGCGAGGTTATTGGCGACAATCTAGCCCATTTTGTGGGGTCGTGTGGACGTCCATCACTTTGACCAACAACGAGCGAGAGAGGTTGTATGACCAAGTTGGATTCTGTTTGGTCCATGTTACAGTACGTCTTGGTGAGGTACCCTGGCCCCAACGTGTGTGTGTGGCGGGGTGGGGGACAACTTCGCACTACCTGCAACCTCCGTGGAGTCGGGGATGTCGAGGGGATGACCCCTGTGTAGGCCCAAGATGGCAGACGACTCTTCAAAAACATCGGGGCGGCTAACGTCCCTCGGTCTGGCTGCCCGGCCAGCTCACCGACTCGGCTGCTTCGGCCGGCTCACGACCCCGGCTGCCCGGCCGGCTCGCCACCCGGCTACCCGGCCGGCTCCCCGTCCATTTGCTCCAGCCGGCCTGCTACGCGAAATCAACCGCTGCATCGACCCGACACCGACAAGACGGCCATACCGCGACCACTGTTGCTGATAAAGCATACGCTGTTCACTCATCATACGTTACATCATCTATAGTGTACCTTGTCCCCTGGGCATTGATTTATAAAATGCCTAAGGGACAAACATAGCCTAGCTCACAAGGTACACACGGCTTGAGATGTAAGCTACTCACTATAGCTTACATCTCACGCCACACACACCCATGCCCACTACTCATATATAAGGGCACTAATCCATCCACCACCATTCCATTCACTATTTCACAGGATGGAGCTGGAGGCACCACGCCTCACTCTCACTCTCATGTATAGACGCATATGGGACAAAGGGATAGGGAGCTCACAGCTCCTCCTGCTCCCTCCCTGATATAGCTCCAGGAGCAACTCTGTACCACATGCATACCTCATATACATACATGCAGGAGTAGGGGTGTTACCTCCACACGAGGGCCCCGAACCTGGGTAAACCACCACGTGCTGCTTGCCCAATCCCGTCCCTTGATCTCCACTGCAGCCTTGCCCTCACCTCAAGCCACCCCGTGGCATCTGTCGTCTCGCGAACCCACCCGCGAGAAAACCACGACAAGCACCCCAGGCACCCGCCGTCTTCCCTGAAGGTCTTGACGAAGAGCGTCGTCGCCCTGTCGTACTTGAAGTGGAGGGTGTGCCTCCCCTTCAAGCCG
Organism: Thinopyrum elongatum; assembly: GCA_011799875.1. Taxonomy (NCBI): domain Eukaryota; kingdom Viridiplantae; phylum Streptophyta; class Magnoliopsida; order Poales; family Poaceae; genus Thinopyrum; species Thinopyrum elongatum. Next base: position 343,255,436 of record CM022297.1, on the reverse strand, counting down.
TGGGCGCGGGGGAACGTCTACCACACACGGGTCAGGAATACGTAGCCCGCGGGGGTAACCTCGACCTCCGCCCACGAGGACCGGTTGCAGCAGCCGTCGGGCTGCAGCCACAGCCCGACGGGTCCTCCGGCCGGCAGCTCCTCCTCGAAGGAGTACGGAAGCTGGATCTAGGTGCTGGGCGGACTCTCCATCCATACCACGAACTCGCCGGCCATGTCGTCCGAGTTGGCCCGCGAGCGAGGTGGTCAGGCGGCCACCGCATGCCTCCCCCCTTAGCCTCGGCCGTCGCGGCTTCCACGGCCGCTTTCGTGGGAGGGGTTCTTCCCCGCGGCTATCGGAGCTAGTGCGAACCACCAATGGAGGGCGCCCACGCCCCCGAGATGATGCTGCGGGCGTAGCCACGGACTTGCGAGGGCGGCCGCGCCCCCTCTTGGGCGGCGGCGACTCTGGTCCCTCCTTGGGGGCCTTGCCTTTCTCCTCAATGGTGAACCTCTTCACTGGTGCCATGGTTGCCACGGCGAGATGATTGCTGCGGCAAGGACTGGAGGCGAGCGGACGCGAAGACAGAGATGGGATGGGGCTCCGCACCCCTCGCCTTCTTATAGGCGATCGGGGAAAGCCAACACGCGTCCCTTCGCATTCGGGCAATGAAGGCCTCACAGCATGCACGTCCAAACTTTTGTCAGTCTGGGCAGTTGCCGAGGCGACGTGGGGAAGTGGAGGCGTCCGTGTCCTGTCATGTGCCACGCGTCAAGCCTGGCACATAGGCGATTGGGGCCCGCGTCGCTTCGCCCTTCACTCCTTGCCTTCACTTCGAAGCCAGCCCGAGCACGCCTTGGGCCCGGGGGCTATTGTCGGTGTTCTAAGTTCGTGGGTACCCAGACTTGCCTGCCTACGACCTAGCGCGTGGCTCCATCGACGGCCCGGTACGGCCCAGCTACAAGACCCTGCAAGCAAGACCCTCGCGAGGGCCCCACGGCCTCGCGAGGCGAGCGATGCCAAGACCTCCCGAGGAGCAGCTTCCCGAGCCTACCTCTCGAGGAGCAGAGATCTCTATACAGGTACCCCACCTCACAAGGCTCGCGATGATGTTAGCCATGACGACCAAGGCCAGGCAGGCTCCAGCGGGCGCAGTGGAGGATAGTTTCCTCTTTGGTGCTAAGGAGGCAAGCACGTACGCGGGTTCCCAAGGAATCCCCCAAAGGTTTCCATTCCGGTGCAACGAGACCAAGACCACGAGCTCGGTAGGATGGATGTCATCACCGGGCCCACCACTACGTCATGACCAGAAGCTTTGCTGGCGAAGACCACCTTTCATCAGGATAAGATGTACCTCTTGTCCCCTTTCAAATTGGCCGCTGTGGAATCCCTTCCCGCCTAAGCTATGAGGGAAGAGGACCAAGGCCACTATAAATAGAGGCTAGTCTCTACCGTAGAGAGGGGTCGATCCACTCTCTCCCTCTGAGCCCTCACAAGGCAACTCGCCCACTATACTAGTTCATCCTCATCCTCCTCGCAAGGCAATCCACCACAAAGCAGGATTAGGGTTTTACACCGCAAGGTGGCCCGAACCTGGGTAAACTGTTGCGTCCCCTTTTTTTCCCCGCTCGCATGAACTCGACGAGGCCAAGCCATGAGGCGATGAGCTCGAGGCTGTAGCTAGGTTAGATCTTCGCACACGCCCCAGAGTTTGAACCTTGTTTGGGTCCGCGGAGCCCCGATTCCGACAGGTTGTTTCTCAATCTTTTTGCTCGCCTCCACATGTACTAAGTAGAAATACTACTTGTGCATCCAAAATCCTTAAACCAAGTTTTGCCATATGAGTCCACCATACCTACCTATATGCGGTATTTCTGTGCCGTTCTAAGTAAATTTGTATGTGCCAATTCTAATTTTCAAAATGAATTTCCTTTTGTGTGCGCGTACCGCTCATGAAGCGGCAGGGGTGGCCAATATTTTTCCACGCTAGATGTGTTATTCTCAAGATGAGTATTTATTCACTTGTCATTGCATGAGAGTGCGGCGGTAATAGGGATGCCCAGTCCTGAAATGAAAAAAGAAAATTTACTTTAGGTTGTCGAATAATAAATTCCTTGGAAAATGTTGGTATGGACGGTACCCGTGGATACGTCTAGCCGTGGAGTGTGAAAGAATGGTGGAAAAAGGAATAAACTTTATTTTATGTTTGGGAACTGCCTATGATGTATGTAGCATGGAAAGTATTGGGAACTACTCAGTCGTTTTCGTTGACAGGAAAAGCATGCCTCCCAAAAATTTTGTCTCTCAATTTAAGCTTTGAGCTCTGGCACCTCTACAAATCTCTACTTCCCTCTGCGAAGGGCCTGTCTATTTACTTTTATGCAATTTTATTTTTTATTTTGAGTCTTCATCTTCTCTTATAAAGCACCAACTAGGGAGCACTATGATCGTACTTGAGCATTGGATGTAGCTAATATTCGAGTGTGTTTCGTGAATGGATCAATGATTGTGCATGACGGGCTCGGATAACTTTCTTTAGTGTTGATATTTTGAAAGATATGGTTGCTTGTGGATATGCTTGAGTATTAAAGTCCTCATGTCAATTTTAGACAATTGCTTTCAACCATCTAAAAAGTCTAAACGTCCATGCTACAAAAGAAAATAATATGTGATGAACATGTTAGGTAGCATTCCACATCAAAAATTCTGTTTTTTATCATTTACCTACTCGAGGACGAGCAGGAATTAAGCTTGGGGATGCTGATACGTCTCCAACGTATCTATAATTTTTTATTGTTCCATGCTGTTAGATTATCATTCTTGGATGTTTTACAATCATTTTATAGCAACTTTATATCATTTTTTGGGACTAACCTATTGACATAGTGCCCAGTGCCAGTTGCTATTTTTTGCTTGTTTTTTTACTTCACAGAATATCAGTACCAAACGGAGTCCAAACGCAGCGACACTTTTTGGAGATTTTTTTGGATCAGAAGACAACTTGGGAGCCAAGGAAGCACCTGGGGGGAGGCCCGTGGGGCCCACGATACACCAGGGTGCACCAGAGGCCCCTGGCACGCCCTGATGTATCATGGGGCCCATGGAGGTCTCCTCCACCGCCTCTCATCTCTATATATACCCAAATATTCAAGAAACCCTATGGGAGTTGATGAAACACAATTCCAGCCGCCGCAAGTTCCAGAACCACGAGATCCAATCTAGAGCCATATTCTGGCACTCTGCCGGAGGGGAACACGATCACGGAGGGGTTCATCATCCTCATTGGTGCTCCTTCGATGATGCATGAGTAGTTCACCATAGACCTACGGGTCCGTAGGTAGTAGCTAGATGGCCTCTTCTCTCTTTTTGATTCTCAATACAATGGTCTCTTGGAGATCTATTTGATGTAATGACTTTTTGCGGTGTGTTTGTTGGGATCCGATGAAGTTTGAGTTTATGATCAGATCTACATCCATGAAAGTTATTTGAGTCTTCTTTGATCTCTTTTATGCATGATTATTTATAGCCTGGTATTTCTTCTCGGAATCTTTGGTTTAGTTAGGCCAACTAGATTGATTTTTCTTGCAATGGGAAGAGGTGCTCTGTGATGGGTTTGATCTTACGGTGTCATCACCCAGTGATAGAAGGGGTAGCGAGGCACGTATGTATCATTGCTATTAAGGATAAAAAGATGGGGTCTATTCCTACATGAATAGATCTTGTCTACATCATGTCATGGTTCTTATTGCATTACTCCGTTTCTCGATGTAACTTAATACACTAGATGCATGCTGGATAGCTGTCGATGTGTGGAGTAATAGTAGTAGATGCAGAATCATTTCGGTCTACTAATCTTGGACATGATGCCTATATTCATAATCATTGCCTGGATATCGTCATAATTATTTGTTCTTCTATCAATTTGAACAGTAATTTCTTTACCCACAGTATGCTATTTTCTCGAGAGAAGCCACTAGTGAAATCTACGGCCCCCGGGCCTATCTTTTATCATATTGCTTTCAGATCTATCTTTTATCATATTTGTTTTCAGATCTATTATTCCAAAAACCCAAAAATACCTTGCTGCACTTTTTCTTTACTTATTTTATTTTGCGTTTTATTCAGATCTATTTATCCAATCTCATACAAACCAATCTATCTTTTTACCGTGGGGGGATTCACAACCCCTCATATGCGTCGGGTTGCAAGTATTTGTTCTTTGTGTGCAGATACCATTTACATAGTTTTGCTTGGTTCTCCTACTGGATTGATACCTTGGTTTCATAACTGAGGGAAATACTTACCGTAGCTGTGCTGCATCATCCCTTCCTCTTTGGGGAAATACCGACGCAGTGTAAGCCATGTCACAATGCACCTGCTACCTTTCGAAGATGTATGACTGCTATATTCTCTGACTTTTGTGAAAAGATTGTTGAGGTTTTCATGGATGATTTTTCCGTTTACGGAACTTCTTTTTATGATTGCTTAAGCAACCTTGAACGAGTTTTGCAGAGATGTGAACAAACTAATCTTGTCTTGAATTGGTAGAAGTGCCACTATATGGTGAATGAAGGTATTGTCTTAGGGCATAAAATTTCTGAATGAGGCATTGAAGTGGATAAAGCTAAAGTTGAAGCAATTGAGAAAATGACATGTCCTAAAGATATTAAAGGTATAAGAAGTTTCCTTAGTCATGCTGGTTTTTACAGGAGGTTCACTCGTACAGCGAGGTGCTATTCAAACAGTTTTTAACCCCTTCCCGTGACGGCATTTTGAATCATCGCCAAGTGAATGTGTGTGATAGGGGGGTCCTTCCTACACGACCCAGAAACCATCGGGGATCAGGAGCCTTGATGCATACAGTTGTCCCTATAAAACTATTTCTGATATCTCGAATATACCAAATGCTTCATCCTTGCTACTTGTGTGTGCTGGCATTACCATTGCAGTCGTAGTTTTGTGGTTTTACCTAAAACCAGGCACAGTCCAGGCACATTCCAGGCACGTACCAAACTGGCTCTACGTTTACGATGCACGACACATCACAAACAGTTCATGATTGTAAACCATGTACGATAGGTCCACAATCACACACATTTAGTTTTCCCCCACCGTTTGTGATATTGTCTGACATCACACATGCTTTGCAAACGGCAACTGTGTGCATGGTTACACACGTTTCCTCTCCGTCAACCATGTCGGATTATGATGTACATCACACATGCTGTGCTTTATAGACCGTGTGCGCCGTAATTACCTGCAGAGCATAATTTCACCCTAATTTAATTGCTGCTATTTAAAATTGTACCGGATTTGAATTTGAAAGTAGGCTATAGCTTTATTCGTATCCATCAGGTTCAAATAACCAATGCATTATTCGATTCACGGTTACATATGTTCAAGAATTACATAAGCACCAAATAAAGAATGATGAACCAGGGTTGTATACTTGTACTATTAAAGATGGTAAAAAAGAGGCGAGAGACATTCTGGTTGATGAACAAGGTGAAGTGGAATGGCCCTATTGTGCTCTCCTCGATACAGAAGGCATGCATGACTCTAGTCCAACCCCTTGTGATGGCCGGCCGCCAATCATGTAGTTTGAGAGGTAATCTTGAGTAAACTGCTTCAGGATCCACTGCAAAGGAAAAAGATTCAGACATTGTCATCTAACACAACTCATTAGGGTAGTAAAAAGAAGGCTACATAGTTCTTACTTACCATCATGCAGTTCACTGTTGTCTTGCATAAAGTGTAAACAGATAGTTCGATTGACATCTTTTGACCCATTTTAATAACAATCTTTATCAGTTTCCTCACTTGATGCTGGTTCATGAATATCTCATTGCCCCATATGTAGAAAGGGTCGAAGTGTGGATCTTTGGCAATGACATATGGACCTAAAAGCACCGAGTTAATATTAGAAGCTACAACACTCCCTCCATCCCATTACATAAGATCTTACTACATGTATATCTAGACATCATCAGAACATTAAGGTAAAACTCTTCCTTGTTGCTATGTAGCCTAGGATTGCATATTTAGTCATTCATTACAATGCATGTTGCTATGTAGCCTCAGATATATTAAATATGGCCCTAGTTAACCTATCGATAAATGGGTTACAGATATATTCAGTGAAATGTCCAATTCAATGATTAATCCCTTATCAGCCGCCAGGCTATATGGTACTAGCTACCGATATCCTGAACAGTGAGTATATATAAGCAATGCGATGAAACTAACCTGGATGGAAAATAGCAGTTGTTCCCATTATTGTCCTGTATGAGTACATATAAAGGCATGTTAAGCACAAATGGCTAAACACCAACTAAATATATCCATGGTAGACAACATAATCTACAAATGATAGCTTCAGTGTGCAGGTTTAGGCATCCTAGTTAAGCAAAACAAGAAGTGGAATGGTGTGTTAACTGCAACATGCATAACATTTAAAAACAAGCAAATATAGTCATTCAAACTAGTATTCTGCAGGTCTAAAGTACACTAGTTATTGTTAAAAAAACGAAAAGGCATGTTAACTGCAAAATCCTTAACAGCAACCAAATATCGTAATTCATAGTGGTATTGTTGAAACTGTTATTGATGAAATTGAACTGCACGGCAAATAGTTGCACATATAGAGCATCACATTGTGAAGAACTGAAATAAACAAGGCATAAGGCCATCTCTAGCCGATTCCCTAAAAGTTAGCAGACTAAAACCCTTAGTGGAGTATATATATACTCCAGCAATTTTTGGCCGTTTCTAGTCAATCCCCTAAATTTAATGTTGTAAACTTCATTGATCAAGTTCAAAGAAGGTTCAACCAAAAGTAGCATGCATTCAAACATAAACATAGATAGTTTTGCATAACCGAACATAAAACATAAATTTTAACTAAACTAAACTACTTTCGGTCGAAGTGGAGGTCGAGCCAATCCTTCCTCGTCAGGTCCGGTGTGCCGCGAGTCGGGTCTGGGCCGGTGCCGTCGTCAGGGTCGTTGGGGAAGGCACTCCTCCACTCATCGACATCGATCTCCTTGTCCTCACCGCCTACCTCGATGCCCTCTGTGCCACCGTCCTCGCCGCCTTCGACCTCGTCGTCGGAGGAGAGCACGATAACCTCGCCGGCCTCCCCGCCGGCAAAGATCACCCGCTTCGCCTCCACGAGCCCCGGGTGCTGCCGGCGGAGCTCTTGCATGTAGGCCTCATCGGCGGCCTCAGCCTCGAGGCGCTCCCACGCCTCGTGGTCCTACCGCGCCATAGCCGAGCTCACCACCCTAGCTCCGGTGGGACGAGGTCGACCGAACGTGTGCCAAAGGGGAAATTGAGCCTAGCCTCCGCGCCGTGGTAGTGGACCTGCCAGCGGTCATACTCCATGGCCGCGAGCTCGGCTGTGTGGAAGCTACCGAGCCACTGGCGGGTGTGGGTCGCCCGATCCATAATCTCGGCGACCCACGTCCCCCACCGCCGCTGTCGGACCCCGAGGTAGGACCTCGTCGGAGGCCGGGCCCGAGGGAGGACGGGGAAGTCCTCGAACCGGCATAGGGGCGCGGCGGCGGGCAGATCAGGCGACCGGCGATGACAGATCGATAAAGAGCCCGCGGAGGACGACGGGGACACCTCGGCGGCCACCTCGCCGGCGTCGGGCAAAGAGGCCGCGATAAACCTCTTTTGGGCCATTGGCTCCTCGAGCTCCCCGGCACACAGGCAGAGATTGAGGATGGAGGCGGCGGCGGCGATGGCGGCGACCTACCAATGATTTCGAGCAAGGGAGGGTTGGTGTGTGTCTATGTGAGCGGAGGTTTTGGGGTATGTGTGGTGTGTGTGGAGGGGGGCAAGGTGGTGTTTGAGGAAATACTGCGGCAACTGAAAATCTTACTAGGCGGGAGTAAAATGCTGGGCTACTGAAAATTTGGATCAAGGGCGAGCAGATATTTTTGAGATTGCGAGGGATGCAGAGGAGGAAGTAAAATGTCCGGGCTACTGAAAATTTGGATCAAGGTAGAGCAGATATTTTTGAGATTGCGAGGGATGCGAAGGCGGGAGTAACAAGGCGGGGCTACTGAAAATTTGAATCAAGGGCGAGCAGATATTTTTGAGATTGCGAAGGATGAAGAGGCGGGAGTAAAATGTTGGGGCTACTGAAAATTTGAATCAAGGTATTGAAGCAGAGCAGGAGTAACAGACATTGCACACGATCCGCACATACTAATCGTGTGCTATCAAACATAAAAACCTTTCAGGCGGTAGATATTTTTGAGATTACGAGGCAGTAGATATTTTTGAGAGCGGGAGGTAAGCCTCATGGAGCCCAATCTACTGTGCTGATGTGAGTGACTACAGGGGCATGGGCGTGGCACACGGGTAGTCTGACCGGGCCGTGTCTATTGCGTCCGCAATCATAGACGGTTTCTGCATCCAACTCGTGTGCTGTTTATAAATTTGGCAAAAAGAACAACGCGGGAAAGGGTCAGAACACGAACACACTTGCATGTGGACCAAATATATGTATGAAAAGGGTGGTTTGATGTTCGAATACCCAATGCACAACTTTGATGTGGCACCTGTCGCACAAAAGCACAGTATTGCTAGTCAACCACCCCCTACGAACACCACTTTGTGTCGGCGGTAAGGGAATCCTAGCTACGAATGCATGCCCCCAAATAGCTAGGTCTGAAATCTCACCCTACCATAACACAAAACCTATAGGAGTCCATCATATATATGGTCAAACTTCCCCTTTCGCTTCCCGACAAAGGTGGACCGTGTGCCGACCCACAAATGTGTGCTTGTGGCGCGAGATGGTTGAGACCACATACGAAGCACCTACGGGTGGCCCTACTATATGTATGAAAAGGGTGTGGTGTGATATTTAACTACCATTCACAACTTTGATGTGGCACGTGTGCCTCGCAAATTAACCGGACTTCCCCTGTCGGGGGGATGACCCCCGGGTAGGCCCAATACGGCAGACGACTCTTCAAAAACATCGGGGCGGCTAACGTCCCTCGGTCGGGCTACCCGGCCGGCTCGCCACCCCGGCTGCCCGGCCAATGTCGTGGTGGGCGTACGACAGATGCCAAAGGATGGCTAAAGAGAGGGACATGCTCAAGGGCACCGGTGGGCTCCAGAGGCGAGGTCAGTACGAGAGAGCGAGGGATGCAAGACATACCCAGGTTCGGGGCTCTCCGGAGAGATAACGCCCCTAGTCCTGTAGAGTGTGGTTTATATGTGGATGTTACAAGCTTGCTCCTAGAGCTGTTTGGGGGAGGAAGGAAAGCTGGCCAGGGCTCAGGCTGCTACTTTGATACGTCTCCAACGTATCTATAACTTTTTGATTGTTCCATGCTGTTATATTATCATTCTTGGATGTTTTACAATCATTTTATAGCAACTTTATATCATTTTTTGGGACTAACCTATTAACATAGTGCCCAGTGCCAGTTGTTGTTTTTTGCTTGTTTTCTACTTCGCAGGAAATCAATACCAACCGGAGTCCAAACGCAGTGAAACTTTTTGGTGATTTTTTCTAGACCAGAAGTCACAAGTTGGGCCAAGAAAGTACCTCAGGGGGGCTCCGAGGGGAGCACAACCCACCAGGGCGCGCCTGGGGGCCCAGGCGCGCCCAAGTGGGTTGTGCCCACCTCGGCCACCTCCCGCACCGCCTCTTTGCTCTATAAATACCCCAATATTCCAGAAACCCTAGGGGAGTCGACGAAAATCAATTCCAGCCGCCGCAAGTTCCAGAAATCACAGATCCAATCTAGACACCATCACGGAGGGATTCATCATCCTCATTGGTGCCTCTCGGATGATGCGTGAGTAGTTCATTGTAGACCTACGGGTCCGTAGTTAGTAGCTAGATGGCTTTCTCTCTCTCTTTTAATTCTCAATACAATTGTCTCTGGGAGATCTATTTGATGTAAGTCTTTTTGCGGTGTGTTTGTTGGGATCCGATGAACTTTGAGTTTATGATCAGATCTATGTTTTTATCCATGAAAGTTATTTGAGTCTTTTAATATCTTATATGCATGATTACTTATAGCCTCATATTTCTTCTTTGAATCTTTGGTTTAGTTAGGCCAACTAGATCGATTTTTCTTGCCATGGGAAGAGGTGCTTTGTGATGGGTTCGATCTTACGGTGCTTGATCCCAGTGACAGAAGGGGAACCGACACATATGTATCGTTGCTATTAAGGATAACAAGATGGGGTCTATTTCTACATAAATAGATCTTGTCTATATCATGTCATCATTCTTATTGCATTACTCCATTTCTCCATGAACTTAATAAACTAGAAGCATGCTGGATAGCGGTCGATGTGTGGAGTAATAGTAGTAGATGCAGGCAGGAGTCGGTCTACTATTCTTGGACGTGATATCTATATAATGATCATTGCCTGGATATCACCATAATTATTTGAAGTTCTATCAATTGCCCAAAAGTAATTTGTTTACCCACCGTATGCTATTTTTCTCGAGAGAAGCCACTAGTGAAATCTACGGCCCCCGGGTCTATTTTCTCATCATATATTTTCAGATCTATTTTGCTATTTGCCTTTTTATTTATTTTCCACTTTTATTTTCAGATCTATATTATCAAAAACCCAAAAATACCTCGCAGAAATTTATTTGCTTTTATTTGCATCTATCAATCTATTACAACTTTCTCATGTCCGTTTGCCAATTTCTGGCGCCGTTACCCGAAAGGGATTGACAACCCCTTTAACACGTCGGGTTGCAAGTATTTGTTCTTTGTGTGCAGGTGCTATTTACGTAGTGTTGCTTGGTTCTCCTACTAGTTCGATAACCTTGGTCTCATCACTGAGGGAAATACCTACCATTGATGTGCTGCATCATCCCTTCCTCTTTGGGGAAATACCGACGTAGTTCAAGCAAACATCAAAAGGAATTTTTGGCGCCGTTGCCAGGGAGGATCAAGTCAAGATAGTCTCCCGGCCACGTGCCAATTTCTGGCGCCGTTGCCGGGGAGACATCATCAACATCTACCAGGTTCCTAATCACAAATCTCATCTCCTTGCAATTTACATTATTTGCCATTTGCCTCTCGTTTTTCTCTCCCCCACTTCACAAAAATTTGCCGTTTTATTCGCCCTCTTTTTCGTTCGCCCTTTGCTCATCAGATCTGTTTTTGAGTGCAATCTTGTTGCATAGTCACGATGACTCAAGAGAACACCAAGTTTATGTGATTTCTCCAATTCCAACAACAATGATTTTATTAGCACTCCGATTGCTCCTCCCGCCACTAGTGCGGAGTCTTGTGATATGAATGCCGCTTTGTTGAATCTTTGTTATGAAAGATCAATTTTCCGGTACTCCTAGTGAGGATGTCGCGTCCCATCTTAAAACATTCATGGAATTATGTGATATGCAAAGGAAAAAAGATGTGGACAATGATATTGTGAAGTTGAAATTATTCCCATTTTCTTTGCAAGAACGTGCAAAAATTTGGTTTTCTTCTTTGCCTCACAATAGTATCAATTCTTGGGATAAGTGCAAAGATGTTTTTATTACTAAGTATTTTCTGCCCGCGAAAATTATTTCTCTTAGGACGCAAATCATGAATTTTAAGCAACTTGAGCATGAACATGTTGCGCAATCTTGGGAAAGAATGAAATTGATGCTAAGAAATTGTCCTACTCATGGTTTAAATCTTTGGATGATCATACAAATTTTTTATGCGGGATTGAATTTTGTTTCTAGAAATATTTTAGATTCCGCCGCGGGTGGTACTTTTATGGAAATTACTTTGGGTGAAGCTACTAAATTGCTAGACAATATTATGGCAAATTATTCACAATGGCATAACCAAAGAGCTCCTACTAGTAAAAAGGTTAATTTGGTTGAAGAAATTCCTTCTTTGAGTGAAAAAGTTGATGCTCTTATGAAATTGGTTGCTAATAAAAGTGCTCCTATTAATTTTAATGATGTGCCTTTGTCTACTTTGATTGAGCAAAATAGTGATGCCGTAGATGTGAATTTTATCTCTCGAAACAATTTCAATAACAATGCTTATAGAGGTAATTTTAATCCTAGGCCTTTTCCTAGTAATTCCTCTAATAATTATGGTAATTCCTATGGTAATCCTTATTATAATAATAATAGGAACACCTCTGATTTTCAGAATAATATTAAAGAATTTATCAATGCTCAAAATAATTTTAACACTACGATGGAAGAAAAATTGAGTAAGATTGATGATTTGTCTAGAAGCATTGATAGAATTTCTCATGATGTAGAAAATCTCAAGATGAAAATTTTTGTGCCTAAGGTTGAAGAATCAATTAAAGCTTTATATGTTTCTATGGATGAAAGTAAGAAAAGAACCGTTATGCTTAGAGCTAAAAGAGAAATTTAGAAAAAGCGTTTTCCAGTGATTGCTTTCACAAAAAGGATGAAGATCTTAAAGTGATTGGTGTTTCTTCTATTGATTCCTTGTTTAGTAAAATTAAAATTGATGAAAAAGGGACTGAAGAAGAGTCAACTTTAGCTATAAGGCGCCCCGATAATTTGGAGGGTGAAAATCTTGTTGAGAAAATTGATAAAAGTGGGTTTGGAGAGGTTAAAACTTTAACTAGTGATGTGCCCACTCTTTTGGATTACAAAGACTTTAATTATGATAATTTCTCTTTGATTGATTGTATTTTTTTGTTGCAATCCATGATAAATCCACCCCATGCCTATGAACAAAATGAAGCTTTTACTAAACATATTGTTGATGCTATGATGAAAGCTTTGGAAGAAAAGTTGGAATTAGAGATTTCAATTCCTAGAAAATTACATGATGAATGGGAACCTACTATCAAAGTCAAGATTAAAAATTATGAGTGTTTTGCTTTATGTGATTTAGGTGCTAGTGTTTCTATAATTTCGAAATCTTTATGTGATGTGCTTGGTCTTACCGATATTGAAGAATGTTCTTTAAATTTGCACTTCGCGGATTCTACTATTAAGAATCCTATGGGAAGAATTAATGATGTTCTTATTCTTGCAAATAGGAATTATGTGCCCATAGATTTTATTGTTCTTGATATTGATTGCAATCCGTCCTGTCCTATTATTCTTGGTAGAACGTTTCTGCGCACTATAGGTGCCGTGATTGATATGAAAGAAGGGAACATCAAATTCCAGTTTCCTTTGAGAAAGGGTATGGAACACTTCCCTAGAACAAGAATTAAGCCACCATATGAATCAATCATGAGGGCATCGTATGGATCTAGAAACAAAGATGACAATACTTAGATCTTTGCATTATGCCTAGCTAAGGGCGTAAAACGATAGCGCTTGTTGGGAGGCAAACCAATGAATAAAATTTATTTTTGGCTTTTTCTTTCTGTTCTTGGGTGTTTGCACAATTATGCTACTGTTATGATTGTGTTCTTTATGTTTTAATTAGTGTTTGTGCCAAGCAAAGCCTTTGGGATAGCTTTGGTGATAGTTGATTTGATCTTGTTGGAAAAGCGAAACTTTTGCATCCAGTAAAATAATTTTAGAAATTAACAAAACTGACTAAATATTCTGAAGTTTGTACACAAGATTGATATACAAATTGCCTCTGTTTTCCTAATTTTTCAGAATTTTTGACGTAAGATAAGTATGAGAACAATTCGCATCTTTAGAGACTGTTCTGTTTTGGACAGATTCTGTTTTCTTTGCATTGTGTGCTTATTTTGATGAATTAATGGTTTGTATCGGGGGTTATGAGCCATGGTAAAGTTATAATACAGTAGATATAATGGAAGAAAAAAAATTGAATGGGTTTTCTATAGTACTTAAAGTAAAGATTAGTTTTCTTATACTAACGGATCTCACGAAGGTTTTGTTGAGTTTTGTGTGATTGAAGTTTTCAAGTTTTGGGTGAGATTACGATGGATGAAGGAATAAGGAGTAAGAATAGCCTAAGCTTGGGGATGCACCATGGAACCCCAAGCCATTATCCAAAGATAATCAAGCAACTAAGCTTGGGGATGCCCGAGTGGCATCCCCTCTTTCTTCTAACGACCATCGGTATTTTACTTGGAGCTATATTTTTATTCGTCACATATCATGAGTTTTGCTTGGAGCGTCTTGTATGATACGAGTCTTTGCTTGTTTTGCTTTTTATTTTTAGTCATGAATCCTTTCTGGATACACCTATTTGGGAGAGCCAAAATTATGCTATGACTTGTTAGAATTGCTTTTTATGCTTCACTTAAATCTTTATGAGCTATGGAATTGCTCTAGTGCTTCACTTATATCTTTTTGAGCATGGTGTGCTTTAGTATTTTTGAAGAAATGCTCTCATGCTTCACTTAGATTTATTTGAGAGTTAGTAATTTTTTTTAGAAATTCTCTCTTGCTTCACTTAAATTATTTTGAGAGAAGAAAATTTTACGCTCATGTTCTTCACTTAGATTTGTTTGAGCTATCAAAAGCAACAAATGAAATTAGTCCCAAAGTGATAGATATTCAAGAGGGATATAACAAAAACTTTCATGAACATCATTGGACAAAATAAACTTGATTCCTTGTAATAGTTTTTCGATATGTTGATATAATATATGAGTCATGTTGATGAGTAATTATGCTTTAGTAAGAATATTGGTGTTAAGGTTTGTGATTCCCTATGCAAGCACGAAATTCAATAGTTATGCAATGAAATTACATCCTACTTATTTTGCATGATTCGGTGTTAGTTATGCTTAATGCTCGCTTATGAGATTTTTCGTTTCTTGGTTGGATGCTTCTCAATCTTTTGCTAGCTTCATTTGCACTAAGTATGATCACTACTTGTGCATCCAAAATCCTTAAACCAGTTTTGCCATATGAGTCCACTATACCTACCTATATGCGGTATTTCTGTGCCGTTCTAAGCAAATTCGTATGTGCCATCTCTATTTTCAAAATAAATTTCTCTTTTGTCTGCTCGTACCGCTCATGAAACGGTAGGGGGTGGCTGATATATTTCCATGCTAGATGTGTTATTTTCAAGATGAGTGTTAATTCACTTGTCATTGCACGAGAGTACGGCAAAGGTATTAGGGATGCCCAGTCCCGAAATGAAAAATGAATTTACTTTATGTTGTCAAATAATAAATTCCTTGGAAAGTGTTGGTATGGAGGGCACCCGTGGATACGGCTAGCCATGGAAAGTGAAAGTATGGTGGAAAAAGGAATAAACTGTATTTTCTGTTTGGGAACCGCCTATGATATATCTACCATGGAAAGTATTGGGAACTACTCGATCATTTTCGTTGACAGGAAAAGCATGCCACCCAAAATGTTTTATCTCTACTTTTTTCGCTTTGAGCTCTGGCACCTCTACAAATCCCAACTTCCCTCTGCGAAGGGCCTTTCTTTTACTTTATGCAATTTTTATTTTGAGTCTCCATCTTGTCTTATAAAGCACCAACTAAGCGGCACTATGATCGTACTTGAGCATTGGGTGTAGCTAATATGTGAGTGTGTTTCATGAATGGATCAATGATTGAGCATAATGGCTAGGGATAACTTGCTTTAGTGTAGATATTTCGAAAGACATGGTTGCTTGTTGATATGCTTGAGTATTGAAATCTTCATGTCAAAACTAGACTATTGCTTTGAATCATATAAAAGTCCAAATGTCCATGCTACAAAGAAAAGAATATGTGTTGAACATGTTAGGCAGCATTCCACATCAAAAATTCTGTTTTTATCATTTACCTACTCGAGGACGAGCAGGAATTAAGCTTGGGGATGCTGATATGTCTCCAACGTATCTATAATTTTTGATTGTTCCATGCTGTTATATTATCATTCTTGGATGTTTTACAATCATTTTATAGCAACTTTATATCTTTTTTTGGGACTAACCTATTGACATAGTGCCCAGTGCCAGTTGCTGTTTTTTGCTTGTTTTTTACTTCGCAGGAAATCAATACCAAACGGAGTCCAAACGCAGCGAACTTTTTGGTGATTTTTTCTGGACCAGAAGACACAAGTTGGTCCTAGAAAGTACCTGAGGGGGGCTCCGAGGGGAACATAATCCACCAGGGTGCGCCTGGTTGGGTTGTGCCCACCTCCCGCACCGCCTCTTTGCTTTATAAATACCCCAATATTCCAGAAACCCTAGGGGAGTCGACGAAAATCAATTCCAGCCGTCGCAAGTTCCAGAAACCACAGATCCAATCTAGACACCATCATGGAGGGGTTCATCATCCTCATTGGTGCCTCTCGGATGATGCGTGAGTAGTTCATTGTAGACCTACGGGTCCGTAGTTAGTAGCTAGATGTCTTCCTCTCTCTCTTTTGATTCTCAATAGAATGGTCTCTTGGAGATCTATTTGATGTAACTCTTTTTGCGGTGTGTTTGTTGGGATCCGATGAACTTTGAGTTTATGATCAGATCTATGTTTTTATCCATGAAAGTTATTTGAGTCTTTTGATCTCTTATATGCATGATTACTTATAGCCTCGTATTTCTTCTTCGAATCTTTGGTTTAGTTAGGCCAACTAGATCGATATTTCTTGCCTTGGGAAGAGGTGCTTTGTGATGGGTTCGATCTTACGGTGCTTGATCCCAGTGACAGAAGGGGAACCGACATGTATGTATCATTGCTATTTAGGATAACAAGATGGGGTCTATTTCTACATAAATAGATCTTGTCTACATCATGTCATCGTTCTTATTGCATTACTCTGTTTCTCCATGAACTTAATACACTAGATGCATGCTGGATAGCGGTCGATTTGTGGAGTAATAGTAGTAGATGCAGGCAGGAGTCAGTCTACTAATCTTGGACGTGATGCCTATATAATGATCATTGCCTGGATATCGTCATAATTATTTGAAGTTCTATCAATTGCCCAACAGTAATTTGTTTACCCACTGTATGCTATTTTTCTCGAGAGAAGCCACTAGTGAAATCTACGGCCCCTGGGTCTATTTTCTCATCATATATTTTCAGATCTATTTTGCTATTTGCCTTTTTATTTATTTGCCACTTTATTTTCAGATCTATATTATCAAAAACCAAAAATACCTCGCTGAATTTTATTTGCCAATTTCTTGCGCCGTTATCCGAAAGGGATTGACAACCCCTTTAACATGTCGGGTTGCAAGTATTTGTTCTTTGTGCGCAGGTGTTGTTTACGTAGTGTTGCTTGGTTCTCCTACTGGTTCGGTAACCTTGGTCTCATCACTGAGCGAAATACCTACCATTGTTGTGCTGCATCATCCCTTCCTCTTTGGGGAAATACCGACGTAGTTCAAGCAAACATCATCCTTCTCCTTACGTATGAGTGTATTCTACTGATGGTCAACCGATCATGAACCCTTTGCACGGAGGCCTCTGGGGGTTTTATAGGTCAACCCCCAGGGCTACAATGGTAAGTTACAAGGGCGCGGGGCCAGGATGTCAGTGTATGGGAAGCCGGCGCTGGGCCCCGCCGGGCTCTCCGGGCGCGGGACCCGTGTGCCAGGGGGCACTGTTCTCCGCCTGGTCATGCGTCACGGAGTGGTTGGGTCGGCTCGGCTATAGTGGCACATCGCCTGGTCACCATTGGCTTGCGTTAGCGGGACGAGGGACGCACTGTAGCCACGCCGGCCCAGATCAGCGGAGTAGGTGGGCCACTGTTGCCACGCTCCTGCCAGTCAGCGGGGTTGGTGGGCCACTTAGCCATGCTCATCTCTTCATGGGGACTTGTTCCGTCGTACGTCCTGGATGGGACAGGAGCTGACCCGTGGCCGGGTTGAGGGACGTAATACGGTGGTGTTTGCTTGGAGAAGTCTTGGCTTGTCGGGGCCGGCCGGCATGCGCCAGTAGGCCTGGCCATGTCACAGTCTTCACCGGATTGTGGAGCTTGGCCGGGTTGAGGAACCCGGCCAAGTACGAGCCGGATCGAGGGGCGATGCTGGCCACGATGTTTTTGGAAAGGATCCGGGTTGCATTGCCTGCCCGGGGTTCATCCCCCCGATAGTAGTCCCCGAAGCTGTGAAGGCTCGCCGGCTTCGAGTAGGGGGGCCTTCGCAGTTTCACCCCCAGAGGAGGCAGTAGATGCTGATGAGGCTCGCGACCGCTAGGTCCGGCAACACCCACTGTGTACCGGCTTCCGGAAGCCGGATCGCGCCGTCCTAGTACGGGCGGGAAACCGAAGAGTCCTCCGAATCTTGAAGGGGGAGGGAAACGCCTCCTTGGTTTTGGCGCGGGCGCCACGTGGCGCTCGGAAACTGAAGAGGCCCTGACTGGCCACGCGCAGGACGAGACGTAACAGCGGGCTGGGGCCCGCCACTCCGCGCCCTCGGCCCCCGCGCGGGGATTTAATGTGGCGGCCGTAGGCGGTTGCCCTTCTCGACGTAGGTCATTTGCACGCGGATCGTGCCCACTTAATGCGGGGAAGTGGGAGGAGCGGATGCAGCTGATCCCACTTTCCCACGTTCTGTCTATGGTTATAAATTGGGGGAAGGGGGCGGCGGAAATCATTCACGCACGCGTCCCCCCCGCTCCCTTCTTTCTCCTTCACCCAGCTCTTTAGCTTGCCACCCACTGGAGAGCCAGATGCCGCTCAGAGCGCCTGCCTGCCGCGCCCGCCCTTTCTCGCCCACGTGCCTTGCACTCGCACCGAGCGCCGCGGAATGGTAGTACCGAAGGGCTCCTGGGAGGGATCCATCATCACCGACGATGACATTCAGTACCTCCGCGACACCCGACACCTGCCGCCACCGGCGGAGGTGGCCCCGCGCTCCCGAGGGGGAGATGGAGCCGCGGCCGCGGGACGACAAGCACGTGGTCTTCTCCAGTCACTTCAAGCGCTGGTTCGGCCTCCCCGCCAGCGCCTTCTTCCGCACCTTCCTCTCCTTCTTCGGGCTGCAGCCGCACCACCTAGGTGCCAACGCCGTGCTGTAGCTCTCGGGCTCGTCACCCTTTGCGAGGGGTATTTGGGGGTGGAGCCAGACGAGGAGCTCTGGAGCCGCCTCTTCCTTCTCAAGCAACAGGGGCCGGAGGCCGGGGTAATGTCGGACTACGGGGCCGCCGTTGTTTCGGTCTGGACGGCCGAGGGGTTCCCCAAGATTCCCATCGAGGATTCTGCCAAGAAGTGGCAGAACACCTTTTTCTACGTTCGCCGCGTCGGCGGGGGAGGCGACGCCGTTAACTTGCCCCCATTCATCAACGAGCGCCTGCTCGCCAAGATGAACTAGGGCCACATGCCCAAGAACCCGCCACAGGGGATGCTGAACCTGTGCGACCGGATCCGGGAGATTACGGCGCGGGAGGGCCTCAAGGGGACTGATCTTGTCACCGCCTTCATTCCGCGCCGGGTTCTGCCGCTTCAGCGCCGGGCGCACATCGTTGGCTTGATGGGCGACCGCCGGGACCCTACCCGGATGTCATCCACGAGACTGAACCCGGAGCGGGTCGCCGAGCGGGTGAATGCTATCTCCAAGGCCGGGTTGGCTTCGGACTGGAGCTTCGGCAAGGCACCCTACAATGCTGAGCATCCGGCGCCTACGGTGAGTCCCTGGTCTCCATATTTCGCCATGTGCCACCCGTTTCTCCGTCCGGATGCGACGCGGGAGGTGCTGCTGAACGCAATCCGGCCAACGCATGACTGGCCGAGGATGCAGGTACTTGCCCTCGAGCGGCCCCGATCGGAGGGGCCGGAGTCCTTGGCCAAGAACCTGGAGCCGACCGACGCTGTGGCCAACGCGACCCACCGAACGGGTAAGTTTTCTCTCCCAGATCTCTTGCGAGACTGGTCGGATGACGACGATGTGCAGATTCTAACGCAAACTGGCGGTGCAGCGCCATCGAGGGGCGGGGGCAGCAACGTCGCCCCCTCAAGACGGCCGATGAACATGGCCGAGGGTGGGTCGTCCCGCGCACCGGCCGTGGCTAGCCGGCTGCACGGGAAGGCGGACGTGGCGCCAAGAAAGCCGGCCGCGAAGCGCTCGGCGTACCCGGCCGCAGGTGGCGGGCCAGTCACCCCGAAGAGGCGTCATGCCAACCCGGTGGCACCGGCAAGACCGACCATCCCGATGGTGATCGGGTACGTTTTCTTGGTGACCCCGGGGAACCGCCAAGTAGTTCTTTTCTCATGCTATTTTGATGTGATCTAGGTCGCCGTTGGCGCTGGCGCGGGCGGCGATGAACGCCGCATCCGGGGGCGGCTTCTCGTTCCAGCGGCCCCGAAGCAGCGCCATCGACCTGCCCAAGGGGTCGGTCGAGGAGGACCTTGGCCTGGACCCTGAGGACACGGAGCGCTGTGCCTAGCGGGATAGGAACAAGGCCCTTGAGGAGCTGGAGGCAGAGGTCCTGGCCTAGCCGGCGTGGCCGGAGACGACGACGGGCACGGAGCCGATGGCGATGGGCGCCGTTCCACCGACGGTGGAGGGGCGTGACCCGGATGGCCGGGCGGAGATGGCGGTGGGCGACCGGGTAGTCATGGAGATTGATGACGACACACCACCGCGGACTGACGTGGTCGAGCGGGTGGAGGTGGAAGGAGTCGGTGGTGAAGCTGCCTCGGAGGGGACGCCGCGGGCGACACCGGACGGGGCGCCGCAGGCGACACCGGCCGGCGTGCCGGAGTCTAGGCCCGCCGCGCAGGAGACGGCGGGGGGCGAGCACGCCTTGTTGGCCAGGCAGTCACAAGCGGCGCCTAGAAGCCGTCCCGCCGACGGGTCGCAGCAGGTACCGGCCGGGTCCAACCGGACCGCCTTCGGGCCCATGACACAGGGGGGAGGCATCGATGGCTGCCGTGAGCCAGCATCTCCGCGGCCACTCTTCATAACAAGTACAAACCGGCTCTCGGCTATCTAGCTAACAAGAGGCAAAGCCAAAGAGCGGAGGGGACATGAAAAAGATTGAAGGGGGCTCGGACGATACCGAGTCGGCACCCTCCGCATAAAACTTGCAATGCCAAAACCAAACATTTGATATATCTGAGCGGACTAACCTCGTCTTTTGCACGATCATCGTTGTGGGGAAGCCCCTCCTCATCCGGAGGCTCAGAGGCTACACGCGGGTTGCAGGCCCGACGCCGGCTGCAACTGGCGTTTCCGACGCCACCGTTTGCTTCATCAACAACAAGACCCTCCGCCCAACTTTTCCATGTTGCTCGGAGGCTACATCCAGTGGGTGCGCTCGCGCGCCCCCACTCAGCCGGCAGACTCCGCGTCCGCGCCCGGCAGGGCCCCGTGCCCACCAGCCGGCGGACTCCGTGTCCATGCTCGGCACCCTCGACGTCACTGTCGGCTTCATCATCAACAACAAGACCCTCCGCCCAACTTTTCCAAGTTGCCCGGAGGCTCAGAGGCTACACCCAGTGGGTGCGCTCGCGCGCCCCCACTCAGCCGATGGACTCCGCGTCTACGCCCCGCAGGGCCCCGCGCCCACCAGCCGACGGACTTCGTGTCCGTGCTCGGCATCCTCGACGCCGCCGTCGGCTTCATCGACAACTGCTAAAACCCTCCGCCCAACTTTTCCAAGTTGCCCGGAGGCTCGGAGGCTACACCCAGTGGGTGCACTTGCGCGCCCCCACTGGAAGCAAGCCGCGCCGGCTACGGTCCGCAGCCGACTATCATCGACATCTTCTGCTTCATTGACGCCCGCTAAAACAATCCGCGGAACTTTTCCATGCTGCCCGGAGACTCGGAGGCTACTGTCGTGGGGATGACCCTCGGGTAGGCCCAAGACGGCAGACGACTCTTCAAAAACATCGGGGTGGCTAATGTCCCTCGTTCCGACTGCCCGGCCGGCTCGCCGATCCGGCTGCTTCGGCCGGCTCCCCGTCCGGCTGCTCCAGCCGGCCTGCTACGCGAAGTCAACCACAGCATCGACCCGACACCGACAAGACGGCCATACCGCAACCACTGTTGCTGATAAAGCATACGCTGTTCACTCGTCATACGCGACATCATCTATAGTGTACCTTGTCCCCTGGGCATTGATTTATAAAATGCCTCAGGGACAAACATAGCCTAGCTCACAAGCTACACATGGCTTGAGATGTAAGCTACTCACTGTAGCTTACATCTCAGGTCACACACACCCATGCCCACTACTCATATATAAGGGCACTAATCCATCCACCACAATTCCATTCACTCTCTCACGGGATGGAGCTGGAGGCACCACGCCTCACTCTCACTCTCATGTACACACGCATATGGGATAAAGGGACAGGGAGCTCACAGCTCCTCCTACTCCCTCCCTGATACAGCTCCAGGAGCAACTCTGTACCACATGCATACCTCATGTACAGACATGCAGGAGTAGGAGTGTTACCTCCACATGAGGGCCCCGAACCTGGGTAAACCACCGCGTGCTGCTTGCCCAATCCCGTCCCTTGATCTCCACTGCAGCCTTGCCCTCACCACAAGCCACCCCATGGCATCTGTCGTCTCGCGAACTCACCCATGAGAAAACCACAACAGTACTGCCCGAAGGGCGACAGCAGCGGCGGCGACCGCCTTTCCGACGACGACGGCTGTCGCGGCGGTGACGTCCTCTGCGGCAAACTTGCCCACGGCGACGGCCATGACACCTCCAGCAGCGGCGGCACTTCCTCCTGGGGGAGCTCAAGCAACGACAACTACGACGAGCCGCCAAGTCGTTGCGCCCCGATCAAGGAGGAGGAGGACTCCGACTAGGCGCTGCGACGTGATACATCTCCAACGTATCTATAATTTATGAAGTATTCATGCCATGTTTGCAACAATTTTATATGGTTTTGGTATGATTTTATTAGAACTAACCCGGACTGACGCTGTTTTCAGCAGAACTACCGTGGTGTCGTTTTTTGTGCAGAAATAAAAGTTCTCGGAATGGGCTGAAAAGTTACGGTGAATTTTTATGGACCAAAAGAGACCCCCGAAGCTCCAGAGCTGGACCAGAAGAGTCCTGAGGAGTCCACAAGCCAGGGGGCATGCCCTACCCCCCAGGGCACACCTTGAGGGCTTGTGGGCCCCTCGAGCACCTCTTTGACTTGTTTCCAACGCCAAAAATTCTTATAAATATAGAAATCTCCGAAAAGAACCCTAGATCGGAAGTTCCACCGCCGTAAGCCTCTGTAGCCACGAAATACCAATCAGGAGCCCGTTCCGGCTATAACACCCCTGTGTAATAGCCACTGTGATCATCTGCTAATAATGCCAAGTCACTTCATTTGCAGTGCCTAGTCATAGTGGTTAATCAAAGCAATTCAAATTCTATTCTGAAAAAATCAACTCAAATTCAAGAGTGAAATATGAAGTTGCTCAAAACTTGTCGGAAAAATGCTCACCTTATAGCAAATAATCCAAAACCAGTAGATGTTAAGGAGCAAAACATCATCTCAAAATGGCATTAGCATTTAAAACAGTGCAAAAAGGAGCATTCTAAATGCCACATTCATTTTTGTAAATTCCAAATGAATTCCAAAAATGCCTAAACTATTTGTGGCAGTGCTGGATATTGCAAGATATTTATGTGAGCAAGTTTCACATTTTTGCTAATCCATTTGAATACTCAAAATATTTCAAAACCAACTCTGTTAAAAGAAAAGTAGAAAACAGAAAATAAAAAGAAAAGAGGCACTGTGCACTGGGCCTAAGTGCACAGTGCCCCAAAACCGGCCCAACTGGCCCATTCCTCCTTCTCTCTCTCCTGCGTGTCAGCGCCGCCGTGGTCAAGCGCGTGCTTGCCGATGCGGCATCAACACGCCGACGCCACCAACGCTACAGGAGCGGCGGGAGGCGATAAGTATCAGCCACCCACTCGCCTGGCCTGCCCGCGCTCACTTTCCCCTCCTCCCTCTCTCTCCCCCTCCTCCAGATCCGTGGTGGCCGAGCGCCACCGTCGCCGTGCCTCGCCACCGTAGTGGCCAGCGGCCTCGTTGCGCCGGCTGCGTGCGTCAGGAATTACCGCCGAGGACCGCCACGTCTATTGGAGCTGTTGGAAGGAGCTGAGGAGCCCAGCGTCGCTCGAACGCGTCGTCTTCTTCCTCGGGACGCCGGCGATCCCCTTCTTCCCCGGCGACGTCCTGCAGCTACTAACCTGCCAAGGGCCCTCGTACGTGCCGCTAGGTGAGCAGCAACACCTCCCCGTTCGCTTCTCTCCGCTCCAAAGTGCCCGTAGGCGTCAATCCACGAAAGCCCGAACCCGCCGCCGTGGAACTCGTTGCCGGTGAGTCCCCGGTGACCATTTGGTCACGCATGCATGCCTAACGACTTCGCGCGCACGCGCTAAGCCCACCTAGCCACTTAGATGCTCGTTAACGCCGCGTTTCACCAAAATCCACCGAGGTCCGAACTCCGGCCGCCGCATCGAGCTCGTTACCGATGAGCTCCGACCATTTCAGCCGCTCCCACCGGTGCCGTTCGACGCGGCGTCGTCTCCGCGTTCGAACGCGACCGGCCGCGATCATTTTGGTGGTCTATGGACAAATCCTGCGCGTCGCCGCCGTCTCTTGTGGTCGCCGGCGTTGCTCCGGCCGCCGCACTGACCTGGCGCCGACATGGCCATGCGGGGCCACCCCTGAGAGACTGCCAGTGGGTCCCCTGGCCCCGTTTGACTGCGTTGACTACAGTCAACACGCGGCACTGTTCAGCTCCAGCCACTAACATGTGGGCCCCCTGCGCTTAATTAAGCTAATTAGCAAATTAGTTAATCATGTTAACTAACTGAGTCACCGACAGGCTGGGCCCACACCTCTAATTACCCTGTTAGATTAGTTTAATACCCTGTTAAACTAACAGAGGCTGACATGTGGGTCCCACTGGACCCACATGTCAGGTTTGACTCTGGTCAGCTCTGTTGACCGCTGATGTCACTTCTACGCAATGCTGACGTCATATTTCCATTTTTGTTAAATAAAAATAATTCCAGAAAATCATTTAAATCTTTAAAAATTCATAACTTTTAAACCGTAGCTCAGATCGAAAAACTTTGAACACGAAAGTTGCTCAGAACGACGAGACGAATTTGACCGTGTCGTCTGTTTCTATGTCGGAACCCCCTATGTAGGTGAACCCGCAACTTCGAGGCTGTATCCGGTAGAAGAATAGTGCTTATACACTGGTTATTAAATCCCGCGTTAATCCTAAAATAAAGTAAAATGACTTAGGTGCATCTTTAGGCAACCCTGCACTGCATCCTAGGCATGGCATGCCTTGTATTGCATTGTTGTTGTGTATTTATATGTTTCTTCCCCCTCTATTCTCTCGATAGACCCCGACGTCGACGTAGCTCACGAGACTGACGTAGTTCTGGAGGTCGACTACGCTCCTGACGATCAGACCCTTGCCGCTGAGCAACCAGGCAAGCACCCCCCCCCTTTTGAGCATTCCGATATCGCCCACTCTCTTCTCTCTTATGCTTGTATTAGAAGTTACTGCTACTATTGTTATCCTATATCTACTGCATAGCCTATTTAATTGTAACCTGCTGTTGATACCTACCTGTTATCCTAAACTGTTTAGTATAGGTTGGGTAGAGACCTATCAGAGACCCCACCTTATCCCAACTGCCCCGCTGGATTCTCAGAAGACCCGATCAACGGGATCGAAGACTAGGCCCCGACATTGCACGTCACTTCCCCCTTATCTGCTCGACACTACTGGGTTAATATCGAGTGCCGAGGGTGATACCTCGTCAGCACTTCTGATGATAACCTTGTAGGTTAGTTATTCGGTCGTGGTAAGCGAGGGTGATACCTCCTACACCACCCCCGATAACAACATCGTCGTGCAACTACTCAAGAGTGGACCTCGAGGGTGATTCCTCCTCCGTTCACCTTGATGTTTATGTCAGGTGGGAATCCAACGAGGGTGATGCCTCGGATTCCTTCTTGATATGGTAGCCACACGGATGCTTTACATTATTGTTGATACTGTTTATTCTGGATAAAGACGGGTCGGCCCTGAGGGGTAACTGAGGGAGTCCTAGATTTAGGGGTCCTCGGGCATCCGAGCTACGTGACGTGGGCCATGAAGATACAAGACAGAAGACTCTCTCCCGTGTCCAGATGGGACTCTCCTTGGTGTGGATGGCAAGCTTGGCGTCCGATATGAAGATTCCTTTCTCTGTAACCGACTTTGTACAACCCTAGTCCCCTCCGGTGTCTATATGAACCGGAGGGTTTTAGTCCATGAGGGCAATCATAATCAGACAGGCTGGACTTCTAGGGCTTTAGCAATTACGATCTCGTGGTAGATCAACTCTTGTAATACTCATATTCATCAAGATCAATTAAGCAGGAAGTAGGGTATTACCTCCATAGAGAGGGCCCGAACCTGGGTAAACATCGTGTCCCCCGTCTCCTGTTACCATCGACCTTAGACGCACAGTTCGGGACCCCCTACCCGAGATCCGCCGGTTTTGGCACCGACATTGGTGCTTTCATTGAGAGTTCTGTTGTGACGTCGAAGACAGGGTTGATGGCTCGCCTTGTTATCAAGAACAACATCACCTCCGGAGGAGCCCTGGCCTCAGGCCAAACCCTCCGGCTGGGCGGCTTTATCATGACCGCCCGTCCGGCCGTTAAGCCGACGATGACTTCTCGGGTCATCGAAAATCGCCTCCATGTTGACTCCGAATACTCCAAACGGATGGATCCGATGGAGTTGTCATCTTTAAACGAACTCCTGGATTGCATCACCGCCTTGGGGGTCGTTACAGACTACGATCGGATTGGGCTTAAACCCGATCAGAGAGAAATCAAATCTCCACCGATCACCCATCAGATAGCGAGGGTAGAAGAGCAAAACAACAACTCTTCCCCTGTGTTGAGGACAAACTATGTTTGGATTTCCGAGCTCAAAGAGCCGGATACCTATATGCGGAATGTCACGCCCTGTCCTCCGAACCTAGAATCAGACGATGGGCCTGAAAAATCAGTCGATATCCCGGAGCCCGAATTATTAAGCTCGGAAGTTTCTCAAACTCCGGATCCTAAACTGGGTCAGGGTTCGGATTTAAAGCCACCCACCCACCCAGATATACGCGATCTCATGTACGTACGACAGCAGTCTCAGGAAACAGTCCATCACTTTTGGGCCAGATTCCTCCTTGTCAAAGACAAGATTGAAGATTGCCGCGACGAAGACGCGATCTCAGCATTCTGCAATAATTGCACGGACGAAGGAATCTTCAACGCCATCAACCGCCGTTATGTATCACACTTCGCTGACTTGGCAACCATAGTACAGAAGTACTGCGCAATGGAAAGCGCCTGGAAAACTCAGGCAGCTCGTCAGGAACCACTGGTTTCCACTCAACCCCTAGTCCGAGCAAAAAGGATGCACCCCCATGGGGTGCCCCACCCAATAGTAAAGAAATCTAAGCCCATTACGAGGCGTGGAACCTTTCTGGAGGGATGGCTCGATAGGCCATGCAAAATACACACAACACCGGATACCGTACCAACTCACAGCCTTAGAGCATGTTGGATACTCCGGCAAGTGGCCAAGAGCGGCAAGGATATCCTCACCAAAAACACCTCAGAACAACACCCCCCGGAAGACAACGACCTAAGAGTATTGACGGTCTTCGAGACCTTCGCTTCAAACAATAGGCACAAAAGGGCACTCCGCGACCTCGCCGAAGTCTGCCAAGTCGCAGCAATAAACCCCTGGAACGACACGGCCATAACTTTCAATGCCAGTGACGAACCAAAATCCAGGACAGTCCGGGCACCAGCTGCCTTGGTCCTTAGTCCAATCGTGGACGGCTTTCGGCTCACCAAAGTACTCATGGACGGCGGCAGCGGACTAAACCTCATCTATGAGGACACGCTCAACAAAATGGAAATAAGCAGGAGCCGCATCGAGCAAAGTAGCACGACCTTCCGAGGAATAATTCCCAGTCGGGAGGCGCGGTGCGTGGGAAAAATCACATTCGACGTGGTATTCGGCACACCGGAGAATTACCGGTCCGAAGAGACGACCTTCCAAGTGGCCCCTTTCAACAGAGGATATCACGCCCTATTGGGGCGAGATGCATTTACACGCTTCCAAGCTATACCTCATTACAGGTACATGAAGCTCAAGATGCCCGAGCCCAATGGTATTATCACTCTTTCCAGTGATCCAGACATAGCACTCCGCGCCGAAAACAAAACCGCATCCCTGGCCCTCGAGGCATTGTCCAAAGCCCTCGCGACCAAAGAATTAGCCGCACTACGCTCCACGGTGGATAGGGACGACGTAATCCTGGACAAGCGACCCAAATCCACCTCCTTCAAACCAGCAGACGAAATCGTCAAATTCCAGGTCCACCCAACGGACCCCAAGAACACAGCCTCTATCGGGGCACAGCTGGACCCAACGGTTGACGCCGCATTACAAGCGTTCCTACGCGAAAATTGGGACATATTTTCCTGGCACCCTTCTGATATGCCAGGAATCCCACGCAGGTTGGCCGAACACAGCCTCAATATATTGAAGGGATACAAGCCGGTCAAACAAACATTGCGGCGCTTTTCCGAACCCAAACGACAAGCTATGGGGGAGGAGCTGGCCAAGTTAATCGAGGCCGGATTCATCAGAGAAATAAAACATCCGGACTGGCTAGCAAACCTGGTGATGGTACCAAAGAAGGATAAATCCTGGCGCCTATGCGTCGATTTCAAAGACCTCAACAAAGCCTGTCCCAAGGATCCCTTCCGCCTCCCCCGCATCGATCAGATCATTGATGCTACTGCAGCACACAACTTACTGTGTTTCCTCGACGCATACTCCGGATACCATCAAATCAAAATGAAGGAGTCCGATCAAACCGCAACGGCATTCATTACCCCATACGGGCCTTTCTGCTTCAACACTATGCCCTTTGGACTTAAAAACGCCGGCGCTACCTACCAACGCATGATTCAAACATGCCTGGAGAAGCAAATCGGCAAGACAGTTGAAGCATACGTGGATGATGTCGTCATCAAGACTAGACACATCGAGTCATTAATAGACGACTTACGTCTCACATTCGACAACCTCCGTGCATATGACATCAAGCTCAATCCGGAAAAGTGCATTTTTGGCGTTCCCGCTGGAAAGCTGCTGGGCTTCATTGTTTCCAGTAGAGGAATTGAGGCAAATCCAGCCAAAATTCGAGCTTTGTCACAATTGGCTACACCAACTGACCTTAAACAGGTCCAAAAACTAGCCGGATGCGTGGCAGCTTTAAGCCGCTTTATCTCCAGACTTGGAGAAAAATCATTGCCACTCTATCACCTTCTCCGACACACCGACCACTTCGAGTGGACGGATGCAGCAACAGCCGGACTGGAAGAAGTAAAGGCTCTTTTAGCAAGCAACCCAATCCTGGCCGCGCCAAACGTTGGCAAACCTATGTTGTTATACATCTCTGCGACTCACCAGGTGGTGAGCGCAGTACTCGTCGTTGAACGAGAGGAGGACAGACACAAATTCCCGCTTCAGAAGCCTGTATACTATCTATCCACTGTCCTCACACCATTCAAATCCCGGTACCCTCATTACCAAAAGATAGCATACACGGTCTTCATGGCATCCCTGAAGCCACGACACTACTTCCAAGAATGCTCGATCACGATGGCTTCCGAAGTACCACTCAATGACATAATAAACAACAGCGATGCTACGGGCCGGATTGCCAAATGGGCCATTGAGCTCCTGCCATTCGACATAACGTATAAACCGCGCCGAGCCATTAAATCCCAAGTGTTGGCCGACGTCATCGCCGAATGGACAGAGGCCGAACTCCCTAAAGAGTACGGCACATATTCCAACTGGGTCATGTACTTCGATGGCTCTAAGATGCTGGCCGGTTTGGGAGTGGGTGTCGTCTTAACATCCCCAATGGGAGACACAGTCCAGTACGTACTCCAAATCTTATATACAGACTCCAATAATGCAGCCGAATACGAGGCCTTACTGCATGGTCTTTGGATGGCCGTCTCCATGGGCATACAACGTCTGGAGGTGCGCGGGGATTCAAATCTCGCAATATCACAAATAAACGGAGACTTTGACGCAAAAGATCCAAAAATGGCGGCCTATCGTAACGCCGTACTCAAAATATCAGCCCGTTTCGAGGGACTCGAGTTTCATCATGTGGCTCGAGAAAGTAATCAAGCGGCGGATGTCCTTGCTCGCATGGGAGCCAAGCGCGACCCCATCCCGCCTAACATCTTTCTGGAGCGGCTCTTCAAGCCATCCGTGGTGTGGCAGGATGAAAGCGGCAACACTAGCCCGGACCCGATCATACCCCCTGAGTCCGAGCACAATACCGATATCATCGGGGGCTCAGCCACCGAAGCAACACCATCGGCCCATCTCATAATGGCAGTAATTGCCCCATGGACCGAACCCTTCTTGGCCTACCTTAATAGGTGAGAGCTCCCTGACGATCCTAACGAGGCTCGCTGCATTGTCCGGCGCTCGAAAGCCTACAAGGTCCATGACGGTGAGCTCTACAAGAAAAGCGCTACCGGAGTCCTTCAAAGATGTATCTCCGAAGAAGAGGGGTGGCAGCTCCTGGCCGAAATCCATGCTGGCCTTGGCGGTCACCACGCCGCGGCTCGTGTGACGGTGTCCTGGACTAGGGGGTACTAACCATGTCGTCTCCCGACCAGTGGGTTGGGCCGAGGACCCCCGTGGTGGTTCACTAATGGGCCAGTTCGGACAGCCGATGACATATACAAGGAAGATTCCACAAGACTTGGTGATCAAGACAAGGACTCCTCTCCACCAACGTAGCCGACTAGGACTCTTGTCATCCTGGGCCTCCGATACATTATATAAGCCGAGGCCAGGCTCGTTGATAGATAGATTATGACATTACTCATCATAACCCTTGGGTTTAGACCACAACATATGATCTCGAGGTAGATCAACTCTGTACCTTGATACTTCATCAATATAAACAAGAGCAGTACATAGGGTTTACCTCCATTGAGAGGGCCCGAACCTGGGTAAAACACCGTGTTCATCGTCTCTGTTACCATCGATCCTAGATCCACAGCTCGGGACCCCCTACCCCGAGGTCTGCGGGTTTTGACACCGAAAATGATGCTTTCATTGAGAGTTCTGCTGTGTGATCGGCAAAGGGTCAATGGCTCGCCCGCAGATCAACTGCGACATCGGCATCTTCGTCGCCGGCTCGACCGGTCACCTTGGCTCGACCGAGGACTGTGCTCCGTCTCCGATCGTCATGTTCGGACGAGGGCCTTCATGAACATCAACTCCGATCTCTATCAAGATCGTGGAGGAATCATCCATATAGCCCGGGGGCTCAACTTCAACATTGTCCTCGGGCGACCGTGTTGTTTTTCTATACAGCGGATTCGTATTCGCTGTCGCTGTTTTAACGATTGCTTCAGTGTAATTGTGCGGAATTAAGTCTACAACAACCATGCAAAATTTCGCCGAGTTCCGATGGAGGAATCTCCGGCGATCTCCGATATACCAGAGCCCTATCGAATCTGGACGGGAATCTGGACGAGTTTGGAGCATGGTGTCCAGCATCTAGCTCAGATGTCCTTTGGAAGATCCAACCGTTGATCGGCTGCCCAATTCCTATATCTACCACCCCTCAAAATTTCAGCTCGATCCGACGGTTTAAACTCCGGGAACCTTCCGATGAGTGGACCAATTTTCAGATCTGTTTTCTGCGCGAATATGGATCCGACCCGAATTCATGTTTCTTTATGAACGTGATATTGGACGACCTTTTTAAAGGAATTTTCTTCTAGGGTATTGTGCGTTGTTTTTAAACACGTGCCCATAAAATTTTAAGCCTCCTCTGAGGTAATCTTCACCCATGCTGGTGTCAAACCAGTCCGGCAATATTGCTCCACGGCTGCCGACCTACGCTAGAGGCGTCGTCGCTTTTTGAGCCGAGCTCAACTTCTTCGGATCATCATCTCGGCGAGCCAAACAAGAGTTCGGAATCGCCAAGGATAAATCATCACCAACATTGCCACCCCACGGATTACACGGAGCGGGCACACCGGCACCGCCGCATGGCCACTTCATCAAGCCGGCATTGACCGCGTCACAAGTTACGACCTGCGTCGGCATGGCCGCTCTGTTGCTTCTTCAAGCCGATGTCCATCACGCCGAACTACTTCAACACCTTGGCTGACATGGTAACTGCAACATCTTCTTACTGACCTGCTCCGTCACCTCGGCTAGACCGGGGGCTTCGCCATCTCTTCATCAACCTACTCCGGAGACTTTGGCGTCACCAGCCGACCAGCTTCGTTACGTTAGCTGGACCGGGGGCTTTGCCTCGGCGAGACAATCTTTGCTAGCATCGCCATGCCGTCGCTTCATCACCCATCAGGCAATGGGTGTGCGGATCGAGTCCCAATTTTGGGAGTAACCTTTCTACGGACTGCTACAACAAATAAACCAGGTGCTATTAATCCTAGCAATTTTTGCTTGTTTGGGTTTATTTTTTCCAAGGAATTATTACTCTGGTTTGTTCCATCATCTGTACACAGGTCTATCAAATGGTGGCCGCAATCACGACGGTCGCGTGGTGGTTCGGTCAGTTTCCATACATAGTTCGGCGAACGCCGCATCCGGAACTCGGACCGACCTGTGAATTCGGGCTTTGCCACGCCTTTACCGCATCACGCCGACGCCCTGCATCGACATTGACTTCGGCGCCAGGCCACATCTCTTTAAATAAATTATTTTTGCGAAAAGCAATTATGCAAGGATTTTATATATATTTATATTATTCTTTTTGGACCGCACTATTTTATGTGTGCAGGTGATTGACTTCGACTGCGTCACGCGGTCACTTCAGCAAGCCAATGTCGTCGTCCCAATTGGCATAAATCGGCTCGCATGATCATCTTGTTGATTGAATTGCCATACCGACATGTTCGGTTGCCTCGGGGACTTCAGCATCATCAAGAGGTACCTACCTCGTCGGGTGTTTGGCGCACGGGCCATATTTCTTTTATTACTCACTTTGCATGAATTATTAATCATGCAACCTTTTTTTATTACTGTTATCTCCGGCTTGCACTATCTTCCGTGCACAGGTAAATGATCCGGATTGGGCAGCGCTGTCACCTCGACTGGACCGGGGGCTTCGTCATCACTTCATTAACCCACACCGGGAACTTCGGCGTCATACTGTCGGCCTACTCCGTCGCCTCGGAAGGACGGGGGGTTCCACCTTGCCACATTGGCCGTGCTGTGTCGCCACTTCGGAGTGCCAAGCTCTTCGCTCCTCCATCTCGGGACCGGCTTAGGGGCTAGGACCTCGTCCCGCCGCAAACTCGGACCGCGTCATCGATGCCGAGCACATTAACCAGCTAAGTCGCTTTCATGCCCAAAGTTTTAAATTTTTTATTTGTGTTCGGTTCGACCGTGCTCATGTGAGTTGTTTGTTAAAAGAAACTCCCTTTACCCATGTTAGCTGGGGGCTCTTAAATTTACATGAGCTGTTTTATAATAAGTGTGTTTTCTTCTTGTTCGTTGCAAAGTCTTTTTCTATCACTCCTTCCTCGACTCGAGTGTGTGGTTCATAGCCAGATAGCCTGGGTCCGATCTTGACCCACTTGCAGTCTTGAGATCGGAAGTGTCATGTTAAAGCACGACAGAAGCACAATTTTTTTTTAGACCAATTTTCGAATTGGCACCAATTGACTTGATTTAGTTCGGACGTGGAGTTTCCACATAAGACTTTTGGTTTTTAAGCCTATGGCACTTTTAAACTATTTGTGTGTTTCCAGCATAAGTCTCGCAGTGCAACGCCAGACACCTTTAGAGATTCAGCAAAACATTCTCGGGTATTGCTTTATATGCATAGGTTTCGAATTGTATCTTTGGTCAATAGTTGGGTTGCCCGGCTCCTGTGCTTGCCTCCTACGTTCTGCTTTGTTCGGCTAGGTGTGCAAAGGGAGAACCACTGCGATTGTGCTTCCAGCTAGCATGGTTAAGCGCCTCAGTGGAGAAAGCCGAAAACTGACTGTCACAATAAGTGTAAACTGGTCAGCGATCCGATGACTGTGTTAAATTATAAGATAGATAGAGGTCACCCCATGTTAAATGATGGTCCATTCATAACATTGGCCGAAGTGTTTACGGCTTGACGTCGACTGTCGCCGAACACTAACTGGGGGCTAGTAACTGGCCTCCCAACTTTAAGCTCCTATGACTAAGTGAAAGTTATAAAGCCCGCATATCTGATTGTCTCGTTTCCGCTAACACAACCGCCTTCGGGCACCGAGACGTCGGCTAAGGGTTGTTTTGTTATTGCGAAAACACCCTGCGTAGCATCTACAAGGGGGTGGAAGCCGACGATGGGCCACTTTCAAATGATAAACGGTCGCAACGTAGTCAAAATAAACATATCATCGGCGTTTGTATTTAATATACGAGGGCCTCCTTCCGCAATCATCGTTATAAAGCCATAAATATGCATCAATTTGACTTAAGATTTTGGCCAAGCTGGGTTGCCTGGCTCCAATGCTTACCCCTACGTTCCCGATTGTTCGGCTAAGTGGTAAAGGGAGCACCTCTGTGATTGTTACTACCGGGTCATCTGAGTAAGTACCTCAGACTATGTCAAGCCGAAAGCTAGCAATCTTAAAGGATCACATTGGTCGGCAACGACGGAAGTGAAATTTTTGGTTCATTAATACCATAGAGTTTGGGCACTTTCCCCGAACTAAATCCTCAATATTTTCCTCCCACATTGATCGGAGGTGAGGTTTCATGATCATGATAAGCATGACGACCCAAAGAAAGGAACCGATAGCGGGACTATTTTCTTTGGAAGATGTTTCTTACGTTAAAACGTAATATAACATATCTCTCCGTGTACCTTTGTTTATAAAACTGTATGACCGGATTGCCTTGTTTTCCATAAATATTTGCCCTTATAACGGCTTTATAAAGTAGGAAAACACTCCTCGGCTATTGGCCGAAGAGGTTGAAGCCGATGGTCGGTCAACAAAGTTTTGTACAATGCGGATCCGAGCACTAATGATGTAAAGTACTTGGATACATAGAGTCATTACACATAATTTGTGATTTTACTATGGATATCGATCCTTAATTCAGCCACCCGTGCCCGCATTAAGACTCGGGGGCTACTGGGCTTCGGGCTTATTATTTACAAATATTAAAGGGGAACATCGATCCCCTGATCTGGTGTTGCCACCCGACCAGTGTCTCGGCGGCTACTGCATTGCTTGTTCGATGCAGAAAATTCAAAGTGCTTAGTGTTCGGCTTGACCGAACTATAGGCAAACGCGTCTTCGGACAACAACAGGTACCATCTGGACCTATCTGGCATCAAGTTAATATATTACGGCAACTTCTCAAGACCCTCTCTCAAGGGCCCGTTCGCCGATCACTATTATCTCTAATATATTACACTGCGTTTCTATTCCTACGTATGCTGCCGAGCTAGGAGTTGATCCTCAGGCCGATTTCGCGCATCGACCTGAGTCTTAGGGGCTACTTGGATCAGCGGTTTCATGTTTTCCTTCAGGTGCATCTCGGGTTTTAGACCGACACACACCTTGAGGGCTACTGGCTATATATCTTGGCGGAGAATAAATTGCACCAATAAAAAATATTCACAAAAAATCAGCCCGCAGTCGGGGTGGTGCACCACCTCGGAAGTAGTCCGGCATAAAGCTCGGGCGCCAGTGGCTGGCTCCATAGAGGGCACTTCCGGCATTAAGCTCGGCTGAATTCATTCAATCTTTTAAAGACCGAGGTAGTTTATGACACCTTGGACGCTGACCATCGTTAGAGCTCGGATACAGTCCGGCGTTGGAGCTCAGATACAGTCCGGCGTTGGTGCTCGGCTGCAAAAGATACCTCAAATACAGTCCGGTGTTGGAGCTCGGATGCAAGAGGACACCACCGCATGGGAACAACTTCAAACCCGAGGTGTGGCGTAAAAAACTTACAAGGCATTGATAAAGGCCGATAACTTAAAAAGACTCCTCGGATATCCGACGTATAAACTCTTTGGATACACCTCGGCGATCCTCAAGATCGGAGATGGGAAGATTTGTTGAACCAATTTTCAAGACCGACGACCGAAGATGAAGAACAGTTCAGAAGAATCGAGGAGCGTCCCCAACTTGAAGACCGGTTCAGGGGGCTACTGACGATGTCCTGGACTAGGGGGTACTCACCATGTCATCTCCCGACCAGTGGGTTGGGCCGAGGACCCCCGTGGCGGTTCACTAATGGGTCAGTTCGGACAGCCGATGACATATACAAGGAAGATTCCACAAGACTTGGTGATCAAGACAAGGACTCCTCTCCACCAACGTAGCCGACTAGGACTCTTGTCATCCTGGGCCTCCGGTACATTATATAAGCCGAGGCCAGGCTCATTGATAGATATATTATGACATTACTCATCATACCCCTTGGGTTTAGACCACAACATATGATCTCGAGGTAGATCAACTCTGTACCTTGATACTTCATCAATATAAACAAGAGCAGGACGTAGGGTTTTACCTCCATAGAGAGGGCCCGAACCTGGGTAAAACACCGTGTTCATCGTCTCTGTTACCATCGATCCTAGATCCACAGCTCGGGACCCCCTACCCCGAGGTCTGCCGGTTTTGATACCGACATCGGGCCCTTGTGAGTAAAGCCTTCCATACATGTTTCTTTTGGCCTACGGCCCGAGCAGATGCACAGGACCTTGTCCAACGTTGTGTCGGATGCTAGCTTTTCGCTAATCAAAGCCATATGCCGCCTAGTGCGCTACAAACAATCCTCATTACATGGCCTTTCGCGGTCTGGGGGCTTGATATGGTCGGATCCCTTAAAGGGGCAAGCCATAAGAAAAAATATCTACTGGCCATGGTAGATAAATTCACTAAGTGGATTGAGGCCAAACCGGTTAAAACGGCCAAAGCCGGACCAGTGCTAGACTTTATATCCATTGTCGTACACCGTTATGGTTTTCCACACAACATTATCACAGACAACGGCTCCAACTTTACAGCCGACGAGGTGAAAACCTGGTGTGCTAACCTGGGCATCAAGCTCGATTATGCCTCCGTCTATCACCCGCAAACAAATGGTCAAGTCGAATGAGCCAATGGACTTATTATGAGCGGCATTAAGCCCAGACTAGTGCGGTCTTTGAAAGAATCAGACAAGCACTGGGTTGAGGAGCTCGACTCCGTACTCTAGGGGCTGCGGACCACGCCCAACTGCACTATCGGATACACACCGTTCATCATGGTGTACGGCGCAGAGGCCGTGTTGCCGTGCGATATTATGCATGACTCACCACGAGTGCGCATGTATGAAGAGAGAGAGGCCGAGCTTGATCGGTAGGACAGCTTAGACGCCCTGGAGGAGGAGCGCGACATTGCAAAGGCCCGTTCCGCATTGTATCAACAACAGGCTCGCAGATATCAAAGCAGAGAAGTGCGGGCCAAGACTTATAATGTTGGCGAACTCGTTCTACGCTTGCCAGAGAAGAAAAAGGGAAAACTCAAGCCCAAATGGGAGGGTCCCTTCATCATTGACAAAGTTCTCACTGGAGGAGCGTACCGACTACGTGATGCATTAGACAATCGCTTGGAGCCGAACCCATGGAACGCCGCTAGACTCCAAAGATTCTACGCCTAGAGCCGGACTCTTTGTTCGTCTTCTTCTCCCTTTTTGTCCATTACCTTTTTTTTCCTCTCTTTCGTTTTTTTCCTAGCTTTAAGCTCTTAAGCGGCTAATCCGCGCACCTATGACGTACACATCCTTAAATATGTACGTCCATAATACCTGGGGGCTTCTTGTACAGAAGCTTATTATTATTATTTTTCGAGCATCAAGCTCACCACATATGTGTCTTTTCCTCATATGTACCTTTTCTTCGCCATTATATGCATCATTATGACTTAAGTTTTGGCCAAGCTGGGTTGCCTGGCTCCTGTGCTTATGCCCTACGTTCCCGTTAGTTCGGCTAGGGCATAAAGGGAGCACCTTTGTGATTGTTACTGCCGGGTCATCCGGATGTGTACCTCAGACTGGGTGAAGCCGAAAGCTAGCGTTCTTAAGGGAATATTCAGTCGGCGGACTAAAGATGTTTTTTCACTCATTACACTATGAACCCCCAGATGCTATGTATACTGCGATTTTTTAATCACAGTTCGGACATGAACATTAACGCATGTTCACCCAGGGAAAGGAACCCTTAACGGAACTATTCTCTCTGGAAGATGTTTCTTACAATCACACGTAATATAACATAGCTAGCCGGATACAACTTGTCTGTTCAAGCAACTATGACCCCTACGCCTGGTTTCCACGCATACCCTGGTTTATATTACCGTGCGGGTATTCGGAAACACTCCGCACCTTCGGGTCCGGAGGTCGAAGCAAAAAGGTCCGCCATGACAATCGTTTTACAATCCGGCTAGGGACAAATTTGTCAATCGAAGCACATAGTCACTTAGACTCAAAAGCTTCTTCCTCAATGCCGTCCAACAGGCTGTCTAGCCTACAATCCTGTTGGGACAATTCGGCGGCTACCTTTACTTGGTCATATAATAAACTAACTGGAACTTCTTTTCCGTCTGATCCTCGAGGTCCGACCCGAGCCATATGATTCGGATCAAGCTTGGTATACCGTGTTTTCACCATGGCCCAGGCCTCTCGCGCACCTTCTCGGCAGGCGGATATCTTCCATAATCGGAAACGCCTCCGCACTCCTTTGAATAGCTGCACATGTTCCTCCATACTTCCCGGAGGGGAGGCGGATGGCCACAAGGCCTTGGCAACACTCCGCATTGCCTGCCGAGCTCGCCTGTGCATTTGCGATAGCTCTTGTAGCAGATCACCTGCAGATCCGGGCATTTCCTCTTCGGGATGGCCGGTTAGTATACCTGCAGACATAAATCTGTCAGTTCCTTTCCTCGCCGAATTACACGGAGGTAAGTTCGAAAGCATACTGAATATGCTGCCTCGTAGCCTCGTATTTTCCTTCACGGAGTCAGCTAGCTGGGCTCGCACATCTTTCAGTTCTTCGCCCAGCAGGGTGTTGGAATCCTGCAGCTTGTTTTTATCCTCCCTGACCCGTGTCAGCACATGTTCGCCCGCGGCCAGTAGCCTTTTGGCTTCTTGTTTATCCGCTTGCGCGATTTCAAGTGCCTCCTTCAGCTGATCTGACGATCCTGCCATGAGATATGCAACACTGTTAGCATTGCTGGTATATGATTATATTTTCTCGATGGAGGGGAACATTAGCAGGCAACGCCTTCTTGGATTTCTCCAATTCGGCGGTGGCAGCAGTTAGCTGAGTCCGACACTTTTCCAGTTCTTAAGACAGCAGGTTGTTCTTCTCTGTAAGCACCTGGTTATACAATGATCCTTAAATCAGTTGTATCAACTACTTCAAGTCTTGGGGGCTACTGGTATATAATTATCAGGTTTGTATGATGTGAACTTACCTGCATATCTTTCAAATGCTGGTCTGTGGCTCTGGTAAGCCCGTCTCGAGCAGCTCGGATGTATGCATCAGCCGAGCTGAAGGCATTGAATGCCTCTTTTGTAAAGCCAGGGTCACGAAGAGCGGCCCTCCGGCGCCGATGATTCATGGCGCTCTCCACTTCTGAGTTTGTGACAGATACATCATCCGAATCCTCTGCCGAAGGACAATCCGGGGTCACTCCCGTACCGGCCCTCGTCTTTATGGCAGGTTCTGGAGCCTGGCTGTTGGGAGCGTGACCTACAGGACCCCCGAACATAGTCCGGCGAACGCTCTTCCTGATGAAACACAAACAGACAATGTCACAGTTGGATGTGACTGCCAAGGGGCATATTTACGAAGCCATACCTTTTTTACGACGGCTCGGTCGTGATTTCGTTTGCCTTCCTCTTCGAAGGCTTGCCCGATGTAGGCGCCGCTCTCTTTTGAGTCGCCTCTGGTGTAACATGGCGCGCCGAGCACCTCCCCTTTGGAACACGAGACAGTGCGGTGGGTGAGGCAGAATGAGGAAGCTCTTTCGGAGGAGAGGTCGCCTGATTACTTACATGTGAGGCAGGAAGGAGGCCGGGATGGTCTGCTATAATGGCCACTTCTGTGCCATCGTAGCTCGCCTGGTAAAATACTCCCTCCTCTAGCTCCACAAATATGTCCGGATCCTCCTCGAATCCGGGGTCAAGATCCCGGTTATGGTCCTCCGGCTGTGGAGCGGGGCTGTAGATCCCCGTGACGACCTTTTGCCATTCCTGTTACAAATGGACGGGTTAGTATCAGTCAAAAGTGACTCATGGAAAGGACTGAGTATGGTGGTGGGATTAAAACTCACCCTGCTGGGAGGATTGTACATGGAAAATCCCTCTCGGTGTTTAAGACGAATAAATTCCTCTTTCTCCCCTTTGTACAGATCGACCAATATTTTGGCTAGAGCGGCGGGGGTGTCCGGACCTTTCCGGCCACAGCGTGAGGCATCATCTTCCCCATTGTAGTGCCACATAGGGAGCCCTCTAAATTGGAGTGGCTGGACACCCCGCACTATGGAGATCGCCATTACCTCGATTATTGATAATCCGGACTGGGCGAGCGTCTTTATCTTGCTCTTTAATTGATGGATTTCTGCACTATCTTCCTCCTCGAGGCTCCTAGGGCGCCAGCTGTGGCGTTTCTTCAAAGGAGAGCTGGAAAATTTAGGGAGACCCATTCGGATTGGGTCAGGGAGAGCGACGTCCTTAATATCAAACCACTCTGAGGGCCACTCTTCGGACGCCTTCTTCGGTGTGCCGGATAGGTATCCGGTCCCGGCTATGCGCCATACTTCGGCGCCGCCACCTCGAATATGGATCCCTCTTGGGTACGAGGGACGAGGCAGAATAGTTTTCTCCATAAATCAAAGTGGGCTTCATAGCCTAGGAAAAGCTCGCAAAGGGCAACAAAACCCGCGATGTGCAAGATAGAGGCCGGCGTGAGGTTATGCAGTTGGAGGCCATAATACTCCAGGAGTCCTCGGAGGAAAGGGTGGATTGGAAACCCGACGCCTCATGGCAAATAAGAAATGAAGCACACCCGTTCCCCCCTGGTTGGATTGGGGAAATTTTCCGCCAAAGCTTCACCTGAGAAGGAGGTCAAACCTGCTCGAACAGGGACCAGATCCGTGGGGGGAAGAAATCCCTGTGTTTGGACATTCACCAGCTGATCATGGGATACAGAACATCTTTCCCAATCGCCTTTTTTGGGGCCGTGGGGGCGGGTGGAAGAACTGGGAGCACTAGCATGTTGGAATGGTTTCTCCTAGCAAGCTTTGAGGATTTCCCGCATGGCGTGGAATGGATCTGAAGATCCAATCTCTTTGAATAGATGCCCTTCTTACATGGTCAGGGAGTTATGTGCAAAGATACCCCGACCTCTCGTATTCGCTCGACAAGTGAAAACTGAAGTCATGAAGGCGTGGAAGCCGATGAGCACGACATTAAATGGAAGGCCGAATACAGCTCCTTAAGTCAGGTACTTCGAAGTAATCGAAGGAGGAACCCGCCTTGCAATGCCGAAGACAATCTACGCTCCGGACACATCATCATTGAAAGCCTGGTTCGGGGGCTACTAAGGGAGTCCTGGATTTAGGGGTCCTCGGGCGTCGGGGCTACGTGACATGGGCCGGACTGATGGGCCATGAAGATACAAGACAGAAGACTCTCTCCCGTGTCCAGATGGGACTCTCCTTGGCGTGGATGGCAAGCTTGGCGTTCGATATGAAGATTCCTTTCTCTGTAACCGACTTTGTACAACCCTAGTCCCCTCCGGTGTCTATATAAACCAGAGGGTTTTAGTCCGTGAGGGCAATCATAATCAGACAGGCTAGACTTCTAGGGTTTTAGCCATTACGATCTCGTGGTAGATCAACTCTTGTAATACTCATATTCATCAAGATCAATCAAGCAGGAAGTAGGGTATTACCTCCATAGAGAGGGCCTGAACCTGGGTAAACATCGTGTCCCCCGTCTCCTGTTACCATTGACCTTAGACGCACAGTTCGGGACCCCCTACCCGAGATCCGCCGGTTTTGACACCGACAGTAACCGCACGAGTTTATGATGAGAGTGATGTGGAATCGGGTGGACCTGGATGGTGCCCGAGAGTTGAACACGAGGCGTGGCCGGGCATTCCTAGCCCTTGCCGCAAGTCCTCTGGCCTGATAGCACTAACCATCACGTGGGCATAGTATGGGCGTTCTGCGTCGTATACTTCAGCCGGAGCTTAAATGATGTCAGCAAGGAGCGGCACACTCTGGGTTGGACTGGGAACGCAACCGCGCTTGTATTAAGGGGTTGCTAGGTTTGCTCACCGGCGGTGCACGTAACGCACAGGAGTCCCCGGGGCGATGGCCCAAGACCCCTGGGTGCATAGGTTAGTCCGGCGTGCTGACCTCTCTTATAAGTATTCGGTCAGGTTGCGGCGTATCATTTGGCCGAGGTCGGGCATAACCTAGAAAAGTGTGTCCGGCCGGAGTTAAGCGAGCGTGGTGGGTAAGTTGGTGCACCCTTGCAGGGAAGAAACAATCTATCGATAGCCTGTCCTACGGTAACGGACACTCGGAGTTGTATCCCGATCGGTACAACTAGAACTGGTGACTTGAGATGATACTGGATAGTATGGCTCTGGGATTGCTTTCTCGCAGGGAGTCGAGGAAGAATCTCTAGGCGAGGTTGATACACTACTACTACTTTACATTGTGTTAATCTGCACTCTTCTAATGCTGCAAGACCAATAAAGATGCTTGAAGATGCTAGTCTTCGATAGGACTAGGCTCTCCCATCTATTCTGGCATTTCTGCAGCCCAGTCCACATATATATAGCCTCCTTTGATAATGTTGCATATGTAGTGTAGATCCTTGCTTGCTGAGTACTTCGGATGAGTACTCACGTTTGCTTTACTTTCTTTTCTCCCCATATCCATATGTCGCCGTCAGATGACGGAGCCCCTGAGATAGCTGCCCCTGTCGATGACTACGGCTACTACTACTACCGTCCCGGCGAGTACTACTACGAGGAGCCGATCGATGACCAGGAGTAGATTCGGAGGGTCCTAGGCAGGAGGCCTACGCCTTTCGATCCTAGTATTTTATTTTGCCCCACCTTTCTAAAGGCCTATCTGCTTCTCTGTAATATCTATACCCAGATATCTGATGCTTCCGCTGACACTTGTACGCCATCGAGCTATGTATTCGAGCCCTCGAGGCCCTGGCTTGTAATATAAAGCTTGTATGACTTTATTTATGTTTTAGAGTTGTGTTGTGATATCTTCAAGTGAGTCCTTAGGCTTGATCGTGTGCATTTGCGTGTATGGTTAGTGCACGATTAAGCCGGGGTTGTCACAGATTGGTATCAGAGCTGACTGCCTCTAGGAATTCCCCTTTCCAACTCCTTGGCCGAAGTTGAGTCTAGTAACCAAAAACTGTTTTACTAACTTGGCTGTGTGGCTTACGGGCCCACGTCGCCAACTGGGTGGTATTAGGATCTTTTATTTCTTGTCCTTACTCTGGGACTCTAATCTCTCTTCTATTCGGGTTTAATTCATTTACTAACACCGACACTTAGGATCTCGTAAATTCCGTCCACCCGGAGAGCTGGATTTCTGTGCGATTTCCCTGTCATTGATCTGATTAGTCTGATAATCATTTCCTTTCCATTGTTTTGTTTAACCATTCTCTTCAAGATCTGTTATACTTCTCATCGTCAAATGACAATCCTGAATTTCCTTTATTTCAGATGGATCGTCTGTTTCCACCGCGACCTACGACGCAGCTTGTGCTTCGTACTTGGGTTTGTGATGCCCCTGGGTTTCCAGCTGTTCTGATCGCTCTCTTGACCAGACTGGGCTACCGCTGGTACCCCGAGTACATGGTCTACGAGGTTTACCGTGAGTTCAACCAGGAGCAGTACTATGCTGATGTTCACATCTATGATCAGCAGGATGACTCAGACACTGAGCTGTACATTTTCCATGGTATCGGCGTGACGATTGAGATGGCAGTCCATGATGCCGCCTACTCTGCTGTCGCACGTCTCCGAGGAGAGCACAGCGCTAGCTTGGATGCTTCTGAGGTTCGATACATTCCGTATGCCCCTGCTGGAGATGCTACTGGATACTACACAGCTATCTGTGCCCCGTACGAGCCTCGTCGCTATGATCCGTGAGTTCTGATTCAGTGTACTCAGGCTCTGGATCGCACTGTTCGGGCT
This sequence comes from Thinopyrum elongatum, assembly GCA_011799875.1. NCBI lineage: Eukaryota > Viridiplantae > Streptophyta > Magnoliopsida > Poales > Poaceae > Thinopyrum > Thinopyrum elongatum. The sequence goes on along the minus strand of CM022297.1, from coordinate 343,211,291 downwards.
CTGGCCGTCGAGTTGTTTGCCACTCGAGTACGACTCTATGAGGCTATGACGCAGTTGCTAACAGCTATTTGTGCAGGGATACATCCGGAGCACATTCTTTACCCGCGCAGGACCGAGATGCCACCAGGGATTGATTGGCCTGCTGTGCGAGGTCACACACCTGCACGTGGACCTCTTCTTACAGCTCGAGACCGGGTTCTGCATTAGAGTGCACATGGAGCACAGGATCCTTCTGTGATGAACATCCATCGTCCGCATTTGCAGCTACCCCGTTTCAGTGGTTTTCTCCAACGTTGATGTAGCCTTTTCTATGTCTCATTGTGTGCTTCCTTACCGCGTGCCTGCGCGCCACCTAGTATGTCTAGCTTTTGAATTTGTGCCATTGTGCTGCCCGTTTGTAACCTACTCTGTATGGATTTGTATGACTTAATGACTACTATTAAGCATCTATTGTACTACTTAAATTCCATCGCGTTACATCATGCATGTTGCTAAACACTCGCAATGGCTTCTGCTAAACTACCCCTGTTGATAACAATCCAACTCCGCCGCCACCGCCTGACTATATGGCTGCTATGATGCAACAATTTGAACTCAACCGTCAGTTCACAAAGGGAATTATGGATCAGTTCCCTCGTCCCAATGCCAACCATCAGCCAGCTTCAATCACACTGCCAGAGTTTGTGCGTCTCAACCCATCGGTATTCGGCAACACAGTTAATCTGCTGGATGCCGATGACTGGCTGCGTGACATCTTCTATGAGATGGAGTCAGCTGATGTTCCCCCTGTCAGCTATGTCACATTCACGACATACTTCTTGAAGGGACCCGCAGCACAATGGTGGGCGACTCACCGACAGACCCTACCTCCTGGAACTGTCATCACCTGGGTGGAATTCAAGGCTGCTTTTCGTGCCCGGTACATTACTCAAGGGGTTATAGATCGGAAGAAAGCCGAGTTCCGCAGCCTCGTTCAAGGAAACAAGACTGTGGAGGTCTATCAGTGAGAGTTCCCTGATTTTTCTCGCCATGCTGAAGAAGACATCCCCACTGATGCTCGTAGGCAGGAGAAGTTCCGTGAAGGGCTACACCATGACATTCAGCTAGCCCTGCTCGTCCAAGACTTTCCTGACTTCGCCACCTTGGTGAACAAGGCTATGATGGTTGAGATTGGTCTGAAGAAGCACAAGGAAGCGACCAGACACACTCGTGAAGCGGGATCATCTTCGGGCTCGTCTTCGCAGAAGCGCCGCATCTGGATTCCACAAAGCATGTAGCGTCCAACAGCTCCAGTGTACAGGCCTTTTTATGCTGCACCTCGCCTGCCTCCTCCACCACCGAGGCAGCCACTTCGAGCAGCACCACCTCGAGGTCCTACACCACGTCCAGACAATGGACTCTGCTTCAAGTCTGGACAGCCAGGTCACCGTGCCAGAGACTGTTCTTAGAATCAGAATCAACTAGTGCCTCTTCCTGCTGGCCGTGGTAATGGTCGTGGAATTCCTCAGCAGCGTAACAACAATGCCAGACCTTCTCATGGTCGTGGGCAGAACTAAAGCTCAGGATCAACCTGAAACTGTGATGGGTACACTTCTTGTTAATTCAGTACCAGCATCTGTTTTATTTGATTCAGGAGCATCGCATTCATTCATGTCAGATAGATTCGCACTCATGCATGAAGTTAGATGTGATACACTACCACATAAATTACGAGTGAACACTCCCGTGGGTCATTGCCACACTTCGTTGTTCAGTCCCGATGTCATAATTAATATTGAAAGATTGGAATTCCGAGCGTCTCCCATTATTCTCAACTCTTCCGAAGTTGATCTTATTCTGGGAATGGATTGGTTGAAGGCCCACTATGCCTCAATCAATTGTGCCACTAAAGTTGTACACCTCCTACATCCATCAGGTCAGATAGTGAATTACCATGCTCACCTCACTCAGAACGCCGAGGCTCAGATTTATGCCTTGAATGCGTTGAACGCTTCTCCGCTTGAGGGGATAAAAAACGTTCCAGTTGTCTACGAATTCCAGTATGTTTTTCCAGAAGAACTTCCAGGAATACCCCCTGCTAGAGCTGTCGAGTTCGTTATCGATTTGAAGCCTGGCACCACTCCTATTGCGAAGCGTCCTATGAATACACCGTCATGTCATTTGGCCTAACGAATGCTCCAGCTACTTTTTCCCGTCTGATGAATTATATCTTCATGGATTACCTCGACAAGTTCGTCGTGGTATATTTGGATGATATTCTAGTATATTCAAAGAATAAGGAAGAACATGCCGAGCATCTTCGCCTTGTTCTGGAGAGGCTTCGAGAGCACAAGTTGTATGCCAAGTACTCCAAATGTGAATTCTTGCTTTCTAAAGTAACCTACCTTGGACATGTCATTTCCAAGGACGGTATTGCCGTTAACCCGGAGCGTGTTCAGGCTATTCTTGACTGGACTCCTCCGAAGAATGCCAAGCAAGTCCGAAGTTTTCTCAGCCTTGCAAGTTATTGCCGTCGATTCATCGAGAACTTTTCCAAGATTGCCAAGCCCCTGACTAATCTGCTCCACAAAGGCGTTAAGTTTGAATGGACAGACAAATGTCAGGAGAGTTTCCAGACCCTCAAGGACAAGCTTACTTCTGCTCCAGAGCTTGCTCCTCCCGATTCTCGCAAGGACTTTGTAATTTATTGCGACGCCTCTCATCAAGGATTAGGCTATGTCCTAATGCAAGAACGAAAAGTTATTGCATATGCCTTGCGACAATTGCGTCCACATGAAGAAAACTATCCAGTGCATGATCTCGAACTCGCTGCTGTGATCTATGTTTTGAAACAGTGGCGACATTACCTTCTTGGTAACCGGTGTGAGATATATACCGACCATCAGAGCCTGAAATACTTGTTTAACCAACCGGATCTTAACCTCTGTCAATAGCGATGGATGGAAACAATTACGGACTATGACTATGGTATTTCTTATACCCCTGGCAAGGCTAATGTGATGGCTGATGCCTTGAGCCGCAAGTCCTATTGCAACAACCTCATGGTTAAGCAAGCTCAATCCCAGCTATATGAAGAACTGCGCAAGCTGAACCTCTATATCGTTCCGTAGGGTTCTCTTAACAACCTTGTGGTACAGCCAGATCTTGAGAAAGTTGTAAAGATTGCGCAAGCCAAAGATGCCGAAGTAGATTTGATGAAGAAAGAACTTCACCTCGAGAAGTGCAGGGATTTCTCGATTGCTGAAGATGGAACCATGTATTTCAGAGACCACATTGTGGTACCTCGCTTCGAACATATGACTGACAAGGTCATGAAGGAGGCTCATGATACACCTCTGTCTATTCATCTGGGTAGCACCAAGATGTATCGCGATCTTCGTCAAAGGTACTGGTGGTCCAGAATGAAGCAGGACATTGCTCGATATGTTGCTGAATGTGATGTTTGCTGTCGGGTGAAAGAAGAACATCAGAAGCCTGCTAGAATTCTTCAAAAACTCCCTATTCCTTTGTGGAAATGGGATAAAGTGCAAATGGATTTCATAACTGGTCTACCCAAGTCTCAGAAGGGTCATGATGCTATTCTTGTCGTCATTGATCAACTTTCCAAAGTTGCACATTTTCTGCCTGTCAAGGAGACTATCACTGCTAGTCAGTTAGCAGAGCTGTATATCTCCAGAATTGTTTCACTCCACTGTATTCCGAAGGAGATCAGTTCGGACCGTGGCGGTCTTTTCACCTCCAAGTTCTGGGAAAGTTTCCAAGAAGCTATGGGGACTCACATTACATGGAGTTCAGCTTATCATCCCCAATCCCAAGGCCAAGTTGAGCGAGTTAACCAAGTACTTGAAGACATGCTTCGGGCTTGTGTTATATCATTCGGTAAGAAGTGGGAAGAATCTCTCCCGTTCGCAGAATTCTCTTATAACAACAGCTATCAAGCCAGCTTGAAAATGGCCCCCTTCGAAGTGCTATATGGACGAAAGTGTCGAACCCCTCTGAATTGGTCAGAAACTGGGGAACGACCACTTGTGGGACCGGACATTATTCAGCACGCCGAAGAACAAGTCAGAATTGTCCGAGAAAATCTCAAGGCAGCTCAAGACCGTCAGAAGAGCAACTATGATCGCAAACGATGGGGTCTGACTTATCAACCAGGTGATCAAGCTTATCTTCGTGTCACTCCTATGAAGGGCACCCGTCGTTTTGGAATCAAGGGCAAGCTAGCTCCTTGCTATATTGGTCCCTTTCGCATTGTTGCCAGACGTGGACAGGTGGCATATAAATTGGAGTTCCCACCGCAATTCTCTCATATCCACGATGTCTTCCATGTGTCGCAACTTCGCTATTGCTTCAAGGAATCTCCTCACCGAGCAGTAGATCATCAAATGCTCGAATTGCAAGATGATCTTTCTTATAAGGAGCATCCCATCCGCATTCTCGATGAAGCTGAACATCGAACCCGTCAGAAGACAACCAAGTTCCTGAAAGTGCAGTGGTCTAATCATACTGAAGATGAAGCCACTTGGGAACATGAGGATCATCTTCACAAGGAATATCCCGACCTCTTTCCTTTTACCTCATGAATTCTTGGGACGAGAATTACTTTTAGAGGAGGAGAATTTGTAACACCCCTGTGTAATAGCCACTGTGATCATCTGCTAATAATGCCAAGTCACTTCATTTGCAGTGCCTAGTCATAGTGGTTAATCAAAGCAATTCAAATTCTATTCTGAAAAATCAACTCAAATTCAAGAGTGAAATATGAAGTTGCTCAAAACTTGTGGGAAAAATGTTCACCTTATAGCAAATAATCCAAAACCAGTAGATGTTAAGGAGCACAACATCATCATCAATTCAAAATGGCATGAGCATTTAAAACAGTGCAAAAAGGAGCATTCTAAATGCCATATTCATTTTTGTAAATTCCAAATGAATTCCAAAAATGCCCAAACTATTTGTGGCAGTGCTGGATATTGCAAGATATTTATGTGAGCAAGTTTCACATTTTTGCTAATCCATTTGAATACTCAAAATATTTCAAAACCAACTCTGTTAAAAGAAAAAGCAGAAAACAGAAAATAAAAAGAAAAGAGGCACTATGCACTGGGCCTAAGTGCACAGTGCCCCGAAACCGACCCAACTGGCCCATTCCTCCTTCTCTCTCTCCTGCGTGTCAGCACCGCCGTGGTCAAGCGCGCGCTCGCCGGTGCGGCGTCGACACGCCGAGGCCACCGATGCTACAGGAGCGGCGGGAGGCGATAAGGATCGGCCACCCACTCGCCTAGCCTGCCCACGCTCAGTTTCCCCTCCTCCCTCTCTCTCCCCCTCCTCCAGATCCGTGGTGACCGAGCGCCACCGTCGCCGCGCCTCGCCTCCGTAGTGGCCAGCGGCCTCGCTGCGCCGGCTGCCTGCGTCAGGAAGGACCGCCGTGGACCGCCACGTCTACTCGAGCCGTTGGAAGGAGCTGAGGAGCCCGGCGTCACCCGAATGCGTCGTCTTCTTCCTCGGGACGCCGGCGATCCCCTTCTTCCCCGGCGACGTCCTGCAGCTACTAACCTGCCAAGGGTCCTCGTGCATGCCGCTAGGTGAGCAGCAACACCTTCCCGTTCACTTCTCTCCGCTCCAAAGTGCCCGTAGGCGTCAATCCGCGAAAGCCCGAACCCGCCGCCGTGGAACTCGTCGCCGGTGAGTCCCCGGTGACCATTTGGTCACGCGTGCATGCCTAACGACTTCACGCGCGTGCGCTGAGCCCACCTAGCCACTGAGATGCTCGCTAACGCCGCGTTTCACTGAAATCGACCGAGGTCCGAACTCCGGCCGCCGCATCGAGCTCGTTACCGACGAGCTCCGACCATTTCAGCCGCTCCCACCGGTGCCGTTCGACGCGGCGTCGTCTCCGCGTTCGAACGCGACCGACCGCGATCATTTTGGTGGTTTGTGGACGAATCCCGCACGTCGCCGCCGTCTCCTATGGTCGCCAGCATTGCTCCGGCCGCCGCGCTGACCTGGCGCCGACGTGGCTATGCGGGGCCCACCCCTGAGAGACTGCCAGTGGGTCCCCTGGCCCCGTTTGACCGTGTTGACTACGGTCAATGCGCGGCACTGTTCAGCCCCAGCCACTGACAGGAGCGGCGGGAGGCGATAAGGATCGGCCACCCACTCGCCTGGCCTGCCCGCGCTCACTTTCCCCTCCTCCCTCTCTCTCCCCCTCCTCCAGATCCATGGTGGCCGAGCGCCACCGTCGCCGCGCCTCGCCACCGTAGTGGCCAGCGGCCTCGCTGCGCCGGCTGCCTGCGTCAGGAAGGACCACCGTGGACCGCCACGTCTACTGGAGCCATTGGAAGGAATTGAGGAGCCCGGCGTCGGCCGAACACGTCCTCTTCTTCCTCGGGACGCCGGCGATCCCCTTCTTCCCTGGCGACGTCCTGCAGCTACTAACCTGCCAAGGGCCCTCGTGTGTGCCGCTAGGTGAGCAGCAACACCTCCCCGTTCGCTTCTCTCCGCTCCAAAGTGCCCGTAGGCATCGATCCACGCAAGCCCGAACCCGCCGCCGTGGAACTCGTCGCCGGTGAGTCCCCGGTGGCCATTTGGTCACGCGTGCATGCCTAACGACTTCGCGCGCGCGCTGAGCCCACCTAGCCACTTAGATGCTCGTTAACGCCGCGTTTCGCCGAAATCCACCGAGGTCCGAACTCCGGCCGCCGCATCGAGCTCATTACCGACGAGTTCCGACCATTTCAGCCGCTCCCACCGGTGCCGTTCGACGCGGCGTCGTCTCCGCGTTCGAACGCGACCGGCCGCGATCATTTTGGTGGTCTGTGGACGAATCCCGCGCGTCGCCGCCGTCTCCTGTGGTCGCCAGCGTTGCTCTGGCCACCGCGCTGACCTGGCACAGACACTGTTCAGCCCCAGCCACTGACATGTGGGCCCCCTGCGCTTAATTAAGCTAATTAGTTAATCCTGTTAACAAACAGAGTCACCGACAGGCTGGGCCCACACCTCTAATTACCCTGTTAGATTAGTTTAATACCCTGTTAAACTAACAGAGGCTGACATGTGGGTCCCACTGGACCCACATGTCAGGTTTGACTCTGGTCAGCTCTGCTGACCGCTGACGTCAGTTCTACGCAATGCTGACATCATATTTCCATTTCTGTTAAATAAAAATAATTTCAGAAAATCATTTAAATCTTTAAAAATTCATAACTTTTAAACCGTAGCTCAGATCGAAAAACTTTGAACACGAAAGTTGCTCAGAACGACGAGATGAATTTGATCGTGTCATCTGTTTCTATGTCGGAACCCCCTATGTAGGTGAACCCACAACTTTGAGGTCGTATCCGGTAGAAGAATAGTGCTTATACACCGGTTATTAAATCCCGCATTAATCCTAAAATAACTAAAATGACTTAGGTGCATCTTTAGGCAACCCTGCACTGCATCCTAGGCATGGCATGCCGTGTATTGCATTGTTGCTGTGTATTTATATGTTTCTTCCCCCTCTTCTCTCTAGGTAGACCCCGACGTCGACGTAGCTCCCGAGACTGACGTAGCTCCGGAGGTCGACTACGCTCCTGACGATCAGACCCTTGCCGCCGAGCAACCATGCAAGCACCCCCCCTTTTAAGCATTCCGATATCGCCCACTCTCTTCTCTCTTATGCTTGCATTAGAAGTTACTGCTGCTGTTGTTATCCTATATCTGCTGCATAGCCTGTTTAATTGTAACCTGCTGTTGATACCTACCTGTTATCCTAAACTGGTTAGTATAGGCTGGGTAGAGACCTATCAGAGACCCTACCTTATCCCGACTGCCCCGCTGGATTCTCAGAAGACCCGATCAACAGGATCGAAGACCAGGCCCCGACATTGCACGTCACTTCCCCCTTATCTGCTCGACACTACTGGGTTAATATCGAGTGCCGAGGGTGATACCTCGTCAGCACTTCTGATGATAACCTTGTAGGTTAGTTATTCGGTCGTGGTAAGCGAGGGTGATACCTCCTACACCACCCCTGATAACGACATCGTTGTGCAACTACTCCAGAGTGGACCTCGAGGGTGATTCCTCCTCCGTTCACCTTGATGTTTACGTCAGGTGGGAATCCAACGAGGGTGATGCCTCGGATTCCTTCTTGATATGGTTGCCACACAGATGCCTTTACATTATTGATGATACTGTTTATTCTGGATAAAGACGGGTCGGCCCTGAGGGGTACCCGCACGTGTTTACGATGAGAGTGATGTGGAATCGGGTGGACCTGGATGGTGCCCGAGAGTTGAACACGATGCGTGGCCGGGCATTCCTAGCCCTTGCCGCAAGTCCTCGAGACGGGGCGACGGGGTCACATCTTTCGTGAGTCTCTGCTCGTTACCGCAACCCCCAAAACAGTAACGGTTTGGATATTTGACCCGAGGGGCCTCTGGCCTGATAGCGCTAACCATCACGTGGGCATAGTATGGGCGTTCTGCGTCGTATACTTCAGCCAGAGCTTAATTGACGTCAGCAAGGAGCGACACACGCTGGGTTGGACTGGGAACGCAACCGCGCTTGTATTAAGGGGTTGCTAGGTCTGCTCACCGGCGGTGCACATAACACGCAGGAGTCCCCGGGGCGATGGCCCAAGACCCCTGGGTGCATAGGTTAGTCCGGCATGCTGACCTCCCTGTTAAGTATTCGGTCGGGTTGCGGCGTATCGTTTGGCCGAGGCCGGGTATAACCCAGAAAAGTGTGTTCGGCCGGAGTTAAGCGAGCGTGGTGGGTAAGTTGGTGCACCCCTGCAGGGAAGAAACAATCTATCGATAGCCTGTCCTACGGTAACGGACACTCGGAGTTGTATCCCGATCGGTACAACTAGAACTGGTGACTTGAGATAATACTGGATAGTATGGCTCTGGGATTGCTTTCTCGTAGGGAGTCGAGGAAGAATCTCTGGGCGAGGTTGATACACTACTACTACTTTAAATTGTGTTAATCTGCACTCTTCTAATGCTGCAAGACCGATAAAGATGCTTGAAGATGCTAGTCTTCGACAGGACTAGGCTTCCCATCTATTCTGGCATTTCTGCAGCCCAGTCCACATATATATAGCCTCCTTTGATAATGTTGCATATGTAGTGTAGATCCTTGCTTGCTGAGTACTTCGGATGAGTACTCAAGTTTACTTTACTTTCTTTTTCTCCCCATATCCATATGTCGCCGCCAGATGACAGAGCCCCTGAGATAGCTGCCCCTGTTGACGACTACGGCTACTACTACTACCCTCCCAGCGATTACTACTATAAGGAGCCGATCGACGACCAGGAGTAGATTCAGAGGGTCCTAGGCAGGAGGCCTACGCCTTTCGATCGTAGTATTTTATTTTGCCCCGCCTTTCTAAAGGCCTATCTGTTTCTCTGTAATATCTGTACCCAAATATCTGATGCTTCCGCTAACACTTGTACGGCATCGAGCTATGTATTCGAGCCCTCGAGGCCCTGGCTTGTTATATAAAGCTTGTATGACTTTATTTATGTTTTTGAGTTATGTTGTTATATCTTCAAGTGAGTCCTTAGGCTTGATCATGTGCATTTGCGTGTATGGTTAGTGCACGATTAAGCCGGGGTCATCACACCGGCACCCTGCCGGAAGGGGAAATCATCACCGGAGGCCATCTTCATCATCTCGGCGGTCTCCATGACGAGGAGGGAGTAGTTCACCCTCAGGGCTGATGGTATGTACCAGTAGCTCTGTGTTTGATCTCTCTCTCTCTCTCGTGTTCTTGATTTGGCACGATCTTGATGTATCGCGAGCTTTGTTACTATAGTTGGATCATATGATTTTTCTCCCCTCTACCTTCTTGTGATGAATTAAGTCTTGCTCTTTGAGGTTTCGTTATGTTGGATTGAGTATTGGATTTGAGAACACTTGATGTATGTCTTGCGATGGGATATCTGTGGTGACAATGGGATGTTCTATTGATTCACTTGATGTATGTTTTGGCACTCAACTCGCGGATTCCCGAGGTGACATTGGGGTAATCTATGCATAGGGTTGATGCACATTATCGTCCTATGTTCTCTGATAGAAACTTTGGAGTGATTCGTTGTTGCACATTGAGGGATTGCCATATCATCTAATTATGTTATCACTGTTGAGAGAATTTGCACTATTGAAAGTATGAACCCTAGGCCTTGTTTTCAAGCATTGCAATACCGTTTTTGCTCACTTTTGTTACTAGTTACCTTGCTGTTTTTATATTTTCAGATTACAAAAACCTATATCTACTATCCATATTACACTTGTATCACCATCTCTTCACTGAACTAGTGCACCTATACAATTTACCATTGTATTGGGTGTGTTGGGGACACAAGAGACCCTTTGTTATTTGGTTGCAGGGTTGTTTGAGAGAGACCATCTTCATCCTACGCCTCCCACGGATTGATAAACCTTAGGTCATCCACTTGAGGGAAAATTGCTACTGTTCTACAAAACTCCGCTCTTGGAGGCCCAACATCAGTCTACAAGAAGAAGGTTGCGTAGTAGACATCAAGCTCTTTTCTGGCGCCTTGCCGGGGAGGTGAGTGCTTGAAGGTATATCTTTAGATCTTGCAATTGAATCTTTTAGTTTCTTGTTTTATCACTAGTTTAGTCTATAAAAGAAAACTACAAAAAAAATGGAATGGAGGTTGCCTCATATGCTTCATCTTTTTAATGTCTTTCGTGAAAATGATGGAAAGGAAAATTGTGCTCAAGTGTTAGAAGAAGAAGTCAATAAAATATTTGGCACTAAATCTTTGAATGATAAACATGATTGGAATGTTGTTAGTGTGCTTGCTATGAATCTTCATGATACCAATGATGATTGCACTAGTCATGATAAAAATGTTTCTTATAAGCATGTCAATTTTTGTGGAGTGCATAGAGTTTGTGAAGACATGCCTTATAGGGATGATAGATTTTGTAAGAAGCATAAACCTGATGAAACCAATCGGTGGCTTAAGGTGATAGATAAATTTGCAACAAAATTATGCTCTTTAATCCCATTACTTGTGAACTTTGCAATAGAGTTGGTCATCTTAATTTCCAAGCACACTTTTTCATGATCGAATCATGGCTAAAAATAGCAATAACTTGATCACCCTTGAACTTTATAATGAACTTTGTTTATTTTTGGGGTGTGAAGAATTGTCACATAAAAATAGTTGGTTTGAAGTGTTCATATTCACCGACCATGTTGAAACTACTCTTAAAGAAATATATATGTTTTGCATGGTAAATTGCAATGAAAATGCTTATATTGCCAACTATTGAAAGATGGGAAAACCAATAGAATATAAAAGAAATAGTAATGAAAGGGTAAAGCTCTCCACTTTCTCTCCTATTGTCTCTTATGATGAAACAGGTTATGAGGATGAGCTTCCTATGTAACCAATCTCATCAATAAGGAGCTCCAAAAAGTTGATTAAACCCACACATGATGCGGAGAAGAAAAAGAGAAGATGGAGAAGCAAAGGTAAAAAGGTATCCCTCCCAAATGATGTTGCTCCTATTATTGTTATGCCTCATGAGAATGAATTAAAAATAAATGTGGAAGATGATATACTTGATGATGATAATGATTCTTTGTCTTATGGTACAATGTCCGAAGAAACTATTGAGGATGATTTTCTTATGCATATTACTCATTGTGATGATTATGATTGGGAAAATAATGATACTTATTATAATCTTGAAAATCTTTTTGGCACCAGCTTAGAAAATTGTGATGATAATAATTGCTATACTATTGGTGCTATTCATACTATTCATGATGAGAGTGATTATGCTTATGATATGCAAAGGCACAAGCTTGGGGATGCTATGTTTGAGGACAATGACATGTTTGAGAATTTATCTGCTGCAATTAATGTTTGTCCCAAGCTTGGGGATGCTATGCTTGATGAAGATGATATTTTTAGTCCCCAAAGTTTTGATGTGCAAATTTATTATGATGATATCATGTCTCCTATTTATTATGATTGCAATATTTATGAAAGTGGGTTTGGAAGAGTGTCAACTTTAGATAATAATTATCCCACTATTTTGGATGGTGTTGAATCTTATTATAATGATAAAAGTGGATTTGGAGAGGTCATGACTTTATTTAGTAATGATTCCACTATCTTGAAAGAGGTTTCAATTGATTATGATGAGAACAAAGTTGCTACTTATGATGATTATTGTGATGACACTTATGTTTTAAAAAGTATTGATGATTATATTTATAAAACTTGTCATAATTATGATTACCCTTTTTCTGAACATTACTATTTTAATGTGGAAACAATTTATAGTATTCGAGTTTCTTATGATACTTCCACTATTTCGAATGAGGAGAATTTTGCTTGTGTGGAGAGTAATAAAATTTCTATGCTTGTGCATCATGAAAATAATGCTTTATGTGATGGTTATATTGTTGAATTCATTCATGATGCTACTGAAAATTATAATGAGAGAGGAACATATGCTTCTACATATTGCAATGATATCAAGTTTCCTCTCTATGTGTTGAAAGTTTTGAAGTTGCACTTGTTTTGCCTTCCTATGCTAGTTGATTCTTGCTCCCATAAGTTGTTTGCTCACAATGTCCCAATGCATAGGAAGTGGGTTAGACTTAAATGTGCCAGTAATATGCTTCACGATGCTCCCGTTATGTTTCAATTCTTTACTGTTATGTGAGCATCATTGAAATCATCATGCCTAGCTAAAAAGGCATTAAAGAAAAGTGCTTGTTGGGAGACAACCCAATATTTACGCTTACTGTTTTTGTGTGTTCACATGATTAAACTACTGTAGTAATCATGTTTTGTAGCTTTTGTTTGAATAAGGTGCCAAGTAAAGCCTTTGGGATAGTGTGGTTGATAGTTGATTTTTTTTTGTGCAAAAAAAAAGAAAATTTTGCGTCCAGTAATGGAATTGTTAAAATTAACTGGAGTGTGGAAAAATTCTGAATTTTTGACACAAGATTGATATACAAATTTTCTATGTTGTCCTAATGTTTCAGAATTTTTGGAGTAACAGAAGTATGAGCACAATTCAGATCTTTATAGACTGTTCTGTTTTTGACAGATTTTGTTTTTGATGCATAGTTTGCTTGTTTTCTAGTTTCTATGGCTTATATTGCTTAATATAAATTGTAGAAATGATAGGGTACAGTAGGAATCTTGTGAGAAAAATTATGATTCTTGTCTTAATAGTACCAAAGTGAATGATTTGTTTTATCATATTAACGGATCTCACGAGTTTTTCGTTAAGTTTTGTGTGATTGAAGTTTTCAAGTTTTGGGGGAGATACCAATATGAGGAGAATAAGGAGTGACAAGATCCTAAGCTTGTGGATGCCCAAGGCACCCCAAGGTAATTTTCAAGGAAGACCGAAGCAACTAAGCTTGGGGATGCCCCGGAAGGCATCCCCTCTTTCGTCTCCAACATTATCGGTAACCTCACTTGGAGCTATATTTTTATTCGTCCCATGATATGAGTTTTGCTTGGAGCATCATTTTATTTTATTAGGATTTTCTTGCTGTTATTTATAGTAATGTTTTGCATCTTTTATTTCAATAAAAATGTTAAGTATAGCCTTTACCATGCTTATTTTGCAAGTCTATATGTTGCTGTTTGAAAATAGAAAGTTTGTTGTTATGTTTTGAATATTTGTGCGTAGTCAGAACATGATAAATTCTTCAAATTTTTACAAGTTGAGACATAACAAATTTTCTACAGTATGGTATCTTTTCAGAATTTTTGGAATTAGGGAAGTATGAGTATAATTGCACTCCTTACAGACTGTCCTGTTTAGACAGATTGCTGTTATGTTTGCATTCTTTGCGTATGTTTGCTTGTTTAATGATTCTATTTGAGGATAGGAGTATTAAATATGCAGAGGAATTTAGTATGCAATGTTAAATAACAATTTTAGTGATTTGCTACAATAGAGAATGATAAGGTTTTGCATTTGATTTATACTAACTTATCTCACGAGTTCCTGTTGAGTTTTGTGTCGATGAAGTTTTTAAGATTTAGGGAAACCGTGATATAAAAGGAATTAAGGAGACACAAAAGCTCAAGATTGGGGATGCCCAAGGCATCCCTAATATTTCAAGAAGTCTCAAGCATCTAAGCTTGGGGATGCCCCAGTAGGCATCCCACCTTTCTTCATCAACAATCATCGGTTAGCCTCGGTTGAGCCTAAGTTTTTGCTTCTTCACATGATATGTGCTATCCTTGGAATGCCATTTTATTTTATTTTTCTGTTTTAATAATATCCCAAGATCTGAAATTTCTAAATGAGAGAGGGTCTTCACATAGCTACCTAATTCTTTTACTACTCATTGATTTTCACTTATATCCTATGAGTAAATGGTTGAATGAATTGAATATCATAAATATGAAATTATATATGTTTCGTATGCTTATCCCATGGGAAGTAATGACTTCACGTATAAGAAGTATAGGTGGTAAATTTATTGAAAGTTAGCAAACAAAGCATTGGTCACTTGAACAATTCATGAAAGAATATTGAAGGAAGAGATATTCTACATATAAATATACTATCTTGGACATCTTCTATGATTGTGAGCCCCATTAATTATTTTAAAACATGAGCAAACTAGTTGAAGTTGGACAAGGAAGACAACGTAATGAGTTATGTTTGGGTATATTTGTATAGAAGTTATATTGTTATGGATCCTCCAACATGTGGTGCTTGCTTATGATCTTTTGCTAGCCAAAAATTCATACTTAGTAGAAATACTACTTGTGCATCCAAAAAACCCTTAAACCCAGTTTCTTGCCATGAGAGTCCACTATATCTACCTATGGATTGAATAAGATCCTTCAAGTAAGTTGTCATCGGTGCAAAAAGCAATAAAAATTGCTCCTAAATATGTATGATCTTTTATTGTAAGAAAAAATAAGCTTTGTACGAACTTGTGATGGTGAAGAAATAAAAGCAACGGACTGCATAATAAAGGTTGTTGTCACAAGGGGCAATATAAAGTGACATTCCTTTGCATTGAGAGTTTGCACATCCAAAAATAAAAAGCGCATGACAACCTCTGCTTCCCTCTGCAAAGGGCCTATCTTTTACTTTATGAATTTACTTTTATGCAAGAGTCAATAGTATGCTTTATCATTCCAAGCTCAATTATTCTTTATTTGGCAAGCATCATGTGGTGGGGAAAGATCTAAGCATATATGGCCATTCAATTATATTTGATCATGAATTATTATTGTCGACCGCTATCTATATGATAAATAAGTTGGGAGGCGAAACATTAAGCCCCTATCTTTCTCTGTGTTCGATGGATCCTATTTGTTCTAAAAATATGCTTTGAGTGGTAGCAATCATGGAAGACTATATGATAGTTGAGTATGTGGAATTTGCTAAATCAAAGCTCTTACATAGACCCTTCCTGAAATAAGATGAATTGCAATTGTTTGATGACTGAGAACGTAGTTTGTTAGTTTTCAAGAAAGTTTATAGTCTATACTTTAAGATGTGAATAGCTTGATACTTGATCATGAGAAGTTTTATGAGATGAGCTACTATTTATAATATATATTGATGCTACAAAAAGTGTTTGGAATTATCATTGATCAAACTTATGCACTTTGCTAGCATTCACACTTCATAAATTATTTCTTTTATCATTTACCTACTCGAGGACGAGCAGGAATTAAGCTTGGGGATGCTTATACGTCTCCAACGTATCTATAATTTATCAAGTATTCATGCCATGTTTGCAAAAAAATTATATGGTTTTGGTATGATTTTATTAGAACTAACCCGGACTAACGTTGTTTTTAGCAGAACTACCGTGGTGTCGTTTTTTGTGCAGAAATAAAAGTTCTCGGAATGGGCTGGAAATTTATGGTGATTTTTTATGGACCAAAAGAGACCCCCGAAGCACCGGAGCTGGGCCAGAAGAGTCCCGAGGAGTCCACAAGTCAGGGGGCATGCCCTACCCCCCCAGGGCGCGCCTTGAGGGCTTGTGGGCACCTCTTTGACTTGTTTCCAACGCCAAAAATTCTTATAAATATAAAAACCTCCGAAAAGAACCCTAGATTGGAAGTTCCACCACCATAAGCCTCTGTAGCCACGAAAAACCAATCGGGAGCCCGTTCCGGCACCCTGCCGTAGGGGGAAATCATCACTGGAGGCCATCTTCATCATCTCGGCAGTCTCCATGATGAGGAGGGAGTAGTTCACCCTCGGGGCTGAGGGTATGTACCAGTAGCTATGTGTTTGATCTCTCTCTCTCTCTCTCTCTCTTGTGTTCTTGATTTGGCACGATCTTGATGTACCGTGAGCTTTGTTACTATAGTTGGATCATATGGTGTTTCTCCCCCTCTACCTTCTTGTGATGAATTGAGTATTTCTCTTTGAGGTTTTGTTATGTTGGATTGAGTATTGGATTTGAGAACACTTGATGTATGTCTTGCGATGGGATATCTATGGTGACAATGGGATGTCCTATTGATTCACTTGATGTATGTTTTGGCACTCAACTCGCGGATTCCCGAGGTGACATTGGGGAAATCTATGCAGAGGGGTTAATGCATGTTTTCGTCCTACGTTCTCCGATAGAAACTTTGGAGTGATTCTTTGTTGCACGTTGAGGGATTGCCATATGATCTAATTATGTTATCATTGTTGAGAGAATTTTCACTATTGAAAGTATGAACCCTAGGCCTTGTTTTCAAGCATTGCAATACCGTTTTTGCTCACTTTTGTTACTAGTTACCTTGCAGTTTTTATATTTTCATATTACAAAAACCTATATCTACTATCCATATTACACTTGTATCACCATCTCTTCGCCGAACTAGTGCACCTATACAATTTACCATTGTATTGGGTGTGTTCGGGACACAAGAGACTCTTTGTTATTTGGTTGCAGGGTTGTTTGGGAGAGACCATCTTCATCCTATGCCTCCCACGGATTGATAAACCTTAGGTCATCCACTTGAGGGAAAATTGCTACTGTCCTACAAAACTCTGCGCATGGAGGCCCAACACGAGTCTACAAGAAGAAGGTTGCGTAGTAGACATCACGATGTCGGGGCTAGCGCCTTAGGAGCTGCGGCCTTCAGGAGGCCGTATCTTTTGTTTTCATTTCCTCCACCAGAAATCGTGAAGAGCCCCGCAGGGGCGTGTAATGAACTGCGGCGCTCGCGCCTTTATATTAGTGTTTCCTGCTCATGTTCTTCAATCATATTGGTGTTTCTCGTTCGAGCACGAGTCCCCTTCTCTTCTTACGATAGCTTAGTACCCTGCATCGGCGTGACCCAGTCCCCGGGTAGGCTTCTGTCGTCGCTGGTATGCCGGGTCGTGATGCCGTGTGCAAGGCCAGGAGGTGAGCAACCCGAGGTCCGATAAGAGCTCATGAGGCGCTGCTCACGAGGTCCCCCTTGACGCGCAAGCGGCTCCTGAAAGATAAAAGAAGGTGGGTTCCTTGCCCGAACAAGGTCGCGAGAGTCCAAGAAAGGCACTAATGGTAGGGTTCATGCCTGGCGCAAATAGGATAACTTAGCTTGGTGCGCTCGTGGCCCTTGGCGGGTTCCTACGTCACGGGGGCGCGCTTCTCTGGAGCTTTTAATCCTATGTCTACTTCCTGTTCTAGCAATGATGCTGCTAGAGTGTCGAGGTAGCCGAAGAAGCTTGTCGGGGAGGCTTCCTCCTCATGGGCCGGATGGCTCCGAAGGCTCGAGAGGCTCGCGAGGCCCGGGGGGCTCGCAAGGGTTTGGGGCATCCTGAGATGCGTCTGCCAGGCGTCGGGCCTCGTGGGGATGTGAAATGTACTTGATGAAGAATTCCTTAATGATGTGCCGAACCGTAATTGTGTCTTCCCAGGCCACCTTTCCTTGGCGCCCATCCTGCGCCTAGAGCCCTCGAGCGAGGGTTAGTCATTGCTAGTATGCTGGGTCGCGGTGCCCGTCAAGGCCAAGAGGCGAGCGCTCCCTAAGCCAGGGGCCAAAGGTAACACGTGGCTGTCAGCTCGCTCAAGAGCGTCGCGCGAGGACTTAGGCGCCAAAGCCTTGGCGAGGTGTGCATACGGGCGGACGCGCGACAGTTGGGGCCTCAGTCCTCAACACCGTTGGGGCTAGCCCAAGCGTAAACACCGTGCCCAGCCCCCGCTCACGGGACGCACGGCAGGGAGCAATAGGAAGCCGTCATTTCCTTTAAAAAATGAGATTCAAGAAGGGAAACACTGCAAGGAGAAAATCCTGACCCTTTTCGAACGAAGATGCAAAAACTTCAAACTTCATTCCAAGAAATTGCAAATTTGATTACAAGAGAGGATGAAAAAGGGCCGCGTCCGGCGCTTATACTAGTCTTCCCACCAGCGCGGGGCATGGGGCCTCCTCTTGGGCGTGGGCATAGTTGTTGTTCGACCGTTTCCGCCAGCACGGACCATGGGGCTTCCACTGGGGCGTGGGTGGGAGCTCCCATGAGGCCACGAAACGGTGCACCGGGAGACTCCGGTGCGTGTACAACACCACTGATTATTACGTGAGAGTGTCATGGGTAGAACTTGCGGAGGTGCTGGATGTTCCAGGCATTCTGGATGGGGACCCCGTCCTCCGTCTCCAGGCGCGCAGCGCCAGGCCTGGAGATGCGGGCGACCCTGAACGGGCCCTCCCACATGGGTGAGAGCTTATGGAGGCCCTCCCTGGAGAGGACCCACCTCAGGACGAGGTCTTCGACTTCGAGAGTCTGGGGGTGGACGTTGCGGCAGTGGTAGCATCGTAGTGCCTGCTGGTACCTTGCGGCGTAGAGGGAGGCTTGGCGGCGAGCCGCCTCTCCGAGCACAGATCAGTCCCCCGGGAGACATCCTGATGCGCCTCGTCAAATGCCAAGACTCGCGGGGAACGATGCTTGATCTCGAGCGGGAGGACCGCCTCGGCCCCGTAGACGAGGAAGAACGGGGTCTCGCCAGTGGGCTTAGTCATGGTGGTGCGGACGGACCACAACACGGACTGCAGCTTGTCCAGCCAACCCCTGCCGCCGGCCTCGAGCTTCTTCTTGAAGCTTCTGGTCTTGAGGCCCCTCAGGACCTCCGTGTTGGCGCGCTAGGCCTGGACGTTGCTCCGTGGGTGCCCCAACGAAGCGTAGCATATCTGCGTTCCAAGGTTAGCACAATATAACCTGAAGAGATTGCTTGTGAACTGGGAGCCGTTGTCGGTGATGATGCGGTTGGGGACACCAAATCGGCTCACGAGACCCTTGATGAACTTGACGGCCGATCCTGCGGGGATGGTGCGCATAGGCTCCACCTCCGCCCACTTAGTGAACTTGTTGATGGCGACGTAGAGGTAGCGGTAACCATTGGCCGCCTAAGGGAATGGGCCCAGAATGTCCAGCCCCCAGACCGCGAAAGGCCATGAGAGTGGGATGGTCTGGAGCACTTGTGCCGGCTGGTGAATCTGCTTGGCATGGAACTAGAAGGCCTCGCAGGATCAGACCAGCTCAGTGGCGTCGTGGAGCACCGTAGGCCAGTAGAACCCGTTGTGGAATACCTTTCCCACGAGGGTGCGTGACGAGGAATGGTGCCCGCAGTCTCCACCATGAATGTCGGCCAATAGCTCGCGCCCCTGATCCTCTGATATGCACCGTAGAGAGACGTCGTTGGGGCGCCTGCGGTACAGCTCGCCGTCCTGCAAACAATAAGCAGTGGCCTGCCGAGCCATGCATTCTGCATCTTCCTCCTTCTCCGGCAAGGCGCCATGGAGCAAGTACGCCTTGAACTCCTCGGTCTAGTTGCCTACCTGAGGTTCCAACGCTAGGAGCAGGCGGGTGATAATACCCAAGTGCAAGGAATCATCGTAGCAATTTCCAAAGGTGGAAGTGATAAGTATGGAGTGTCGAACCCACAAGGAGCTAAAGGTAAGATCAATATTCTCTCAAGTCCTATCTGCCGCTGATACGACTCTACGTACACCGAACGTTTGCTTCCATCTAGAAACGAGAAAGAAAACTACGTTATGGGTATGAAGAGGATAGCTTTATGTGATATCCGAGAACTAAAATATAAAAATAGGTGCTGTTAACATAAAGTTATATTACTATATATTATAAATAGTGAGTGTGGAATAATGATGGATCGGTGTGCGGAATTATCCTAGGCAATTGTTAACAAGATCGGTAATCATTATTGCAATTTTATATGAGGGAGAGGCATAAGCTAACATACTTTCTCTACTTGGATCATATGCACTTATGATTGGAACTCTAGCAAGCATCCGCAACTACTAAAGATCATTAAGGTAAAACCCAACCATAGCCTTAAAGTATCAAGTCCGCTTTTTCCCATGCGCAACAACCCCCTTCCTCGGATTTAAGCTTCTGTCACTCTAGCAACCCACTATAAGCGACGTATTGCAACACCCTATAGCGGGAATCCTTCACGTGTGCGCAGCACGGAAGGCACCATAGGACAGTGCCAAAATAAAACATACAACTCAAACCAATCTAGATCATCAATCAACCCAAAAGACAAAAGAAATCTACTCAAAACATCATAGGATGGCAACAAATCATTGGATCATAATATGTGGCATAAAGCACCATGTTCAAGTAGGGGATTACAGCGGGGTGCGGGAGAGTGGACCGCTTAAAAGAGATGAGGAAGGTGATGAAGATGGCGATGTTGATGAAGACAATCACCGTGGATATTGTTCCCCCGGCGGCACTCTGGCGCCACCGAGAGAGAGGGGAGAGAGTCTCCCCCTTGTGCTTCCTCCTAAATGGCCTCCCCCCTAGATGGGGAGAGGTTCTCCCTCTGGTCCTTGGCCTCCATGGTGATGATGGCCCCCTCCGGCTTCCTCCTCCATGGCCTCCGGTGATGATGGCCCCCTCCGGCAGGGTGCCGGAGAGGGCCTAGATTGATTTTTTGTGGCTACAGAGGCTTGCGGTGGTAGAAGTTCTGATCTAGGGTTCTTTTCGGAGGTTTGGGTATTTATCAGAATTTTTGCGTCGGTCTCACGTCAAGGGGGTGCTCGAGGGGCCCACAAGCCCGGAGCACCCTCCCTGGGGGTAGGGCGCGCCTAGAGGGCTTGTGGCCTCCTCGTCCACTTCCTGGCCCAGCTCTTGTGCTTCGGGGGTCTCTTTTGGTCCATAAAAAATCACCGTAAATTTTCATCCCATTCCGAGAACTTTTATTTCTGCACAAAAAATGGCACCACGGTAGTTTTGCTGAAAACAGCGTCAGTCCGGTTTAGTTCTAATCAAATCATTCCAAAACCATATAAAATTGTTGTAAACATGGCATGAATACTTCATAAATTATAGATACGTTGGAGACGTATCAGCATCCCCAAGCTTAATTCCTGCTCGTCCTCGAGTAGGTAAATGATAAAAGAAATAATTTATGAAGTGTGAATGCTAGCATAGTGCATAAATTTGATCAATGATAATTTCAATCACGTTTTCTAGCATCATTCTATATCATAAACAGTAGCTGATCTCATAAAACTTCTCATGATCAAGTAGCAAGCTATTCACATGTTAAAGTATAGACCATAAACTTTCTTGAAAACTAACAAACTATGTTTTCAGTCACCAAACAATTGCAATTCATCTTATTTTCAGGAAGGGTCTATGTAAGAGCTTTGATTTAGCAAATTCCACATACTCAACTATCATATAGTCTTCCATGATTGCTAACACTCAAAGCATATTTTTAGAACAAATAGCATCCGTCGAACACAGAGAAAGATAGGGGCTTAATGTTTCGCCTCCAACTTATTTATCATATAGATAATTGTCAAAAATAATAATTCATGATCAAATATATTTGAATGGCCATATATGCTTTGATATTTCCCCACCACATGATGCTTGCCAACTAAAGAATAAATGAGGTTGATATAAGAAGGAATACTATTGACTCTTGCATAAAAGTAAATACATGAAAGTAAAAGATAGGCCCTTCATAGAGGGAAGCAGAGGTTGTCATGCGCTTTTTATTTTTGGATGTGCAAACCCTTAATGCAAAGGAATGTCATGTTGTATTGCCCTTTGTGATAGCAACTTTTATTATGCAGTCTGTCGCTTTTATTTCTTTACCATCACAAGTTCGTATAACACTTATTTTCCTTTACAATAAAAGATACTACATATTTAGGAGCAATTTTTATTGCTTTGTGCACCGATGACAACTTACTTGAAGGATCTTATTCAATCCATAGGTAGATCTGGTGGACACTCA
Source organism: Thinopyrum elongatum (assembly GCA_011799875.1). Taxonomy (NCBI): domain Eukaryota; kingdom Viridiplantae; phylum Streptophyta; class Magnoliopsida; order Poales; family Poaceae; genus Thinopyrum; species Thinopyrum elongatum. The sequence continues at coordinate 343,189,057 of CM022297.1, read as the reverse complement.
TGGTAGGAAACTGGGTTTAAGGATTTTTGGATGCACAAGTAGTATCTCTACTTAGTACGAATTTTTGGCTAGCAAAAGATCATAAGCAAGCACCACATGTTGGAGGATCCATAACAATATAACTTCTATACAAATATACCCAAACATAACTCATTACGTTGTCTTCCTTGTCCAACTTCAACTAATTTTCTCAAGTTTGAAAATAATTAATGGGTCTCACAATCATAGAATATGTCCAAGATAGTATATTTATATGTGAAATCTCTCTACCTTCAATATTCTTTCATGAATTGTTCAAATGACCAATGCGGTGTTTGCTAACTTTCAATAAATTTTACCACCTATACTTCTTATATGTGAAGTCATTACACCCCAAGGGATAAGCATATAAAACATACATAATTTCAGATTTATGATATCCAATTCATTCAACCATTTACTCATAGGATATAAGTGAAGCACTAGAGTAAATGACAAAACTACTCCAAAAAGATATAAGTGAAGATCAATGCGTAGTCAATTAGTTAAATATCCATGTGAGGACTCTCTCTCATTCAAGATTTCAGATCCAATGATTTTATTCAAACATCTAGTAAAATGAAAATACGCTCCAAGCAAAACACATATCATGTGACGAATAAAAATATAGCTCCAAGTAAGGTATACCGATAGTGTTGAAGACGAAAGAGGGGATGCCTTCCGGGGCATCCCCAAGCTTAGTTGCTTGTATCTTTCTTGAGTTTTATCTTGGGGTGCCTTGGGCATCCCCAAGCTTAGGGTCTTGTCACTCCTTATTCTCCTCATATCGATATCTCACCCAAAACTTGAAAACTTCAATCACACAAAACTTAACGGAACTTTGTGAGATGGGTTAGTATAGTAAAACAAATCGTTCACTTGGGTACTTTCAAAGACAAGAGTCATAATTGTTTCCACATTATTCCTACTGTAGTCTATAATTTGCACAATTTATATTAAGCAATATAAGCCATAGAAACTAGAAAACAAGCAAACTATGCATCAAAAACAGAATCTGTCAAAAACAGAACAGTCTGTAAAGATCTGAATTATGCTCATACTTATGGTACTCCAAAATTCATAGAAAATAGGACAATGTATATAATTTGTATATAAATCCTCTGTAAAACATTCAGAGTTTTTCCACGTTCCAGTGAATTTTAACAATTCTATTACTGAACGCAAAAGTTTCTGTTTTTTCACAGAATCAAATCAACTATCAACCACACTATCCCAAAGGCTTTACTTGGCACTTTATTGAAACAAAAACTATAAACATTATATTAGGTTTTCTCTAAACAAGAACTTTTCTTTAAAGCTTTTTAGCTTAGCAGTGATATTTTAATGATACTCTTCCAAGACCAATTTCGATGATAATTTTGTTCATAGTCTAAAAGATATAAGTGAAGTTCATAGAGCATTATACAATTAATATATATTGACCAATATCCAAGATCAAAATATATAAGTGAAGCACACAAAGCATTCTATAAAGCCATACTCAAAAGATTTAAGTGAGCCACAAAGAGCATTCTATAAAGCCATACTCAAAAGATTTAAGTGAAGCACAAAGAGCATTCTATAAAGCCATACTCAAAAGATTTAAGTGAAGCACATGAAGCATTCTATAAATCAATGAAGGACTACTCATATGTAACACCCCCTGTATTAAGCTACAGTGATCACCCTTTTGATGAGGCCATGTCATCATGATTAATAGTGCATAATCATCATTAGCATCATATTGCATTTCAACTCCTAAGTCAAATTCAAATTTAAATGAAAGTGGGATATAAAAGTTGTCCAACATAGAAACTAAAATGTCAGATAAGTAACAAATATTCCAGAGGCTATTCTAAAATTGAAACCAACATCATTGGAATTGGATAAGTGACTCGAACAACCTCAAACAGTGGATAAAGATAATATATAATAACCATTTATTAGATCTGAAATAAATATGGAATTATGTTTTGTCCAAACTAATTTTAGGTGTTAAGGAATAATGCACTGGTATTTATGAAATAGGTCACACTTTTTACAAAAACCATTTGGGGCCTAAACATTTAACAGTAAAGAAAAGGGAAAAGAAACAGAAAAACAAAAGAAAAGAAAAGGCCCCCCTGGCCAACTGGGCCAGGCGGCCCAGCTGGCCGACCCACCTGGCCCAACTGGCCGGCCCAGCCCCATCCCCTGCCTTATCCCCATGGGGAGGGAAACCCTAACCAACCACCACCCCACTTCCCCCCCTCTCCCGATATATCCCCCCCCCTCTCCCCCGATTGGATCGGGATCGAGAGGTGGAGGTCGCCGCGACGCCCCGACCCTGCCGCCCGACGCCGCCCCGTTGCCATTGCCGTTGGACGCCGTCGCCGGAGCGCTCCCCCGCCGGCCTGCTTCTCCTCTCCGCCGTCGTCCCCGTCATCCACCTCGCGCGCTACTGCCACGATCCCTACGCCCTCCGTGAGCCGCGCCCCTCCCTCTCCTCCTCTCTCCCTCCCCGCGCCGCTGCTTGCGTCGCCCGCCTGCGGTGGCCTCGTGCGTCGCGTGCCCCGCGCCACCGCGCCCCCCCGCGTGCCCCTGCCGGCGAGCCCTGCCGTCACTCGCCCTCCCCACTGGTGCCCTTCGTCGCGTGCGCACTCGCCGCATCGCCGCTGCCCCGCTGCGTGGCCGCTCCCTTCTTCCCCCTTGGCACACTCACCGCGTCCCGCGGCTGTGCTCGCGCCCCCGCCACTGCCTGGGTCGCCCGCCATGGCCGGCTCCTGCTGCTGCCGCGCGCTGGTCTCGCCCCGCTCCGGTCCACCACTCGACCGCGCCCGTCGCCCCCTGCTGCGCGCGCCGCCAGTCTCGCCGTGGCCTCACCGCGGCCATCTCCGGCGCCCGGCGCCCGCGCCGCGTCGGCGCCCCTCCGCTCCCGCGGGTCATCGCCCGGGTCGGGCGCCCGCAACGCCCGAACCCGCTATGGCCCCCCTGACCCAATGACATGTGGGGCCTAGCCCCTGGAACATTTTAAAAAAAAAAGAAAAAAAAGGATTAAAAGAAAATTATAAAAATATTAATTAGTTATTTATTTAATTAGTTAACTAAATTAATTAACTTAACTAATCCTGATTAGATTAACCTAATTACTGATTAAAGTAATTAATCTGTTTTAGTTAATCTCAGTCAATGACAAACGGGACCCACACGTCAGTTGACCAGTCAACGCCTCTGTTGACTGCTGACGTCAGCGTGCACTGTTTCGGATAATGTTGAATTAAATAATTAATTAAAATTTCAGAAATTAATAAAAACTTTAGAAAATCATATCTTTTAAACCGTAACTCCGATGAAAATATTTTATACATGAAACTTGCTCAGAACGACGATACGAACCCGGATACGCCCTCGGTATCTCCGTCAGACGCCCGCAGCTATGAGAACGTTGAACAATTAGACCGATTTCGATAAATGAATAGTGTCCAACCCTAATTAAATAAATCCGAATAAATTCCTAAATTAACTAAATCGCTTAGTTAGGCTGTATATCACCCCGGCCCTGCGTTTAGACATGTCATGCATCCCTGTTGCATTATTGCCGTGTGTTTACTGTTTCTTCCCCCTCTTCTCTTCGGTAGACTACGAGACCGACGCAGCTGCTGGTGCCCCGACCGACTACGTTGTTGACGACCCCTACTTGCCAGAGCAACCAGGCAAGCCCCCCCCTTGATCACCAGATATCGCCTATTCTCCTCTATACTGCTTGCATTAGAGTAGTGTAGCATGATACTGCTTTCGGTTAATCCTATTCTGCTGCATAGCCTGTCATTGTTGCTACTGTTGTTGATACCTTACCTGCAATCCTAAATGCCTAGTGTAGGATGCTAGTTTATCATCATTGGCCCTGCATTCTTGTCAGTCTGCCTTGCTATACTATCGGGCCGTGATCACTCGGGAGGTGATCACGGGTGTATACTATACGTATATACATACTATACAAATGGTGACTAAAGTCGGGTCGGCTCGAAGAGTACCCGCGAGTGATTCACGGATTGGGGGCTGAAAGGACCTTTGTCCCAACGGCCCTTTGAGTGGATCTTTGTGGCGGAGCGACAGGGCAGGTTGAGACCACCTAGGAGACAGGTGGGCCAGGCCCTGGTCGGCGTTCGTGTTTACTTCATAATAACACGTTTAACGAGATTGGATATTTGATCTGAGTCTGGCCACTGGCCTATACGCACTAACCAGCTACGCGGGAGTAGTTATGGGTATCCCGGCGTCGTGGTATCAGCTGAAGCCTTCTTGACGTCAGCGACTGAGCGGCGCGCGCCGTGTTGGACCGCGCTAACGTAACCGCCGTGATCGTGTGGGTTGCTAGGTCTGCTCGCGGCCGCGTACGCAACGTGCAGGAGCGCACTGGGCGATGGGCCCAGACCCCAGAGTGCCTAGGATTAGTCCGGCGTGCTGACCTCTCTGTTGAGCCTAGGTAGGGCTGCGACGTGTGGATCTTCCGAGGCCGGGCATGACCCAGGAAAGTGTGTCCGGCCAAAGGGGATCGAGCGTGTTGGGGAATATGTGGTGCACCCCTGCAGGGAAGTTTATCTATTCGAATAGCCGTGTCCCTCGGTAAAAGGACGACCCGGAGTTGTATTCCGACCTCATGACAACTAGAAATGGATACTTAATAAAACACACCCTTACAAGTGACAGATATAACCCGGTGGTCGCTCTCTCGCATGGTGGCGACGAGAGGATCGACGGGTAGGATTATGCTATACGTTGTTGTTTGGTTAACTTCCAACTACTCTCTTCTATTGCTTCAAGATGGAGGCTGCCAGAAGCGTAGTCTTCGACAGGACTAGCTATCCCCCTCTTATTCTGGCATTCTGCAGTTCAGTCCACCGATATTGCCTCTTTACACATATACCATGCATATGTAGTATAGATCCTTGCTTGCGAGTACTTTGGATGAGTACTCACGGTTGCTTTCCCCCTCTTTTCCCCCTTTCCCTTCTTGCTGGTTGTCACAACCAGATGTTGGAGCCCAGGAGCCAGACGCCACCTTCGACGACTACTACCACCAGGACGGAGCCTACTACTACGTCCAGGACGCCGACGACCAGGAGTAGTTAAGAGGATCCCAGGCAGGAGGCCCTGCGCCTGTTCGATCTGTTGTATCCCTGTTTATGCTAGCCATCTTATGGCACCTTGTTTAACCTATGTCTGTACTCAGATATTGTTGCTTCCGCTGACTCGTCTATGATCGAGCATTTGTATTCGAGCCCTCGTGGCCCCTGGCTTGTATTATGATGCTTGTATGACTTATTTATGTCTTAGAGTTGTGTTGTGATATCTTCCCGTGAGTCCCTGATCTTGATCGTACACGTTTGCGTGCATGATTAGTGTACGATCGAGCTGGGGGCGCCACATCATACTAGCATTGTGCATAAAGGAAAATAAAAACACAAAATACACATATCATGTGAACAAAACAAAAACCGAGGTATACCGAGAATTGTTGAAGAATAAAGATGGGATGCCTTCCGGGGCATCCCCAAGCTTAGATGCTTGAGTCTCCTTGAAATATTTACTTGGGGTGCCTTGGGAATCCCCAAGCTTGAACTCTTTTCTATCCGTATTCTTCTTATATCGATACCTCCTTTATCTTTGAACACTTCATCCACACAAAACTTTAACAAAAACCTTGTGAGATCCGTTATTATAATAAGGCAAACCACAACCTTTAGGTACTGTTGTAAACTCATTCCAATTTCATATTAGCATTATATCTACTGTATTACAACTTCACCATGGTTCATACCCCCCCGATATGACCCATAGATTCATCAAAATATGCGAACAACACATAGAAAACAGAATCTGTCAAAAACAGGACAGTCTGTAGCAATATGAACATTTACCATACTTATGTTACTCCAAAAATTCTAAAAAAATAGGAAAAATAATAATTTTCATAGAAGTACTGTGTAAAAATTTCAGAAACTTTTGACATTCCAGTAGAAAATGTAAATTCATGAACTACAACCAAAGTTTCTGTTTTTGCACCGCACATTGCAAACAAGCAATCTAATCATCCTAAAGCCAAATCATGGCACATCATTTTTATAATAAAATGGATATATACAAGGGGATAATTATTTTTGAGAAACTTCCATGAAAATTTCTACATTGTTTCCATGAGCATGAACACAAGTGTTCAAGGTCGACCCTCACTTCTCCAATGCATAACCTTCCAATCACTTCTCTTTTTTGAAAAAGTTTTCAGGCATAAGAGGCAAGTATTTTTTTTTGTATTTTGCTTTCTTTAAAAAAAATTGTTTGTTTCACCCACAACTAAATAAAACAAAAACAAAAGAGAAAACAAAATATACTTAGTAAAGAAAGCAAACAAGCACACACGAGAACATCAACCCCATGCTATTGCTCCCCGGCAACGGCGCTAGAAAAGAGCTTGATAATCCCCAAGTGCAAGGAATCATCGTAGCAATTTCCAAAGGTGGAAGTGATAAGTAAGGAGTGTCGAACCCACAAGGCTCTAAAGGTAAGATCAATATTCTCTCAAGTCCTATCTGCCGCTGATACGACTCTACGTACACCGAACATTTGCTTCCATATAGAAACGAGAAATAAAACTACGTTGTGGGTATGAAGAGAATAGCTTTGCATGATATCATAGAAATAAAATATAAAAATAGGTGCTGTTAACATAAAGTTAGAATATATTACTATATATTATAAATAGCGAGTGTTGAATAATGATGGATCGGTGTGCAGAATTATCCTAGGCAATTGTTAACAAGATCGGTAATCATTATTGCAATTTTATATGAGGGAGAGGCATAAGCTAACATACTTTCTCTACTTGGATCATATGCACTTATGATTGGAACTCTAGCAAGCATCCGTAACTACTAAAGATCATTAAGGTAAAACCCAACCATAGCCTTAAAGTATCAAGTCCCCTTTTTCCCATACGCAACAACCCCCTTACTCGGGTTTAAGCTTCTGTCACTCTAGCAACCCACTATAAGTGAATCATGAACCTATTGCAACACCCTATAGCGGGAATCCTTCACGTGTGCATGGCACGGAAGGCACCATAGGACAACACCAAAATAAAACATATAACTCAAACCAATCTAGATCATCAATCAACCCAGAAGACAAAAGAAATCTACTCAAAACATCATAGGATGGCAACACATCACTGGATCATAATATGTGGCATAAAGCACCATGTTCAAGTAGGGGATTACAGTGGGGTGCGGGAGAGTGGACCGCTTAAAAGAGATGAGGAAGGTGATGAAGATGGTGATGTCGATGAAGATGATCCCCGCGGCGATGGTTCCCCTGGCGGCACTCCGACGCCACCAAGAGAGAGGGTAGAGAGTCTCCCCCTCGTGCTTCCTCCTCCATGGCCTCCCCCCTAGATGGGGAGAGGTTCTCCCTCTGGTCCTTGGCCTCCATTGTGATGATGACCCTTCCGGCTTCCTCCTCCATGGCCTCCGGTGATGATGGCCCCCTCTGGCAGGGTTCCGGAGAGGGCCTAGATTGATTTTTCTTGGCTAGAGAGGCTTGCGGCGTTGGAAGTTCTGATCTAGGGTTCTTTTCGGAGGTTTGGGTATTTATAAGAATTTTTGGCGTCGGTCTCACGTCAAGGGGGTGCTCGAGGGGCCCGCAAGCCCGAAGCACCCTCCCTGGGGGTAGGGCGTGCCTAGAGGGCTTGTGGCCTCCTCATCCACTTCCTGGCCCAGCTCTTGTGCTTCGGGGGTCTCTTTTGGTCCATCAAAAATCACCGTAAATTTTCATCCCATTCCAAGAACTTTTATTTCTGCACAAAAAATGACACCACGGTAGTTTTGCTGAAAACAGCGTCAGTCCGTGTTAGTTCTAATCAAATCATACCAAAACCATATAAAATTGTTGTAAACATGGCATGATTACTTCATAAATTATAGATACGTTGGAGACGTATCAGCGGGCTCCCGAGGTCGGGCCGCAGGATGGGCCGCCCGAGTGCGGCGCTGGCGGCGGCTCTTCCCGGGGCAGCGTCGGGCCTGCAGCCGAGGGCACAGCCAACGGCTTGAAGAGCCTTTCCTCGAAGACGCCAGGCTTCAGAGGCTCGCGGCGAGATGCCTTCTTGGCGATGTCGTCTGCTTCCATGTTCGCACCGCGCGGGATGTGCTGCAACTCCAAGCCCAAGAAACACTTTTTGATTTTACGTACCTCTTCCAGGTATGCCTCCATGTGCTCGTCCTTTGGTTTGTACTCCTTGTTGGAGAAGTTGACGAGGAATTGGGAATCGCCCTTGATGGTGAGGCGCCTGACCCCTAGAGCGGCCGCGGCCTTGAGTCTGGCGATCAAGCCCTCGTATTACGCGATGTTGTTGGAGACCTTCTCGCCACGCTGGAAGCAAAGCTATACGTTGTAGAAGAGCTTGTCCTTGGCTGGGGAAACAACCACGACTCCAGCCGCTGCACCTTGCCGCGTGAAGGCGCCGTCGAAGTGCATGACCTAGCCATTGGGCGCCTCATCGCCAGGTGCGAGGGACCGGTCCTTGCTCAGCCCCTAGACATGAGCATCTGTCCACTCCGCCATGAAGTCAGCGAGGGCCGCCCCCTTGATAACCCGAGTCATACTGAACTCTAGCTGGAAAGCTTGGAGCTCGATGTTCCATTCGGCGACTCTACCGGCAGCATTGGGGCTGTGCAGCACTTTCTCCAGGGGGTATGTGGAGGCAACCTTGATGGGGTGGCCCTGGAAATAATGGGGCAGCTTCCTGGAAGCAATGAGGAGCATGAGGAGGAGCTTCTGCTACATAGGATAGCGCACACACGCATCCTATAGCACGGTGCTGACAAAGTACACCGGATGCTCGGTGAGGCGCGGGGCTTTGACGGCATCCTGCCTCGCGCAGGACGCGAGGGGCCCGAGCGCCTCGTCGAGCGATGGAGGGGCGGGGGGCCCTGAGGCATTGTCCTGTGGTGACGAAGGCTACGCGGGCCGCCAGGTCCTGCGCTGGTGCTGGCGCGCTCTTCCCGAACCGCCACAAGTGCGGGGTGCCAGCCAAATAGAGCACCAAGGGCTCGCGAGGACGGGGCGCCACCATGATGGGGGGCTCATGAGGTACCTCTTGATGTCCTTGAAGGCCGCCTCTGCTTCCGGGGTCCACTCGAAGGGGCCCGTTCTCTTCATCAACTTGTAAAAGGGGAGGGCGCGCTCGCCAAGCTTAGAAATGAAACACCCCAAGGAGGTCACACACCCCGCCAGCTTTTGCATTTCCTTGAGGGTCTGAGGCGGGCGCATTTTTTCAATTGACTTTATCTTTTTGGGGTTAGCCTTGATCCCTCGATGCGAGACAAGGAAGCCAAGCAGCTTGCCGGATGGGACCCCGAAAACACACTTCTCCGGGTTAAGCCTCAGATTCACCTTGCGCAGGTTGGCGAACGTTTCCTCCAGATCTTTGATTAGGGTCTTTGCCTTGCGTGACTTGACCACGATGTCGTCAACGTATGCCTCTGCATTCCTCCCTAGCTGCGGCCCCAATGCGATGTGCATTAGCCGCTAGAAGGTGGCACCGGCACTCCTCAGCCCGAAGGGCATGCAGGTGTAGCAGTACACGCCACATGGGGAAATGAAGGCCATCTTCTCGACGTCCTCCGCCGCCATCTTGATCTGGTGATGGCCCGAGAAGGTGTTCAGAAAGCATAACAGATCGCACTCTGCGGTGGAGTCCATGATCTGGTCGATGTGTGTAAGCGGGAAGGGGTCCTAAGAGCAAGCCTTGTTGAGGCTTGTGAAGTCGACGCACATGCGCTCCTTTCCACCCTTCTTGGGAACAACAACTGGGTTGGCCAGCCATTCCGGGTGCCGCACCTCTCGAATGACTCCAGCTTCTTGCAGCTTGCGCACTTCCTAGATGATGAATGCCTGCTTCTCCTGTGCTTGACGCCACACTTTCTCCTTCACCGGGCGCGCATTAGGGCATACCGCCAGGTGGTGTTCGATCACCTTCCTCGGGACGCCTACCAGATCGGACGCCTCCCAAGCAAACACATCCTTGTTTGTTCGAAGGAAACTGACCAGCGCCTCCTCCTGCTCTGGGGGAAGGCCGGCGCCAATGGTGAAGGTGGGGCCAGAGCCGCTGTTGTCGATAGGGACCTTCTTCGTCTCGGCACGGCCCTGGGAGAACAGCTGTTTCTTCTTTGCGGGCGCGGCCTCAGGAGCCTCCGGGGCGCCCTTAGTGTCCAGGCATGAGGCTGCCACCGCCCCGTAGGCGAGCTTGAGGGCCCGTACCACATCATTTCTGTCGCCAACCATGGTGATGACACCGCTGCTGCCTGGCATCTTGAAGATATTAAAGCCTAGATGGGTCACCGCCATGAACTTGGCGAGGGTAGGGTATCCCAGGATGGCGTTGTACGGGAGGCCAATGCGGGCCATGTCGAAGTCAATGAGATCGTTGCGGTAGTTGTCACGCTTGCAGAAGGTGACGGGGAGGCGCACCTGTCCCAGGGTGGTGGCGGAGGACTTTGGCACTCCTGAGAACGGCTTGGTTGGCAGGAGCTAGTCGTACGGCACTTGAAGCATCTCAAACGTTTCCATGGAGAGTATGTTGAGGCCAGCGCCACCATCGATGAGAGTCTTGGTGACCACAACGTTGCAGATGGTGGGCGTGCACAGCATGGGGAGCGCACCGGTAGCGGCCGTAGATTCGGGGCGGTCCCTAGAGTCGAAGGTGATGGCGACCTCGTGCCGCGCGCGGCTTCGCGGGGTCTCAGGCTGAAGCCAAGCGGTGCTCGCCTGGCGGAAGATTTGCTTGGCATGGCGACCAGATGCAGGCGCCCGCGACCCGCCGAGGATGCAAGCGACCGCGTGGGGCCCCAGAGTTACGAAGCGCGCGATGAACTGACCGAGGAGCTCTCCCCAAGAGGATACCGAGGCCTCCAGGAGGCCCCGAAGCCAAGAGCACGGAACCTCTGTCAGGGCCAGAGGGAGCCAGTTCGCCATGGCCTTTTTGTCGCCTCCCACCACCAGAATACTCTGGGCATACAGCCGGAGGAATTCCTCGGGGTCGGCCGCGCCGTCGTAGCGCGGGGGCAGCACTGGCCTGAACCTGACCGGCCATCGCACTTGGCGCAGGTCGGGAGTGAAGGCCGGGCAACCCGTGGGGTTCCCAGGGACGGCAGTCCGAGTAGCAAGGTGAATAGTGTCATCCATGGAAGTGATGAGGCAAGAAGGAGCGAATCGGAAGGGAGAACTTCGACACGCCCCTACCTGGTGCGCCTAATGTCGGAATCGGGGCTCCACGGACCCAAACAAGGTTCAAACTCTGGGGCATGTGCGAAGATCTAACCTAGCTACAGCCTCAAGCTCATCGCCTCATGGCTTGGCCTCGTCGAGTTCGTGCGAGCGGGGGAAAAAGGGGACGCGGCAGTTTACCCAGGTTCGGGCCACCTTGCGGTGTAAAACCCAACTCCTGCTTTGTGGTGGATTGCCTCGCGAGGAGGATGAGGATGAACTAGTACAGTGGGCGAGCTGCCTCGTGAGGGCTCAAAGGGAGAGAATGGATTAACCCCTCTCTATGGTGGAGACTAGCCTCTATTTATAGTGACCTTGGTCCTCTTCCCTCATAGCTTAGGCGAGAAGGGATTCCACAACGGCCAATTTGAAAGGGGACAAGAGGTACATCTTATCCTGACGAAAGGTGGTCTTCGCCTGCAAAGCTTCTGTTCATGACGCAGTGGTGGGCTCGGTGATGACATCCGTCCTGCCGAGCTCGTGGTCTTGGTCTTGTTGCACCGGAATGGAAATCTTTGGGGGATTCCTTGGGAATCCGCATACGTCCTTGCCTCCTTAGCACCAAAGAGGAAACTGTCCTCCACTGCGCCCGCTGGCGCCCTCCTGGCCTTGGTCGTCATGGCTCATGTCACCGCAAGCCTCGTGAGGCGGGGTACCTACATAGAGATCTCCTCTCCTCGGGAGGTATTGGCGTCGTTCGCCTCGCGAGGCCGGGGGGCCCTCGCGAGGGTCTTGCTTGCAGGGTCTTGTAGCTGGGCCGTGCCGGGCCATCGATGGAGCCACGTGTTGGACCGTAGGCAGGCAATTCTCGGTACCCCCGATCCCAGAACGCCGACACAACCAACCAACAAACAAAAATTCTCATAAACGAGCATTAAGCATAACTAACACCGAATAATGCACCACAAGTAGGATGTAATTTCATTGCATAGCTATTGACTTTCGTTCTTGCATAGGGAATCACAAACCTTAACACCAATATTCTTACTAAAGCATAATTACTCACCAACATGACTCACATATTACTATCATCATGTCTCAAAACTATTACAAAGAATTAACTTTATTTTGTCCAATGATCTTCATGCAAGTTTTTATTATATCCCTCTTGAATATCTATCACTTTGGGACTAATTTCATATATTGCAATTGCTTTTGATAAGGTCAAACAAATTTAAGTGAGGAACATGAGCATAAAAATTTTCATCTCTCAAAATAATATAAGTGAAGCATGAGAGAATTTCTTCAAAAATTTACTAAATCTCAAATAAATCTAAGTGAAGCATGGGAGCATATTTCTTCAAAAATTAAAGCACACCATGCTCAAAAAGATATAAGTGAAGCACTAGAGCAATTCCATAGCTCAAAAAATTTAAGTGAAGCACATAGAGCAATTCTAACAAATCATAGCATAATTTTGGCTATCTCAAATAGGTGTGTCCAGCAAGGATAAACATGACAAACTAAAAAGTAAAACAAGAAAATACTCATATAATACAAGACGCTCCAAGCAAAACTCATGATATGTGACGAATAAAAATATAGCTCCAAGTAAAATTACCGATGGTTGTTAGAAGAAAGAGGGGATGCCTTCCGGGGCATCCCCAAGCTTAGTTGCTTGGTTCTCCTTGAATATTAATTTCAGGTTCCATGGGCATCCCCAAGCTTAGGCTCTTTTCACTCCTTATTCCTTCATCCATCGTGATCTCACCCAAAACTTGAAAACTTCAACCACACAAAACTTAACAAAACCTTCGTGAGATCCGTTAGTATAAGAAAACCAATCCTCACTTTAAGTACTGTTGCAAACCCATTAATATTTTTTTATTTCATTATACCTACTTTATTCTAACTTTACCATGGCTTATACCCCCCGATACAATCCATAGATTCATCAAAATAAGCACACAATGCAAAGAAAACAGAACAATCTTTAAAGGTGTGAGTTTTACTCATACTTTTGTAACTCCAAAAATTCTGAAAAATTAGGACAACAGAGGAAATTTGTATATCAATCTTGTGTAAAACATTCAGATTTTTTTCGTCACTTATGTGAATTTTAACAATTCTGTTACTGGACGCAAAAGTTTTTGTTTTTCAACAGGATCAAATCAACTATCACCCAAAGCTATCCCAAAGGCTTTACTTGGCACAAACACTAATTAAAACATAGAAATCACAATCATAATAGAGGCATAATTGTGCAAACACTCAAGAACAGAAAGAAAAAGGTAAAAATAATTTTATTCATTGGGTTGCCTCCCAACAAGCGCTATTGTTTTATGCCCCTAGCTCGGCATAATAATTTTTATGATGCTCACATGAAAGACAAAAATTGAAGCACACAGAGAGCATCATAAAACATGTGACAAACAAATTTAAGTCTATCATGCTTCCTATGCATAGGCATTTTATAAGCAACAAATTATCAAGGAAAGTAAAAACTAGCATATGCAAAGGAAAGGAATAAAACATTGACAATATCAACATAACGAGAGGAAATTTAATAACATGAAAATTTCTACAACCATATTTTCCTCTCTCATAATAATTACATGTGGGATCATATTCAAATTCAACAATATAACTATCACATAAAATATTCTCTTCATGATCCACATGCATGCAAAGTTGACACTCTTCCAAAATAGTGGGATTATCATAAAATAAAGTCATGACCTCTCCAAGCCCATTTTTATAAAAAAAAATCATAAGATTGATCATTCTCCAAAGTAGTGGGATCATTATTACCTAGAGTTGACACTCTTCCAAACCCACTTTCAATATTATTGCAAACACTATTATCAATATCATATTCATCATGAGGCTTAAATAAATTTTCAAGATCATAAGAAGAATCACCCCAATCATGATCATTACAATAAGTAGTGGACATAGCAAAATTAGCATCCCCAAGCTTGGGGTTTTGCATATAATTAACACAATTGACATTAATAGAATTTATAATAATATCATTGCAATCATGCTTTTCTTTCAAGGAGCTATCGTGAATCACTTCATAAATTTCTTCATCACAATTTTCAGATTCACGAATCCCAAGCAAAACTTCATAAAGATAATCTAGTGCACTCAACTCACTAGCATTTGGTTCATCATGATTGGATCTTTTCAAAAGATTAGCAAGTGGATGGGGTTCCATATCAATAGATTTTTAGCAAGCGAAAATGCAAGCATATAGAAGGCACATGGAAACACAAGCAAACAAAAGATCAAACAAGAAAAAGGCAAACGAAAAGAAGGCGAATAAAAAGGCAAAAAATTTGTGAAGTGGGGGAGATGAAAACGAAAGGCAAATGGCAAATCATGTAAATTGTAAGGAGATGAGGTTTGTGATTAGGAAACTGATAGATATTGATGATGTCTCCCCGGCAACGGCACCAGAAATTCCTTTGATGTGGCTTAGACTGCGTCGGTATTTCCCCAAAGAGGAAGGGATGATGCAGCATAGCTACGGTAAGTATTTCCCTCAGTTATGAAACCAAGGTATCAATCCAGTAGGAGAACCAAGCAACACTATGTAAATGGTACCTCCACACAAAGAACAAATACTTGCAACCCGACGCGTAAGAGGGGTTGTCAATCCCTCCACAGTAAAAAGATAGATTGGTTTGTATGAGATTGGATAAATAGATCTGAATAAAACGCGAAATAAAATAAGTAAAGAAAAAGTGCAGCAAGGTATTTTTGGGTTGTTTGAATAATAGATCTGAAAACAAATATTATAAAAGATAGATCTGAAAGCAATATGATAAAAGATAGACCCGGGGGCCGTATATTTCACTAGTGTCTTCTCTCGAGAAAATAGCATACGGTGGGTAAACAAATTACTGTTGGGTAATTGATAGAAGAACAAATAATTATGATGATATCCAGGCAATGATCATGAATATAGGCATCACGTCCAAGATTAGTAGACCGAAACGATTCTGCATCAACTACTATTACTCCACACATCGACCGCTATCCAGCATGAATCTAGTGTATTAAGTTCATGTAGAAACGGAGTAATGCAATAAGAACGATGACATGATGTAGACAAGATCTATTCATGTAGGAATAGACCCCATCTTTTTATCCTTAATAGCAACGATACATACGTGCCTCGCTACCCCTTCTGTCACTGGGTCAGGACACCGTAAGATCAAACCCATCACAAAGCACCTCTTCCCATTGCAAGAAAAATCAATTTAGTTGGCCTAACTAAACCAAAGATTCGGAGAAGAAATACGAGGCTATAAATAATCATGCATAAAAGAGATCAAAGAACAATCAAATAACTTTCATGGATATAGATCTGATCATAAACTTGAACTTCATCGGATCCCAACAAACACACCGCAAAAAGTCATTACATCAAATAGATCTCCAAGAGATCATTGTATTGAGAATCAAAAAGAGAGAAGAAGCAATCTAGCTACTGCCTACGGACCCATATGTCTATGGTGAACTACTCACGCATCATCAGAGGAATACCAATGAGGATGATGAACCCCTCCGAGTTTGTGTTCCCCTCCGACAGAGTGCCGAAATAGGGCTCTAGATTGGATCTCGTGGTTCTTGAACTTGCGGCGGCTGGAATTGTGTTTCGTCAACTCCCCTAGGGTTTCTGGAATATTTGGGTATTTATAGAGCTGAGAGGCTGTGGAGGAGACCTCCATGGGCCCCACGATACATCAGGGCGCGCCAGGGGCCTCTAGCTTGCCCTAGTGTATCATGGGCCCCACGGGCCTCCCCCCAGGTGCTTCCTTGGCTCCCAAGTTGTCTTCTGGTCCAAAACAAAATCTCCAAAAAGTTTCACTGCGTTTGGATTCCATTTGGTACTGATATTCTGTGAAGTAAAAAAACAAGCAAAAAACATCAACTGGCACTGGGCACTATGTCAATAGGTTAGTCCCAAAAAATGATATAAAGTTGCTATAAAATGATTGTAAAACAGCCAAGAATGATAATATAACAGCATGGAACAATACAAAATTATAGATACGTTGGAGACGTATCACATTGCATAAACCAAAAGGCATACGTCTATAAGCATAGGTTCCAAAAGGACAAGTAAAGGTGGTTTTCTCCTGGTCGGATTGTGATACAGGTATTTGAGAGAAACCAGAATATCCATCAAGAAATAAAAAGTGTGTATGCTTAGACAATCTTTCTAACATTTGATTAATAAAAGGCAAGGGATAATGATGTTTCCTAGTAGCTTTGTTTAATTTTCTAAAATCGATCACCATCCTATAACCAGTTACAATTCTTTGTGGAATAAGTTCATTTTTATCATTAGGAACAACGGTAATACCTCCTTTCTTAGGGACACAATGAACAGGGCTTACCCATCTACTATTAGCTATGGGATAGATTATACCTGCCTCCAGAATCTTTAATATTTCAGTTCTTACCACTTCCTTCATTTTGGGATTTAACCACCGTTGATGATCAAAAACTGGTTTAGCATCAGGCTCCATATTAATTTTATGCTAACATAGAGTGGGACTAATGCCCTTAAGATCATCAAGAGTATATCCAATAGTAGCACTGAAAGGTTAGCATTAATAATGTCCTTTCTTCATGCTCTGAAAGGTTAGCACTAATAATAACATGATGATATATCTTCTTTTCATCAAGATAAGCATATTTAAAAGTATCAGGCAATTGTTTTAATTCAAACATAGGATCACACTTAGGTGGAGGAGGACCTCCAATAGTTTCAACAAGCAAATTGTGTTTAAGGATAGGTGGTTGATGAAAGAACATCCTATCTATTTCATTCCTTTCATTCAGATGCATATCATTTTCATGGTCTAGCAAATATTGTTCTAATGGATCAGTTGGAGGCACGGCAATAGAAGCAAGACCAATAATTTCATCTTTACTAGACAGTTCTTTGTCATGAGGTTGTCTACGAAACTTAGAGAAATTAAACTCATGAGATACATCACCAAAGTTAACACTGACAGTTTCTTTAGCACAATCAATCTTAGCATTAACAGTGTTCAAGAAAGGTCTACCAAATATTATGGGACAAAAATCATCTTGTGGAGAACCAAGAACTAGAAAATCAGTAGGGTATTTTATTTTTTCACACAAGACTTCGACATCTCTAACAATCCCAAGTGGTGTAATAGTATCTCTATTCGGAAGCTTAATAGTAACATCAATGTCATCTATTTCAGCAGGTGCAATATCATTCATAATTTCTTTATATAAGGTAAACGAAATAGCACACACACTAGCACCCAAATCACACAAGCCATTATAACAATGATCTCCTATCTTAACTGCGACAACAGGCATGCCAACAGCAGGTTTATTCTTATCTTTATCATCGGGCTTAGAAATTCTAGCGGCTTCACCACAAAAGTAAATAACATGCCCATCTATATTATCGAGCAAGAGATCTTTAACCATAGCAATATTAGGTTCCAATTTAATTTGTTCATATGGTATAGGTGATCTAATATTACTTTTGTTAAACACGGTTGAAACCTTAGCATGTTCCTTTATCCTAACAGGAAAATGTGGTTTTTCAATATAAGTAGCAGGAACAACTGAATCAACATTGTAAATGATAGTTTCATCTTTAACTATAACAGGCCTCCTCAGTCTTTTCTTTAATTGGGGAATGATATTTAAACAACTTCTCCTTAGGGAGATCAATAAGAGTAGCAAATGATTCACAAAAAGAGGCTACTATCTCATAGTCTTATGAAAAGCATCAATATTTATGAAAGATCTAACACAATCGAACTTATTATACCTGACTCATTACCTTTGTCAAGTTCCCAATCTTCAGAGTTGTGTTTAACTCTTTGCAGAAGATCCCATCTGAATTCAATAGTTCTCTTCATAAAGGAGCCAGTCGAAGAAGAATCGAGCATGGTTTGGTCATCATGAGAAAGCCGAGCATAAAAATTCTGTAAGATAATTTCTTTTGGGAGTACATGATTGGGGCATGTATACATAATGTACTTAAGCCTCCCCAAAGCTTGAGCGATGCTTTCTCCTTCACGAGGCCAAAAATTATATATATAATTCCGATCACGATGAACCAGATTCATGGGATAAAGCTTTTGATGAAATTCCAATTTTAATCGATTCAAATCCCACGTTCCAATATCATCACATAGCCTATACCATGTCAATGCCTTTCCCTTCAAAGAAAAAGGGGAAACTTTCTTCTTAACTTCATCTCCGGGTAAACCTTGAAGCTTAAATAATCGACAAACTTCATCCACATAGATTAGGTGCATATCAGGATGTAGTGTTCCATCACCTACATAAGGATTAGCTAGTAGTTTCTCTATCATACCCGAAGGAATCTCACAATAGATATTTCCAGTAGGTACAGTAGGTTGAGGAGCAAATCTTTGTGCTTCCAGTCGAGGTGAAGATACCCAGAACAAACCCCTCAAAGGATTGTTTTCCATAGTAACAAGTAACAGTAAATTTCAGCACATAATATAAATGTTTACTTACCAAATTCTACTCACCAGAGGCGCTTCACTCCCCGGCATCGGCGACAGAAAAGAGTCTTGATGACCGCAAGTATAGGGGATCAATCATAGTCGTTTCGATAAGTAAGAGTGTCAAACCCAACGAGGAGCAAAAGGAACTGACAAGCAGTTTTCAACAAGGTGTTTTCTGCAAGCACTGAAATTATCAGTAATAGATAGTTTGATAGCAAGATAATTTGTAAGAAGTGACAAGTAGTAATAATAAACTAAGGTGCAGCAAGGTATCCCAATCCTTTTTGTTCCAAAGGACAGGCCAGAACAAACTCTTATAATAAGTAAAACGTTCTCGAGGACACATGAGAATTTCATCTAGTCAATTTCATCATGTTTGTTTGATTTCCGTTCGCTACTTTGATAATTTGATATGTGGGTGGACCGGTGCGTTGGGGTTGTTCTTACTTGAACAAGCCTCCCACTTATGATTAACCCCTCTCACAAGCATCCGCAACTACGAAATAAGAATTAAGATAAATCTAACCATAGCATTAAACTTATTGATCCAAATCAGCCCCTTACGGAATAGCATAAACTAGGGTTTAAGCTTCTCTCACCCTAGCAACCCATCATCTAATAACTACTCTACAATGCATTCTATTAGCCACAAAGATGGTGAAGTGTCATGTAGTCGACGTTCACATAACACCACTAAGGGAATCACAACATACACATCATCAAAATATCGAACCAATACCAAATTCACATTATTACTTATGACAAGACTTCTCCCATTCTTCAAGAATAAAAGCAACTACTCACAAATCATATTCATGCTCAAGATCAGAGGGGTATTGAATATCATAATAGATCTGAACATATAATCCTCCACCAAATAAACCAACTAGCATCAACTACGAGATGTAATCAACACTACTAGCAACCCACAGGTACCAATTTGAGATTTTGATATAAACATTGAACACAAGAGATGAATTAGGGTTTGAGATGAGATGGTGTTGGTGAAGATGTTGATGAAGATTGATCCTCCCATGATGAGAGGGTTGCTGGTGATGACGATGGCTTTGATTTCCCCCTCCCGGAGGGAAGTATCCTCGGCGGAATCGCTCCGCCGGAGAGCAAAAGTGCTCACTGGTAAAGCGAGGTGCTATACAAACGGTTTTTAACCCCTTTCTGTGACGGCATTTGGAACCGTCGCCAAGTGAGTGTGAGCGATAGGGGGGTCCTTCCCACATGACCCAGAAACTGTCGGGGATAGGCCCTTGATGTCTACTACGCAACCTTCTTCTTCTAGACTCGTGTTGGGCCTCCAAGCAGAGAGTTTTGTAGGACAGTAGCAAATTTCCCTCAAGTAGATGACCTAAGGTTTATCAATCCATGGGAGGCGTAGGATGAAGATGGTCTCTCTCAAACAACCCTGCAACCAAATAACAAAGAGTCTCTTGTGTCCCCAACACACCCAATACAATGGTAAATTGTATAGGTGCACTAGTTCGGCAAAGAGATGGTGATACAAGCGTAATATGGACAGTAGATATAGGTTTTTGTAATCTGAAAATATAAAAACAGCAAGGTAGCAAGTAACAAAAGTGAGCAAAAACGGTATTGCAATGCTTGAAAACAAGGCCTAGGGTTCATACTTTCACTAGTGCAAATTCTCTCAACAATGATAACATAATTGGATCATATAACAATCCCTCAACATGCAACAAAGAATCACTCCAAAGTTTCTATCGGAGAACGAAGGACAAAAATGTGCATCAACCCCTATGCATAGATTACCCCAATGTCACCTCAGGAATCCGTGAGTTGAGTGCCAAAACATACATCAAGTAAATCAATAGAACATCCCATTGTCACCACAGATATCCCATTGCAAGACATACATCAAGTGTTCTCAAATCCAATACTCAATCCAACATAACAAAACCTCGAAGAGAAAGATTCAATTTATCACAAGAAGTTAGAGGGGGAGAAACACCATATAATCCAACTATAGTAACAAAGCTCGCGGTACATCAAGATCGTGCCAAATCAAGAACACGAGAGAGAGAGAGAGATCAAACACATAGCTACTGGTACATACCCTCAGCCACGAGGGTGAACTACTCCCTCCTCGTCATGGAGACTGCCGGGATGATGAAGATGGCCTCCGGTGATGGTTTCCCCCTCCGGCAGGGTGCCGAAACGGGCTCCTGATTAGTTTTTCGTGGCTACAGAGGCTTGCAGCGGCGGAACTTCTGATCTAGGGTTCTTTTCGGAGGTTTCTATATTTATAAGAATTTTTGGCGTCGGAGACAAGTCAAGGAGGTGCCCGAGGGGCCCACAAGCCCTCATGGCGAGCCTAGGGGGTAGGGCGCGCCCCAGGCTTGTGGACTCTTCGGGACTCTTCTGGTCCAGCTCCGGTGCTTCGGGGGTCTCTTTTGGTCCATAAAAAATCACCGTAAAATTTCAGCCCATTCTGAGAAATTTTATTTCTGCACAAAAAAACGACACCATGGTAGTTCAGCTGAAAACAGCGTCAGTCCGGGTTAGTTCTAATAAAATCATACCAAAATCATATAAAATTGTTGTAAACATGGCATGAATACTTCATAAATATAGATACGTTGGAGACGTATCAGCATCCCCAAGCTTAATTCCTGCTCGTCCTCGAGTAGGTAAATGATAAACGAAAGAATTTATGAAGTGTGAATGCTACCTAACATAATTATCAATGTAATCTTCTTTATTGTGGCATGAATGTTCAGATCCATAAGATCCAAAACAAAAGTTTAATATTGACATAAAAACAATAATACTTCAAGCATACTAATAAAGCAATCATGTCTTCTCAAAATAACATGGCCAAAAAAAGTTATCCCTACAAAATCATATAGTCTGGCTATGCTCTATCTTCATCACACAAAATATTTCATCATGCACAACCCCGATGACAAGCCAAGCAATTGTTTAATACTTTTAATCTTCTCAAGCTTTTTCAACTTTCACGCAATACATGAGCGTGAGCCATGGATATAGCACTATAGGTGGAATAGAGTATGGTGGAGGTTGTGAGGAGAAGACAAAAAGGGAGAAAGTCTCACATCAACTAGGCAAATTAATAGGCTATGGAGATGCCCATTAATTGATATCAATGCAAGTGAGTAGGGATTGCCATGCAACGGATGCACTAGAGCTATAAGTGTATGAAAGCTCAAAATGAAAACTAAGTGGGTGTGCATCCAACTTGCTTGCTCACGAAGACCTAGGGCAATTTGAGGAAGCCCGTCATTGGAATATACAAGCCAAGTTCTATAATGAAAAATTCCCACTAGTTATATGAAAGTGATAAAATAGGAGACTCTCTATCATGAAGAACATGGTGCTACTTTGAAGCACAAGTGTGGCAAAAGGATAGTAACATTATCCCTTCTCTCTTTTCTCTCATTTTTTTCTTTTCTCTTTTTTTGTTTTTTTTTGTTTGGGCTCTTTGGCCTCTTTTTTTATTTGGGCTTCTTTGGCCTCTTTTATTTTTTTATAAAGTCCATAGACTCATCCCAACTTGTGAGGGAATCACAGCTTCCATCATCCTTTCCTCACATGGGACAATGCTCTAATAATGATGATCATCACACTTTTATTTACTTACAACTCAAGAATTACAACTCGATACTAGAACAAGATATGACTCTATATGAATGCCTCCGGCGGTGTACCGGGATGTGCTATGATCAAGAGTGACATGTATAAAAAATATGAACGGTGGCCTTGCCATAAATACTATGCCAACTACATGATCATGCAAAGCAATATGACAATGATGGTATATGTCTTAATAAAACGGAACGGTCGAATTTGCATGGCAATATATCTCGGAATGGCTATGGAAATGCCATAATAGATAGGTATGGTGGCTGTTTTGAGGAAGGGTATATGGTGGGTTTAATGCACCGGCGAAAGTTGCACGGTACTAGAGAGGCTTGCAATGGTGGAAGGGTGAGAGTGCGTATAATCCATGGACTCAACATTAGTCATAAAGAACTCACATACTTATTGCAAAAATTTATTAGCCATCAAAGCAAAGTACTAATACGCATGCTCCTAGGGGGATAGATTGGTAGGAAAAGACCATCGCTCGTCCCCGGCCGCCACTCATAAGGAAACAATAAAAAAAATGCTCCGACTTCATCACATAACGGTTCACGATACATGCATGCTTCAGGAATCACAAACTTTAACACAAGTATTTCTACCAATCCACAACTAATCGCTAGCATGACTCTAATATCACCATCTTTATATCTCAAAACAAATGCAAGGAATCAAACTTCTCATATATTAAATGCTCTTCATGAAAGTTTTTATTATATCCCTCTTGAATACCCATCATATTAGGACTAAATTCGTAACCTAAGCAAATTACCATGATGTTTAAAGAATTTCAAAATAATATAAGTGAAGCATGAGAGTTCATCAATTTCTTCAAAAGAAAACCACCAACGTGCTCTAAAAAGATATAAGTGAAGCACTAGAGCAACTGACAAACTACTCCAAAAAGATATAAGTGAAGATCAATGAGTAGTCAAATAATTAAGTAGCTATGTGAAGACTCTCTCTCATTTAAAAATTTCAGATCTAAGTATTTTATTATAACATCAAGAAAAACAAAATAAAATGACATTCCGAGGATAGCACATATCATGTGAAGAAGCAAAAAACTTAGGCTCAACCGATACTAACCGATCATTCTTGATGAAGAAAGTGGGATGCCTACCGGGGCATCCCCAAGCTTATATACTTGAGACATCTTGAAATATTATGTTGGGATGCCTTGGGCATCCCCAAGCTTCAGCTTTTGTGTCTCCTTAATTCCTTTTATATCACGGTTTTCTTAAAAACTTCATCCACACAAAACTCAACAAGAACTCGTGAGAAAAGTTAGTATAAATCAAATGCAAAACCTTATCATTCTCTACTGTAGAAAATCACTAAAATTATTATTTAACATTGAATACTAAATACCTATGCATATTTAATACTCCTATCCTCAAATAGAATCATCAAACAAGCAAACATATGCAAACAATGCAAACATAACAGCAATCTGTCTAAACAGGACAGTCTGTAAAGAGTGCAATTGTACTCATACTTTCCTAACTTCAAAAATTCTGAAAAATGACCACACTGTAGAAAATTTCTTGTTACTCATTGTGAAAAAATTTCAAGATTTTATCAGCTTCTGACTTTCCAGATGAATTCAGACAATGATAGAAATCTTTCTGTTTTCAAAACAGCAACATATAGACTTGCAAAATAAGCATGGTAAAGGCTATACTTGACCTTTTATTGAAATAAAAGATGCAAAACAATACTATAAATAACAGCAAGAAAAACATAATAAAATAAAATGATGTTCCAAGCAAAACTCATATCATGTGACGAATAAAAATATAGCTCCAAGTAAGGTTAGCGATAATGTTGGAGACGAAAGAGGGGATGCCTTCCGGGGCATCCGCAAGCTTAGTTGCTTGCATCTTCCTTGAATATTATCTTGGGGTGCCTTGGGCATACCCAAGATTAGGGTCTTGTCACTCTTTATTCTCCTCATATCGATATCTCACCCAAAACTAGAAAACTTCAATCACACAAAACTTAACGGAACTTCGTGAGATGGGTTAGTATGGTAAGAAAAATCATTCACTTTGGTACTGTCAAGACAAGATTCAAATTTTTTTTCTCACATAATGCCTACTGTACCCTATCATTTCTACAATTTATATTGAGCAATATAAGCCATAGAAACTAGAAAACAAGCAAAATATGCATCGAAAACAGAATCTGTCAAAAACAGAACAGTCTGTAAAGATCTAAATTATTCTCGTAGTTCTGTTACTCCAAAAATTCTGAAAAATTAGGAAAACGTAGACAATTTGTATATAAATCCTCTGTAAAAATTCAGAGTTTTTCCACATTCTAGTGAAATTTAACAATTCTGCTACTAGACGCAAAAGTTTCTATTTTTGCACAGAACCAAATCAACTATCAACCACACTATCCCAAAGGCTTTACTTGGCACTTCATTCAACCAAAAGCTATAAAACATGATTACTACAGTATATTAATCATGTGAACACACAAAAACACTAGGGGTAAATATTGGGTTGTCTCCCAACAAGCGCTTTTCTTTAATGCCTTTTTAGCTAGGCATGATGATTTCAATGATGCTCACATAAAAGATAAGAATTGAATCATAACGGGAGCATCATGAAGCATATGATTTAATACTAACCCACTTCCTATGCATAGGGATTTTGTGAGCAAAGAATTTATGGGAGCAAGAATCAACTAGCATAGGAAGGCAAAACAAGCACAACTTCAAAACTTTCAACACATAGGGAGGAAACTTGATATTATTGCAATATGTAAAAGCATATGTTCCTCTATCATAGTAATTTTCATTAGCATCATGAATGAATTCAGAAATATAACTATCACATAAAGCATTCTTTTCATGATCGACAAGCATAGAAATTTTACTACACTCCACATAAGCAAAATTCTTCTCATTCATAATAGTGGGAGCAAACTCAACAAAATAACTATCATGTGAGGCATAATCCAATTGAAAATTAAAATCATGATGACAAGTTTCATGGTTATCATTATTCTTTATAGCATACATGTCATCACAATAATCATCATAGATAGCAACTTTGTTCTCAGAATCAATTGGAACCTCTTCCGAAATAGTGGAATCATCACTAAATAAATTCATGACCTCTCCAAATCCACTTTTATCAATATAATCATCATAAGTAGGAGGCACGCTATCATCAAAAGATAATTTCTCATCAAAACTTGGGGAACTAAAAATATCAACTTCATCAAACATAGCATCCCAGAGCTTATGGCTTTGCATATCATTATCATCATGGATATTCAAAGAATTCATACCAACAACATTGCAATCATGCTCATAATTCAAATATTTTATGCCAAACATTTTATTAAATTCTTCTTCTAACACTTGAGCACAATTTTCCTTTCCATCATTTTCACGAAAGACATTAAAAAGATGAAGCATATGAGGCAACCTCAATTCCATTTTTTGTAGTTTTCTTTTATAGACTAAACTAGTGATAAAACAAGAAAATAAAATATTCAATTGCAAGATCTAAAGATATACCTTCAAGCACTCACCTCCCTGGCAACGGCGCCAGAAAAGAGCTTGATGTCTACTATGCAAACTTCTTCATGTAGACTCGTGTTGGGCCTCCATGCGCAGAGTTTTGTAGGACAGTAGCAAATTTCCCTCAAGTAGATGACCTAAGGTTTATCAATCCGTGGGAGGCATAGGATGAAGATGGTCTCTCTCAAACAACCCTGCAACCAAATAACAAAGAGTCTCTTGTGTCCCCAACACACCCAATACAATGGTAAATTGTATAGGTGCACTAGTTCGGTGAAGAGATGATGATACAAGCGTAATATGGATAGTAGATATAGGTTTCTGTAATCTAAAAATATAAAAACAGCAAGGTAGCAAGTAACAAAAGTGAGCAAAAAGGGTATTGCAATGCTTGAAAACAAGGCCTAGGGTTCATACTTTCACTAGTGCAAATTCTCTCAACAATGATAACATAATTGGATCATATAACAATCCCTCAACGTGCAACAAAGAATCACTCCAAAGTTTCTATCGGAGAACGTAGGACGAAAACATGTATCAACCCCTATGCATAGATTACCCCAATGTCACCTCAGGAATCCGCGAGTTGAGTGCCAAAACATACATCAAGTAAATCAATAGAACATCCCATTGTCACCACAGATATCCCATCGCAAGACATACATCAAGTGTTCTAAAATCCAATACTCAATCCAACATAACGAAACCTCAAAGAGCAAGACTCAATTCATCACAAGAAGGTAGAGGGGGAGAAACACCATATAATCCAACTATAGTAACAAAGCTCGCGGTACATCAAGATCGTGCCAAATCAAGAACACGAAAGAGAGAGAGAGATCAAACACATAGCTACTGGTACATACCCTCAGCCCCGAGGGTGAACTATTCCCTACTCATCATGGAGATCGCCGGGATGATGAAGATGGCCTCCGGTGATGGTTTCCCCCTCCGGCAGGGTGCCGGAACGGGCTCCTGATTGGTTTTTCGTGGCTACAGAGGCTTGCGGCGGCGGAACTTCCGATCTAGGGTTCTTTTCGGAGGTTTCTATATTTATAAGAATTTTTGGCATCGGAAACAAGTCAAGGAGGTGCCCGAGGGGCCCACAAGCCCTCAAGGCGCGCCCAGGGGGGTAGGGCACGCCCCCTGGCTTGTGGACTCCTCGGGACTCTTCTGGTCCAGCTCCGGTGCTTCGGGGGTCTCTTTTGGTCCATAAAAAATCACCGTAAATTTTCAGCCCATTCCGAGAACTTTTATTTCTGCTCAAAAAAATGACACCACGGTAGTTCTGCTGAAAACAGCGTCAGTCCGGATTAGTTCTAATAAAATCATACCAAAACCATATAAAATTGTTGTAAACATGGCATGAATACTTCATAAATATAGATACGTTGGAGACGTATCAGCCCTCCTGGCACACACGCTCGGCAAAATGAGGTCGTGTGCGACGGGCGAGCGATCAAATATGATTATACGTATAGTTGTATTAAAAAAATATAATTATATAGGCCAAATTGTTTCCAGTCGTAAGTACATCCCACACAGTCGGTCTCGGTTAAACGTTTCCGTTCGTATGTACATTCCACACAGCCAATCCAAGGAATACGCTGTCGTTAGTATGTACATCCCACACAGTCAATCCAAGAAGTACGTGTCCGTTCATATATACATCCCACACAGTCACTCCAAGGAAAACGTTTCCGTTCGCATGTACATCACACACAATTTTTCCCATTAAATCATTTGTGATAGCGTTGCGATTGCAGACGATATTAACAATTTTACCATTTGCGTTATTGAATGCATCTCACACGATGCGTAGAAGAAACTGTGTGGCATACGCTATCCATCACACACACTTTTTATGTGGTAAACGTTTGCGCAAGGTGGCCTGACGCAAACAGTTTTCAAGAGGAAGTCGTGTGTGATTGTTCATTGATCCAACACATTTTATTCCTAGAAACTATGTGCATTGTCTTTGGTCATCGCCCACGGTGTTTTCTCAGTAACCGTTTGCAATAGAAAACCCCAATTAGCAGGCTAATTGGCCATTAGCAGGCTAATTTTCCTATTATTAATAATCCATTTATTAATTGACATTTCATATTAAGCACACAATATATTTCATTTTCGTATTAAGGAAGTAGGATTTCATAATTGAAATACATCAGAGTACAACATCATATAGCTTTAGCACTCAGCTACCCCATTACACAACTGCACTAGCACCAAGTTTCACATGCAACATCTATAACCTTTCGAAATTAGCATCATAGACGGTACATAGACAGATCTAGAAAACTGCTGAAGCGGAAGGCAAATACTGAGCCTTCATTGATGTTGAAGGTCTTGCAACTTTACGCCAGTGCCTGTGGATGATTGACTTTCCATCCTTCGTCCTCTTCAGGAAGACTTCAATATCGAACCGTGGGTGTTGTATGAATACCTTCCTCGCCTCCTGACCATACAGGTGGTTTGAGTGGTAATCATCAGTGAACTGCTTTGGAAAGGCCTGAAAACAAGGATATGCATAAATATCTTCTCTAGATTTGAAATGGCGCAAAGGAATTAAAAAGTCAAGGTATAACAGTTAGTACCATCCTGTAGTGAACTGATGTCTTCTTCATTGTGCAGACAAAGATCTTGTTATTTTTTGTCGCTAATTTCTTTATCCTAACACTCTTTCTGAGTTTCTTGACTTGGCTGATATTCATGGACAACTCATTTCCACATATGCAAAAAGGGTCGAACAGTGGGTCAAAACCTCTGACAGCAGGACCTACATGTGCAAGACCAAATTGTTAAAAACCTAATATTTAAAAACAAGAAGTGGAAAGGTGTGTTATTAGCCGCAACATGCCTAATATTTAAAAACAAGCAAACATAGTCATTCAAACTTGTATTATGCAGGTCTAAGTACACTAGTTATTGGCCCTGTTTGGATCCATGGGTTAGAGTTAGTTTGAGCTAGTTTGGGCTCAAATAGCCCTAAAGTATCCAAACATGAGGGCTAGTTTGAGCTAGTTGCGTCTAACCCACCCAAAACAACTATCCCACCCAAGAGGTGCTGATTGGGGCTAGTTCTCCTAGTGCATTTATTGTCAATCTAACATTGTCATCCAAACACCTCTTTGGCTAGAGTTAGTTCAGGGTTAGTCATTATTGAGTATCATTGTTATTTAGGAAACATAGGATAGCGTAGGATTTATTCTACCTTGACTTGTACTCCAAGATGACCATGTACTCCTATATATATGCCCACGAGGCTCAAGCAATACAATCAACTATTCCACCAATTTCTCTCTCTCCCTTTTAACTGTCATGGGCTAGAAACTAACTCTAACCTCTAGCTAAGTTAGACTATCCAAACAGTGCCATTGTTAAATCAAATGGAAAGGCGTGTTAAATACTCCCTCCGGTCCTTTTTACTCTGCATATAAGAATTGTCTGAAGTCAAACTTCATAAAGTTTGACCTTATTTATATGAAAAAATATCAACATCTACCATGCTAAAGTTATACAATATGAAAATTTAAGTCATGACACATGTACTGATATTGATTTCATATTGTGAATGTTGGTATTTTTTTCTATAAAGTTGGCCAAACTTTACGAGGCTTGACTTTAGACAAATCTTATATGCGAACTAAAAAGACTCGGAGGGAGTACAACATGCTTAACAATAACCAAATATAGTCATTCATAGAGCTATTGTTAAAATTGGTATTGATGAAATTGAACTGCACAGTTCATACTAGCACATATGGAACATCACACTATTAAATGCTGAAATAAACAAGGCATACAACGAACAACCAAAGATGGCAATTGAAACTAGACATATGCTAACTACAAACAACCGAACAACCAAAAACCATAGAAATAAACAAGGCGTTATGCAAACAACCAAATATAGCAATAAATACTGGACAGGTTCTCACTACAAAAGGGGTTCGAGAAAACAATTCATGGGTTTCCTCACTTGTCATACATTGGCTCCTCCTCGTGGTCGCCGTCGATGAGGTCTGACTTGGCAACTGAGGATCCCAAGCCAGCATCGCAGAACGTGTCCTTTAGAAATGACAAAAGGGGCTCCATGGCGATGAAGGATGGCAAATTGTTCATAACAAGCCGCAGGAGATCAGCGGCAGGTCCATCGATTAGATCGACGGCTGTCGAACCCGAAGGGTTGGGGGTGGGCAACTTAACCTGTGACATAGCCCGCGTCAAGCCGTCGGTGTCGACGACCTCGATGTCGTAGCCGGTGACTGCGACATGCCAGAATACTCTAGCCCGCTGATTGAAAGGCTCAATCTAGGTCCAGTCATCATCGTCAGCTTCCTCGGTGGCCACCTTATCAACGTCGGGCAAAGAGGCCGTGGTAAAGCTCTTTTGGGCCATTCGCTCCTCGAGCTCCACGGGAAGCGTAGCCGGGCTTAGGCTGCGACGCTCTGGAGTGTGGGAGGGGTGGGGCTGGGGATCTCTGGGAAAGGGGGCGTTTCGCAGGCGTCATCTAAGAAACTCAGGGCGGCGAGGGTATGTGTATTGGTGGGTAAATTGCACGGGCAGACCGGCAGAGGTTGACGATGGAGGCGGCGAGGCGGCGGCGGCGACCTAGCTAGGTTTGGAGCGAGGGAGGGGTGGTGTGTATGTGTGTGAGCAGGGGATTTGGGGTGAGCGAAGGATTTGGGGTGTGTGTGTGGAGGGGGTCCAAGGTGGTGTTTGAGGAAATGTTGCGGGTACTGAAAATTTTACTAGGCGGGAGTAAAATGGCGGGGCTACCGAAAATTTGGATCAAGGAATTGAAGAAGAGCGGGGCGGGAGTAACGAACATCACACACGGTTAAAACATAATAATCGTGTGCTATCAAATAGAAAAACACTCCAGACGAGCAGATGTTTTTTAGATTGCGAGGGATGCAGGCGGGAATAAAATGCCGGGGATACTGAAAATTTGGACCTACTGATTGAAGTAGAGCGGGAGTAACAGACATTGCACATGGTCCACACATACTAATCGTGTGCTATCAAACAGACAAACCATCTAGGCGGGTAGATATTTTCGAGATTGCGAGGGAGTAGATATTTTCGAGAGGGGGAGGGAAGCCTCCACTGGTACAGCGAGGTGCTATACACACGGTTTTTAACCCCTTTCCGCGATGGCATTTGGAACCATCGCCAAGTGAGTGTGGGCGATAGGGGGGTCCTTCCCACACGACCCAGAAACCGTCGGGGATATGGAGCCATGATCCAGAGGCCTTGTAAAATGTAATCATGTGCGATGCAGCACACACTAAATTCTTTCACACGTGTGGGATCAGTTATTAAATGTTTCTAATGACGCAGTGAAACCAAACGGTGTGTCGTAATGAACCGTTTGGGTAACAGTATGTAAGGCACATGGGCCAACATATGAACTGAGTGCGATATGTGCCCCATCGCACACGAGTTTTCTGCGGAACCCGTCTGCCATGCAAGACTCCATCGCACACATTTCCCAACAATTACCATGTGCGATAATGTTCTATCACAAACGGTTCAGGAGGCCCTTCGCACACATACAAGTGATGCAGACCATTTGTGATTTGTTGTGTATCACCGACGGTTGCGGCAAGAGTGACGTGTGCTTTTCATTTGGGATCCCACACGTTTCCTGAAAAATTTACGACTGGGATTGTATTTTACATTGGGCACGGTATACTCCGTGCTCTCGTGTGCGATAATGTGATATCACAAATGGTTCTGGAGACCCTACGCACACGTAGTAGCGCTGCAAATCGTTTGCGATCTGCTGTGTATCACCGACGGTTCCGCTATGATTGACGTATGCTTTCTGATGTGGATCGCACGCACTCATTTAGTTGAACCGTGTGCGGAGCAATTGCCAGGTTAAAACAAAAATATCCCATTTTGAATCGGCAGGCAAAAAGCAAATTCACCATAGTATTCAATTGAACAAATAGTGTCCACAGGAAGAACATTCATCAGATTTCGCAACAATTGCAATTAAACATATGGTAGCTAAATTCCAATGATTTGTCCACACATATATGCATTACATAATTAATCACAGTGTACGAAATACGAAGACCTCATCATATGGAAAACAATGGACCCATGCTTATATGTTTAGCGGCTAACTCTTACTCAATGTTTCAGGAGAATGCATGCTGAAATCTTCATTATCACCAGTGGGATTGATGTAGTGATTCAGGAAGAAGTCGCTGATAAATCTCTGAACCATCAGCAATTCACCAGCGGGGAGCGGTTCAGGGGTCCTCGGTTCTAAGATGAGCTGCAGTATTTTTAAGATCAGAATGTGCCATATGAGTGGATTAGAAGATATTAATTAAGATAGACCTACTAGTACTAATTCACGAGGATCTTCACAACTATCAACAGATTTGCAGATGGAGATCATGTGTCTGCAAACATAGTATCCGCAAAGGTTGGTCCCTGCTTGTTGTTGAGGACACTGAATTTTTTTGTACAGAATTAGTCATGTATTTGTCCTGTTAGGAACAACCTAACCGGTGTTAGATGTATTTTTCTTCTTTGGACAGAAATAGAAAGAGGTTTATTTAGAAGCTTGAAGATTTGACTAGCGTAAGAAAAGGTATTTGCAGACTATTGGATACATTTTCCTAAAATAACGGATTTCGGTGTGTTACCGAAGAAACGATCTTGTGCTGCAGAGGTAGTTCCCTCTTGAACAGGTTCCCTGGTTTAGTTTTCCACAATGCGAGCACACTGCAAATGAAGATGAATTTTGACAACATCAATTATTGAACCAGATATGAATGCAAATTAATTTCAACATCATAGAATTCAATACCTATCCATGAATTGCTGAAGATGCGTCAGATCCTGAGCGTTTGTTGACTCTCTGAGAGAATCCATGTAGTAAACTGTGTTCTTGTTTGGAACAATGAATACCAATATCTAGTGATTGCTACATATTAAGAAAGCCATGAACTTACGAATTATGTCGAAATTTGAAAGACAATCAGTGTATGCGTGGTTGTTTACTTGACTTACTGTTCATGATATGGCCAGAGAAATAATTCTGCATGGGACGTGTTTTCGAAGATACGGACAACCGTGTTACTGACCCAGTCCCGTAGGTCCTTACCATCTAATGTTGTGCCATTTGCTAATGCAGGATCGATGAAATACACACTCTCCCTTTTTCTTCTCTGCGGGTTCAATCTCCTGAGAGGAATAAAATGTAGTTAGTTGTTTATCATTTACAGCCTTGTATGGAGAAGTTGATCAGAGTTTGTTAAGTACTTACAAAATCAGGCATCTAACAAGAGTGGCATCGAGCTCGTTGAAGTTGAAGAAGAGATGTAAGTCCTCGAAACTCACATTGATGGAACTAGCATGGTGTCGGAAATGATCTCTGTTGTAGTGGACTAGCAGACCATGATGACCTGCTGACATTTGATCCATGCAATATTCATGTAACTCGCGGCAACTGGAGCGGCACTCATCAAAGTATTCGCCAACAAGAAATGGCTGGCCATGGACGTAATTGCGTGCTTCAAGTACGTCTGCTTTATTTTTAGCAAGCTGCAAATCTATTTCTTCATCATCCATGCCGTCAGAAATAATATTACTCCTCGATTCAAACAACCTGCTGTTAATTTGGTTCTGGGCGATGAGTGCTTTAAGTAAGAGGCAATCGTTCTCTTTTCTCTTCGCTCTCCCGCCACGCTTCCTCGTGGGTGCAGCCTTTTTGGCCGCTTCCTTCTTGGTACTTGAAGCATTTCTGCCAGAACATCTGGTTGGCTGCAAGGTAGACTGCCGAGCAGACGGTGAAGCTTCGACGGACTACTTAGCAGACGGTTTATCTATGCCGGACCTCTGAGCTGGCGGTGCTGCTGTGATGGACTGCTGGGCTGTAGGAGCAGAGGCATCGGACTGCTGACCATGCGTTGAAGCTATGTTGGGTTTCTGCACAGGTGGTGCCAACTTGTCGGTGTGCTGAGGAGGCCGTGCCAATGCGTTGGTTTGCTGAGCAGGAAGTGCTGACGCATTGGTATGCTGATCATGCGGCTGCGGACCGATGGGCTGATGAGCAGTCGGTTCTGGACCTACAGACTGCTGAGCAGGCGGTTCCGAAGCATCAGACTGCTTAGCAGTCCGTTCCACCAGGTTGGTCTGCTGAGCATGTGCTGCAGCTGGGTCTCCCCCCACTGCTTCAGCAGCCGGCATCTGAACCGGTGGTGCGTCTTCAGCAGTTGTAGGCCTTGCCACTGGCTGCTCTAGGGCGGAGGATGACATGGCCTGTACGGCACAAAGTCGGGCCGGCTGATCACAGGTTAATGCATCAGTCGTCGGATTACAAGTATTAGGTTCTTTGGGGGAAGCACGCGAGAGCTGCTGTGGCAAGGAGAGCGTCACCAGTTGAGGGGCGACATTGGTTGCTCTTGGCGGGGCTTCAGGGATCTCATCGATGAACTCTATTTCCTTTCGTGGCCACTGGATGTGATGTAACAGTGTTTCTTCCAAGGTCCTTTGCTCATCAAAGTCTCCTAGGACATTCTTCAGGGCAAATTCATTGAATCCTGGCTTTACTTCAGTCACGTAGCACTTCACACAGCCCGGCTTCAATGGCACATTGTCCAACAAGGGGCCCTCTTTCAAGAAGTGTGGGCAAACCCAGGCTGTTGCACATTTTAATGTACCTTCATAATGTGTAAGCACGCCCTTCAGTCTGTCTTCCATTCCAGATAGATCAGATATAGCATCATCATGAGCAGCTGCAGTCTCAGTGTCACTGGGGTCAGCTGATGCACAGCTACTCTTGTGCGGTGTTGTCGCGCAATAAGCAGCACCCTCCATGCCCGCCTCCCTTCCCATCTGCTGGCTATCTGTCAGTGTTAGAGTCTTCTGCATCATCATTGACTCCTCAATATCCTTTCGAACAGCCGGATACATGTCCTTCCTCAACCTTTCATACAATTCATTCTGCTTCATTTCACTCCTCGCTTTTTTTAGGCTGAGCCTCTCTTCTTTGCTGAGTGTGAAAGCCCTCTTGTGCGGGATATTAACAACTATACCCCTTGCACGGCCAGGGGGCTCTCTTGTTTCCAGAGCATCAGACAGAATGTCACATGGCCCTGAGTTCCTGTAGAACCTTCCAGGGATCTTGGAAGCCTTTAACATCACTTGATACAGTTCTTCGTCACCTGAGTTTTCAAAGTAATAAGTTCTGTCATCATGCCTCCTTGCACGTGCCTGCAAGTAGTCTTTGGCGCGTTCACCCCTGATTTCACTAAAGGCCGGTTTCCCACCCGCCACTACTGCTTCTTTGTCCTCCAAGTCCCATATTGGTTTCATGCCGTAGTATCCTGCCACACCCATACGGTGGGGGTGTGTGTTCTTCTTCTGAAGTTTCAACTGCTTGGCACTCTTCTCAGCAAACTCTTTAGTTGCCCTGACCCTTTTGAATTCTTCCCAGTCTGCCTTTGTAATTTGGGGGTATGCGGGGATTGGGTCCTTGCCTTCACTCAAGTACTTCTTGTACAACACGTGCTTCCAGTTTCTCCAAGCATCCCTAGCCTTCTTCAGTGCAGCATGTTCCACCTGCATTCTCCACTGCTCTGGAACGTTGACGTGATCCATGATCTCCCGGACTATCTTTTGCCGTGTTTCTGTGTCAGCCTTCCGAAACCCCGGCAGATTAATGTTGAGCCTTGCCCTGCCAACAAATCCACACACACTCCTGAACCTCGTGCATGCTTCATCTGGTTTAGTTGGAGCCCAAGACTTTAAATCGATCTCGGTTACTTCATATACACCTTTAGGCTGGTGTGTGGGCTTCCTTGGAGCGTTCCTCTGTGTCCTGACCAGAATGGTAATTGCTGCAGCTCTATCCCGTTCAAGATTACTTGATCCCTCACCATCTGCTAAAGACCTAGGGTTGTCGGAATCAGATGAAGATACATCGCCTGAAGCATGAGTGCTGTCGCTGCTATTCGGCATCTACAGAGAACACATGCGAAACTTAGGAAAGGAGGATAAGCATAAAACTAACAACTTGGTATCAAGCTGTCTAAACATGTCATGCAATAATTTAGAAAATGTACGGCTTAATTGTTAAGTTTGTGTGACTCGGGCGCCCGCGATCTGTAAATTGGCAGTAACTTATTGGAACAAATACAACTTATATGTACTAGTTAGGAAGGTAGATAATGAACATATATACGCTCTCCGTTATTTTATAGCCAATTTGGGAACATACGGAATGAAATAGTAAGAGCGATTGCAAGGAAATATGCCTCACCGCGATGGAGAGCAGTAACTAACAGGTTTCTTAATGCAAACCCGGCCGGACCACAGCAGTGGCGAGGGTTACAGGATCGATATGCTCGAGGGTGGCTGGCGAGCAAACGAAGACGGCGAGGCGCGGGCAGCCACGTGTTGGGAACGGCAGTGGAGGCAGGCTTGACGCCGAAGAGCGGGCACACGGTCGGGGTGAGCACACCGGCGCTGGAGAGGGGTCTGCTGTGGATCTGGGGGAGGGGGGAGCTGGCGATGAAGATTGTGCGGACTAGTTGAGTGAAACGCGGGAGGGCGGTGGGGGGGTGTTGGGGGCCTAGGTGAAAAGGGTGAAAAATATCCCCGGTCGCCCCGCGGAAAGGCCTATGCAAACGGTTGCCTCTAAGCGCTCGTGTGCACAAAGAGAATAATTTCGTTTGAAATGAAGACGTACTAATTTTGAAATGAAGACGTGAGTTCATCGTTTTGCCTCTAAATTTTTTCCACGTTAAGCAATCACCATTATACCATGGGTTTGATTTGCTGGCGCATTTCAGGTCTCATGTGCTATATTTAAGACATTTTTTGGCATTTACCATGCATTTTGGCATATAAATCAAATCCTAGCCGGACTGCATTTCCTGTCGAAAGGGATGAGGATTCCGTTCGATCTGGGAGCATCCAACGGTGCAGACGTACGATCCATGGGGTTTGGGTTCTGGCCAATCAGAACGCACGACTCAGATCGCGCGCGCAGCAAGGGGGGGCATCGGCCATGGTTTGGTAGGCACACGGCTTTAGTGAGTGAACCGTGTGCTATTTGAAAACATTTACATGAACTAACAGCATATTTTCGTTTGAATGAAAACAAGAGTTCATCGTTTCGCCTCCAAATTGTTTTCCATGGTAAGAAATCACCATTGTACCCTATGGTTCGATTTTCTCGTGCATTTGAGGTTTTGTTTGCTATATTTGAGTCGTTTGCTATAGTTGCAACTACATGTGGGTGCTAGCTAGCAAGATCATTTGTGTGTCGCTTTGGGAGTTTTCATTCATTGTACGAGAAATGGGAAAAAAATTCAAACAGTTCGGTCGCAGGGTGCAGCCAG
Organism: Thinopyrum elongatum; assembly: GCA_011799875.1. NCBI lineage: Eukaryota > Viridiplantae > Streptophyta > Magnoliopsida > Poales > Poaceae > Thinopyrum > Thinopyrum elongatum. Next base: position 343,151,708 of record CM022297.1, on the reverse strand, counting down.
AGGCATAAGCCTTGTTGGTATTCTAATTAAGGAAATGCATATAGAGTCCGGAAATAACGAAAATCGGTGTGTCACCGTGGCGTGCTCTCAGGATCACATGGAAATTTTTTGGTAAAGATGGCACAAGTTTTGATGCTCACACCTTCCAAATCGGAGCATCTCACAAGAAGGATCATAGTTTCCAAAAGGAGACGCGGCACTTTGAACTCCAATCGTCAGTGACTACCTCGTTCCGCCTCGATTTTTTTTCACGATAAACAATCACGTATATACCCTAGGTTTGATTTTCTGGCCCATTTCAGGTCTCGTTGCTATATTTAAGTCATTTTTGCACTTACCTTGCATTTAGTGCATATAATTAAATTCAAAACCGTTCTACAACTACATCTGGGTGTTAGTTAGCAAAGAAGGTGTACAAATCATTTGTGTGTCGCTTTGCGAGTTTTCATCCATTGTCTGAGAAACGGGGAGAAGTTTCAAACATTTCGGCCGCGAGGTGCGGCCACAGGCGTAGGCCTAGTTGGTATTTTAATTACTGGGAATTCGGATGGAGTCCAGACATCATCAAAATCGGTGTGTGCCCATGGCGTGCTCTCACGACCCTGGGGAAATTTTTTGGTAAAGTTTGGCACAAGTTTTGATGATCGCTCCTTCCAAACCAGAGCATCTCACATGAAGGACCATGATTTCCAAAAGGAGACGTGTCAATTCAAACTCCAGTGGTCGGTGACTTCATTGTTTGGCCTCATAAAAATTTCCACGATACGCAATCACCATTATACCATGGGTTTGATTTTCTAATGCATTTCAGGTATCATTTGCTATATTTAAGACATTTTTTTAATTTAACGTGCAATTTGTGGATATAAATAAAATCACAACCGGAACTGCACGTGCTGTCGAAAGGGATGAGGATCGCTGTTCGATCAAGGAGAATCCAACGATGCAGACGTACGATCCGTGGGGTTTGGGTTCTGGCCAATCAGAACGCACGACTCAGATCACGCGCGTGGCAGGGGGGGGGCATCGGCCATGGTTTAGTGGACACACGGCTTTCATGAGTGAACCGTGTGCTATTTGAAAACATTTACATTAACTAACAGCATATTTTCGTTTGAATGAAAACATGAGTTCATCGTTTCGCCTCCATTTTTTTTTTCACGGTAAAAAATCACGATTGTACCCTATGGTTTGATTTTCTGGTACATTTTACCAGGCGGCAACCCTGGCTAGCAATCTCAAACTTTGAATATGCAAAAAAAGAGATCTCGTTTGTATATATATATAGTCACAACTAGACGTGGGTGTTAGCAAGATCATTTGTGTGTTGCTTTGCGAGTTTTCATTCATTGTCCGAGAAACGGGAAAAACTTCAAACAGTTCGGCCGCAGGGTGCGGCCAGAGGCGTAGGCCTTGTTGGTATTTTAATTTCAGGAAATGCATATAGAGTCCAGAAAATAACGAAAATCATTGTGTCACTGTGGCGTGCTCTCACGATCGCATGGAAAAAAATTGGTAAAGTTTGGCACAAGTTTTCATGCTCGCACCTTCCATACCGGAGCATCTCACAAGAAGGATCATAGTTTCCAAAAGGAGACGCGGCACTTCGGACTCCAAATCGTCAGTTACTACATCGTTCCGCCTCAAAAAAAATCATGGTAAACAATCGCGGATATACCCTTGGTTTGATTTTCCGGCCCATTTCAGGTCTCGTCTGCTATGTTTAAGTCATTCTTTGCACTTACCTTGCATTTTAGTGCATATAAAGTCAAAAACCCTACTACGACTACATGTGGGTGTTTTAGTTAGGCCATACTTAGGCTACTCATAGTGGAGAGTATCATATACTAGTATCATGCATATATATGATACTAGTGTATGATACTACCTTTAATTATAGTGCATGGTATAATAGAGTAGTATCATAGATGATCATATTTATTGCCATGCATGACACAAATTAGCATCGCATTTAACATGATATGGTATCTACCTATATGTTACTCTAACCCTCTCTATCTTATTTAATTCTTTGCCACATCAGCATACTTGCTATTTCCGAGTGCATGATATCGGCTATGATACCACCACTATGGCCAGCCTTATAGTGGGGAGTATCATATACTATAGTATCATGCATATGATACTAGTGTATGATACTACGTACGTACCTTCATAGTGCATAGTATCATAGAGTAGTATCATAGATGACCGTATTTATGGCCATGCATGACACAAAGTAGTATAGCATTTATTATGTTACGGTATCTACCTATGTTACTCTAACCCACTCTCCCTTATTTAATTCTTTGTCACATCATCATATTTGCTATTCCCGAGTGCATGATACCGGCTATGATACCCCCACTATGGCCACTCTTAGCAAAGAAGGTGTACAAATTGTTTGTGCGTCGCTTTGCGTGTTTTCATCCGTTTGTCCGAGAAGCGGGGAGAAGTTTCAAACATTTCGGCCGTGAGGTGTGGCCACTGGCGTAGGCCTAGTTGGTATTTTAATTACAGGAAATTCAGATGGAGTCCGGACATCATCAAAATCGATGTGTGCCCGTGGCGTGCTCTCACGACCCCGTGGAAAAAAATTGGTAAAGTTTGGCACAAGTTTTGATGATCACTCCTTCCAAACCGGAGCATCTCACATGAAGGATCATGGTTTCCAAAAAGGAGACGTGTCAATTCAAACTCCAGTGGCCGGTGACTTCATCGTTTGGCCTCATAAAAATTTCCACCGTCCGCAATCACCATTATACCACAGGTTGATTTTCTGGTGCATTTCAGGTATCGTTAGCTATATTTAAGACATCTTTTGAGTTTAACATGCATTTTGTGCATAAAAATCAAATTACAACCGGAACTGCATGCACTGTCGAAAGGGATGAGGATCGCTGTTCGATCTGGGAGCATCCAACGGTCCAGACGTACGATCCGTGGGGTTTGGGTTCTGGCCAATTAGAAAGCACGACTCAGATCACGGGCGGGGTTTGGTCGGCACACGGCTTTCATCAACGAACCGTGTGCTATTCGCAAACTAGATTGCATATTTTTGTTCACACATACTGTAGTGAGATCAATTGAGTGTGCTACCTCTATGATATAATAATAATAATAACAAAAAATAGTTCATATTCATTGCCTGAGCTGACAGCATATTAAGGTCAACATATTAACGGTTCTTACATCAACAGAAAACCGGGCATAACTCACAAATTCAGTACACGCGACAGTTCTAAATTGAACGAATTAAGTTGCAGGGTAGGCATAAAGACTAGTCTTACGGCTTAATTCCCATGCACATGGGGGAACTGGGATCATTACGTTGACCCCGAATGAACTTGGGTGAGGATTTTACGCTTCTCTGTTACACGGGTGCGTGATCCCTTGGCTGGCAACTCAGCAAATTCATCATACTCGTCCTCATCGGCAACATCCTCGACACCCAGTACCCTCCTCTTCGCATGCATCACTACATGGCAGTTCTTACGCAAGGGGTCTTCCGCAAAGAAAATCTGGGTAGCATCGCTGGCAAGAATGAACGGGTCCGCGTGATATGCCATCATTGTCCTGTTAACACAGGTCTTCCTGTAATCATCAACCTTTACATGACCAAGAGGGATCCATGCGCACCTGAATAATGCCACCTTAACTTTCACATAGTCAAGCTCCCAAATCTCTTTGATGGTTCCATAGTATACCCTTTTATCAGCTTCATCTACAGTCATGCATTCTATTCGAGCAGAGCTGTTCTGATATGAGGTCTTCTCATCATTTTCCTCAGTGTAGAACGTGTATCCATTTATGTAATATGCTTGGTACGTCAACATCGTAGGTGATGGCTTTTGTGCCAACCACGTAGCAATGTCATCGATGGATCCTTGTGCCAAACGATTCTTCAGCCATTCGGCGTAGTTCTTAGTGTGCTCCTTCATCTCCACATCTGATGAAGGCACCATTAGTAAGAAGCTTTGGCGTATCTCCGCCAAGTGTTCTTCGGCATAAGCGCTGAGAACTAGGCTGTTAAGCAGTACCGTCAAATGGGCTTTCTCTGCCAATTCTCTGGGTGCAGCCATTTCCGTGCTAGCAAGGACCGGCTTACCTTTCAGCCTTCCCTCGTGGCGAGAGAGGGGCAAACCTATAGGTCTTTGTTTCATGTATTCGGTGCAAAACTCAACCACCTCCTCCGCGGTATAACCTTGTAGGATGCTTGCCTCTGGATGGTTTCGGTTCTGACAAAAGCGCTTCAGTATTCCCACGAACCGCTCGAAGGGATACATGTTGCGAAGAAACACAGGACCACAATACTTTATCTCATCGACAAGGTGCACAGTGAGATGGACCATGACATCAAAGAATGACGGTGGGAAAAACATCTCTAGGTTGGACAATATTCTTGCAATATCATCTTGCATATGATCCAACTCTTCAGGATCTACAACTTTCTGCCATAGTTGGTTGAAGAAATCACAGAGCTCAATGAGTGTGTTTCTTATATCTTTGTCCATCAGATTCCTGATGGCCACCGGGAGGATTTGTGTCAACATTACGTGGCAATCATGTGACTTCATGTGTCCGAACTTCATTTTACCTGAGCTCACATCCACGAGACTTCTGATGTTTGTGGAGTAGGAAGAGGGTGTCTTAACTGACAACAAATAGGTGAAGAACTGTGTTGCTCCTTTTGTACTGAAATTGTAACTCTGGCGAGCTTTGATGAATTTTTCATCATCTTCTGCTTCACTCTTGCGTTTTGATTGATCAGCAAGCATATCGATCCGTGAACCGTCACCATCCTTTCTTTTACCTTTAATCTTGAGTAGAGTACCAAGGATGCTTTCACATACGTTCTTCTCTATGTGCATGACATCGATGCAGTGACGTACACGTAGAATCTCCCAGTAAGGTAATTTCCAGAACACCGATTTCTTCTTAAACACTTGATCCTTGGGTGTTTGTTTCACCGTCAAAGCGTGCTTCTTGCCAAGCACAACATTAATTTGTTTAGCCATGTCATGGACCACCTCCCCATCATAGGGTCTTGGGCCCACACCTACCTCTGCCGTACCATCAAATTCAGCTTTCATCTTTCGGTATGGGTAATTATTCCATAAGAACCTACAATGACGCAAATACACAGTTTTGCGCGAGTTGGGAAGAAATCTGCTAGCTGTCCTATCCATGCATGTGACACACCCTACATCTCCCTTTGTTTTCTGCCCCGATCTGTTGCCTAATGCCGGCATATCTTAAATGGTGTGCACCAGCATCGCATGTAGATCTAAACTCTCCTTTCTGTAAGCATCATAACATTTTACAACAGGCGCATCTATCCACACTATCAGCAGTTCTTCTACCAATAGCTGAAAGTAAATGTCGATGTCATTTCCAGGTTGCTTCAGGCCTTGGATAATCATTGACATCATAATGTATTTTTTCTTCATACACAACCAAGGAGCTAGGTTATATATGCACAGAAGCACCGGCCATGTGCTGTGATTGGTCCTCATATGGCCAAAAGGATTCATCCCGTCAGTACACTCCCCGAGCCTTATACTTCTAGGATCCTTAGCAAAATCTTGAAACTTGTTGTAGATTAATTCCCACTGAGCCCCATCTTTTGGGTGCCTCATATACTTATCCGCAATTCGCTCATCATGATGCCACCGCAACCTCTTTGCCTCTCTAGGGTTTGCAAACAAACGCCTCAACCATGGAATTAAAGGCAAGTACCAAACAACCTTGAACGGGATTCTTGTCTTGATCTTGTCGTCCAATTTGTACTTGTCCTTTGCTCTCCTGCACTTGTATCGTGCATGCTTGCATGTGGGACATGCACGCAAATCTTTGTACTCACCATGGTACAATATACAATCATTCACACAAGCGTGTATCTTCTGTACTTCAAGTTCCATTGGGCAAACAATTTTCTTCGCTTCATTCGTGCTTCTGGGGAGCACATTATCTTCCGAAAGAATTTCTTTGAAAAGACCTAACAGCTCTGTGAAGCCCTTGTTTGATAGACCATTTGCTGCTTTAAATCTGAGAAGCACCAGGGTGGCACTCAACTTGGAATATTTCATTTTGCAACCTGGATACAATTCTTTCTTGGAGTCCGCATCAATGGTTGGCAGATCCTTGTACCCAATCATATCCTTTTTTGGGCCCTCGAAATCTGCAATCATAGCAGCAAAATCTGGCATATCAAGATCGTCATCATCTGCGTCGACGTCTTGGCTTTCCAGTGGGCGTTTTGGCTTTCCGGTGTTCCATTGGTAGCTTGACGCCTCTGCCCTGATGTTAGATTCAACATCCATGTGACACTGATCGGGGTTTGGCATCTCGCAGCTCTGGGTATCTTCATCCATGACCTCCTCTTCACCGTGTCTGGTGCGGCTGCCGATCTGAAGTTCGACCTCCACTATCCCGCCATCGACCGCGATGGATGTGCTCGAATCACGCCGCCGCCGACCTCGATGGTTGAGCTCCTCCTATCTCCTGCCGCAAACCGAGGATTGACCTCCTATGACGCCGCCACCACCCACCGACCGAGGATTGACCTCTTCTTCGGTAGCCGCTGCCTAGGCCGCCGCCGCCATCTCTATATGCAGAGCGGCTGTTTTATTTTTTGACGGATATCCGCAGAGCGGCTGTTTACACGGTATCACTGTAACTCAATTATATGTACATGGTAGTACATCACATACGGTTATGTAACGGCAACCGTGTCTCACCTACGTTGTCTTCTCACACGGTTTGGTGCGGAAATCGTGTGTGACGTTGTAATACCTAACACAAACGACATGTATAAACAGTGTGCCGTATACAACATATAGTGCCATAAGTAGTTCCCGACCGTTAGCTTATCCCCACAGTTTCCCCATTTCCCCCAAATCCCTACATAGCCTCCAAATTCCCTCGCATGGCGCTGACATTGGGGGTATGCGGACGAGTGGTGCTGATGGTTTCGGTGCGGCTGCTCCTGCTCGTATCGCTGCCACGACGGCGGTCGCCGCCGAGCAATTGCCTAAGGTCATCAGAAGGCAGGTGTACTACAGATCCAAATCGTCCTGTCAGGTTCCAATCTATCCTGATCTTTTTTAGCATGTCCAAAGTAGCTCCTTGCTGAATCCGTCCTGAATGACCCCCCCCCCCCAGGAAAGTGATCTGCCGCCGGATCCGGAGCATGACTCCCGCAACACGAGTTCGACTCCGAGTTTTGCGCCACCGAGAAGTACCAAAAGCTGAGTTGTGTGCACGGGCACACTCTCGCTCGACGTGTATGCACGGAGGGATTCGACATTGGCAGGCGGTTTCTCAGTTGCCCCTTAGAGGTTAGTGCTAAGTTCATCATTTTACTTGATTTAATGCCACTGCTCATCCTGAATACTATTTAACATTGGCAGGGATATGAGGCTTGTGCCTTTGTTAACTGGCTGGATGAAGAATGGCATGGCAGGGCTCGGAGTGTTATCACCAAGCTCGCAGAAGATAACGTAAAGCTGAAGAAGAAACTGGCTAATCTGGAATGTACAATTAGTACGATGAAGCAAGAAAGAATCAATCACAGGCAACAGATGAAAGCAAGAGACAAGAAGGAACTAGCATGTGTAGTTGTGGTTGTCGCATTAGCCATGTTCTATGCGCTGTTTGCAATGATGATTAGGGGTTTTGTTTGACAGTATTGCTAAAGCACATCTAGATGTGCTCTAAGTAATGCACATCTAGGTCCTATGCCATTGATGTTATGCGAAGATGCGTGCAGATATTTTCCTTTGTCTTTTTTTCTTTTCCTTTGTAGTTTGATTATTACTGGCTTTATCAATAAGAAGATCTCAATATATTGCTTGCCAACTGTCCTACTCTGTTCGTATCGGTACCGGTGCATAATCCCAAAACTCGTTCCTTGTTTTTGTCCTGAAAAAAGAAACCAGCCAATAGGAGTCCTGCACAACCCCGGGAATTTGGAGCGGCTGGGTACAAATAATTGCGGTTGATTATATCAGCGGTTAGATAATACGTCAACCCCCGCTTCCATTGGCATTTCCTCTTCTCTGCATACCCCGCTTAAGTGTCCACCATCTTCATCGTCCCCGGCAGGCCGTGCTACACACTGGCACACACTCTGCATCCATGTCGAGAAACAGCGAGGACGACAGTTTGGCCAGCAGTCTGGCGCTCGATGATAGGTCAACATCGGAATCATCCCACTCGTCTTCCATGAGTCCGGCGTCGAGCCCAAACCTTGATTATATCCGGATCATGGAAGGGACGCCGCCTCCGGAGTCGTCAGACGACAACCAGACGGACGAGGAGCCGTCGGAGAACGAAGAAGAGGACGATGATGATGAGGAGGAGGAATGGTCGAACGAGGAGGAGGAGGACGACGACAGCAATGATGATGACGGCGGTGGCGGCGATGAAAAGCCAACGGTCAGCCGCAAGAAGCGTCCTCGCCAAGACGATGTCGCGGGGCCATCCAACAACAACAACAAGAAGAAGAAGGATTAAATTAAGCAGACTGTATATATCTCTGTTTCTGTTCGCTCATATTAATTTGTTATCTCTGTTTATCCTGTCAATCTCATCGCAGACGGTTAGTAATACGTATTCGACAAAGATCTTCTACATTATCACCCACAGGTTGGTTTGTTGAACTGTGTGCCCTGACGAGCACACAATTCACAAAAAAGACCGTATGGGCTGTCTATAATGATCGCACACAATTCTGATTACTGACCTGTTTGCCGGGTATCACACACATCTTGTTACGCCGAATCGTTTGTGTTCACCTCGATCATCACAAATGGTTCATCGGAGCGAACTGTATGCCGTATATCGGACACACCTTGATCTGGCTACCCGTTTCTGTTGTTCTGTCTCATCGCAAATAGTTCGTATGGATCAACCGTATGCCCAGCATCGCACACGCAACTAAAATCTGAACCGTGTTTGATGTATCATTCATCGCAAACATTTTGCGTCTTTTTTGACGGTTTTTTTACATCACCGTTTGCGATTAATGCATCGCACACAATTTCGTCAAAGGGTCTCTGATCGTAATGTCGCGTTAGCAGCATCCCGCAGTAGTGCTCGTGGAGCCCATTCTACTATGATCATGTGGGTGACAGGGGCAGGGGCGTGGCACATGGGTAGTCCTAGGGAACCGTGTCTGTTTTGTACCCGATCGCAGACGGTTGCTACGTCCAACTCGTCTGCTGTTTATAAATTTGGCGAAAAAAACACGGGAAAGGGGCAGAACACGAGCACACTTGCATGTGGACCAAATATATGTATGAAAAGGGTGGTTTGATGTTCAAATACCCAATGCACAACTTTGATGTGGCACCTGTCGCACAAAGCGCACGTTATTATTGCTAGCCCCCCCCCCCACAAAGACACACACACACTTCGTGTTGTCGGGAGGGGAATCCTAGCTATGAACGCATGCTCCCAAATAGCTAGGTCTGACATCTCACCCTATCGTAACACAAAACCGAAAGGGGAGTACATCATGGTCACCCCCCCCTTTGCTTCCGATCAAATGTGGACCGTGTGCGGGCCCACAGATGTGTTCTTCTAGCGTTAGATGGGTGAGACAACATACGAACCACACCTGCGGGTGGCCCGGTATGTGTGTGTGTGTGTGTGAAAACAATGTGGTGTGATATTTAAATAACCAAATCACAAATTTGATGTGGCACATGTGCATCGCAAATTAACCGGACATCCCTGATACGTCTCCAACGTATCTATAATTTTTGATTGTTCCATGCTATTATATTATCTGGTTTGGATGTTTTATATGCATTAATACGCTATTTTATATTATTTTTGGGACTAACCTATTAACCTAGAGCCCAGTGCCAGTTTCTGTTTTTTCCTTGTTTTTGAGTTTTACAGAAAAGGAATATCAAACGGAGTCCAAACGAGCTGAAAATTTATGGTGATTTTTTATGGACCAAAAGAGACCCCCGAAGCACCGGAGATGGACCATAAGAGTCCCGGGGAGTCCACAAGCTAGGGGGCACGCCCTACCCCCTAGGGCGCGCCTTGAGGGCTTGTGGGCCCCTCGGGTACCTCCTTGACTTTTTTCTGACGCCAAAAATTCTTATAAATACAGAAACCTCCGAAAAGAACCCTAAATCCGAAGTTCCGCCGCCGCAAGCCTCTGTAGCCACGAAAAACCAATCGGGACCCTGTTCTGGCACCCTGCCGGACGGGGAAACCATCACCGGAGGCCATCTTCATCATCCTGGCGGTCTCCATGACGAGGAGGGAGTAGTTCACCCTCGGGGCTGAGGGTATGTACCAGTAGCTATGTGTTTGATCTCTCTCTCGTGTTCTTGATTTGGCATGATCTTGTTGTATCACGAGCTTTGTTATTATAGTTGGATCATATGGTGTTTCCCCCTCTACCTTCTTGTGATGAATTGAATCTTGCTCTTTGAGGTTTCGTTATGTTGGATTGAGTATTGGATTTGAAAACACTTGATGTATGTCTTACGATGGGATATCCGTGGTGACAATGGGATGTTCTATTGATTCACTTGATGTATGTTTTGGCACTCAACTCGTGGATTCCCGAGGTGACATTGGGGTAATCTATGCATAGGGGTTGATGCAAGTTTTCGTCCTACGTTCTCCAATAGAAACTTTGGAGTGATTCTTTGTCGCACGTTGAGGGATTGCCATATGATTTAATTATGTTATCATTATTTGAACCCTAGGCCTTGTTTTCAAGCATTGCAATACCGTTTTCGCTCACTTTTGTTACTAGTTACCTTGCTATTTTTATATTTTCAGATTACAAAAACCTATATCTACTATCCATATTACACTTGTATCACCATCTCTTCGCCGAACTAGTGCACCTATACAATTTACCATTGTATTGGGTGTGTTGGGGACACAAGAGACTCTTTGTTATTTGGTTGCAGGGCTGTTTGAGAGAGACCATCTTCATCCTACACCTCCCACGGATTGATAAACCTTAATTCATCCACTTGAGGGAAATTTGCTACTGTCCTACAAAACTCTGCGCTTGGAGGCCCAACACGAGTCTAGAAGAAGAAGGTTGCGTAGTAGACATCAAGCTCTTTTCTGGCGCCATTGCTGGGGAGGTGAGGGCTTGAAGGTATATCATTAGATCTTATAATTGAATCTTTTAGTTTCTTGTTTTATCACTAGTTTGGTTTATAAAAGAAAATATAAAAAAAATGGAATTGAGGTTGCCTCATGTGCTTCAACTTTTTAATGTCTTTCATGAAAATGGTGGAAAGGAAAATTGTGTTCAATTGATAGAAGAAGAATTTAATAAAATGTTTGGCCTAAAATCTTTGAATGATGAGCATGATTGCAATGTTGTTAGTATGAATTCCTTGAATATCCATGATGCTAATGAGATGCAAAGCCATAAGCTTGGGGATGCTATGTTTGATGAAGATGATATTTCTAGTCCCCCAAGTTTTGATGAGCAAATTTACTATGATGATAACATGCCTCCTATTTATGATGATTATATTGATGAAAGTGGGTTTGGAAGAGTGTCAACTCTAGGTAATAATGATCCCACTATTTTGGACGGTGTTGAATCTTTTCACAATATTGATAAAAGTGGATTTGGAGAGGTCATGACTTTATTTAGTGATGAATCCACTATTTTGGAAGAGGCTGCAATTGATTATGAGAACAAAGTTGCTATCTTTGATGATTATTGTGATGACATGTATGCTATAAAGAATAATTATAACCATGAAACTTGTCATCATGATTTTAATTTTCAATTGGATTATGCCTCACAAGATAGTTATTTTGTTGAGTTTGCTCCCACTACTATTCCTGAGAATAAATTTCCTTATGTGGAGAGTAATAAAAATTCTATGCTCGTGGATCATGAAAAGAATTCTTTATGTGATAGATATATTGTTGAATTCATTCATGATGCTACAGAAAATTCTTATGAGAGAGGAACATATGCTTTTACATGTCTCAACAATATCAAGTTTCCTCTCTATGTGTTGAAAATCTTGAAGTTATGCTTGTTTTGCCTTCCTATGCTAGTTGATTTTTGTTCCCATAAATTGTTTACTCACAAAATCCCTATGCATAGGAAGTGGGTTAGACTTAAATGTGCTAGTCATATGCTTCATGATGCTCCCATTATGTTTCAATTCTTATCTTTTATGTGAGCATCATTGAAATCATCATGCCTAGCTTAAAAGGCATTAAAGAAAAGCGCTTGTTGGGAGACAACCCAATATTTACCCCTACTGTTTTTGTGTGTTCACATGATTAAGCTACTGTAGTAATCATGTTTTATAGCTTTTGTTTCAATAAAGTTCCAAGTAAAGCCTTTGGGATAGTGTGCTTGATAGTTGATTTAATTGTGTGCAAAAACAGAAACTTTTGCGTCCAGTAACAGAATTTTTTAAAATTCACGGAAAGGTGTAAAAACTCTGAATGTTTTACAGAGTATTGATTTACAAATTTTCTACGTTTCCCTAATTTTTCAGAATTTTTGGAGTTACAGAAGTATTAGCATAACACAGATATTTACAGACTCTTCTGTTTTTGACAGATTCTGTTTTCGATGCATAGTTTTCTTGTTTTCTAGTTTCTATGACTTATATTGCTCAATATAAATTGTAGAAATTATAGAGTAGAGTAGGCATTATGTGGAAACAATTATGAATCTTGTCTACCCAAGTGAATGATTTGTTTTATCATACTAACCCATCTCACGAAGTTCCGTTAAGTTTTGTGTGATTGAAGTTTCCAAGTTTTGGGTGAGATATCAATATGAGGAGAATAAGGAGTGACAAGACCCTAAGCTTGGGGATGTCTTTCGTCTTCAACATTATCGGTAACCTCACTTGGAGCTATATTTTTATTCATCACATGATATGAGTTTTGCTTGGAGCGTCATTTTATTTTATTAGTACTAGCACATATGCCCGTGCGTTGCAACGGGAGAGATGTTTCTTTGGAGAAGCAATGAGAGAGATAATTGATGTGTCCACCAAAAATGATCTCCATAGCGGTGCAATAGAGAGAGGAGTTGTGGTCTTCTCGCGGGTCATATTTGTCCCGCGAGATAGTGGTGGGGTTAGTCGGCGTGGCGGCAACCATCCAACTCGTGCCTTTTTTCCTTCGGGCCCGCCTCTGTCTCGGGGTTGTGTCTGCGTCCTCATTTGGTAGCTATGCGTCGACCTTCGGGGCACGGTTGCTTCGACCACTCTCTCTTATGATGGCGTAACCAGATGGATTACTAATTGTAGTGCATAAATCCCGTTTCATTAGCATATTTAGCACATAACCAGACACCAATGTCCCTTCTCTATTAGGGTTTATTCTCTTTGATTATTTTAGCGCTCACGTGCCCACAATTTTTTTATTCGGGCCAAACCAACATATTCTCTTTTATTGACCCAAGGAAAAAAATTGCTCCCTCGGACGACCCAGTAGGGGAGTGCAGTTGAGGCCCAATACAGTCTATGCGACGGAGCAATTTTTTTCTTGGGCCAACTACGTGAGGTCTACTATATAACGCTAGTTGCGTAAAATAGCGCGTGGGATGCACATCAGTTCGTGTATGGACCAGCACACTGGTAGGCGCCAAGACGACCTGTGTTAGTAAGGCACGAAAAAATCCAAAAAATGATGAGTTGAGGTTTCAAAATCATGCCCTCAAAGACCCGGCTATGTGCTGCTAGCCACTCAAAGAAACGAGTCCTACCAACCAATGGCCAGCTCAAACCTTTAAGATCATACTCCAATGTCAGATTGGAAACAATTTTTTTGAACTGTTTAAAAAATATAAATTGCTGAATATTCCTGGAAACATGAATAATTTTGAAAATCACAAACATTTTTGAAATTCTTTACATTTTTAGAAATACACAACAAAATTTGAAATGCTCAAAATTCACAATTTTATTTGAAAACATAAAGCTATTATAATAACACGAACATGTTTTGAATTTGTGATTTTTTTAAAGGAAACATATTTTAAACATTCAGAACAATTTTTGAAAATGTGTTTCTTGACATTATTCTGAATTTGTGAACATTTCACTAAAACAAGAATATTTTTCGTATTTGGAACTTTTTTTAAATGCAATTTTTTCTGGAAAATCACGAACAACTTTGGAAAAAAAAATTGAACATTTTTTAAAAATCTGAACCAATTTTGGAATGAGAACAAAGATTTAATGTTCTAAACATTTTTCAAAACGGAATAAATTTTAAAATTCTGAACATTTTTTAAAGAGGTCGAATTTTTGAAAATTTTGAATTTACGAAAAAAGGGGCAAAATAAACTTGAAAGGAAAATAGACAAAATAAAAAGAAAAAGAAATGAAAAAAGGAAAATAGAAACATAACACAAAACAAAAAAACGGTTCAGCCCAGCTTGGGCGCCCTGTGCGAATTTGCAACTATCTAATGCTCGCTGCGATAAATAGGGTTTTCTCATGGACACAAAAATAACTGCGCTGGCTTTGCTAGGCCACATTGCAGGTGGCCCATGTAGCAAATCTGGCGTTTTCCCTTTTCTAATAGACGAACGCACAAAAATTTAGTACCACATCGAATAGAAGAAAATCTTTTCGATGGTGAACGGATAAAAAAATCGGAGAAATGCACCTTGCTTTAATAGTAGGTATAGATTTGCTTGTTGTTATCTATAGTAATGTTTCGCATCTTTTATTTCAATAAAAATGTTATGTATAGCCTTTACCATGCTTACTTTGCAAATCTATATGTTGCTGTTTTGAAAACAGAAAGTTTTCTATCATTGTCTGAATTCTTCTGGAAAGTCAGAACGTGATAAAATCTTGATATTTTTAAAAGTTGAGAAATAACAAATTTTCTACAGTTTGGTAATTTTAAAGAATTTTTGGAGTTAGGGAAGTATGAGTATAATTGCACTCTTTACAGACTGTCCTGTTTAGACAGATTGCTGTTATATTTGCATTGTTTGCATATGTTTGCTTGTTTAATGATTCTATTTGAGGATAGGAGTATTAAATATGCAGAGGCATTTAGTATGCAATGTTAAATAATAATTTTAGTGATTTTCTACAGTAGAGAATCATAAGGTTTTGTATTTGATTTATACTAACTTATCTCACGAGTTCTTATTGAGTTTTGTGTGGATGAAGTTTTTAAGATTTAGGAAAACCGTGATATAAAAGGAATTAAGATTACACGAAAGCTCAAGTTTGGGGATTCCCAAGGCATCCCTAGTTAATATTTCAATAAGTCTCAAGCATCTAAGCTTGGGGATGCCCTGGTTGGCATCCCACCTTTCTTCTTCAACAATGATCGGTTAGAATCGGTTGAGCCTAAGTTTTTGCTTCTTCACATGATGTGTGCTATTTTTAGAATGTCATTTTATTTTGTTTTGCTTGCTGTTTGAATAAAATACTTAAGATCTGAAATTTTAAATTGAGAGAGAGTCTTCGCATAGCTACTTAATTATCTGACTACTCATTGATTTTCACTTATATCTTTTTGAAGTAGTTTGTCAGTTGCTCTAATGCTTCACTTATATCTTTTTAGAGCACGGCGGTGGTTTTATTTTGAAGAAATTGATGAGCTCTCATGCTTCACTTATATTATTTTGAGTCTTATGAATAGTATGGCAATTTGCTTAGGTAATGAATTTAGTCCTATTATGATGGGCATCCAAGAGGGATATAATAAAAACTTTCATATAAGAGCATTGAATAGTATGAGAAGTTTGATTACTTGCATTTGTTTTGAGATATAAAGATGGTGATATTAGAGTCATGCTAGTGAGTAATTGTGGGTTGGTAGAAATACTTGTGTTAAAGTTTGTGATTCCTGAAGCATGCACGTATGGTGAACCATTATGTGATGAAGTCGGAGCATGATTTATTTTTTGATTGTCTTCCTTATGAGTGGCGGTCGGGGACGAGCGATGGTCTTTTCCTACCAATCTATCCCCCTAGGAGCATGCGTATTAGTACTTTGCTTCGATGGCTAATAAATTTTTGCAATAAGTATGTGAGTTCTTTATGACTAATGTTGAGTCCATGGATTATACGCATTCTCACCCTTCCACCATTGCTAGCCTCTCTAGTACCGCACAACTTTCGTCGGTGCATTAAACCCACCATATACCCTTCCTTAAAACAGCCACCATACCTACCTATTATGGCATTTCCATAGCCATTCTGAGATATATTGCCATGTAACTTCCACCGTTCCGTTTATTATGACACATACCATCATTGTCATATTGCTTTGCATGATCATGTAGTTGGCATAGTATTTGTGGCAAGGCCACCGTTTATTTTTAATTTTTTTATACATGTCACTCTTGATCATTGCACATCCCGGTACACCGCCGGAGGCATTCATATAGAGCCATATTTTGTTCTAGTATCGAGTTGTAATTCTTGAGTTGTAAGTAAATAAAAGTGTGATGATCATCATTATTAGAGCATTGTCCCATGTGAGGAAAGGATGATGGAAGCTATGATTCCCTCACAAGTTGGGATGAGACTCCGGACTTAAATAAAATAAAAATAGGGCAAAGAGCCCAAAAAAAAGAGGCCAAAGAGCCCAAACAAAAAAACAAAAAAAATGAGAGATAAAGAGAGATGGGACAATGTTACTATCCTTTTTCCACACTTGTGCTTCAAAGTAGCACCGTGTTCTTCATGATAGAGAGTCTCCTATTTTATCACTTTCATATACTAGTGGAAATTTTTCATTATAGAACTTGGCTTGTATATTCCAATGATGGGCTTCCTCAAATTGCCCTAGGTCTTCGTGAGCAAGCGAGTTGGATGCACACCCACTTAGTTCATTTTTGAGCTTTCATACACTTATAGCTCTAGTGAATCCGTTGCATGGCAATCCCTACTCACCCACATTGATATCTATTGATGGGCATCTCCATAGACCATTAATACGCCTAGTTGATGTGAGACTTTCTCCTTCTTTTTGTCTTCTCCACAACCACCATATTCTATTCCACCTATAGTGCTATATCCATAGCTAACGCTCATGTATTGCGTGAAAGTTGAAGAAGTTTGAGAACATTAAAAGTATGAAACAATTGCTTGGCATGTCATCGGGGTTGTGCATGATGAAATACTTTGTGTGATGAAGATGGAGCATAGCCAGACTATATGATTTTGTAGGGATAACTTTCTTTGGCCATGTTATTTTGAGAAGACATGATTGCTTTATTAGTATGCTTGAAGTATTATTGTTTTTATGTCAATATTAATTTTTTTTTGAATCTTATGGATCTGAATATTCTTGCCATAATAAAGAAGATTGCATTGATAAATATGTTAGGTAGCATTCCACATCAAAAATTCTATTTTTATCATTTACCTACTCGAGGACGAGCATGAATTAAGCTTGGGGATGCTTGATATGTCTCCAACGTATCTATAATTTTTATTGTTCTATGCTATTATATTATTTGTTTTGGATGTTTTATATGCATTAATATGCTATTTTATATTATTTTTGGGATTAACCTATTAAGCTAGAGCCCAGTGCCAGTTTCTGTTTTTTTTTCCTTGTTTTTGAGTTTTACAGAAAAGGAATATCAAATGGAGTCCAAATGAGCTAAAAATTTACGGTGATTTTTTATGGACCAAAAGAGACCCCCGAAGCACCGGAGATGGACCAGAAGAGTCCCGGGGAGTCCACAAGCTAGGGGGCGCGTCCTACCCCCCATGGCGCGCCTTGAGGGCTTGTGGGCCCCTCGGGTACCTCCTTGACTTGTTTCCGATGCCAAAAATTCTTATAAATACAGAAACCTCCGAAAAGAACCCTAGATCGGAAGTTCCGCCGCCGCAAGCCTCTGTAGCCACGAAACACCAATCGGGACCCCGTTCCGGCACCCTGCCGGATAGGGAAACCAACACTGGAGGCCATCTTCATCATCCTGGCAGTCTCCATGATGAGGAGGGAGTAGTTCACCCCCGGGGCTGAGGGTATGTACCAGTAGCTATGTGTTTGATCTCTCTCTCTCTCTCTCGTGTTCTTGATTTGGCACGATCTTGATGTATCGCAAGCTTTGTTATTATAGTTGGATCATATGGTGGTCTCCACCTCTACCTTCTTGTGATGAATTGAGTCTTGCTCTTTGAGGTTTCGTTATGTTGGATTGAGCATTGGATTTGAGAAAACTTGATGTATGTCTTGTGATGGGATATCTGTGGTGACAATGGGATGTTCTATTGATTCACTTGACGTATGTTTTGGCACTCAACTCGTGGATTACCGAGGTGACATTGGGGTAATCTATGCATAGGGGTTGATGCAAGTTTTCGTCCTACGTTCTTCAATAGAAACTTTGGAGTGATTCTTTGTCGCACGTTAAGGGATTGCCATATGATTTAATTATGTTATCATTGTTGAGAGAACTTGCACTAGTGAAAGTATGAACCCTAGGCCTTGTTTTCAAGCATTGCAATACCGTTTTCGCTCACTTTTCACTAGTGCAGAATCGGGCTTTAGTCCCGGTTCGTAAGGACCTTTAGTGCCGGTTCTGCAACCGGCACTAAAGGGTGGGGACTAAAGCCCCCTCCCTTTACTCCCGGTTCGTCACGAACCGGGACCAAAGGCCCACCACGTGGCACGAGCCCGTGCCGGTGGGCTGGGGGCCTTTAGTCCCGGTTGGTTACACCAACTGGGACTAAAAGGTTTAGGGGTTTATGGGTTTACGGTTTATTTTTCCTTTTAATTTTGTGTTTTCCATTTAATTCTTTTTCATTTCAAACATATTTTACACTACATATATTCCTACATATTCAACTTGGTCACTTGGATACATCCACTTTAATCTAATATGTGTTTCTTCCACACCTAAGGATTTTTGATGATTCGTATTTACCCCATATCATATTCATAATTGAGATATTAGTTTGTTATATTTTTATATATATTATTTTTTTTTTAGATGTAGATATATTTTTTTTTTGATATATATATATTATATTATTATATATATATATATATATATATATATATATATATAACAACTCATCATCATCATTTGTCTAGTTCATATTATTAGCGAACGCGATCTGTGATGGTTTGCGGTTTTTTGATATAACAATCTCACCATTATGATCATCATAAGTTAACCACTACTAGGTAAGGTGCTAGTGATAAAACAATCTCACCATTATGATCATCATAAGTTAACCAACTGCACTAGGTAAGGTAGCAGGACCTACTACTCTCTCTCGGGTAGCATAGCATAAAACAGAAAAACCCCTCCTCCATTATGCAGCATAG
Source organism: Thinopyrum elongatum (assembly GCA_011799875.1). Lineage (NCBI taxonomy): Eukaryota > Viridiplantae > Streptophyta > Magnoliopsida > Poales > Poaceae > Thinopyrum > Thinopyrum elongatum. Next base: position 343,132,406 of record CM022297.1, on the reverse strand, counting down.
AGATCCAACTATCTCCATTTTGTGGCCTTCGCTCAGCCACTATTTTTCTCCAAGCCTTGATTTTGAGGCCTTCATCTGTTTTAGAGGTCGAGTATGCATATCTGAGACCCTTCGACCATGGTCGAACGCAAACAACTATCATCTCACCTTCGACAAACATAAATGGAGGCACAACCACATCCGGGAGCTTCTGTTGAAGAGCATAATAGTAACATATATAGTTAGCAATGAAGTTTACTTCAGAAGAATGTATGAAAAAGATGGACTAACTAGTGACAGAATAGTAAAAATCTTACCATGATACTAGCACGAATGTTAGCATCGCACAACTCGTGGACTAGTGGCATGTATTTACCATAATTTTTCCCAACTACATAGATAATCTTAAATTGCAGCACGTCTTTAACAAAGGAGATAAGATAATTCTTCTCCTCCCAAGTTAGCTCTGCGCCATGACTGTAGTAGGTGTCGTCTATTATCTTTTGTATTTCTTGGGAAGAGAGAAAATAAGCTGTTAATTATAAAAAACAAGTTCAGCAGGTATGAATAACAAGTATTTTTAGATAAGGAATATAGATCATTTAACAAATGTGTTTAACAAACTCACACGGAGGCAGAATCGGAATCATGTTAGGATCCACCCAAATGTTTTCATCTTCCGGATTGCCAAGATCGAATGTTATTTTCATATCCCCCTCGAATCCATAGGCCTTGCATAATCCTTCCCAATTTGAACATCCAAAATGAGTGTGACCTACTTCATTTATGATCTTAACCTCAAAATCGAAACCATATTTCGTTTTAAGGTGAGCTATCTTCGTGTCCACCTTGGACATCTCTTTAAAAGATAGCTTCTCAAGGACATATGGTCTTGCATAGCAGGGTATGCACTAGTCAAATTATAAAAAATGGAAATTACATGTTAAAGCAAAAATCTTAAGCCATGCTTAATTCAGAAGAAACACGTGCCACTGAAGTTACATACCGTAAAACCTTCGAAGCCTCCTTAAGCGTGAGGGAGAAGCATGTACCGTTATCTAGATGCGGTCTGTCGCACATACCCCCGTCGTCGGTGCAGTCATCGCACTCGGGGATCTTATCGTCGTCAGACATTTCCTATATATGTTCATAATTCAAAGATTAAAAATTATGGCATGACCTTTGCTAAAATAGGACATATCGAGCGCCTAAAATTTGTCGGAATGGAAATGAATCAACAATCCTCCTAAAAGGTATAGCATTCTTTGACAAAGTGATAATGACATAAAAATTTATATTGTAAACCTATATTCAAAAAACCTATACGATTACTAGTTTACTATTCTATGCAAAAGACCATTCTACCTATGACATAAAAAACCTATATGCAAATTAATCCACACTAAAAGGTATAGCATGCTTGATTGTCAATACATGGTCAACTTTTTTCTATGCAACTTTTTCCTATGCAACTTTTTTCTATAAGTATAAAAAACTAAAAAACAGAAAATCTATGCAAATTCCACCGTTCATCTACATATACATACAACATAGTAAAAAAATTAAAACATACAACATATAGTGAAAAAATAATCATCTAAAACATCTAACTAATTAATTTCTATACAACATATATACTAATAACTAATTAATTCTCAAATGTCAGAATTCCTCAACTTTTTTCTATACCTACATATATACTAAATACCAACATGTATAGTGAAAAAATATCTGTAGATACATATATACTAAATAATCATCTAAAACAACTAAAACATCTAAATAAAACATCAATCATTCATGCATACATGTATAAAAAAACTAGTGAAAAAAAAACTAGTCAAAATTCCTTAAATGTCAAAATTCCTCAAAATTTCTATACGTACATTATACTAATTAATTCCGGTTTGGAAAAGATACATGTGGTCAAATGTTTCCTATGCAAATTGTATACATACATACATATATTGTATACATACATCAGACATTATATTCATACATATATATCATACACAACATCTAGTAAAAAAATCAATCTATGAATGAAAAAAAAGATGAACAAATTTTGTGTATGTGTGTGTGTGCGCGTGTGTGCACCTGCGGCGGCTTCGATTGGAGGGAGGAGAGGGGGGAGAGGGGTTCACAGCGCGGGCGAGGTCGAGGTGACGGCGACAGCGAGGCGCGGGCGAGGCCGAGGAGGAGATCGAGGGGGCGACCTCAGATTGGAGAGGAGGCGCGGCGGCGTCGGCGACGATGAGGACGGGCTCGGGGGCAGCCTGGCGGCGTCGATCGGCACGGGCGGAGGCGGCAGCCTGGCGGCGTCTGGTCGGCGTCGATGAAGAATGGGGAATGAAAATTTCGTAAGTGCTGCTTATATAGGAGGCACCTTTAGTCCCGGTTGGAGCCACCAACCAGGTCTAAAGGGTGAATTTTGGCCAGGCCAAGCGGCGGGAAGCCAGGCCTTTAGTCGCGGTTGGTGGCTCCAACGACGACTAAAGGGGGCCTTTAGTCGCGTTTGGAGCCACCAACCGCGACTAAAGGCTGGTGCTCGCGCAGGCGCGGTGCAGGAAGTTTAGTCCCACCTCGCCCAGCGAAGGGCAGCCGCACTGGTTCATAAGCCCGGCGTGGCTGCTCCTTCGAGCTCCTCTCTAAAGCAGGCCTTCTGGGCCTACAGCACCTGCGCTGCCCTGCGGGGCCTACTGGGCCTTGCGGGCCTGCATCCTGGCCCAACTAGAGGTTGGGTTTCCAGTCGTATGCAGGTCGTGGTGCCCCAGTAGGCGGGCTTTTTTTTAATTTATTTATTTTTTCATTTTTTTTGTTTTCTGCTTTATTTATTTTCTTTTGTTTCTGAGTTGTTTTTTGCTTTATTTAGAGTTTCTTTGTGAATCTTTTTGCTTTAGGTAAAACAAATTATAAACTTTCTGTTAGTGCCAGTAGTTTTCAAATTTGAATTATTTGAAATTTGTGTGAATCACTAGTTTGTGAATAACTTTACTTTAAAAATAGATTTTTCAGTGATTCTTTTTTCTGTTGTTTAATATTAGTGTGTTTTATCATTATATTCAATTTGGTAATTCTTAGGTTATTTAAAAAAATGAAATGCCTTTGTAACATATGAGTTTTCGTCCGAAACCCTGATAGTTCGAAAGAGATTGTCCATTTTGTACACGAAGTGCATCCAGTTTTTGCCGTAATCCTCTCAACTTTTTTGCACATGCTATGTGGGTGAAATGATGATACCATGCCAATTTTCAACCTTTTCAGAGTACATTTGTAGTGCTTTTCAATTTTAGGGTCATTTAGCTCAAAAAAGCAGTAAATGCATGAAAAATAGCAAATGATTCAGAAAGGGTTGAAAATTGATGACGTGGCTTTGAATGGTGTATACTGAACGCACAAAAAGTCTGGAGTTGACATAAGTTTTAAAAAATGAAATGCCTTTGTAACAGATGAGTTTTAGCCCAAAACCCCGATACTTCGAAAGAGATTGTCCATTTTGTACACGAAGTGCCTCCAGTTTTTGCCGTAACCCTCTCAACTTTTTTGCACATGCTATGTGGGTGAAATTATGATACCATGCCAACTTTCAACTTTTTCAGAGTTCATTTGTAGTGCTTTTCAATTTCAGGGTCATTTAGCTAAAAAAAATCAGTAAATGCATGAAAAATAGCAAATGATGTCAGAAATAATTTGTTTCTACACAATATTTCTTCGTGTTTCAAATGCCAATACACATAAGTACCCTAACTATTACAAAGATTCCTCCGGTTTGTCCGAAGTGGGACTTTCTAGATATATAAGTCCGGAAACTCACTAGAGAAGAAAGTGATGACAGTGAAGGCCGGTCACATCCGAGAGTGGGATCTTTGGGTATAAAACTTTTTTTTCGCGTGTGTCCCTTTGCGCCGTAACCATGGACAATCTTCATCATTTAACTGGATGCTCGGGTCAATATTCACTGTGAAGGGAGCAAATTCATGAAACTTTTCATAATCTTCTGACATGTCTGCCTTGTCCTCCACTCCCACGATGTCTCTTTTCCCTGAAAGAATTATGTGGCGCTTTGGCTGGTGCTCTTTTTATCTTGGGCGATCGTGTAAAATGTATTCCCATTTATCTCGTACCCTTTGAAAGTCAATATATTCGAAGATGGTAACTTGGATAGCAAGTACAGCTCATCTTCAACAGCGTCGTCATGCATGAGACGTGTCTGCAACCAACCGGCGAAAGTCCCCATTTGTTCACGTGTCCTGAAAGGTTACTGAGAGCAGGCCAATCATTGATGATCACAAACAACAACGTATGTAGGTCAAATTCCTCCTGTGTGTGCTCATCCCACGCACGTACACCTTTTTCATTCCACAGCTATAAGAGTTCTTCAACTAATGGCCTTAGGTACACATCGATGTCGTTGCCGGGTTGCTTAGGGCCTTGGATGAGCACTGGCATCATAATGAACTTCCACTTCATGCACAACCAAGGAGGAAGGTTATACATACATAGAGTCACAGGCCAGGTGCTATGATTGTTGCTCTGCTCCCCAAAAGGATTAATGCCATCTGCACTTAGACCAAACCATACGTTCCTTGCGTCATCTGCAAAGTCCTCCCACTTTCTCTCGATTTTTCTCCACTGCGACCCGTCAGTGGGTACTCTCAGCTTCCCGTCTTTCTTACGGTCTTCTTTATGACATCGCATCAACTTGGCATGCTCTTTATTTTGGAACAAACATTTCAACCGTGGTATTATAGGAGCATACCACATCACCTTGGCAGGAATCTTCTTCCTGGGGCGCTCGCCCTCAACATCACTAGGGTCATCGCGGCTGATCTTATAGCGCAATGCACCACATACCGGGCATGCATTCAAATCCTTGTACTCACCGCGGTAGAGGATGCAGTCATTAGGGCATGCATGTATCTTCTGCACCTCTAATCCTAGAGGGCAGACATCCTTCTTTGCTTCGTACGTACTGTCGGGCAATTAATTCGTTGTCCTTTGGAAGCATCTTCTTTAACATTATCAGCAACTTTTCAAATCCCTTGCCAGATACACCATTCTCTGCCTTCCATTGCAACAATTCCAGTGTGGTGCCCAGCTTTTTCTTGTCACCTTCGCAATTTGGGTACAACAATTTCTTGTGATCCTCTAACATGCGCTGCAACTTCAGCCTCTCCTTTTCACTTGTGCATTTTCTCTTTGCATCGGCAATGGCCCGACCAAGATCATCAACGGGCTCATCTGATGCCTCTTCTTCAGCTCCTTCCCACATTGCCAGCTCAGCTTCTTCCCCCATTGTTATCCTCTTCTTCTTGATTCTCTTCCATTAGGACCCCTCTTTCTCCGTGCTTGGTCCAACAGTTATAGCCGAACATGAAATCGGACTCAAACAGGTGGACGTGAATGGTTCTTGAGTTAGAGTAATTGTGATCATTCTTACAAACAGAACATGGACAACACATAAAACCATCCGGCCGCTTGTTTGCCTCAGCCGCAAGCAGAAAAGTATGCACGCCCTTAATGAGCTGGGGAGAGCATCGATCATCGTACATCCATTGCCGGCTCATCTTCATTACACAACACCGAAAAGACCAAATTAATACAAGTTCATACACACTTATTCTCATAAAACAACATACAAACTCTCTAGCTAAAGCATTTAAATGCAACAACAAATGCAATCAAGACCGCAACTAAGGTAACAATTGATCCAACAGCATAGTGATACCAAGCCTCACTATCAATGGCATACTTTCTAATCTTTCTAATCTTCAAGCGCATTTTATCCATCTTGATCTTGTGATCATCGACGACATTGGCAACATGCAACTCCAATTCCATCTTCTCCTCCTCAATTCTTTTAAATTTTTCCTTCAAGTAATTGTTTTCTTTTTCAACTAAATTTAACCTCTCGACAAGAGGGTCGATTGGAATTTCCGGTTCACATACCTCCTAGATAAAAATATCTATGTCAACTTGATGGGCATAATTTGTCATAAACATGAAATGCAACAAATAGTTATAAAAGAGAATATACCACATCCGAATCATAAACCGGACGAGGGCCGATGGGGACGGATATCAAAACCATGCCACTATGTATAACAAACAACGCACGGGTAAGAAAATTATACAAGTAACTATCTAAATCACACAAACATGATTTTTTTTAATAAAAAGGATAAGAACAAGAGGATCACCAAGGTGGTGCCGGCGACGGGATGGTGCGGGCGATCGACGGTGGTTAGGACGGGGACGGGAAGGCACTAAGTAAACCACACCTACACATGCAAACTAAGAATTTAATTTGAGCTCAAATTGCATGTAAATCAAATAAACTACCACATATAAATACTCCCAAACTAAAACCCACAAATCACTATACTTATAGAGCATTGCAAGAGCTAATCTAGAAATGAGAGATGAAAGGACAAAGTTGCTAACCTTTATGAACACTTGGATGGATGGGGTGCCTTCAAACCGTGACAATTTTTTGAAAAAATGGAGGATGAGCTCGAGCAAGAGGGGAACAACAGAGAGGAGAGGAAAGAGGAAGAACAGAGAGCTCAGGCTCGACGAAGGGTTTATATAGTGCATCTTTAGTCCCAGTTCGTGACACAAACCGGGACTAAAGGTTAGCTTCTAGTCCCGGTTTGTGTCATGAACCAGGACTAAAGGTGCTAGTGGGGCCCCAGCCTGACACCAGCCTGCCACCACCCCTTTAGTCCCGGTTCGTGTCATGAACCGATACTAGAGGTTCAACACGAACCGGGCCTAATGATGCCCGCCCCCCTAGCCGTTGGAACCGGCACTAATGGGCACATTAGTACCGGTCCATTTCCAAACCGGGACTAATGGGGCTCACGTAAAGTCATTTTTCTACTAGGTATCACACCCCGAGTATGTTGATTTCAATAGTGATGAAGATGATTTGCTAGGTGATGATGATTTACTTGTCGACAACTCTAGTGATGAAAACTATGATGAAATTGCTATTAATCATGCTAATCAAGATGAAACGAATGACAATGATAAGAAGGAGATTGAGCATCTAACTACAGAACTAAACACTCTTATGTTAGCTCATGAAACTACCTTAGAGGATCATCGAGAGCTTTTAAAGACTCATGAAAAGCTACGCTTCGAATAGCTCAATCTAGAGCAAGAGCATGGGTTCTTAAAAGCAATCAATGATGATCTTCATAAGAAAAGTTCTTCTTACATTGCCAAGCGTTTACTCTTGTCTACTTACATGCCACAAGTAAAATCTAGCAACAAGAGCAAGAAAGATTCCTCTTCCAGTAGTAACAATAATCATGTTAAATCCAATATTGTTGTTTCTAGTAGTTCTCTTGATTCCACTAATGATTCTCTTAGCCAAGTTACACTTGAGCAAGAAAATAGCTTATTGAAGGGAATTATAGAGAAAGGTGTTTACAAGAGCCTTGCCGGAAGTAAGCAATTTGAGGAAATTGTATGCAAGCAAGGAAGGCACCGGAAGAATCAAGGTGTTGGTTTTGAACGCAAGTTCAATGCCAATGGAATTGAGTGGGAAGAAGATCAATACCCCAAGACGAAGTTTGTTCCTCAACAAGAGAAGTATGATCCCACTTCTTTCGAGGGAACACAAGCTCAAGATGATCTTCCACCACAAGACCACAAGCTAAAATGCAAGGACAAGCTTCAAGAAGAGATTGATTCATTTGAAGAAGCTCCAAAGGCCTTGGTCAAGTGGGTTCCCAAGACTACATCAAATTCTACTTCATCAAGTACGACTACAACTCCAAGGATTCCCATCAAGTTAATGTGGATCCCAAAGAAGAAGAACTAGAGAGTTCTTGAGGGTGACTCCGCCAACATACTTCACTCATATTCATTTTGGTGAGGACAAGTGCAATCAACTTTCATATCTTGCACTAGTTCAAGGAGTCACAAACCCTCTTGTTGGTAAGACAAGGGACAAGGTAACCTAATGCTTTCATGGACAACATCATATGTGTATTTCACTCTATGTCTATGGATATCCGTGTATGTTCCTTGTGGGACTAACCCATGTAAGTATTGAAAGTGCAACTCACTCTAATGGATTGCTCCAAATGATCTAAATCAACATTGAGCATCTACATCTTCAACACTTACATGAAGTCATCATCGACAAAACCCAAGGTTAGTTCATCCCTCTTAGGGGGATATCACATCTAGGGGGAGCTTTGCTCTAAGAATTGAGCTAAAGCAACTCTAATGGTGTGAACACATCAATGCTTTATGTAAAAGTGGTAACCCCACTTGTGCTTAAACGATGAGTATGACGTATGATCAAATGTTCTCATTTGACTCCTAAGTCAATATACTCATATATAGATGACCTAGTCATCGCCAATTTCTTGATAGATGCTAGAGTTTTTGTGCATGCTTTGCCACATATTTCATTTGCTATCTTATTGTGTGAGCATGTTGGTTGCATATTTTCTCCATTCGAGGACATACATTTGTTGCTTTGATTATTTGATTACGTTTCTTTTTGCCAAATGGATGGATAAGAATGCCTAAGAACTTCCTCTAGCTACCTATGCTTTTCTCGTCTCAAACTCTATTCATGCTACATCACAAAGTTTGAACAAGTCGAATTCGTACCCTCCGGGTGAGGAGCACTCGGAGCCACCGATCTATCAAGGGCTTAAACTTCCAAAACCTCTTAATGTCTTTCGGTCTGACCAATTCATTCCTTCCGGTCTCACCGAAATCGTTGAGTTGATCTAGGTTTTCACTTCGGTGCAAGCGATTAGAACCATTTGGTCTCACCGAGTTGCGGTAATCGCTTGCGATTCTGCATCTCGGTGCCACCGAGTCATTCCACTCGGTCACACCGACAGTGACTGGGTATATCTACCGCGGGTTGAAATTTGGAAATTCCTCCAAACTGCTCGACCGCACCTCCCCAGCTCTGCCGCCCCCTCGATCTCCGGATCATCGCCGTCGTCGCCAGCGTCCTCCTGCTACTGGTCTCCGCTGCCGTCAAGGAGAATCTCCACCGCTGTTGTCGCCGTAGTGAGTTCGTCACCAAGTTAGGGTACGTACTCGATCTCTTTGTGCTTTCCTTAACTCCGATTCTTGCACAAAGAACAATGCCAAGCTTCTTTCCACGATTGAGATAAATCTATCCACCTAAAACTTCCTCTAGAATAGATTTGATGCAAAAACTTAGGGTTAGGTTTCCATCGAACTCATCTCGGACTGACCGATCTGAAAATTCCGGTCTCACCGATTTGGCCTATGCCATTGCACATGTACTACTCGGTCTGACCGAAGTGTACGAATCGGTGTGACCGAGTTTACTTTCTCTGTGAAACCCTAGCATCTCGGAGTCACCGAAATGCATTTCGGTCTGACCTAAACTGTATGTTTAGACTCTGGTGTGCTTCGGTATCACCGAGTTTGTCATATTAGTAGCTCCGAAATGCTTTCTGCAAAGAACTAAAGTTAAGTTTTTGTCTCAATGCTTTTGCAAAAATAGCTGTGCTTTGTGATGCTCATCTACTCTACCTATACCTATCTATTCACAGGGTCAGTGTCAGAGATGTCAGACAACAGTGATAGTCAGAACAGGTCAGAGGAGCAAGTAAATCTCAGTGAGGGCACTAGTCCCTCCAACAGCAGCTATGATGAAGGCAGCAGAAGTACACCCAGCAATTTGCCTAAGGCTGCTACTAGGCAAAGGAAGAAGAGAACCTTAGATTCAGAAGATGAGGATTTTGTTGTTGAGGAGGAAGTGACCTCCAAGAAGAAGGTACTCAGGAAAGAGTATGCTGCTGCTGCAACCAAGCCAGGGATGAAGGTGAAAGTTCCTGCTAAGAGAGTGCCTATGTCAAAAGCCAGAGCCTCCACTCAAGGAACCATGGAGTTCACTCCTAAACCAAAAGAGGATGAGGCAGCTGCAAGAAAGAAAAGGAAAGAGAGAGTCGAGAAGATAATTACCAAGGTCATTGGCAAACCATCTATGATGAGAGAGTCAGATGATGAGGAGGAGGAACAGCCAGCTGCACCACCTCCAAAATCTCAGAAGCTCATGGGAGATGCTATCAAGTCTGGGGCTGCTCCATCTAAACCCAAGACAGCTCCAAAACCATCTACACCCAAGAGATCCACCAGAAACATCCCAGCTGCAGAGAAGAATAAGGCCCCAGTGCCTGAAGCACAAGAAGATGAAGAACAACAAGTGCTTAGAAAGCTAAAACCCAAGATTCCAGATCATGATGATAATCATCTAGTTGCTGAGAATATGAAGTTCAGAAAGGATGCAGGTCTCAGATTGTGGAGATAGACTGATCCATATGCTATAAGGAGAAGAACAACTGTTGATTATCGCTTTCACACCAATGAACAACAAGACTTCAATGAGACAGTCTTATTGGACAAAAAGCCAATTGTCAGTGACATGAGATGGGTTGATTGGAAATTCATTGATGACAATGAGGATTACTTCCCAGGAGTTCATGAGAGTTTCAGAATGAATGGTGTTGACAAATTTGTTGGTCATAAGTTGACCAAGTGGAATGAAGAAATGGTAATGCAATTCTATTCAACTGCACATTTCTATCCAGATGGCAAGATTACCTGGATGACTGAAGGCACAAGATATCATTCATCAATTGCAGAATGGGCCAAGTCGATCAATGCCCCTGAAGAAGCTGAAGATGACACAGATGTGTATGCCAAGCCAAGAAAGGATCACAACTCTATGGCTCACATGTACAAGCCAATTCCAGATGCTGCTTTGACAACTCACAGATTTGGATCTATTTATTATCTGCTGTCAGGACTTACCACGATAAACACTATATTGAGGCACACTCTGTTGCCCAAGTCGGGAGATCATAGGATGATCCATGGTCACTCTATCAACCTACTTCACATGTTTGATGTGCCAGAGAAGTTCAAGGTGATGAGTTTAATTGTTGAAACTGTGAAGAGAACTGCTGCAGATCAGAAAAGGTCATGTGGATATGCCCCTCACATTCAGATGCTAATCAATTCCAAGATGGGGACAGGGACATATCTTCTTGACAAAGAGCATCTTCCCCTGAGGCCAGACTTTGAGGACAACGAGGTTGTCATGGATGCAGCACATCCTACTTTAGCAGAGGCTCAGGAGAAGCAAGGGAAAGGAAAGGCTGCAAAGAGTTCAACAATGCCAAATGCTTCAGGTGTCAATCTCAAGACCAAGCAAGATCAACTAAGTTATCTGCTTGAGGCAAGCGTGAGAATAGAGAAACGACTGGCCACCCTGACTCGAAATCAAGAGAGCCTTGAGAGGATCTTTGAGACAAAACTTCATGATTTAGATGTGAAGGTCACCGAGATTCAAACCATAGTTGAGAAGCTCCAGGAAGAGGTTGAAGATAGGAATGATAGACCTACCACCAACACTTTTCAGCGTGTGCCAAGGACACAGAGGTCTTCAGCAGTGCCAGTAGTCCGTGAAGTGAGGACTACACTTTCAGCACCTGCTGCAACTGCCACTGTTGTACCTCCGATCGCAACTCCTCCAGCTCCTCAAACATCTGCAGAAGCATTTGTAGACGGACTCCTTTCCACGCCATCTACACACACCGGAGCAACCAGCCAAAAGACCACTTCAGGAGCTCCCGGAGACCGTGCCTAGAGTGCCGCATAGCACTATGCATTTTTGAACTTTTTGGTAACTTGTTGCCAAAGGGGGAGAAAGTGTATAGATCATTAGGCTTTGAGTGAGGGAGTGCGTTTTGCCTTTTGTTTCCTCTTTACTTGCTACTTGATTGTTTGTTTGCTACTATTTGTGCTTATGTGTGAGATACTCTTATGATCATGTGCTTGATCATATTATGCTTTATTGTGTGCTTGAATGATGATATCTATATACTTGTGTATGATCAATCATGTTTCTCTTGGTGATGAGTGCATGTTGTTTTATTCTATCATTTTGAGCGCTCCACCAAGATGTATGTGACATGGAAGAGTGCCCCATGATCCTAATCGAATGTGCATTTGCATTCAAAAGCAAATTTTAAATAATGCACAAATTTAGGGGGAGCTCTTACTTATCACATACTTCTCAAAGCGACGATGTATTTCCTTTATATTATCATTTGTCGAAGCTTTGATCTATATGTTGTCATCAATTACCAAAAAGGGGGAGATTGAAAGTGCAACTAATCCCCGGGTGGTTTTCGTAATTCATAACAACATATAGCTCATTGAACTAATGTCCTTTCAAGTTAAATATTTCAGATAGTTCAATGATTGGCATGCCATGGACTAGAGATGTGGACCCCTCAAAATGCTAAGGACAAAGATTGGCAAAAGCTCAAGACTCTTCATTTATATTTTAGTGATCCAAGATCACATTGAGTCTATAGGAAAAGCCAATACTATTAAAAGGGGATGAGGTGTTGCATAATGGTCTACTTGCTCAAAATGCTTAGTGATATGCTCCAAAGCCCTCAACCACTTTCTCATTTCCAATTTGTCCTAAACCTAAAGTCAAACTTGGCCCCACTGATTTGATCTATCAAGCGCCATCGAGTTTCCTTGACATAGCCACTGCCAGAAACCCTAATCAATTCGGCTCACCGATTGGGCTTTCGGTCTCACCGAGATGGCAATGCAAACTCTCTGTTTCCCTTCGTAACGTTTCGGTCTTACCGAAGTGAGCGATCGGTCCCACCGAGTTCGCAATGCACACTCTCTGTTTCCCTTTCGTAACGTTTCGGTCTTACCAAAGTGAGCATCGGTCCCACCGAGTTTGCCTAACCAACTCTCTGTTTAACTCATTGCTGAAATCGGTCCCACCGAGTTCATGCAATCGGTCACACCGAGATGAGGTCTTGCCCTAACCCTAGCACATTGGTTCCACCGAGTTGAGTATATCGGTCCCACTGAGATTCCTAACGTTCACATTTTGAATTGAATCGGTCTCACCGAGTTCTTCTATTCGGTCTGACCGAGTTGAGTCAAATGTGTGTAACGGTTGGATTATGTGTGGAGGCTATATATACCCCTCCACCCCCTTCTCTATTCAAGGGAGAGCCATTAGAACAAGCTTACACTTCCACTACTCATTTTCTGAGAGAGAACCACCTACTCATGTGTTGAGATCAAGACATTCCATTCCTACCACAAGAATCTTGATCTCTAACCTTCCCCAAGTTGCTTTCCACTCAAATCATCTTTCCACCATAGCCAAATCTGTGAGAGCGAGTTGAGTGTTGGGGAGACTATCATTTGAAGCACAAGAGCAGGGAGTTAATCATCAACACACCATTTATTACCTTTTGGAGAGTGGTGTCTCCTAGATTGGTTAGGTGCCACTTGGGAGCCTCCGACAAGATTGTGGAGTTGAACCAAGGAGTTTGTAAGGGCAAGGAGATCGCCTACTTCGTGAAGATCTACCCGAGTGAGCCAAGTCCTTCGTGGGCGATGGCTATGGTGGGATAGACAAGGTTGCTTCTTCGTGGACCCTTCGTGGGTGGAGCCCTCCGTGGACTCGCGTTGCCGTTACCCTTCGTGGGTTGAAGTCTCCATCAACGTGGACGTACGATAGCACCACCTATCGGAACCATGCCAAAAATCTCCGTGTCTACATTGCGTTTGCCTTCTCCAAACCCTTCCCTTTACATTCATATGCAATGTTTTACTTTCCGCTGCTACACTGTTAGACTTGCATGTGTAGGTTGATTGCTTGACTTGTGCTAAGTTGCTAAAATCTGCCAAGACATAAAATTGGGAAAAGGCTAGATTTTTATTTGGTCAAGTAGTCCAATCACCCCCCCCCCCTCTAGACATACTTCTGATCCTACAAGTGGTATCAGAGCTTTGGTCTCCATTTGCCTTGATTTCCATAGCTTTAGTGATCATAGCCTTGGTTTCACAACCTAGGAGAGTATGGCGTCTAGCGAGGGAAATTACCATCGTAGAGGTCCTTACTTTGATGGTACTAATTTTGCTAGTTGGAAGCATAAGATGAAAATGCATATTCTTGGACATAACCCCTCCGTTTGGGCTATTGTGTGTGTTGGTTTGCAAGGTGAATTCTTTGAAGATGGAAGAGAACCGAATCGTGAAGCAACTACAGAAGAGTTGAAGATGTTGCAATACAATGCTCAAGCCTGTGATATTCTCTTCAATGGATTGTGCCCCGAAGAATTCAACAAAATCAGCCGCCTTGAGAATGCAAAGGAAATTTGGGATACTTTGGTTGATATGCATGAAGGTACCGAGTCCGTCAAAGAATCCAAATTGGATGTGCTTCAAAGTCAACTTGACAAGTTCAGAATGAAGGATGGTGAAGGAGTCACTGAAATGTATTCTAGGCTTGCTCTCATCACAAATGAGATTGCCGGCTTAGGAAGTGAAGAGATGACCGACATATTCATCATCAAGAAGATTCTAAGAGCTTTGGATGGAAAATATGATACCGTGTGCACCTTGATCCAAATGATGCCCAATTACAAAGATCTCAAGCCAACGGAAGTCATTGGTAGAATTGTTGCTCATGAGATGTCACTTAAGGATAAGGAAGAGCTTCAGAACAAGTCTAGTGGTGCTTACAAAGCTTCATGTGATGCCGCTACAACATCAAGTGAGAAACAAGCCTTCAATGAAGAATTGAGCCTAATGGTGAAGAACTTCAACAAGTTCTACAAGAGTAGAAGCAAAGAGAGAAGTTCCAAGTCGAGGTCCTACTATGACAAGAGAGCTTCCAGTCGTGAACGAAATTGCTACAATTTTGGAAGACCCAGACACTACTCTAATGAGTGTACTGCTCCCTACAAAAGAAGAGAAGACTCACCTAAGAGGAGAAGTAAAAGAGATGAATCACCTCCAAGAGAGAGAAGGAGTAGAGATGATCGTTATGAACGAAGACCTTCTCGTAGAAGCAAGGATTCGGAAAGGAAGGACAAGTCATCAAAGAGCTACACAACACGAAGACATCAAGCTCATGTTGGTGAATGGGTATCCGGTTCCGACTCCGAACACTACTCCGAGAGAAGTTATCACTCCGACTCTGAACATACTCAAGATGAAGGTGTTGCCGGTCTTGCACTTGTGTCATCCAACTCCTACGACATATTTGACTCACCAAATGAAGCGATTGGAAGATGCTTCATGGCTAAAGGCCCCAAGGTATCACACCCCGAGTATGTTGATTTCAATAGTGATGAAGATGATTTGCTAGGTGATGATGATTTACTTGTTGACAACTCTAGTGATGAAAACTATGATGAAATTTCTATTAATCATGCTAATCAAGATGAAACGAATGACAATGATAAGAAGGAGATTGAGCATCTAACTAAAGAACTAAACACTCTTAAGTTAGCTCATGAAACTACCTTAGAGGATCATCGAGAGCTTTTAAAGACTCATGAGAAGCTACGCTTTGAAAAGCTCAATCTAGAGCAAGAGCATGGGTTCTTAAAAGCAATCAATGATGATATTCGTAAGAAAAGTTCTTCTTACATTGCCAAGCGTTTACTCTTGTCTACTTACATGCCACAAGTAAAATCTAGTAACAAGAGCAAGAAAGATTCCTCTTCTAGTAGTAACAATAATCATGTTAAATACAATATTGTTGCTTCTAGTAGTTCTCTTGATTTCACTAATGATTCTCTTAGCCAAGTTACACTTGAGCAAGAAAATAGCTTATTGAAGGGAATTATAGAGAAAGGTGTTTACAAGAGCCTTGCCGGAAGTAAGCAATTTTAGGAAATTGTATGCAAGCAAGGAAGGCACCGGAAGAATCAAGGTGTTGGTTTTGAACGCAAATTCAATGCCAATGGAGTTGAGTGGGAAGAAGATCAATACCCCAAGACGAAGTTTGTTCCTCAACAAGAGAAGTATGATCCCACTTCTTTCGAGGGAACACAAGCTCAAGATGATCTTCCACCACAAGACCACAAGCTAAAATGCAAGGACAAGCTTCAAGAAGAGATTGATTCATTTGAAGAAGCTCCAAAGGCCTTGGTCAAGTGGGTTCCCAAGACTACATCAAATTCTACTTCATCAAGTTCGACTACAACTCCAAGGATTCCCATCAAGTTGATGTGGATCCCAAAGAAGAATAACTAGAGAGTTCTTGAGGGTGACACCGCCAACATACTTCACTCATATTCATTTTGGTGAGGACAAGTGCAATCAACCTTGATATCTTGCACTAGTTCAAGGAGTCACAAACCCTCTTGTTGGTAAGACAAGGGACAAGGTAACCTAATGCTTTCATGGACAACATCATATGTGTATTTCACTCTATGTCTATGGATATCCATGTATGTTCCTTGTGGGACTAACCCATGTAGGTATTGAAAGTGCAACTCACTCTAATGGATTGCTCCAAATGATCTACATCAACATTGAGCATCTACATCTTCAACACTTACATGAAGTCATCATTGACAAAACCCAAGGTTAGTCCATCCCTCTTAGGGGGATATCACATCTAGGGGGAGCTTTGCTCTAAGAATTGAGCTAAAGCAACTCTAATGGTGTGAACACATCAATGCTTTATGTAAAAGTGGTAACCCCACTTGTGCTTAAACGATGAGTATGACCTATGATCAAATGTTCTCATTTGACTCCTAAGTCAATATACTCATATATAGATGACCTAGTAATCGCTAATTGCTTGATAGATGCTAGAGTGTTTGTGCATGCTTTGCCACATATTTCATTTGCTATCTTATTGTGTGAGCATGTTGGTTGCATATTTTCTCCATTCGAGGACATACATTTGTTGCTTTGATTTATTGATTTCGTTTCTTTTTGCCAAATGGATGGGCAAGAATGCCTAAGAACTTCCTCTAGCTATCTATGCTTTTATCGTCTCAAACTCTATTCATGCTACATCACAAAGTTTGAACAAGTCGAATTCGGACCCTCCGGGTGAGGAGCACTCGGAGCCACCGATCTGTCAAGGGCTTAAACTTCCAAAACCTCTTAATGGCTTTTGGTCTGTCCGATTCATTCCTTCCGGTCTCACCAAAATCACTGAGTTGATCTAGGTTTTCACCTCGGTGCAACCGATTAGAACCGTTCGGTCTCACCGAGTTGCGGTAATCGCTTGCGATTCTGCATCTCGGTGCCACCGAGTCGTTCCACTCGGTCACACCGACATTGACTGGGTATATCTACCGCGGGTTGAAATTTGGAAATTCCTCCAAACCGCTCGACCGCACCTGCCCAGCTCTGCCGCTCCCTTGATCTCCGGATCGTCTCCGTCGTCACCAGCGTCCTCCTGCTACTGGTCTCCACTGCCGTCAACGAGAATCTCCAGCGCTGTTGTCGCCGTTGCGAGTTCATCACCAAGTTAGGGTACAGACTCGATATCTTTGTGCTTTCCTTAACTCCGATTCTTGCACAAAGAACAATGCCAAGCTTCTTGCCACGATTGAGATAAGTCTATCCACCTAAAACTTCCTCTAGAATAGATTTGATGCAAAAAAACTTAGGGTTAGGATTCCGCCGAACTCATCTCGGACCGACCGATCTGAAAATTCCGGTCTCACCGATTTGTCCTTTGCCATTGCACATGTACTACTCGGTTTGACCGAAGTGTTCGAATCGGTGTGACCGAGTTTACTTTCTCTATGAAACCCTAGCATCTCAGAGTCACCGAACTGCATGTCGGTCTGACCAAAACTGTATGTTTAGACTCTGTGTGTGCTTCGATGTCACCGAGTTTGTCATATCGGTAGCTCCGAAATGCTTTCTGCAGAAAACTAGAGTTAAGTTTTTGTCTCAATGCTTTTGCAAAAATAGCTATGCTTTGTGATGCTCATCTACTCTACCTATACCTATCTATTCACAGGGTCAGTGTCAGAGATGTCAGACAACAGTGATAGTTAGAACAGGTCAGAGGAGCAAGTAAATCTCAGTGAGGGCACTAGTCCCTCCAACAGCAGATATGATGAAGGCAGCAGAAGTACACCCAGCAATTTGCCTAAGGCTGCTACTAGGCAAAGGAAGAAGAGAACCTCAGATTCAGAAGATGAGGATTTTGTTGTTGAGGAGGAAGTGACCTCCAAGAAGAAGGTACTCAGGAAAGAGTATGCTGCTGCTGCTGCAACCAAGCCAGGGATGAAGGTGAAAGTTCCTGCTAAGAGAGTGCCTATGTCAAAAGCCAGAGCCTCCACTCAAGGAACCATGGAGTTCACTGCTAAACCAAAAGAGGATGAGGCTGCTGCAGGAAACAAAAGGAAAGAGAGATTCAAGAAGACAATTGCCAAGGTCATTGGAAAACCATCTATGATGAGAGAGTCAGATGATGAGGAGGAGGAAGAGCCAGCTGCACCACCTCCAAAATCTCAGAAGCTCATGGGAGATGCTATCAAGTCTGGGGCTGCTCCATCTAAACCCAAGACAGCTCTAAAACCATCTGCACCCAAGAGATCCACCAGAAACATCCTAGTTGTAGTGAAGAATAAGGCCCCAGTGCCTGAAGCACAAGAAGATGAAGAACAGCAAGTGCTTAGAAAGCTAAAACCCAAGATTCCAGATCATGATGATAATCATCCAGTTGCTGAGAATATGAAGTTAAGAAAGGATGCAGGTCTCAGATTGTGGAGATAGACTGATCCATATGCTATAAGGAGAAGAACAACTGTTGATTATCGCTTTCACACCAAGGAACAGCAAGACTTCTATGAGACAGTCTTATTGGACAAAAAGCCAATTGTCAGTGACTTGAGATGGGTTGATTGGAAGTTCATTGATGACAATGAGGATTACTTCCCAGGAGTTCATGAGAGTTTCAGAATGAACGGTGTTGACAATTTTGTTGGTCAAAAGTTGACCAAGTGGAATGAAGAAATGGTAATGCAATTCTATTCAACTGCACATTTCTATCCATATGGCAAGATTACCTGGATGACTAAAGTCACAAGATATCATTCATCAATTGCAGAATGGGCCAAGTTGATCAATGCCCCTGAAGAAGCTTAAGATGACACAGATGTGTATGCCAAGCCAAGAAAGGATCACAACTCTATGGCTCACATGTACAAGCCAATTCCAGATGCTGCTTTGACAACTCACAGATTTGGATCTATCTATTATCTGCTGTCAGGACTTACCACGATAAACACTATATTGAGGCACACTCTGTTACCCAAGTCAGGAGATCATAGGATGATCCGTGGTCACTCTATCAACCTACTTCACATGTTTGATGTTCCAGAGAAGTTCAAGGTGATGAGTTTAATTGTTAAAACTGTGAAGAGAACTGCTGCAGATCAGAAAAGGTCATGTGGATATGCCCCTCACATTCAGATGCTAATCAATTCCAAGATGGGGACAAGGACGTATCTTCTTGACAAAGAGCATCTTCCCCTGAGGCCAGACTTTGAGGACAATGAGGTTGTCATGGATGCAGCACATCCTACTTCAGCAGAGGCTCAGGAGAAGCAAGAGAAAGCAAAGGCTGCAAAGAGTTCAACAATGCCAGATGCTTCAGGTGTCAATCTCAAGACCAAGCAAGATCAACTCAGTTATCTGCTTGAGGCAAGCGTGAGAATAGAGAAAGGACTGGCCACCCTGACTCAAAATCAAGAGAGCCTTGAGAGGATCTTTGAGACAAAACTTCATGATTTAGATGTGAAGGTCACCGAGATTCAAACCACAGTTGAGAAGCTCCAGGAAGAGTTGAAGACAGGAATGATAGAACTACCACCGACACTTTTCAACGTGTGCCAAGGGCACAGAGGTCTTTAGTAGTGCCAGTAGTCAGTGAAGCGAGGACTACACTTTCAACACCTGCTGCAACTGCCACTGTTGTACCTCCGATCTCAACTCCTCCAGCTACTCCGACATCAACAGAAGCATTTGCAGACGGACTCCTCTCCACGCCATCTACGCACACCGGAGCAACCAGCCAGAAGACCACTTCAGGAGCTCCCGGAGACCGTGCCTAGAGTGCCGCATAGCACTATGCATTTTCGAACTTTTTGGTAACTTGTTGCCAAAGGGGGAGAAAGTGTATAGATCATTAGGCTTTGAGTGAGAGAGAGCGTTTTGCCTTTTGTTGCCTCTTTACTTGCTACTTGATTGTTTGTTTGCTACTATTTGTGCATATGTGTGAGATACTCTTATGATCATGTGCTTGACCATATTATGCTTTATTGTGTGCTTGAATGATGATATCTATATACTTGTGTATGATCAATCATGTTTCTCTTGGTGATGAGTGCATGTTTCTTTATTCTATCATTTTGAGCGCTCCACCAAAATGTATGTGACATGGAAGAGTGCCCCATGATCCTACTCGATTGTGCATTTGCATTCAAAAGCAAATTTTAAATAATGCACAAATTTAGGGGGAGCTCTTACTTATCACATACTTCTCAAAGCGACGATGTATTTCCTTTATATTATCATTTGTCGAAGCTTTGATCTATATGTTGTCATCAATTACCAAAAAGGGGGAGATTGAAAGTGCAACTAATCCCCGGGTGGTTTTGGTTATTCAAAACAACATATAGCTCATTGAACTAATGTCCTTTCAAGTTAAATATTTCAGATAGTTCAGTGATTGGCATGGCATGGACTAGCGATGTGGACCCCTCAAAATGCTAAGGACAAAGATTGGCAAAAGCTCAAGACTCTTCATTTCTATTTTAGTGATCCAAGATCACATTGAGTCTATAGGAAAAGCCAATACTATTAAAAGGGGATGAGTTGTTGCATAATGGTCTACTTGCTCAAAATGCTTAGTGATATGCTCCAAAGCCCTCAACCACTTTCTCATTTCCAATTTGTCCTAAACCTAAAGTCAAACTCGGCCCCACCGATTTGATCTATCCGGCGCCACCGAGTTTCCTTGACATAGCCACTGCCAGAAACCCTAATCAATTCGGTCTCACCGATTGGGCTTTCGGTCTCACCGAGATCGCAATGCAAACTCTCTGTTTCCCTTCGTAATGTTTTGGTCTTACCGAAGTGAGCGATCAGTCCCACCGAGTTCGCAATGCAAACTCTCTGTTTCCCTTTCATAACGTTTCGGTCTTACCGAAGTGAACGATCGGTCCCACCGAGTTTGCCTGACCAACTCTCTGTTTAACTCATTGCTGAAATCGGTCCCACCGATTTCATGCAATCGGTCACACCGAGATGAGGTCTTGCCCTAACCCTAGCACATCGGTTCCACCGAGTTGAGTATATCGGTCCAACCGAGATTCCTAACGTTCACATTTTGAATTGAATCGGTCTCACTGAGTTCTTCTATTCGGTCTGACCGAGTTGAGTCAAATGTGTGTAATGGTTGGATTATGTGTGGAGGCTATATTTACCCCTCCACCCCCTTCTCTATTCAAGAGAGAGCCATCAGAACGAGACTACACTTCCACTACTCATTTTCTGAGAGAGAACCACCTACTCATGTGTTGAGATCAAGACATTCCATTCCTACCACAAGAATCTTGATCTCTAGCCTTCCCCAAGTTGCTTTCCACTCAAATCATCTTTCCACCATAGCCAAATCTATGAGAGAGAGTTGAGTGTTGGGGAGACTATCATTTGAAGCACAAGAGCAAGGAGTTCATCATCAACACACCATTTATTACCTTTTGGAGAGTGGTGTCTCCTAGATTTGTTAGGTGTCACTTGGGTGCCTCCGACAAGATTGTGGAGTTGAACCAAGGAGTTTGTAAGGGCAAGGAGATTGCCTACTTCGTGAAGATCTACCCGAGTGAGCCAAGTCCTTCATGGGCGATGGCCATGGTGGGATAGACAAGGTTGCTTCTTCGTGGACCCTTCGTGGGTGGAGCCCTCCATGGACTCGCGCAGCCGTTACCCTTCGTGGGTTGAAGTCTCCATCAACGTGGACGTACGATAGCACCACCTATCGGAACCACGCCAAAAATCTCCGTGTCTACATTGCGTTTGCCTTCTCCAAACCCTTCCCTTTACCTTCATATGCAATGTTTTACTTTCCGCTGCTACACTCTTAGACTTGCATGTGTAGGTTGATTTCTTGACTTGTGCTAAGTTGCTAAAATCTGCCAAGATATAAAATTGGGAAAAGGCTAGATTTTTATTTGGTTAAGTAGTCTAATCACCCCCCCTCTAGACATACTTCCGATCCTACAACCATCTTCATCCTACGCCTCCCACAGATTGATAAACCTTTGGTCATCCACTTGAGGAAATTTGCTACTCTTCTATAAAACTCTGCGCTTGGAGGCCCAACACGAGTCTACAAGAAGAAGGTTGCGTTGTAGACATCAATCCCCGGCCCCACGGAGGTTCATCTAGTGCGAAGTAGTACTGTGCCCCCCCCCCACACACACAATTTGAGTCGGTGGGAGAGGGCATCTCACCAAGGCGTATTGTAAGACTGACCAAGAAGAATCACCACCTTGGTCGTGTAACCTCTCTTGTTGTTGGGTCAAAGTCATGCATGGACGTCCACACGTGGCCCCATAAAATAGGCTAGCTTGTCGCTGATGACCACGCGAGGGAGTGCCTGAAGACAACCACTGCGTGCATGTGGCCCAAACATAAGTATGAAGTGTCATGTCGTGTTTGAATATACCCAATGCACATCTTTGATGTGGCAGCGTGCTTTTGGAACCGGAAGTCCCCACATGGAGCGAGGGTTCACGACGCGTATACTATATATATATATAGGGATTCATGTGTATGTGAGCCCTCAAACTTAGGTCTCGAATCTCACCATGATCGACGTACGACTATACGGTAACGCGAACCAAGACAAGAAGAATCCACCCTGGTAACCTCTCTCGTGTTCTTGGTTGAAGTGATGGACGTCCACGCGGGCCCACGAATATATAGACCGTTGATGATAACCAAGCGAGAGAGAGTGTCCAAAGAAAACCACTGCATGTATGTGCCCCAAACATTTGTATGGACATGCGTGATGCATGCATATATGTTTGAATACCAAAAGCACAACATTTTGATGTGGCGCATGCATGCGTCGAAAATCGCACAGTCCCCACACATATCTGGTTCATGACGCGTCGTGTGCTCGCCCCCCCCCCCCCCACACACACTTCGACCCGGTGGGAGGGATTCGTGCGTCCACATGCGCTCGAAGTATAGTTGCATGTACCATACCGTATAAGACGAACCAAAATTTAATCTCCTCCTTATTATAAGTCAAATTAATCTCTATCGCTGTCGGTCGAAGTGATTGACCAAGCGGGCACACAGAGATGGATGAAGCATCTCGCCGATAACCCCGTGAGTCAGTGCTAGAGGAAAACCGCCATCGCTTGCTTGTGGGCCAAACACATGTATGGAGATGTGTGGTTCTGATGTTTGAATACCTAATATATATGCAGAACTTTGATATGGCACCTGCCTCAGAAACCTTTAAGTCCCCCACACAAACCGAGGTTCATGACACGTAGTATATATATGTTGCCCCCTCCCCTCTTCGACGTGTAATATATACTTCTACGTACCGTAACACAACCCAAAAATAATCCTCCTTGTTCATCAAATTACCTTTCTCGTTGTGTCATATATTAGATGGACGACGACCTCGCGGGCCCATGGAGGGAAGAGTTGCAGGCGAATGAGTGACAACCATCATCTGCACGTGGCCCAATGTGTTGGTGATGTTTTTAATACCCAATATGCACAACTTCTTTGTGGCACCTGCCTCGAAAATCGAAAAGTCCCCACACGGAGCGAGATTGTTCATGAAGTGTGTGTAGTATGTGCTGCCCCGACACCCTCCTCCCCTCTTCGACGCGTACTATATACTCCTACTGCAACACAACCCAAAAATAAACCTCCTTGTGTTGGGTTAAAATGATGGAGGACAACCTCACGGGCCCACGGATGGAAGCATCGCACACGAGTGACTGTCCTATATGACGCATAGTACTGCCCCCGGCCACCCTCTTCTATGTGTACTATATATATATATATATATATATATATTCTCCTACCGTACGTAAAAAAACTAAAAAATGAACATCCTTGTTTGTCAAATTAACCTCTCTCATCGCATGTCATAGTGCTGGACGGCGACCTCGCGGGCCCACGCGAGTGAGTGTCCTAGGACCACCGCGTGCATGTGGCCCAAAGATGCATGTCAAACTTTTTCTGCAGCGAACATGCGACCAAAGAAGTTTAGTGTTAAATTTTTAAAAAAATAGATAACATTTGTCCATTTTTATACATTGATTGATTTTCCAAGGATTTAATGTGCAAAAATCAAATTTGATCTACATAAAACCCATGATAGTGCACGAAAATGGATTGCAAAATCATATGTGTACGTGTCCCTCGGTGCATGTTTAGTCCCCATGCAAGAAATTTCTAACATCGAGAATCTTGATTTTACAATCCAGTAAATCCAAAACTAAGTTGAAATTCATGAAACGTATCGTGGTGTCATATGGACACCAATAGACTGTGATATTTTTTTTAAATTTGAGACAAGTTTTGATATAATATTCTTACATACAGGAAATTACAAATAATTATCAACCAATATAGCAAATGGACTGTTTATTCGAACCGTGTGCATTAGACCAACAATATACGTGCCATGCTTCGGTTAAGCAATAAAGCGGCAGAATTAATCATCAAAAAGGGAAAATCAATATAATACGTGCCGCGCACGCGTCCCTTGTGCCGTACGAGCATGCGTGAGTTGACGAGACACATGCTAGCAGTCCGCCGCGCAGGCAGACCAGGAGGCCGAGGCATGCGCTTGTTCGCTACGCACTCACCGTGGGGCGTGCCAGTAGCTGTGTGAAATGACGGCAGGCATACCAGCAGTCCGCTGCGCAGGCTCACCGGGAGGCGAGCCAGCCCTTTGACCGTCGCCCACCTCGCTCCCACTGCTCTATATTAATGGCACGCCCGATCCGCTGGTCATAATAGGCGGCCGCACAGCCCATCCACAGTTGTCACCGCCGCATGGAGTGTATTAGGATTTTTCCGAAGCGCACCATCGGTGGGAGTGGCGACGCTGGGGCTGGTGAAGCACCCGCGCAACGCATGAAGCTGGGCGCAGAGGTTGCTGTCGCCGCCGACGAGGTCTCGCGCGGGCAGCAGCGCGACCTTGACTTCGTCGCTGTCGTCGTGCCTCCCCAGCCGGAGCCAGAGGTCCACAGCTACTTCGGCAACGACTCCGACTCCGACGGAAAACCGGTTAGCCCCCCCCCCCCACCCGCCCCTTTTGTTGGGAACATAAATCCTTGGTTATGTTCACCCAGTCCATGAAATCAGAGTAAGATTCGTTAGATCCGTGTAATGTATTGATTGTTTGAATGGTATCTATGGTTAGTGATTAATTGTTTGTTCTTTACAAATGATTTTTTTTGCTAATAATCCGACTAGGGTTAGCATGCGTGCTAATAATTCGTAGCCAGATCTTGAGAATTGATTTTGAATGCCCTACATATATGTTTGTGCCCTTTTTTCTTCCAGATCTTGAGAATTGATTTTGAATTTCCTACATGTATGTTTCTGCCTTTTTTCAGATTGCTAAGTACACAGATGAGGCTTCGGCCAGCGGCGCCGCCGGCTGTAGATCCTGCACCCGGCAGCGCGGGCAGAAGCGGCCACGCCCCCGGATCCGAGGAACCCGTAGAATATCGGGCGGACCGCATCAACAATCTCCCGGACGCCATCCTTGGGGAGATCATCTTCCTTCTCCCCACCAAGGATGGCTGCCGCACACAGGTCTTCGCATCTCGGTGGCGCACTCTGTGGCGCGCCGCACCTCTTAATCTCGACTGTCGCCGGCTATCTATCGTTATTGATTTTGAACTCCACGGAGCCATCATCTCCTCCCACCAGGGCTCCGTTCAACGCCTATGCATCCCGGCATGCTACCTGCTGCACATACCCTGCACGGTGGACGCCTGGCTGACATCCCGTCAGTTCAAAAAACTCCAGCATCTTGAGTTCTACCATTACTATGCAAATAGTTATCCACCAAGCGTTGTAGCTGTGCCCTCACCACCAATGTCCATCTCATGGTTTTCCTCATCTCTCCACACCACCACCCTTGCCCGGTGTCATCTACCAGACAATCTGGTACAAATGCTTTGACTCCCACTACTAAAAAAACTCGCACTTGTGGTGCTCGATCTGTCGAAGGCCTCACTGCACAACATCATCCACTCCTACTGCCCTGCCCTGGAGCGCTTGCTGCTTGTTTTTGGAAAAGAAATCCGTATCCGTTGTCTCCAAATAAATTCGCCTCACCTTGTAAGCATTGGAATTTGCTTTAAAGGAGAGGAGCTCATCATCAAAGACACCCCTTCACTCCAAAGGCGGCTCCTTGATTATCGTTATTCACCTTCGCAAATAACTATGGTCTCTGCGCCTAAACTGGATACCTTGGGTGTAATTCCTGATACGTTTGAAGGTTACAAGATGGTGGTTGGCTCCACACTTATTCAGGTACTGTATATTATCATCAACACTTTTGTAATCTTAAGTTGCATTTTTCATTTGTGTGCGTAAGTTTTATATCATCAACACTTTTGTAATCATAAGCTGCATTTTTCATTTGTGCGTATAAGTTTTATATAATCTTGGAGTACGCTTTTGGTACTAATATTATGTTCTATGCTCAATGAAGAGTTTGTCTATGGGTACCCTATCAATGGTGCTGGATTCTGTCAAGACCTTACATATATCAGTACGTGGTGTTTTGATCTGAACATGATTATCGGCTTGCTGCGATTCTTTCCATGTTTGGAGAATTTGTATGTAGAGGTGATGATATCAAGAACATTGATATACTTTACTATAACTAACCGTTCAGTTGTACTATTTTTTAGACGTTAACTGTTTTCAGTCTTCATGTCTATTTAGGCTAAAGGACATGGACAAAAAGGTATAACCAATCGGTGGCATAAGAAGCACCGGGATTTTCTCAGTTTTCATGACATTCGTTTGAGGACAGTAATGCTGGAAGGATATGCATCCAACCATGCAAACACTACCTTTGTCACATTCTTCTTGTTGAATGCGAGAGTACTATTGTCCATGAGGATTAAGTGTTGTAACAAAAACTTTCTCACGGATGGACACGTTGAACAGCATAAAAAGAAGTTTCAGGTGGACAAAAGGGCTTCTGAACGTGCTCGACTTCTATTTACAACAACTTGTCTTCATGTACCAGTAGATTTTCTAGTCCAGGATCTTGATTTTATGGATCAGATCGATCCATTTGATTGTGACTACCGAAAACTTTGGTTGAGTTAGTTGTTATTGTCCTGTTCAACCTGGATTGTGTGTAAACCTGTTGAACAATTAATCATCGTGCTTTCGTACCTTCTGTAAGCTGGGGTTAGATATTGCTGCCCTTTTCAACTCGGCTTTGACCCATATTTTCTTTCATACAAACCGGAGCTTCTATCAAGAAGCCTCATGGTTCCGAGAGGGAACTTGGTCACATGATCTGTGTGCGAAACGACATACGCTATATCTTCCCGCCTTGATTTATTTTACAGAGGCAACATGCAACTGTGCTAAACATATAAAATTATTCTGGGTTCGTTTTGCCTTTTTATACATTGATTTTCCTAGGCATTTTTAACAAATAGCCACTACGTTATTATCGCAAACGGTCGTATTAGTCCAACCGTGGGCGTTCTACTAACCATTTACTACCGCGGGTAGTTGTTTGATTAGACGGGACGACTATGAGCAGTTCGCCGCGCACGCCGCGAGCGCTGCAATTTATTGCTGGTTTTGGACTTTTGTTTCGGCCACCTCGGGAAGGTACGTAGAACAGTCCTCTATTCTCATCTACAAGCACCGCCACCGAGGATCGGCGCCTGCTGCGAGATGGAGGACGAGCCGGCCAACAAGCGGGGGCGGGTCGAGCCAGAACCGCTAGAGCCTTCGGCGAACGTGGACTTCATCAGCAGCCTCCCCGACGAGATGTTGGTAACCATCATATCCCACCTCCCCATCAAATATGGCGTGGGGACCACTGTCCTCTCACGGCGGTGGCGCCCCCTCTGGCACTCCACCCTCCTGGACCTCATCGTCCACCACGAGTTCTGCAGCGGGGAGCAGCAACGCCTGGACGCATTGTCCCACGTCCTCGCCACGCACCCTGGGCCGGTCAGACGCCTTGCTATCGGTAAGCTCAGTCCCCACAACAAGACGGAACCCAAGTTGCACTACAGGTTCCTATCCCCAGCCCTGGATCGGCTCGAGGAGCTTAGCTTTCATGCTGGACGTCCTTGCTCGCTGCCGCCGTCCGTGCTCCGCCTCGCGCCCACACTGCGCCGCGCTACATTCAGGCGGTGCATTTTCCCCCGGATCGATGCCGCGCGCGCTCTTCATCTCCCTAAACTTAAGCACCTCGAGCTCATTGTCGTCCGCATCTCGAAGGAGGATTTGGAGCGCCTGCTCGTCGGCTGTACATCGCTCGAGTACCTTCGTCTTCATGCGATGGATGGGTTCAGTAGCCTCCACATCACCTCGACGAATGTCCGTGCGATTTATGTGCATTGCTGGCGCCGCCCAAGGCTGTCAGTTAAGGTGTTTCATGATATTGTCATTGAGAATGCGCCTTTCCTCGAGAGATTGTATGTACTTGGTAAATTAGGTCCAGCAAGAATCAGGGTCATTTACCCACCGAAATTGACAGTGTTGGGCTATTCGTGTGCTGAATTCAACGAACTTGTTACCGGATCATTATCCGTTCAAGTACAACAGTCTTCTTCTTCTCCTTCTTATATATTATTGGACAACACATTTTATCTAATTGTTGTTGATCTATATGTTCGCCTGTCATCCAGAAAATGATTCCCACAAGTTTGACCCGGCCTCTGTGCACAGTGAAGATCTTGGCACTACAATCTATCGGCCTCGATCTGGATGAAGTTGTTAGATTCCTTAGATGCTTTCCTTGCACGGAGAAGCTATACATCGAGGTGATGCTCCTTTCCTGTTAATTGTTAACCACAACGGAGCTGAACTTTTTATTACTTTTACCCATGGTTACAATGACAAATGTAGAATGATTTCTAAAGGAAATTTGGAGGATTTCAATACATATATTTTTTGAGATGCTAGTGTTGTACGCATTTTATTCCTTCGCCCGACATGCTTTCGTGATAAAAGTTTATCATGAAAGATTGAAGGTGGCATTTCACTCTTTTCGTGTATTTTAGAAATCCTGCAAATCAAAGAGGCCCAAAGTGTTCAAATCTGCAGCTAGGCACTAATATGTTGTCTTCGTTTGTAGATACTAGCAGGCCCGAAAGTAGAAAATGTTGGGGAATATAACAATCACATTGAATGCCTTGATCTTCATCTCACAGAAATTATTTTTAACGAGTATCGAGGCACCACACCAGAAATTAAATTCGCCAGGTTCTTTGTTGAGAAAGCAATGTTACTCAAGGTAATGAGGTTTGCCCTATATTTACTACGCAGAAGTGAATGGATTGCTAAAGAGCGCAGGCGTCTACAACTGAATGGAAAAGGCTCTGCAGAAGCTGAATTTCAGTTTGTAACTTCATATGACAGATTATTCGGAAGTCACTGTATCGAGCCGCTATATGATTTCTCGGTGGCTGATCCATTCGCAGAAATAATGCATGAAAAAGATTCTGAAGAAGATGAATTTTATGTGTCTGAATATTTTGAACCTTGTAATCTTTGAATTTGGGCCTTGTAATGCTGGAATTTGAACCTTGCAATATTTATGGTATTTGTTATATAACGTAATTGGATGTTTAATTTGGTTTTGCAATCATGTCCTGTTATAAGTATATATATGTTATTGTTCTGTACACAGAGCATAGATGTTCTGCAGATAGAGCATATCACATCGCACACGGACCATACTAGGTAACCCGTCAGTGATGAATTCATCAATCGCAAACGGTTATATACCAGTAAGTGTTTGCCCACAACACACACGGCTTATTCCATCACAAACAGCTCGGATGGATCAACTGTATGCCACGTATCGCACACGCAACTCTAATCTGATTCGTGCTTGATGTCTCCGCCATCACTCGCACGGTTCGTCTTATTTGCCATGTATCACTGTGCCGGCCTCTGCTCGCGTCCTCGGCGCGCTCTGCTCACCGTTAGGCGCTGCGGCGCGCTCTGCTTGCGTACCTTCACGCGCTCGGCTTGTGAACAGCTTTTCCTTGCGTGTTCAACTGCTGCTATATGCATATATATGGTTGCTCGCCATTGAGGCGCCGCGGAGCGCTCTGCTCGTGTCCCTGTGTGCGCGCGCTCTACCAGCGGTTGGGGCCTGCGCATGAGCACGTTGGGGGCCCATATGCATGCAGTTTTGCCGCGCGCGTCGCCACGATGCAGTTACGTACGGCACGATGGAGTTACGCGCTACAAATTAGAACTGCCATCCGGGCGTACGGATATTCCAGGTCGTCCGGCTTCCCCATTAATTCCCGCGGCCATTATAACCTTAGTCTCTTCAACCTTTCGATCTCGCCCCACAACACAACAAGCACTCCCACGATGACACATACAGAGAGGATATCTAGCGGCGCTCCAATGGAGTTCGGCGAGCATAAAGTGGAGACCCACGCGAGGAAGTCGGATCTCTCGGTGGTGTACACCATCGACCCGGCCGTGGTGAAAGACTACATCAACACCGTGGAGCAGTTGCTTGCTCAAGACAAGTACAAGGTGGTCGGCATCGACCTCCAATACACCGGCGGTCATCCCGGCAAACATCAGAAGGTTGCCATCGCCCAGTTGTGCGTGCGCCATCATGTCCTCATCTACCACTACTGCATGGCCACAGAGCCTTGCGACCGTTTCGCCATGTTTGTCAACAGCACCGACTACAAGTTCGCTACGGTGGAAACCTCCAACGATGTAAAAACGCTCATGGTTACGGGCTTGGCCTGCAAGAACCTTATCGAAATCCGTGAGCACTACAGGGTTTGGGGCAGCACGAAGAAGTACTCCCTGGTTGAACTCGCATCGGCCATCATCGACCCCTACTACGAAAAGATGAAGCAGGATGCCAACAGAACAAGTCCCGTATCCTGGCACGGGGCCTAGATGCGGCAATTGGATGAACCTCACTTCAGGTTCGCGGCCAAGAGCGTGTACACATGCTACGAGATGCACAGGCGGATCGTTGTCATGAGAAAGTGCCTCGTTCCCAAAATCGACGAGGCCGAATCGAGCCACAAGCAGAGCAGTAGCGGCAAGCGTCACAAGAAGTAGATGATGATCAGATGATCGTTTATCCTAGTTAATTATGCATGTAATATATAGTTTACTTTGGTGTGTGGAAATGTCATGTGTGTAGTAGCCACCTATGTATTTATGCATGTATGTAATAGTTTACTTTGGTGTGTGCAATTAAATGTCATGCCTTATGTGTGTAGTAGCCATCCATGTAATTCGATGTTTAATTTGGTTACGCAGCCATGTCCTTTTAAGTGTGTGTATATATATATATGTTGTTGTTCTGTATGCAATCCCATTGCACAACACACACGCCTTATTAGCAGCAATCGTTTGTGTTATTATCGGTCTTCGCACACATTTCTGATTACAGACCTGTTTGCCACGTATCACACACATCTTATTAAATTGAACCATTTCTGTTCTCTTGGCTCAACGCAAATAGTTTATCCGAGTGGACTGTTTGCCCTCTATCGCACACACCTTGATCTGGCTGACTGTTTCTTTTGTTCCGCCTAATCACAAACAGTTCATCCGGGTGAACTATGCCGTAAATCGAACACACCTTGATTTGGCTGACCGTTTCTGTTGTGTTGCCTAATCACAAATAGTTAATCCGAGTAAACTGTATGCCGTATATCGCACACACTTTCATCTGGTTGCCCGTTTTCGTTGTTCTGCCTCATCGCAAACAGTTCATTGGAGTGAACCGTACGCCGCTCATCGCACACGTAAGTAAAATCTGAACCGTGTTTGATATATCCGCCATCACAAACGTTTTGCATCTTTTTTGACGGGTTTTTTACATCACCGTTTGCGATTAATGCATCGCACACAGTTTCATCGAAGTATCTCTCATTGTAGTGTCGCATTAGCAGCATCCTGCAGTAGTGGCTCCTGCCCAAGTTCCGCTCGAGACGGACGCACTCCGTCCCGAAAGTCCTCTGCTTATTTTTTTCTAGGGAAAATGGGCTTATACCAGAAGATGGGCACCGGAGGCTGGCCAGGGGCCCCACAGGCCACCAGGGTGCGCCTGGGGGGGGGGGAGGGGGCGCGCCCTGGTGCCTTGTGGGAACCTGGGTGGCCCCCTCTGGTACTTCTTTGCTTCAATATTTTTTATTTATTTCAAAATAAAACTCCGTAAAATTTCAGCTCATTTGAAGATGTGTAGAATAGGTATTTTTGACATAGATTTTTCAAGTCCAGAATTTCAGCTACCGGCAATCTCTCTTTTCATGTAAATCTTGCATAGTAAGAGAGAAAAGGCATTAGAATTGCTCCACAAAGTGTTATATTGATTAAAAATACTATAAATAGCAGTAGGAAATCATAAATGGACGTATCAGGGATGCCCACTCGTCCTTGACCCGGCGTCCGATCTGGACGCCGTGGTGGTGCGGGGGCTACAACGGCTTCGTCCTTGACGCAACATCCGATATGGACGCTGCGGTTGCGCTGGGACGAGGCCGGCTCGTACCTTCAGAAAAGCATAGTTCGGGATTCAGAGAACAAAGGAATGACATGTACCTCATAGAGTACAACACAGAATAACTGACAACAAATGCAGTAAAGTGAAAAGGCTAAATTGTGAAGGAAACAAAATTAAGTCTTTGTAGCCATTATCTTATGATATATCCTTGTTGTACGGTAAGTTAGAAACAAAGAAATTTGGCATGATTCTATTAGTTTGGAATTTAAAGTTAATGCGGAATAAGATAGAAAAGAAACCAAAGGAAGGTTCCCTAGACCGTAACTTAAGAAAACATGATCTAATAGGTTACGAGTAAGAATAAAAACATATGAAAGAAGAATCGGTGTGGTTGCAAGAATGTAATTGCAGCGGTATATCTACACTACCTAAAAAAACATAACATTCCCATTTCGCTCAACCTCCATCCGCCTCCATCCCATGCTTAGCAGTTAGCACACCAAGACAACCAGGGAAAACCAGCCCGCTACAACCCATTCACGCACGCCTCCCCTCTATTCCCTCTATACACTGGGTTTATTTCTTCAAGGTTAATCAAGTATTTGGTTTTTAGAGAAAGAGAGATAGATGGGTTGGTGGAAGAAGAGAAATTATTTAACGGTAAATAAAACTGACAATACCGCCTAATGTACATGAGTATTCTAAAGGTATATGTTAGACATGATTGATGTAACCATTAGAGTGTGTATGCCCCAGTTGCAACGCATAGGCAATTAACTAGTGTAACTAAAAAAGTTAGAATAGAACGACGGTTATGTGCAAGATGGCATAATTTATCGTACCACAATAAAAATATGGAGTAAAGATTCGATGAATTTGCAAGCCGAAGAACCATGGCAAAAAGTTTGCAATGCTACGAAACAAGTGAACAATGATTGTTGGAAGGTGTAAAACGAATTGAAAAACAAGACGATGAAAGGACGAGCAGAAAGAAAGCATATGCCATGAAAGACAAGAGCATTGGAAGGTGACACTGCGACATATTGCGAGGAAGAAGAAGGTGAACATGAACAATGGATAAAAACCTGAACGAAGAGAAGCACCGACCGAGAAGACTGGGAGGGGGGCGGGGGGGGGGGTCAGAACGTACAGAAAAGGGATGTAGAAGAACAGTTAAACGAAGTATTACTACAAGTATGTTGTGTCGTATTCATCTATTTTTCATCCAATATCAGCGGAAGCAAGTTTTCAGATCATGGCACACATCAACAACTGCAAACGGCTGCGCAGGTGCGTGCCCCCGTGAATTTTTGAAAGAAGGAAGAAGTCGCAATTAAGAAGAACGATATGAAGAAGAGGGAGAGAGGCTTGTATGTGAGGTCTAGCTCGTTTGAAGAGTTAACATTGAGGATTTAGTTAGGTTAGTGCTTTTTTAACTCCTCCAATTTAAGGAGGTGTCTCAGAAGTTAAAGTTTAAGGGTTCGGCTAGGGATACTATTAGTTTCCTTGAAGAAAAATCTCAAGATTGAATTTAGGTATCAGTTAGTTTCCAAAACTTCGCAAGAGAATGCTGCTTACTCCTATTTGCGTGTTGGAGCCCATTAATGTATAAATTTCACCGAGCTGGTAGCTTAACTTTAGTCCCTCTCCAAACTCATTAACTGGCAGTTCACCAAACAAATGTATAGTACCCCAGGAAAGGTCCCGAGCTTTCTCTTCCCTTCTATCAATTGTTTACTCGACTAACACGATAACCCGTCGCTAGCACAATGGCATCACGTACGTAGATCAAGCCATGCGGCTTCTTTTATTTCATTTTCGAATATATCAGCCTTGTCGCTTTCGAGATATATTGTTAGGGCATCTCCAACGCTGACCTTAAACTTTTCACAACCATCCGGATTGCGCTGTCCGGATTGCAGAAGTCATCCAAGGTGATTTTGTATCGGTCCATGTAGCAGCTGGTACGTGATTTTTTTCGCAAACCGAAGACAAACGTGGGGGGCTTCGCGGGAGTCCGGACACGCGAAATGTCGCTCTCCGCCCCCAGCTCACCCAAAAGGAAAACGGAGCCCGTGTTTTTGTAGCATCCCGCATTGTTTTCGTGCCAAAATCCGCCACTCTTTTCTTCCATTCCCTGCCACTCTCCGCCCAATTCCCGCTCATATCTCCCACCCTCTCCTTTCTTCCGCCGCCGACACATGGAACCGTCGTCAGAGATGGAGCTGACGGAGATGCCGGAGGATCCGAGCATCACGCTCGCCCGGAAGATCAGCCCGGAGACGCGGCAAAATCGCCGCGTCAAAGTGAAGGCCGCAAAGGAGGAGAAACTCAATAAGCGGCTGGTCGCCGGTGGGCCTGGTGGTGGCGATGGGCGTGGAGGTCGTGGCAGATGAGGCGGTCGGTGCGGCCGTGGCGGACGCCGGCAGATGGGCGCGCCGACAGTACAAATAGCGCCGTGGCCGGAGCCTTACAAGCCTCCGTACTACTACGGTGCCAAGCAGCTCGGAACCCCCGCCGTTACGGTGCATTACATCGTCGACGTTAATGCGGCGCGGCTCTTCTCCGAGTATTCTTCGTCGCCGCTCGTCCGAGCACGGCCGGCGGCCTGGGAGCCTATACTCGCACGCTGTTCGCTGCAATGCCTAGAGCGTGGGAGCTGGCGGATGACGCGAACAGAGAGATGCTCGACATCATCCACGACGAAGGCGAGGGAGGAGGAGGGGGCTATGAGGACGGGCAGGTGGAAGACTCAGATCCCACCCAGTCCGGCAACTACCAGCAACAACAGTCCTACACCCAGACGGCCACGCAGCAGTCCTACACCGAGATCGGTGATGTCACACAGCAACAACATCATTGAGCCGCCGGAGAGCAACATCCGGAGGGGGAGGAGGAGGACGAGGTCGGCGACGACGATGATGATCCGGATGATACAGCCGGCGATCCGAAGAATAAGGGTAGAGGAGAAAGGTTCAACATGAGTGAGGACGGCCTGTTGTGCGATGCATGGTTGGCCACTAACATTGATCCGATCCATAGCACGAAGCAAAAGGACACAACCTTCTGAAGGAAAATTCACATATGGTTCCATGAGCACAAACATTTTGCGCCCTACTCCGACACATTGATCCGCAACCGTGAGTGGAAGTCCCTCAACCATCGATGATACATCATCCAAGAGGCCGTCTCCAAGTATTGCGGACACTTGAAGCATCTCATCGCACGATGGCTTAGCGGTGCACAAATCACCGAGCAAGTAAGTTGATCACTAGCCGGATATGTTTTAGTTTTGTTGATCACTAGCCGGGCATGTATTGTTTTGTTACTCACTAGACGGATATGCATTGTTTCACTTTGTAGCATACTCGTGCTTGTATGATGTACAAGAAGTTGGAGAAGAAGTCCTTCACCGTCATGCGTTGTTGGTTGAAGTTGAATGGGTAACCGAAGTGGAACCTTTTCATTACCAAGACCGCCGTCCAAGCCAACAAGGAAGAAACCAGTGACCCTACTGACCGAACCCAAGAACCGCCGAATAAGGTTAGAAGCAATTTATGGGGCAAGAAGTGGAAGGAGGAGAGGGTGAAGCGAGAAGGTGTGGCGGCCAAGCTCACTGAGAGGTTTGAGGAGATCTTGGCGAAGAAGGAGGAGTCATGCGTGAGACGCTCGGACATCAAGGAGGAGAGGAAGACAGAGAGGCTCAAGCAGTTGATGGCGGCGACGGAGAAGAAGATCAAACTCGAAGAAAGGACCATGATCGAAGAGGGGAAGATGACGCTTGAGGAGAAAAAGACCGCGCTCGAGGAAAAGAGGGTGAAGATCGCCGTCAATACGGAGGACGCCAAGATGTTGACCTTGAATATCGACACTTTGAATGTCGAAGCTAGAATTATCGTGTAATCTGTCCACTAACATTAACAAAACGTGCTCCCGGAATTTTCTAATGCGACAGAGGCGGCATCACCGTCTGTCTTCCCAGCCAGTCCTGGACAGACTTACGTTCTCACCATTCGTAAGCCGTTGGACAACAACGGCTCGCCTTGCCATGTGCCGCAGCAGCTGCGCTATAGCCTGTAGCTAGCTTTTTTTTTTAGAAAAGGGGGACATCCCCGGCCTCTGCATCAGAATGATGCATACGACCACCTTTATTAGCAAGCAAATAGGTTCAACAATAGTCATAAAGTCTCGAACAAAAGCTGCTCACAAAGAGCTCAGGAACAAAAATGAAAGCCACAACCGGCTGGCAAAAGATAGATAGAAAAACTAATTGCCTATCCTATTACATGACCGCCATCCAAACCGGCTGAAAATATCCCGTGCTACCATCTCCCATCGGATAGATACAGTAATCAAACGCTCCCTGGCATCCGTCGGAGTGAGTAACGACCACATACGGATCACGCAGTGGCTCGGAAGATAACCTACAAAAAATGAGTATTTGTTGTTCTGTTAAAGACCAAATCATTTCTGCAATTCCAGATTGCCCATAATAAAGCACATACTCCTACACGAATGTGTCTCGCTGTTTGGGGCTCAATCCCATCCAACCACGTCCCAAATAACGTGCTAATATTATTCGAAGGAGTAATATTGAAGGTTATGTTCACTGATTGCCAAAGAATCTTTGCCAAAGGACAATCGAGAAAGAGGTGTTTGATTGTTTCGTCCTTGTCACAAAAGCTACATCTAGTAGATCCAATCCAGTTGCGTTTAATCAAGTTATCCTTAGGTAAAATGACTTGTTTGTGTACAAACCACATAAACACTTTAACTCTTAAGGGAACTTCGACAAGCCAAACATGTTTCGAAGTAGGAATAGATAGCTATGAGAGCAAGGACGTCACAAGACATCGAATCCGGGCTCCTGAAACGCTGCGGACGCGTCCGGATGCGTCCATGAATACTGACCGGGCACTTCTTATTTTGCTACATACACATTTGTGTATCTCAAATCCGGCCCTTCATATCAATACAATACATGCACGTATGAAAATAAACTTACCTAGATCAACAAACTAGCATCAAATCTAGTTAAATCAGGCATCATTGTAGCATAAACGATCATCGGACAACCAAAAGATACGGTTTCAATCGGACAGTACCTTAAATATACATAAAAATCTTAATTAAACGGGAAAGGGCAGAGGAAATCACCATTTCCTCGCCGCCCGCTTCCCCTTGCGGTCGGTGCTGCTGCTTTTGGCCTTCGGTGTAGGCGTCGGCCGCCGGAGGGTCGTCGTAGTCGACGAAGCTTGATCCGTTGTCTGACAGCTCCATGTGACCCCCGGCAAGCCTCGGGAGCAAGCGTTCCTGTTCCTCGGCGTGCCTCCTCGCTGCACCTTCGCTGACGCCTCGCGCTTCGACAGCTCGATAGCGAGCCGGAGCTCTTTGGCGTTCTTTCGCCGCAGC
This sequence comes from Thinopyrum elongatum, assembly GCA_011799875.1. Lineage (NCBI taxonomy): Eukaryota > Viridiplantae > Streptophyta > Magnoliopsida > Poales > Poaceae > Thinopyrum > Thinopyrum elongatum. The sequence goes on along the minus strand of CM022297.1, from coordinate 343,094,419 downwards.
CGCCGCGCATCCATCTCCGTTGTTGTCAGGGAGCGCTAGAGGACGGACGCAATGAGTGCGTCCTCGGGATCGACCGGCCAGAGTGCGAGTGCCCGACGCCTCGCCGACGCGTCGCCCGCCGATGGCCTCCCTCGCGTGTTGCCACTCACGCAGTGCGGCCCGCGCCACCGACTCGGGCGTCCACGACCGGCCTGGCGCCGGCGAGGGCGCAAGCACCCAACGATGCCCATGGACACTCTCCGGAGATAGAATGAACGTGTGGCGGCGAGGCGGTGTACCTGGAGCGGGCGGCGCTCCCACCGGTGCTGCGCACCGGACGGGACGGCTCGGCAACGTCGCCCGCACTGCAACGGCGCGTCGCTCCACGAGCTGCCTCCACTGTTGCCGCCCTGATCTAGACGGGAGCGGCGCAAAGCAATGCAGAGAGCGACCACATTGACGTCGCTCTCGTCACCATTGGAGCCGGAGCCGCTGCGGTCGTCCGCCATGGATCGGATTGGAAAAAGGAGAGGATGGTAAAAGTGGAGTGGACTCAGTTTTAGGGTTGATGAGAGAGGATATATATGAGGTCGGGGTGGGCTGATATGACGTGGCAGACGAGCCCGGGTGCGTCCCATATCCACCCCATATTTATGCTGGATAGGGGGGACGTCAGACAGGACGGGCGTCTGAGGACGGTTTGAGACGCTCGGGTGGGTTGTTTTTTGTAACCGGTCAGCCCGTCCGGAAGTTTGAGACGGGTTTGACGGCCCGTCTGTAGATGCTCTAACGTAATCGTGGTACATGCGATACATTCGATCTCATCATACGATATCTTCTTCCGGCCGCCAATGTCTTCCGTCTTTTGGACGATGCAATGAATGGACAGTCTAACAAGCCGTGCACCAGCCGGGACTATTGACTCCACCGGACAAGGCGTGCTGAATAATGGGTGTGACAACAGGAGTGCCTTCGAAAGTGCAAGAATCCGATACCTCTCCGTGCCTGGATGATGTTGCAAAATTCCTACGACCTTATGTTTCCCTTGGTCCCTTGAAGAGGTAGGACGAGGCAACGGTTTATATGTCCCTTGAAGAGATTAGTGGCCGTCATACGCCATGTTAATCATCAGTGGAGATGATTGCTTGGATTGGAGTGTGCTAGCGCACAGAATGGAATGGCTCATTAACAATTAATCAAGAGATCTTCGCCCACAGGTTATAACCGGCACAAAAGGAGTTTAAAAAATTGTGTGCTGACAACACAACATAAATAAGCTATCTGTCCATCCTTGTGGTAAGTGTAGAAATTTTTATTTCAACATCTTCAGAGCAAGTAAAATATGGTTTGACATACATGATGCCAACTTGTGCAACAATTAATTGACCGAGTTCTTCCCATTAGCGTTAAGCAACCGCAAACTTGTCATAACACCAGGCTGCTACTAAAATTGAAATGCTCATGAAAAGACCATTGTTCTTTACTTCACACCTACCTCACAGTTAACTTGTCTTTCTTAATTGGATTAAATTCGTATGTGCCGACGTCGAAAATTCACTTGACAGTATTTCTACCTGTGGACTGGTGAATAACTAGGTTTCTTATGATTTGTTCAGTTCACATGCATACTTAATGAAAACAAACACCCATTGTCAATACATACCATGTCTATTTTTTTTAACATGTTCCCGGTACAATTCTATTCACTTTCGGTCAGCAACTCAAGGGGGGCCAGACTGGACCATGCAGGATTTCTTGAATATACCAATTAAGAACTCTATAGATTATTCATGCTAGATCTTCTTGCCAAATCCTATTGGAAGCTGTGTTGCCCGACCTCTAATATATTGACACATCAGCAACAGAGGTGATGAGCTGGATTGCTCAAGAATGTAAACCATTGAAAAATCCACAGTACCATATGACAGGTCACCTTACTTAAAACAAGCTAGATTTATTCCTTGAAGGAAGCTTAAGACTTGTTTACATTGTCTTCAAATTTTAAAAACTTACGACCATATAGTTGTTCTTTTGTGAATATTATATAAATGAATCTAAGATGGGGTTTATAAAGGCCCATCCCTCCCGTGTCGCGCCCGCATCGCGCCCGGGGGGACCCTAGCGCTGCCGGGCCACGGCCCCCCTTCCCATCCCCTGTCCTCGCCGCCGCCGGGACACGCCGCCTGATAAAGCTAGGCTGGCATCAGCGGCGGCGGGGCTTCCTCACCTCCCGCTTGGAGTCGTCTTGCGCGAGGAGGCAAACGTGGGCGGCGGCGGCGCGTTGGCGTGCTGGCAGGCGTTGGGCGATGGTGACGCAGTCGTCATGCTCGGGCACGATGGCTGCAGTGGTGGTCTCCCGTGGCGCGGCTTCGGCTAGATCGGCCAGATCGGGACGGTGGTGGTTGCGGGCGGCTTCGGCGCCGCCGGTGGGGCTCCCTCCTTGTCCCCTAGAGGTCGTCCATCTCGAGCGCTGGTGCTCGTGGTGAGGATGGCTGGCGTGAAGTGGGAAGCCGGCCTTGCTGCCCAGCGGTGGTCTGTTCCGTTTGGGGGCACAGCCAAGAGGGTTAGTGACATCCTCCTCCTCGCATGGCTAGTGTGCCTGTGGCTACCTCACCCGACCTTGGGCTGGCGGCGCGATGCCCGAGGAGTTGCGGCGGCGGCTATCGCATGGGTTGGCGGATGCCGGGCTCTGCCCAGATCTGGTCCGTCTGGATTCAGGGGAGCTCCGCGGTGGTTGGCCCTACTGTTGTTCGAGCTCCAAAACTTCGATCTGCTTCATGCTGGTATCCTCGATCTGGACACCGACGGGTTCCGGTCTTCCTCTCGGAGATCTCAGTTTTTGGTGCATGGCTTCACTGGATATCTTGATCGGAATTGAGGGCATGGTGTGAAGCTTAGTTGTCTTGTCAGTGTCATGGGACATGTCTAAATATAGATTTCCACGGCGTTGACAGTGGTGAAAGTCATGGTGGCTGCGATCGGAGACTTGTAATGGCAGAGAGGAGTTCTGGTTGCGTCGAAGAATGGCGACACAAGTTTTACCTGTGTGTCGGGTGTTGAGGACTTGCAATGAAGATCTTGGCAGGAGGGGGCGGCAACATAGGTGGACAACACTTTTTGGTGGTGCTACTCGAGTACCGAGCCGCGATCTTCAGTGTGAAAGCCCAAGGTTTGGCCTTCATTGGCTGTACCTGGCAATGGTCTTGTGAAGGCATTATTTTTGGGATCTCAGACTCTCTCCAGGGTGCAAACTCAAGATCCTTGATCGGGCGACGACAATGCTTGAGCATTGTTTCCTTCTTGGAGGCGTCATTTTTGGAGAACCTCTTCTGTTGTCCGGGTGTTGTCTTTGGTGGTGCTCAGAGTGTTGCTGTTGCGAGTGTTTCATCACTACGATGGGGTCTTTGTTTTTATATTTCTCTTTTCTTTGTTTTTGGTTGTGTGCATCCTTGATGTCTTCCGATATCTTGTTGGTGTATAGGTTGGGTGTAATTGGTATCTTCTCGATATTAATATATTCCCTTTTTCAACAAAAAAAGATAGGGTTTATATGGTTTAAAACCTCTAGGGAAAGATCTACAGTAGCTAGGTGTTGACGATGCTGCTGCTAAATGGATGTGACATAGTTTTCCCCGCTAGTTTTGGGTTGTCTTTTGATTTTAATTTACATATGTTATTTCTTGGAACAATTCATAAACATGCCTTATAGGAAATAGATGCATAGCCTTATATGTACACACAAATTTGATTTACATTACACATACTAAGAAATTTGTACATCACATATTTCTAAATTTTAGATGCATCTCATGCATGTGTTTTGATGTTGCATACGTGTTGATACATCTTAGTTGAGCAAGAATACATTTGCAAAATTAGCAACCGAGTGACATGTCAAGAAGTTTGAGTTTATTAAATTTATTATTTATATATTTTCTAACAAATAGCATCGTTCTCCATGTCATTCATGTATATTTCATATTCCATCAAAGTTAAATGTTAATGATTCCTCATGCACATCACTATGTAAGACGAAGAATACTTTGGGAGCTTTGCAGGGTAGCTCCCACAAATGTTCATCTTTTATAGCTAAGTAGCCAAGCTCCACTAACATATTTCTCTCAACATGCAAATATGCCACCTCAACATGCAACATGCATGGGAAAAGACCCACCCGAACATAAAACCATGCATAGGAAGAGACTCACGTCAACATGCAAACATGTATGAGAATTTTCATTCTGTTATGACATTTATATTTATAAAATATAGTTAGCCCCAACTAACATATTTCTCTCATCATGCAAACATGTCACACCTAAACATTCAACATGCATGGAAAAGACCCACCCCACCATGCAACCATGCATAGAAAAAGACCCTGGTCAACATGCGAACATGCATGAGAATTTCCATTATTATGATATTTATATTTATAAAATATTTTACAACTATACAATAATCAAACACAATAACTCATCTATATTTGCAATTGTAATTCTTACATTATTACTCCAAATTAAATATTCATGATCCATACAACCAAATATCATTGAAATATTTTGCAAAACATTACCGCAACACCATGTGGGGTAGCATCTAGTTCTTGTAACTCGTCGTACAAGGGAAAATCCTACATGGCAACATCCCCTTGCCAAAGAGCCATAAATGTCCTTTTCTTTCTTATGAGAACTTATGGTTTTGTTTAATGTATTTCACTTTCAACATTGTTTATTATTTTGCATTTTGGTACCTTGTCTTCTAGTCAATAACTTGTTTATGTCTTGAAGAATATATCTTTTAGTTGTCAACTGGTTTTATTGATTACTCGAATGCATGTTTACATGAACACAAACCAAAGTCTCAATCTTATTAGGCTAACTCAAGAAATTTCTTTGAATTCACATACTTTACAATGTTAACCCAACAAAAACATATGTAATACCTCTGTACTTTGTTCTGGATTGTTGAATAAAACATAGACACTTCTATTTTGCTAGACCCAAACATACACGAAAACATTCAAGGTTCTACAAGTTCAGTACTATATATATTATTGGAAAATAAAAAGGATTTTTTTTAAAGAAGCGCCTTATCCAGGAGTTGGGCCTTCTAGCGACCGAAGGGCCTTGCCTGCTGATGAGGTCACCTACCACAGGGTCAAGGACTTGTCATCTGGGGCCCGCCTAGGGCCCCCCACCACCATTGGTAGGTCCCTGGACCGTACTAGCATTCGGATGCGTATATCAGGAAGTCCATTCGGACACCTCGAAAGCACTCGGACGCCTCCTCCTCAGTCGACATGTCTACCAGCACTTGGGCTAGAGAGGTTAAGGGACGACGTGGGAGCTGCAACGGTCGAGGAATCCTAAGTCATCCTTAAAGTGGATTCAAGACTATCGTTACCTGTAACTGTTGTAGTTGTGGCTCTTTACACATGTAACTGCTGTAGTTAATAGCATTAAGTGCCCCGACGACGTGGAGTATAGGAAGCTGCGGTGCACTCTATATAAGCTGCACTCCTCTTCCTGAGCTAGGGTTAAGCAATCACTATAATCATGCCCCTCAAGAAAACCAAGCCTCAGGGCACGATGTAGGGCTATTACCTCCTCCAAGAGGGACCTGAACTCGCTAAACACCGAGTTTTACACCTGCGCTGTAGCTAGGCTCTGGCCCTCTTTCGTACCCCTAGTACTCATTGCCAGGATCGTAACCCCAACAGTTGTCGCCCACCGTCGGGCTAGGTGTCTAGCAAAGTTCCACGATGCAGGTGGATTTTCATCATCATCATGTTGGTCGGCAGCGAAATCCGTTTCAGGGTGCTCAGCTTCATCGCCGACGACTCAGCGTGGATCCGCGAGGCCCCGCTGGACGTGGAGGCGCTGCCCGTCCGCGGCGCTGCGCACTTCCGCCCATCTTTGTTTGGAGTTCTCCTCCGACAGCCTTCGGTTCCATACCGAGTGGCACCTCACCTTCCCGTTGCGCGCCGTCGCAAGCGCTCCGGACGCTCGCGGCTGTAGCATTGGATCAGGCACGCCATGGCCCTTCAGGCCGCGGCGGAACACGTGGAGGCTCTTGAGTCCGACGAGCCCGCCCTTGACGTCTCTGATGGACTTCTCGATGACTGCTCCGACGGGTCCGAGAGTGAGAGCGTCGAGTCGACCGCTGAGGTCCTCATGGCGGACAACACAGAGCATCGTGCGCCCGCGGGGTACATGGGCTCCCCGGGACGGTCGTGCGGCACTTCGCGCGGGAACACCAGTGGCGGCGGCGAGGACAATAACTCCCCCGTTCATGAGCCGTACGTTCCTCGGGCCCTTACTCGGGAGCAGCGCGAGGAGCTCCGTCTCAAGAATGAGCGGTTCCTGAACACCCCCATCACGAGGACGACTACTGAGGCTCTGGACATGGAGTCAACGCGCTTGGACACCTTGGCCGAGTGAGATTGCCTTGAGCGGCTGTAGAAGGAGTTGGATGATCGTGCTCGACATCAGCCTAGCTCCAGTTGGCACAAGCGCCGGCTTTTCCCAAGTCATTAGCCTTGAAAGTACCAGGTCCTCAGCACTCCGTTGCAAAATTTGGCGGCGGCTACTCATATCGCTGATTCCATCCAGCCCTCTGGCTCCACGGCCGGGGAGGGGATCTGTTAGATTCAAGCACTCCTGAAGACGGTGATGTCGCAGAACGCAGTGGTGTCCCAGTCCAGGGATTGCATCCACAACGTGTCGGTATGCGTCGAGACTGTCCAGTCGGCCCACAACCCACTCGGCTCTGGAAAGTATCAGGCGTCGTCCTCCTCAAGAGATCAGTACGGGGAACGAAGGTGTGATCGAGTCGCTTTGCCCCAGCGACACGACGACTACGATCGCGCTTTCATGCCCCCGCCGTGAGATGTCTCATACGGGGCGTCAGCCCTATGACGACAGATGGACACACGGCGGCGATCGGAGACCGAGACCACCACATCATGCGAGGGATCCCCGAGACCTGTCGTTCAACCCGAGATATGTTCTCGCTCAGAATCTGGTCAACAGGGGTCGGGCTCTGAGGGAAGGCCTTGATGCTGAAGCGCCGAGTAGTTCCGCACCTTCTGGCCCCAAGTGCTTTAGTTGATACATTCGGGCAGCGGAGATTCCTGACAACTTCAGGTTGGCCACGGGGATCGGTAAGTTCCCTGGCGAGTCTAAGCCAGAAATTGGGTTGGAAGATTACCTAGTGGCCATTCAGATCGGCGGTGGCAATGACGATGTGCCCATGAAACACCCTCCATTGATGCTTGAAAGGTCTGCCCAGGCCTGGCTCACTCAGCTTCCTCCTGGCAGTATTTTCTGTTGGGACGACCTCGCCCAAGTCTTCGTCAAGACCTTCGAGGGCACGTACAAGTGGGCGGGTGGATTAGCCGAGTTGTAGCACTGCGTCCAGAGGCAAAACGAGACTCTTAGAGAGTATATCCAGCGATTGACCACCCTGCATAATACGATGGAGAACGTCACCGAGCACCAGGCGATCTGCGCCTTCAAAGCTGGTGTCAAATACCGAGAGTTGAATCTGAAGTTCGGCCATATTAAGATCACGGCTCTCAGTCGGGCTATGGAGATAGCCACTCGGTACGCCAATGGCGAAGAAGAGGACCGGCTAAGGAATGGCAAGAGCCATGCAGGTGATGCAAACCAGTCGGATAACAAGGAAAAAAAGCACAAGCGAAAAGCTGAAGCAACCGGAAATGCTGAAGTTGCGACTCTGGATGGCCAAAGCAAAGGTAAAGGCTCGCAGAAGCAAAAGACGGATTGGAAGGGAAAGAAGCAAGTTGCTCCGAAGAGCGACATCCTTGATCAGCCATGTCAAATCCATACAAATAAAGATGAAGAAGGCAATTTGATTTTGCCTAAGCATACCAGTCGGGAGTGCCGGCTCCTGAAGCAAGAGATGCGGCAGAGTCCCTCCGGGGACAAGGAAGACGAGGACGACGGATACCCCAACGTCAAGAAAGTCCTGATGAACTTTGCCGATGTCGAAAGCAAGAGTGGCCTCAATGTTATTAACTGAGAGGTTGACATGGCAGTTCCGATTGTCATGAAGTATTTGGACTGGGCTAAGATGCCCGTCACATTTGATCAGTCGAATCACCCGGCCCACATACCGACCCCTGGGCGGCAGGCTTTGGTGGTCGATCCGGTTGTAGGAGGGGTCCAACTATGCAAGGTCCTCATGAACGGCTGTAGCGGACTCAACATCATCTACGCCGACACCCTGGAGGCGATCGGCATTCCGATGTCCCGACTCAGCAAGAGCAGCATGCAGTTTCATGGGGTAATCCTCGGGAAGAAGGCCAAATCACTTGGGCAAATTGCCCTCGACGTCGCATTTAGCGGAGAGAAAAACTCCAGGAAGGAGCGGCTGACTTTCGAGGTAGTAGACTTCTGGAGTGCTTATCATGCCATCCTGGTAGGCCTTCCTACGCATGTTTTATGGCTAGACCATGCTACATGTATCTTAAAATTAAGATGTCAGGGCCAAATGGCGTGACCACTATCACAGGTAACCGGAAGCTAGCTGAGGAGTGCCTCCAGAAGGGCTCCCAGATTGCCGATGAGCAGTTGGCGCTGGACGAATTGGACAAGTACAAGAAAGCAGTGGATTCGGGTGATCTGCTGAAGTCCAAGAAGGCGACTGTGGAATACCCTTTCCAGCCGGCCGGAGAAATGATACCAGTACACGTCCACCCCGACGATTCGAATGCCGCCCCAACCAACATCTCCACCACCCTTGATAGCAAAAAGGAAGGCGAGCTCATCCAGTTCCTCCGTGAGAACTGGGATATCTTTGCATGGAAGCCTTCTAACATGCCGAGTATACCCAGGGGACTGGCTGAGCACAGACTCCATGTCGACCTGAAGATGAAGCCTATCAAAGAACACCTTCGACGCCCTTCCACTGAGAAGCGCAAGGCGATTGGCGAGGAAATAGCGCGGCTCTTGGCCGCCGAGTTCATCCGAGAGGTGTACCACTCCAAGTGGCTCGCCAACGTTCTCATGGTGCCAAAGAAGAATAACTCTCTCCGGATGTGCATCGACTTCAAGCACATCAATTGGGCTTGCCCGAAAGACCATTTTCCTCTCCCCCGCATAGAACAGATAGTTGATTCTACTGTCGGGTGTGAGCGACTCTCGTTTCTAGATGCGTACTCTTGGTACCACCAGATCCGAATGTATGGTCTGAATGAAATAAAAACAACGTTCATCACCCCATTCGGGTGTTTTTGCTATATCACTATGCCATTCGGATTGAAAAATGTTGGGGCTACATTCTAGCGCATGATTCAGAAATGCTTGCAAAAGCAGATCAGTCGGAATGTGGAGGCTTACATGGACGACATTGTGGTCAAGCCTAGGAAACATTCCAACCTCCTGACAGACCTCACCGAAACCATCGCAAACTTGTGCCTTTTTGGAATAAAACTTAATCCGGCTAAGTGCACTTTCAGAGTTTCGGCTGGCAAGTTACTCGGTTTCCTTGTTTCCAAACGAGGGATCGATGCCAACCTCGAGAAGATTTGCTTGATTGCCCAAATGAAACAACTAGAGCGCCTGCATGATGTGCAAAGACTCACAAGCTGTCTGGCAGCCCTGAGCAGGTTCATCTCATGACTTAGTGAAAAAGCACTTCCGCTTTACCGACTGATGAAGAAATCTTACAGGTTCGAGTGGACTCCCCAAGTGCATGCCACATTCCAGGAATTCAAAGCCTTGCTCTCCACCCAGCCGGTGCAAGCTTCCCCAAGCAGCAAAGAGCCCTTGATCTTATACATCATGGCCACGAGCCAAGTTATACGCATTGTGCTCACTGTGGAGCGCAAGGAACTAGGCAAAGCCTTCAAGCTCCAACATCCAGTCTACTACATCTCAGAAGTCTTGACTCCCTCTGAGGAAAGGTACCCGCATTACGAGAAGTTGGTGTATGGGATTTATCTGACTTCAAAGAAGGTGGCCCATTACTTCCAAGAGCATTCGGTCACGGTGATAAGTGGCGCTCCTTTGTGTGAGATCATGAACAATAGAGATGCCATTGGCCGAGTGGCGAAGTGGGCCATCAAACTCCTTCCTTTGGATATGAAGTTTAAGGCTAAGAAAGCCATCAAGTTGCAAGCCCTAGTGGATTTTCTCGCCGAGTGGGTGGAGCAGGAGCAACCTGTCCCAAGTCTCCCAAAGCACTGGACGATGTTCTTTGACAGCTCCAAGATGCTCCACGTCTTTGGAGATGGAGTGGTCTTGGTGTCCCCCAAAGGCGACCGACTCAGTTATGTGCTTCAGATTCACTTTGACTCCTCCAACAATGAGGCTGAGTATGAAGCTCTTCTGTATGGGCTGCGTATGGCGATCTCACTCAGGATTCGCTGAGTGATGGTTTATGGTGACTTAGATCTGGTGGTCAATCAAGTCATGAAGGAGTGGGATATCCGTAGTCCAGCCATGACAGGCTACTGCAACACCATTAGGAAGCTGGAAAAGAACTCTTAAGGACTGGAACTCCATCATATTCCGTGGCTCAAGAACCAAGTAGCTGATGATTTGGCCAAGATAAGACCCACTCGGAAGGAAGTCCCCAAAAATGTGTTCCTGGAGCTCTTACACTCGCCCAACATCAAGGAAGACCCTTTCGTGGATGAGCCCCCACAACTAATCGGTTCATCCAATCCGACTGAGGTAGACATCCCCGCGGTGATTGACTTAGTCCAAGAGATGCTGGTAATCACTCCTGAGTGGACCGAACCATACCTTGCTTACTTGCTCAGGCAAGAGCTCCCAGAAGATGAGACTGAGGCTCGACATATCGTCTGCCGATCGAAAGCCTTCACTGTCATGGGTGATCAGCTCTACAAGAAAAGCACCTCCAGAGTCAACCAGCGCTGCATATCCCTGGAGGAAGGAAAACAGATTCTGCAAGAAATTCATTCGGGAACCTGCGGGCACCACGCGTCCTCTCAGACGTTGGTCGCCAAGATGTTCAAGGCTGGTTACTATTGGCGCCACGCAAATGAAGCCACCCGAGACATAGTGGACCAGTGCGTTGGGTGCCAATTCTATGTGAATCAGTTGCACAAGCCGGCGTCAACACTGAAGACGATCCCCCTCACCTGGCCATTCGCCGGCTGGGGACTTGACATGGTCGGCCCTGTCCGGACTGGGGCAAGTTGTTTCACACATCTGTTGGTGGCAGTCGACAAGTTCACTAAGTGGATTGAAGCGAAGCCTATAAAGAAGTTGGACTCGTCGACTGCCATACAGTTCATCAAGGAAATAGTCTTCAGATTTGGAGTCCCCCACAACATCATCACCGACAACGGATCTAACTTCGACCCGGATGAGTTCCGCGAGTTTTCCTATTCCCAAGGCACTCGGGTTGATTACGCCTCCGTGGCTCACCCGCAGTCGAATGGGCAGGCGGAACGAGCGAACGGACTGATACTCCAATGGCTAAAGCCTTGCCTTATGCACGACCTAACACACGCAACAGGAGCCTGGGTCACCGAGTTACCATCGGTCCTCTGGGTCCTGCGGACGAACCCGAACCGATCCTCCAATCACACTCCATTCTTCATTGTGTATGGGTCTGAAGCAGTCTTACAGAGTGATCTACTTCACAACTCCACCCGAGTGGATCTGTACTCAAAAGACGAAGCTGAAGAAGCAGGACAAGATGGCCTCGACAACTTGGAGGAGGAACGTGAGTTGGCGCTCATAAGGTCGACATTGTACCAACAAGACCTGCGCCACTACCACGACAAACACGTCAGGAGACGAGCCTTCCAGGAAGGTGACCTGGTCCTCCGAGTGGATCAGCAGAAGGCTCACAAATTAGCACCCCCATGGGAGGGGCCTTTTGCCATTTCGAAACTCCTGAATAACGGAGTCTACCGACTCTACAATTTTAGCAAAGAGATAGAAGAGCCCAGATCTTGGAACGCAAACCTGCTCCGCAAGTTTTATACTTAGAATAAAATTCCCTGTTGTAATAGTTTCCCGCATGAACTTAGATGAATAAAAGCCATACTTTTCCTGTATATTCTCTAGTTTGGTTTAGAGCCGCCTTCTCACTCAGGTGACTAACAGCATTAGAAAACTAACACACTCCAAGCAGCTGGGCTTAGCTATGAACCAGTCTTCGCCTAAGTTCAAACACATTCCAAGTGAGGACAAGCTCCACACTCGGGGGCTTAGCCGCGAACTAGCTTTCGCCTAGGTTCAAATACATTCCGAGTGAGGACACGCTCCACACTCGGGAGCTTAGCTGCGAACCAGTCTTCGCCTAAGTTCAAACACATTCCGAGTGAGGACACGCTCCACACTCGGGGGCTTAGTCGCGAACCAGCTTTCGCCTAAGTTCAAATATATTCCTAGTGAGGACACACTCCACACTCGGGAGCTTAGTCGCGAACCAGCTTTCGCCTAAGTTCAAAAAATGCATTCCGAGTGACGACAAGCTCCATGCCCGGGGTCTTAGCCGCGAACCAGCTTTTGGCTAAGTTCAAATACATTCCGAGTGAGGACATGCTCAACACTCGGGGGCTTAGCCACGAACCAGCTTTCACCTAAGTTCAAATATATTCCGAGTGAGGATACACTCCATGCTTGGGGTCTTAGCGGTGAACCAGCTTTCGCCTAAGTTCAAATACATTCCAAGTGAGGATACGCTCCACACTCGGGAGCTTAGCCACAAACCAGTCTTCGCCTAAGCTCAAATACATTCTGAGTGAGGATATGCTGCACACTCGGGTGCTTAGCCGCGAACCAGCTTTCGCCTAAGTTCAAAAAATACATTCCAAGTGAGGACAAGCTCCACACTCGGGGGCTTAGCCACGAACCAGCTTTCGCCTAAGTTCAGATACATTCCAAGCGAGGACACGTTCTTGGGGGCTTAGCCGCGAACCAGCTTTCGCCTAAGTTCAAATACATTCCGAGTGACGATACGCTCCACACTCGGGAGCTTAGCCGCGAACCATCTTTCGCCTAAGTTCAAAAACATCCCGAGTGAGGACAAGGTTCACACTCGGGGGCTTATCTACGAACCAGCTTTTGCCTAAGTCCAAAAAAAACATAAAAACAAATGAAGGCTCAAAGTTCCCCATCAAAAGCTTTGATCCGTTTGAATGTTCAAGATCAAAAACAAAGTAAACGAGCTCTAAGCTCGTCAGAGTTTACGGTTACATTAACCACCCAGGATTCTGGAGCAAATTTAACCCAAGCAAGTTTTTCACGCATCCAGCTGAGGGCTGGTTGGCTCGACGAAGGTCTGCAGATCGATTCCGTCGGCAATACGCGTGGTGGCCTCGGCGAATGTCTCCATGAATCACTCAAACTTGAGTTTCTTCTTGTTGGCCACTCGGAGGTTCTTCAGCCTCTCCTCGTCCACATCCTTTCAATGGATGTGGACGACTGACAAGGCCACGCCGGCACCACTACGAGCCGCCGACTTCTTCCATGCCTGCACTCGGGCAGGGACTTCATTCAGTCGCGTCATCATGGGCTCCCGATCCGTATGGAAAGACTGGCCTAGCTTCAACTCCTTGTCAATTCTTCCCATGGTGTCGTGCAGACGAAATGTAGCCTAGGGCATTGTCAAGGCGTTCGTCCAGTCAGAGGACGGCGAGGGCGGCCTTGTCATTGATAAGCTGCCTTTTGGGGTCCAGGTCCTGCTCGATCCACCCCGTCTCCAACTCCTCGTTCAGGCAGTATGCTGTCGTGAGGAAACAACAACAAAAGTCAATGAGTGAGCAAATATGGGAGCAAATGAAATGCACTCGGTTAAAGGACTTACCAGCAAGCTTCCCATTCATCTCCGAGTAGAAATCGTTGATGTACAGCTCGAGTGCATTCTTCTTCTCGAGGAGCTGAGCGACCTTCTCCTCCAAGGTTTTCCTCTCCTGCTCAAAGGCACCGGCTTTATCCTTGCATTTCTTCTCCCACTCGGAGGATACACCTTTCGCTGGGCCAGCAGCAACCTTGAGGGTCTTGATCTCCTCCTCCAGCTTGCCGACTGATGCCAGCTTCTCCTCAGCGAGCTTGGTCTTGGTCTTGGCCTTCTTCTGGGCTAGCGCTAGCTGCTTGTCCTTGTCCTCCAGGGCCTGCTTCATGGTGTCTAAAGAAATAGAAGTCATGAGCCTCTTTACGAGTTGGGCGTTCTTGCTACAAACATCTGTCGGAGCGGATTGACTCGGATCAAAGGAGAAAACGATATGCAGCGACTGGCAATGGGAAACAACTAACCTCCTAAGGTCTTATTCTCCTTTTCCAGTCAAACACTCTTGTGCTTCTCCGCGTCCAGGCCCACTCGGAGCAATATCACCTCATTCTCCAGGGCAGGGTAATGTGATCCCAGATCGCAGGCTCTCTGTACCATACAAGAGACACTCAGACAGAAGACATGGGTAAAATCAACATCAATTACATTAAGTTCGAGATCATTCGGCTAACCACCAAGTCGCCTATGAAGAAGACCGAGGACAACAACACCCTAATCTCCAGTCATGCAGCTGAATTCTGAGTTAGCATTGAAGAAGATCGAGGACAACAACACCCTGATCTCCAGTCAGTCGGCTGACCTCCGAGTCAGCGATGAAGAAGATCGAGGACAACAACACCCAGATCTCCAATCATTCGGCTGACCCCGAGTCATCAATGAAGAAGATCCTAACCCTCATCTCATCAGAAGGCATACTCGGTCAGCCGAGTGACACACGATAGGAATAGTTCTAAAGACTGCCATCGATTGGCTACAATCGTCAGCAGTCTCGGGGACTACGCCCAGTGGGTGCACTCAGCATGCCCCCACTAGAAAGTGTCTCGTGTTGATGATATATATATATATAGTCGGCGATAGCCTCGGGGACTACACCCAGTGGGTGCACTCAGCGTGCCCCACTGGATCGAAAGCACTCGAAAACGCCTGGCTAAACCCGAGTGGAGACGATATCAACGAAAAATACAAGTTCTAAGACTCCCGCCGACTGCTTCCAGTAAACGGGAGCGTCGAGGACTACACCCAATGGGTGCACTCAGCGTGCCCCCACTGGATCGGAAAACACCCAGTGGGTGTGCCCCATGCAAACCCACTAACAGAAATCCTACCACGGAGAAGGAAACTAAAAAATCAGAAACTTCGACTGAAAATCTTACTCATAATGGTACTTACTCGAACGTTGGTCTGCAACGCCTCGCTGGCGTCATATGCGTCTTTCGGCCGATCGCATATCAGCTCCACCTGGACCAGGGCCTCCTTGCTCACCCCCACTTGATCTTCTGGGAAATGGTACAATAGATAGGCGGTTGCAGGGGTTGACTGAGGTGCTGATGTAGGCCTCGTAGCCGGAGTCACAGCAGTCGTAGGCGCAGAGCTGCTCGGGGCCAGAGGACTTAGCCCCGTAGACCTCGTGACGGTCTTGGCTGGTGAAACACGCTCCACTCAGCAAGGAGAGGCCTCCTGCATGAACACATCGACGCCGATCGGCCTCTTCTTGTCAGCCTCTGGTGGGTCAGCCTTATCCTCATCATCCAACTGAATGATTTCAGCTGGCGCTACGCAAACATATGAGTTGGATGCATCAGTAAAAGTCAGTCGGATGAAAACCTGGATGTCCCAATAATCGGCACGGGTATACCTTTGGAAGTGGCGGCGTCTGTCATGTCTACCATGTCTGCCTCGCCCTGGTCCTGCTTGGGAGCATTCGGATCCAGAGATGTCGTCGAAGTCTCGTTGCTGCGAAGTTTAATAACACCCGGCCATCAACCGAGTCAAAATAACAATAAACGAAGGCTTAACAAGAACACTTACGTCGATGCCAACGGCACTGCCACCTTGATCTGAGGCACAGCGGCCTTACAAGGCGTGGTGGAGATCTGTTTGGGATGCCTCTCCGTGGAGCTCTCCGCCTTGACGCGCCCGTGCTTTGAGCTGTGCGTCGTCCGCCCTGAGATAGTCGGATGTTGTGCCCCGCCTGCTTTGCCACTTGTATCATCCAGCGCCTTGGAGCAAGGCTCCCTGTGGCCCTCAAAGAAGGCGAGGACTCTGCCTCCTTCCCCTCCTCTATGCTCTCATCCTCGTTGCTCTTGTTGTCGTTGTCGTCACCTTCCTTTGAGTACTGGCACTCGGTGTCACTCACCACATCTTCGGGCGACCGGTCGAATGCCGGGATGTCCGAATTCATGCACTGGAAACTCTAGGGAAACAAAAACATCACGTCGCAAAGAACAGATGCGCCAGAAGTAACTTGAGAATAGTCCGACTGGACAAGGGAAGTATACCTCGACTGCTGGCAAGTCCTTGGCGTATGGTGGGACCCTCCTGGCCCCCAGTGGATTGTCTCGGGCACAAGTGATGGTTCAGATCTTGGACCCCACGTCCTTCTCAGCGAGCTCCTCCAGATGCACCCGAGTGGGGTCACTCGACCCCTCATACATCCACATGGGGTGGGCCCTAGCTTGCAGCGGCTGGATCCACCGAGTGAGGAACATCTCCAGCAAGTCCATTCTGTTCACGCCAGCGTTAACGACCCCGACAAGGGTGCTGGCCAGGATGCCAACCTCCGTCTTCTCCTCCTTCGTCACCGAAAGTGACTCGGGGGCCCTCACCCTCTCCGTCGAGTACGGTGGAAGGCGCGACTAGCTGTTGGCCTCGGGGACATCCCTGCAATAGAACCAAGTCCCTTGCCACCCCTTGACGGAGTCGGGGAAGCTCATCTTCGAGAAGATGAGCTGGATACCTAGACCTCCACATAGCTGGGTGACCTTGGTCTTGGCGCCAGTCGGCGAGTCCTTCTTGACGGCCATCGACCGACAAGTGAAGATACGCTTGAAGAGGCCCTAATGCGGATGGCAGCCGAGGAAGATTCACAGAGAGAGATGAAAGTCGAAAGGTAGACGACGGTGTTTGGGGAAGATGATGGAGCTACACCCCAAAATATTCAAGAAATGCCTGAAAGAAAGGATGGGGAGGCATCGAGAAACCTCTCTCGATGTGGGTCACCAGGAGGACACCCTTGTCCTCCTGCGGCACCGGCTCGACCTCCCCCGCCTTCGGACAGTGCCACCCGTCTTGTGGGATGATCCCCTCTGCGGCGAGGTCTTCCAGCCTCTTGGGCGAGATGAGCAAGGGGATCCAATCCTCTGTCGCACCCCCAGCCGATGTGTGATACGTCCATTTTGCATCATGTTTTCCTACTGTTATTTAAATTGTTTTTGTGCATAATAATGCTTTATGGAGTAATTCTAATGCCTTTTCTCTCATAATATGGAATGTTTACACAAAGAGGGAGAATACCAGCAGCTAGAATTCTGGACCTGAAAAAGCTACGTCAGAGATACCTATTCTGCACATCTCCAAATGAGCTGAAATTTTACGGAGAATTATTTTGGAATATTTAATAAATACTGGAGAAAAGAACCACCAGAGGGGGGCCACCTGGTGCCCACAAGACACCAGGGTGCGCCAGGCCCCCCAGGCGCGCCCTGGTGGGTGGTGGGCAGCCCAGAACACCTCCGGTGCCCATCTTCTGATATATTAGGTCTTTTGACCTAGAAAAAATAAGGAGAGGACTTTTGGAGCGGAGCACCGCCTTCTCGAGGCGGAACTTGGGCAGGAGCACTTTTGCCCTCCGGCAGAGCGATTCCGCCGAGGGAACTTCCCTCCCGGAGGGGGAAATCGAAGTCACCGTCATCACCAACAACCCTCTCATCTTTGGGAGGCCAATCCCCATCAACATCTTCAACAACACCATCTCATCTCAAACCCTAGTTCATCTCTTGTGTTCAATCTTTGTACCAGAACCTCAGATTAGTACCTGTGGGTGACTAGTAGTGTTGATTACATCTTGTAGTTGATTACTATATGGTTTATTTGGTGGAAGATTATATGTCCAGATCCATTATGCTATTTAATACCCCTCTGATCTTGAGCAGAAATATCATTTGTGAGTAGTTACTTTTGTTCTTGAGGTCACGGGAGAAGTCATGTTGCAAGTAATCATGTGAATTTGATATGTGTTCGATATTTTGATGATATGTATGTTGTGATTCCCTAGTGGTGTCATGTGAACGTCGACTACATGACACTTCACCATCTTTGGGCCTAAGGGAATGCATTGTGGAGTAGTTATTAGATGATGGGTTGCTAGAGTAACATAAGCTTAAACCCTAGTTTATGTGCTACTTTGTAAGGGACTGATTTGGATCCATATGTTTAATGATATGGTTAGATTTTATCTTAATAAGTTTCTCGTGGTTGTGGATGCTTGCGAGGGGGTTAATCATAAGTGGGACGCTTGTTCAAGTAATAACAACACCCAAACACCAGTCCACCCACATATCAAATTATCAAAGTAGTGAACGTGAATCAAACCAACAAGATGAAAGTGACTAGATGAAATTCCCGTGTGCCCTCAAGAACGCTTTGCTTATTATAAGAGATCATTTTGGCCTGTCCTTTGCTACAAAAAGGATTGTGCTACCTTGCTGCACTTTATTTAGCGTTACCATTACTTGCTCGTTACAAATTACCTTGCTATCAAACTACCTGTTACCGACAATTTCAGTTCTTGCAGAAATTACCTTGCTGAAAACTACTTGTCATTTCCTTCTGCTCCTCGTTGGGTTCGACACTCTTACTTATCGAAAGGACTATGATTGATCCCCTATACTTGTGGGTCATCAAGACTCTTTTCTGGCACCGTTGCCTGTGAGTGAAGCGCTCTTGGTAAGTGGAAATCGGTAAGGAAAAATTTATATTACGTGCTCAAATTTATTGTTACTTGTTACTATGGAAGATAATCCTTTAAGGCGTTTGTTTGGGGTATCTTCACCTCGACCAGAAACACAAAGAGTTGCCCCTCAACCTACTGCACCAACTGAAAATATTGGTTATGAAATTCCTTCGGGTATGATAAAACAACTGCTAGCTAATCCTTATGCAGGAGACGGAACTGAGCATCCCGATATGCATCTGATACATGTGGATGAAATTTGTGGATTGTTTAAGCTTGCAGGTTTACCCAGAGATGAAGTCAAGAAGAAGGTTTTCCCTTTATCTTTGAAGGGAAAATCATTTACATGGTATAGGCTATGTGATGATATGGGATCTTGGAACTGGAATCGATTGAAATTGGAATTTCACCAAAAAGTTTATCCTATGCATCTAGTTCATCGTGATCAGAATTATATATATAATTTTTGGCCTCATGAAGGAGAAAGTATTGCTCTAGGTTGGGGGAGGCTTAAGTTAATGTTATATTCTGCCGCAATGATGAGCTCTCGAGAGAAATTATTATTCAGAATTTTTATGCTCGGCTTTCTCGTGATGATCAATCCATGCTCGATACTTCTTGTACTGGTTCTTTTATGAAGAAGACTATTGAATTCAGGTAGGATCTTTTAGAAAGAATTAAACAAAACTCTGAAGATTGGGAACTCGACTAAGGTAAAGAGTCAGGTATTAAGCTTGAGTTTGATTGTGTTAAATCTTTTATGAATACCGATGCTTTTCACAAGTTTAGCGCTAAATATGGACTTAACTCTGAGATAGTAGCCTTTTTGTGAATCATTTGCTACTCATGTTGATCTCCCTAAGGATAAGTGGTTTAAATATCATCCCCCTATTAAATAAGAAATTAAAGAACCGGTTATAGCTAAGATGAAACTATTATTTACAATGTTGATCCAGTTGTGCCTACTGCTTATATTGAAAAACCACCTTTCCCTGTTAGAATAAAGGAACATGCTAAGGTATCAACCGTGGTTCGCAAAAGTAATATTAAAGCACCTAAACCCTCTGAACAAATTAAAGTAGAATCTAGTGTTGCTATGGTAAAAGATCTGTTGGTAGAAAATATTGATGGGCATGTTATTTATTTCTGTGATGAAGCTGCTAGAATTGCCAAACTCGATGAAAAAGATAAACATAGACCTATCATTGGCATGCCTGTTGTCTCAGTTAAAATAGGAGATCATTGCTATCATGGCTTATGTGACTTAGGTGCTAGTGTGAGTACTATTCCTTTTACCTTATACCAAGAAATTATGAATGATATAGCACTGATACGTCCATTTTGCATCATACTTTTATGTTGATATTTATTGCAATATGGGCTGTTATTTCACATTATGGTACAATACTTATGCCTTTTCTCTCTTATTTTACAAGGTTTACACAAAGAGGGAGAATGCTGGCAGCTGGAATTCTGGACCGGAAAGGAGCAAATCTGAGATACCTATTCTGCACAACTCCAAATGTCCTGAAACTTTACGGAGAATTGTTATGGGATATATAAAAAATATTTGGTGAAGAAACTACAGAAGGGGACCCACCAGGTGGCCACAAGCCTTGGGGCGCGCCCTACCCCCAGGGCGCGCCCCCAGGGCTTGTGGGCCCCCTGGCCATCGTCTGGTGCCCATCTTCTGCTATATGAAATGTTTTGACCTAGAAAAAATAAGGAGGAAGCTTTCGGGAGGAAGCGCCACCGTCTCGAGGCGGTACCTGGGCAGGAGCAATCTAGGGCTCCCGCAGAGCAATTCTGCTGGGGAAACTTCCCTCCGGGAGGGGGAAATCAAAGCCATCGTCATCGCCAACATCCTCTCATCGAGGGAGGGTCAATCTTCATCAACATCTTCACCAGCACCATCTCCTCTAAAACCCTAGTTCATCTCTTGTATTCAATCTTTGTCTCAAAACCTCAGATTGGTACCTATGGATTGCTAGTAGTGTTGATTACTCTTCGTAGTTGATGCTAGTTGGTTTATTTGGTGGAAGATCATATGTTTAGATCCTTAATGATTTTTAATACCCCTTTGATCTTGAACATGAACATGATTTGTGAGTAGTTACGTTTGTTCCTTAGGGCATGGGAGAAGTCTTGTTATAAGTAATCATGTGAATTTGGTATTCGTTCGATATTTTGATGAGATGTATGTTGTATTTCCTCTAGTGGTGTTATGTGAATGTCGACTACATGACACTTCACCATGATTTGGGCCTAGGGGAAGGAATTGGGAAATAATAAGTAGATGATGGGTTGCTAGAGAGACACAAGCTTAAACCCTAGTTTATGCGTTGCTTCGTAAGTGGTTGATTTGGATCCACATGTTTCATGCTATGGTTAGATTTATCTTAATTCTTCTTTCGTAGTTGCGGATGCTTGTGAGAGGGGTTAATCATAAGTGGGAGGATTGTCCAAGTAAGGACCGTACCAAGCACCGGTCCACCCACATATCAAATTATCAAAGTAACGAACACGAATCATATGAGCATGATGAAAACTAACTTGACGGTAATTCCCATGTGTCCTCGTGAGTGCTTTGCTTTATATAAGAGTTTGTCCAGGCTTATCCTTTGCTACAAAAAGTATTGGGCCAACTTTCTACACCTTTGCTAAACTTGTTACTTGTTACCCGTTACAAATTATCTTATCACCAAACTATCTGTTACCGATAATTTCAGTGCTTGCTGAAAAAGACCTTGCTGAAAACCGCTTGTCATTTTCTTCTGCTCCTCGTTGGGTTCGACACTCTTACTTATCAGAAGGACTACGATTGATCCCCTATACTTGTGGGTCATCAAGCACCTGCTGAAATAGAAGACATAGATGTTACTTTTAAACTTGCTAATAGAGACACCATCACGCCACTTGGGATTGTTAGAGATGTTGAAGTCTTGTGTGGGAAAATAAAATACCCTACTGATTTTCTAGTTCTTGGTTCCCCACAAGATGACTTTTGTCCCATAATTTTTGGTAGACCTTTCTTGAACACTGTCAATGCTAAGATAGATTGTGAGAAAGAAACTGTTAGTGTTAGTTTGGGTGATGTGTCTCATGACTTTAATTTCTCCAAGTTTCGTTGACAACCTCATAATAAAGAATCACCTAGTAAGGATGAAATAATTGGTCTTGCTTCTATTTCCGTACCTCCTACTGATCCACTAGAACAATATTTGCTAGACCATGAAAATGATATGCACTTGCCTGAAAGAAATGAAATAGATAAAATATTCTTTGAACAACAACCTCTCCTTAAACACAATTTGCCTATTGAAACTCTAGGAGGTCCTCCTCCACCTAAAGGTGATCCTGTGTTTGAATTAAAGCAATTGTCTGACACTTTAAAGTATGCTTATCTTGATGAGAAAAAGGTATATCATGTTATTATAAGTGCTAACCTTTGAGAATATGAAGAAGAAAGATTATTAAAAATTCTGAGGAAGCACTGCGCTGCTATTGGATATACTCTTGATGATCTTAAGGGCATTATTCCCACTCTATGTCAGCACAAGATTATTATGGAACCTGATGCTAAACCCGTTGTTGATCACCAATGACAATTGAATCCTAAGATGAAAGAAGTGGTAAGATCTGAAATACTAAAGCTTCTAGAAGCAGTTATAATCTATCCCATAGCTGATAGTAGATGGGTAAGTCATGTTCATTGTGTCCCTAAGAAGGGAGGTATTATTGTTGTTCCTAATGATAAAAATGAACTTATCCCACAAAGAATTGTTACTGGCTATAGAATGGTAATTGATTTTAGAAAATTAAATAAAGCTACTAGAAAAGATTGATACGTCTCCAACGCATCTATAATTTTTTATTGTTCCATGCTATTATATTATCTGTTTTGGATGTTTTATATGCATCAATATGATATTTTATATTATTTTTGGGACTAACTTATTAACCTAGAGCCCAGTGCCAGTTTCTATTTTTTCCTTGTTTTTGAGTTTTACAGAAAAGGAATATCAAACGGAGTCCAAACGGAATAAAACTTTACGATGATCTTTCTTGGACCAGAAGACATCCACGGAGCTTGGAGAGGGGGCCAGAAGAGTCCCGAGGGCACCACAAGCCCTCAGACCGCGCCCTAGGGAGGGGGCGCCTCCCTGGCTTGTGGGCCACCCGGGAGTCCTCCAACCCTAATTCTTGGCCAATAAATTCCCAAATATTCCCAAACGACCAGAAGCGTCCACCAAAATACTTTTCCGCCGCTGCAAGCCTCTGTTCCCATGAGATCCCATCTTGGGGCCTTTTTTGGCACCCTGCCGGAGGGGGATTCGATCACGAAGGGCCTCTACATCAACCTTGCTGCCCTTCTGATGAAGCGTGAGTAGTTTACCACAGACCTACGGGTCCATAGCTAGTAGCTAGATGGCTTCTTCTCTCTCTTTGATCTTCAATACAATGTTCTCCTCGATGTTCTTGGAGATCTATCCAATGTAATATTCTTTTGCGGTGTGTTTATCCAGATCCGATGAATTGTGGATTTATGATTAGATTATCTATGAATATTATTTGAGTCTTCTCTGAACTCTTTTATGCATGATTTAATATCTTTGTATTTCTCTTTGAATTATCGGTTTGGTTTGGCCAACTAGATTGGTTTTTCTTGCAATGGGAGAGGTGCTTAGTTTTGGGTTCAATCTTGCGGTATCCTCACCCAGTGACATAGTAGGGGTAGCAAGTCACGTATTTGTATTGTTGCCATCAAGGGTAAAAAGATGGGGTTTTCATCATATTGCTTGAGTTTAACCCTCTACATCATGTCATCTTACTTAAAGCGTTGCTCTGTTCTTATGAACTTGATACTCTAGATGCAGGCATGAGTCGGTCGATGTGTGGAGTAATAGTAGTAGATGCAGAATCGTTTCGGTCTACTTGACACGGACGTGATGCCTATATTCATAATCATTGCCTTGGATATCGTCATAACTTTGCACTTTTCTATCAATTGCTCAACAGTAATTTGTTCACCCACCGTATTATTTTCTTTCAAGAGAGAAGCCTCTAGTGAAACCTATGGCCCCCGGGTCTATTTTCCATCATATATTTTAAGATCTATAAACCAAAAAACCCAAAAAATACCTCATTGCAATTTATTTGTTTTTACTTTGTTTTACGTTTTAGTAATCTTTTATAGCTATCTCTATTAGATCTCATTCTTGTTCGAGACCGTGAAGGGATTGACAACCCCTTTTTCATGTTGAGTGCAAGTGTTTGTTAGTTTGTGCAGGTGCATAGATTGGAGACTTGCTTGTGCCTCCTACTGGATTGATACCTTGGTTCTTAACTGTGGGAAATACTTATCTCTACTTTGCTGCATCACCCTTTCCTCTTCAAGAGAAAAATCAACGCAAGCTCAAGAAGTAGCAAAGATCATTACCCTCTGCCTTTTATTGATCAAATGCTAGATAGATTATCTAAGTACACACACTTTTGTTTTCTTGATGGATATTCTGGTTTATCTCAAATACCTGTTTCACAACCTAATCAAGATAAAACCACTTTTACTTGCCCTTTCGAAAGTTATGCTTATAGACGTATGCCCTTTTGTTTATGTAAAGCACCTGCTACTTTTCAAAGATGTATGACCGCTATATTCTCTGATTTTTGTGAAAAGATTGTTGAGGTTTTCATGGATGATTTTTCCATTTACGAAACTTCTTTTGATGATTGCTTAAGCAACCATGATCAAGTTTTGCATAGATGTGAACAAACTAATCTTGTTTTGAATTGGGAGAAGTGCCACTTTATGGTTAATGAAGGCATTGTCTTGGGGCATAAAATCTCCGAACGAGGTATTGAGGTGGATAAAGCTAAAGTTGATGCAATTGAGAAAATGCCATGTCCTAAAGACATTAAAGGTATTCATAGTTTCCTTCGTCAGGCTAGTTTTTATAGGAGGTTCATTAGAGACTTATCTAAAATTTCTAGGCCTCTCACCAATCTTTTACAAAAGGATGTTCCATTTGTTTTTTATGATGATTGTGTAGAAGCCTTTGAAACACTTAAGAAAGCCTTAACTTCTGCACCTATTGTTCAACCTCCTGATTGGAACCTGCCTTTTGAAATTATGTGTGATGCTAGTGATTATGCTGTTGGTGTTGTTCTAGGACAAAGAGTTGATAAGAAATTAAATGTTATCCATTATGCTAGCAAAACTCTAGACAGTGCCCAAAGTAATTATGCTACTACTGAGAAAGATTTTTTAGCAGTTGTGTTTGCTTGTGACAAATTCAGATCTTACATTGTTGATTCCAAATTGATTGTTCACACTGATCATGCTGCTATAAAATATCTTATGAAAAAGAAAGATGATAAACCTAGACTCATTAGGTGGGTTCTCTTGCTACAAGAATTTGACTTACACATCACTGATAGGAAAGGAGCTGAGAACCCCGTAGCTGATAACTTGTCTAGGTTAGAAAATATTCTTGAGGACCCACTACCTATTGATGATAGCTTTCCTGATGAACAACTAGCTATAATAAATGCTTCCCATAACACTCCTTGGTATGCTGACTATGCTAATTATATTGTTGCTA
Organism: Thinopyrum elongatum; assembly: GCA_011799875.1. NCBI lineage: Eukaryota > Viridiplantae > Streptophyta > Magnoliopsida > Poales > Poaceae > Thinopyrum > Thinopyrum elongatum. Next base: position 343,069,087 of record CM022297.1, on the reverse strand, counting down.
AATTTATACCACCTAGTTTCACATACCAACAAAAGAAAAAATTCTTCTATGACTTAAGGCATTACTTTTGAGATGACCCACATCTTTATAAAGAGGGAGTAGATGGTATTATTAGACGTTGTGTACCTGAGCATGAACAGGAACAAATCCTACGGAAATGTCACTCCGAAGCCTATGGAGGACATCATTTATAGGAGATAGAACTGTGCATACGGTATTACAATTTGGTTTTTATTGGCGTACTCTTTTCAAAGATGCCCGTAAGTTTGTCTTGTCTTGTGATGAATGTCAAAGAATTGGTAATATTGGTACGCGTCAGGAAAGGCCTATGAATTATTCACTTGTTGTTGAACCATTTGATGTTTGGGGTTTTGATTATATGGGACCTTTTCCTTCCTCTAATGGGTATACACATATTTTGGTTGTTGTTGATTACATTACTAAGTGGGTAGAAGCTATTCCAACTAGTAGTGCTGATCATAACACCTCCATTAAAATGCATAAAGAAGTTATTTTCCCAAGGTTTGAAGTCCCTAGATATTTAATGACTAATGGTGGTTCACACTTTGTTCATGGTGTTTTCCGTAAAATGCTTGCTAAATATGATGTTAACCATAGAATTGCATCACCCTATCATCCTCAATCTAGTGGTCAAGTTAAACTAATTAGCAATAGAGAAATAAAATTAATATTACAAAAAACTGCCAATAGGTCCCGAAAGAATTGGTCTAATAAACTTGATGATGCACTTTGGGCCTACAGAACAGCTTATAAAAATCCTATGGGTATGTCTCCATATAAAATGGTTTATGGAAAAGCTTGTCATTTGCCTCTTGAGTTAGAACATAAAGAATATTGGGCAATTAAAGAACTCAATTATGATTTCAAACTTGCTGGTGAAAAGAGGTTATTTGATATTAGCTCACTAGATGAATGGAGAACCCAAGATTATGAAAATGCCAAGTTATTTAAAGAAAAAGTTAAAATATGGAATGACAAAAGAATCCAAAAGCGGGAATTCAAAGTGGGTGAATATGTTTTTTTGTACAACTCTCGTTTTAGATTTTTTGCCGGAAAACTTCTTTCCAAATGGGAAGGACCATATATCATCGAAGAAGTCTATCGTTTCGGAGCTATCAAGATTAACAATGCCGAAGGTACTAATCCGAAGGTGGTCAATGGACAAAGAATTAAGCACTATATCTTAGGTACGCCTATTAATGTTGAAAGCAATATTATCCAAACCATGACACCGGAGGAACACATAAAAGAAACCTTCCAGAACACTCCAGAACCCTGAAAAGGAAGAGGAACGTGATACGGTAAGTAAACGGACTCCAAAAAATCCGCAAAAATATTTTCTGTCAGTTTTGGAATATTAGAAAAAATAAGAAAATAAGAAACAACCGGGAAGGCAACCCAAGTGCCCACAAGAGACCAGGGTGTGCCTGCCCTCCATGGCGCGCCCTGGTGGGTGGTGGACCCCTCTGGCACCTTCCTGACTCCGTTTTCCTTCCTTTTGCTTGTTTCCCAAGATAAAAATCTTTATATACTCCCGGAAGATTTGACCACCGTATCATGGAGAAATCCTCTATTCTTGTTTCGTGTTGTTTCTCTATCAGATCCATCAAGCCAGGCATCATGTCTTCTCCCTCCTCTAATAACGTAGAAGAAGATGCTTGGCTGATGAAGATATGGAACTAAAAAGAGAGGGACTGAAAGAAGCCATCAAGGAGGACAAGGGCAAGGAAGCCACGGGAGATCAAGCTCAAGTAGGAGGGCAGGCCATGCTAACAGAAGGAGAAAAAGAGGAAGATATCCTCCAACCATACTACAATCATCTCACCCCTACTGAAATAGAAGCCTTTAGGGCCTTCGAAATGGTTGGTGTTCAAAATAAATATCTTACTCGTGAAAATATTCTGTTGCAAGAGCAAATCATCGCCCTCCGGAGCATCATTCGTAGATTGGAGCACCTATTGAGCCTTAAGTGTGACGCTACTACCTCATCACCACCACCATCATCATCGTCCCCACCAAAGGAGACTTGAGTACACGGGTATGGGCACTCCCCTTGGCTTTTGCCAAGCTTGGGGGAGATGCCCCGGTATCGTATCACCATCACTTTTATTACCTTTACCTATCTTAGTTCAATCCTTAGCTATTTCGTGATTTAGTTGATAAAAGTTTAGTATGATCTATTTTCGAGTGTTAGTTTCATGATCTATCTATCTATGTAATCGAGTGAGAGTTATATAATAAAGTTTAGTTTGAGCTTTTCTTCTTTACTTTTATGTTTCAATCAAAATAAAGGAAAATAATGAAAAATATCATATGCTAATCTTATGCTAAGTAATGACATCACATAAGAAAAAGTATAAGTGGTAAAATTTGTTGGAGTTGACAAACATAGCATTTGTCAATGATGCAATTCATGAAAGAATTAATAAGGGAAGAGAAGATTCACATGCAAATACATTATCTTGGACATCTTTTATGATTGTGAGCCCCCATTAAATATTATATGCCAAAACGATTGACATTGGACAAGGAAGACAACATAATGATTTATGTTTGTTCATATTCACATAGAAGTTATATTGTCATAGAACCTTCAACATGTGGTGCTTGCTCCATATCTTTGCTAGCCAAAATCTGCACTAAGTAGAGATACTACTTGTGCATCCAAAAACCTTAAACCCAAACTCATGTTTTGAGAGTCCACCATACCAACATATGGATTGAGTAAGGTCCTTCAAGTAAGTTATCATTGGTGCAATAAGGCAATAAAAATTGCTTCTAAATGTGTTTGATCATTTAGTGTAAGAGAAATTAAGCGTTGTACGAACTTGTTATGGCAAAGTAATAAAAGCGACAGACTGCATAATAAAGGTTGCTATCAAAAGGGGAAATACAACGTATTAATGACCAAGGGTATCCATATCATGGTATGTAGATACAAGAGGGCAGAGGCATTGATGCGGGTAGGATGCGTGTCTGCTTTCCTATTGTTTGAAGGAGTAGATACATTCATTTCCTTTTGCCAGAGTGAGAGTGAGAGTTGTGTGGGATGTTGACAATCACTATCTCGTCTAGTGACGAGTGCTAACCTTACATGAATCATGCCAAGCACAGAAGAAAAAGAGGGGCTGGGCTGGTCTTAACTGAAAGTGACGTTCTTTTGCATTAAGAGATTGTGCATACAAAACCAAAAAGCGCATGACAACCTCTACTTCCCTCTACGAAGGGCCTATCTTTTATTAGGGGATCTATCATAGTCCTTTCGATAAGTAAGAGTGTCGAACCCAACGAGGAGCAGAAGGAAATGACAAGCGGTTTTTAGTAAGGTATTCTCTGCAAGCACTGAAATTATCGGTAACAGATAGTTTTGTGATAAGATAATTCATAACGGGTAACAAGTAACAAGTGTAACAAAGGTGCAGCAAGGTGGCCCAATCCTTTTTTTAGTAAAGGACAAGCCTGGACGAACTCTTATATAAAGCAAAGCGCTCCCGAGGACACATGGGAATTGTTGTCAAATTAGTTTTCATCATGCTCATATGATTCGCGTTCGTTACTTTGATAATTTGATATGTGGGTGGACCGGTGCTTGGGTGTTGTCCTTACTTGGACAAGCCTCCCACTTATGATTAACCCCTCTCGCAAGCATCTGCAACTACGAAAGAAGAATTAAGATAAATCTAACCATAGCATGAAACATGTGGATCCAAATCAGCCCCTTACGAAGCAACTCATAAACTAGGGTTTAAGCTTCTGTCACTCTAGCAACCCATCATCTACTTATTACTTCCCAATGCCTTCCCCTCGGCCCAAATCATGGTGAAGTGTCATGTAGTCGACGTTCACATAACACCAATAGAGGAAAGACAACATACATCTCATCAACATATCGAACGAATACCAAATTCACATGATTACTTATAGCAAGACTTCTCCCATGTCCTCAGGAACAAACGTAACTACTCACAAAGCATATTCATGTTCATAATCAGAGGGGTAATAAATATCATCAAGGATCTGAACATATGATCTTCCACCGAATAAACCAACTAGCATCAACTACAAGGAGTAATCAACACTACTAGCAACCCACAGGTACCAATCTGAGGTTTTGAGACAAAGATCGGATACAAGAGATGAACTAGGGTTTGGAGAGGAGATGGTGTTGGTGAAGATGTTGATGGAGATTGACCCCCTCTCGATGAGAGGATCGTTGGTGATGACTATGGCTTCGATTTCCCCCTCCCAGAGGGAAGTTTCCCCGGCAGAACAGCTCCGCTGGAGCCCTAGATTGCTTCTGCCCAGCTTCCGCCTTAAGACGGCGGCGCTTTGTCCTGAAAGCTTCCTTATGATTTTTTCCAGGTCAAAACCCTCAATATAGCAGAAGATGGGCACCGGAGACCTGCCAGGGGGCCCACAAGCCCTAGGGCGCGCCCAGGGGGTAGGGCGCGCCCCCCAGGCTTGTGGCCACCTGGTGGCTCCCCTCTGGTATTTTCTTCGCCCAATATTTTTTATATATTCCAAAATAATTCTCCGTAAATTTTCAGGACTTTTGGAGTTGTGCAGAATAGGTCTCTTAGATTTGCTCGTTTCCGGTCCAGAATTCCACCTGCCGGCATTCTCCCTCTTTGTGTAAACCTTGTAAAATAAGAGAGAAAAGGCATAAGTATTGTACCATAATGTGTAATAACAGCCCATAATGCAATAAATATCAATATAAAAGCATGATACAAAATGGACGTATCAACTCCCCCAAGCTTAGACCTCGCTTGTCCTCAAGCGGAAACTGAAATCGATAATCATGTCCACATGTTTAGAGATAGAGGTGTCGATAAAATAAAATACGGACATGAAGGCATCATGATCATCTTTAGAACAGCAACATATATTGTCATATAATTTCTTATGCTAAAGTAACAATTCATTCACAAGGTAAAATATGAAACAAGAACTTTATTGAAAACCAACAAACCATGATATAGGTCATTGAAACCATTGCAATTTATCATAACATCGGAAAGAGTCAATGTAAGAGCTTTTCAGCAAGCTCACATACTCAACTATCATTTAGTCTTTCATAATTGCTAACAATCATGCGATACTTATGAGATCAAAGTTTCAATCGGACACAGAGAAAGATAGGGGCTTATAACTTCGCCTCCCAACCTTTTACCTCAAGGGTAATGTCAACAATAATAGTTTATGAATATCTACATCCGAGTGGATATATATAACTGGATCTTCCCCAACATATAGTGCTTGCCAAAAAGAAAAATTGTAAAAAGAATAGGTGATGATAACCATGACTCTTGCATAAAGGTAGAAGGTAAATAAAAGATAGGCCCTTCGTAGAGGGAAGCAGAGGTTGTCATGCGCTTTTATGGTCGGATGCACAAAATCTTAATGCGAAAGAACGTCACTTTATATTGCCGCTTGTGATAAAGAACTTTATTATGCAGTCCGTCGCTTTTATTTCTTCCATATCACAAGTTCGTATAAAGCTTATTTTCCTCACACTAAAAGATGATACATATTTAGAGAGCAATTTTTATTGCTTGCACCGATGACAACTTACTTGAAGGATCTTACTCAATCCATAGGTAGGTATGGTGGACTCTCATGGCAAAACTGGGTTCAGGGATTTTGGAGGCACAAGTAGTATCTCTACTTGGTGTAAAAGATTTGGCTAGCATGGGATGAGAAGCAAGCTGAACATGTTGGAGGATCCATGACAATATAACTTCTATTCGGATATAAAGAAACATAACCCATTATGTTGTCTTCCTTGTCCAACATCAACCTTTTAGCATATAATATTTTAATGAGTGCTCACAATCATAAAAGATGTCCAAGATAGTGTATTTATATGTGAGACCTCTCTTTCTTTATTACTTCCTATTAATTGCAACAATAACCAAAACTATGTTTGTCAACTCCCAACAAATTTCATGCGACATACTTCTTATATGTGAAGTCGTCACTCCCCGTAAGATCATTATACAATCTTTTTATTTATTTTATTCTTTATTTCTTTTACTCAAGATCATAGCAAGAAAGCAAAGCTCTCAACTCAAAACTAATCTTTATTATATAACTCTCGGACTCGATTACATAGAGGGAACACAAAGCAAAACTCAAAGCTAGATCATACTAAAACTTTATTCTATGAAACCGAGATATAACCAAAAGGATCAAACTAAGAAAAAGATAAAGGTAAAGATGTGATGGTGATACGATACCGGGGCACCTCCCCCAAGTTTGGTAGTTGCCAAGGGGAGTGCCCATACCCATGTTTTTAGGTCTCTTTTTTCGGAGGTGGTGAAGGTGTGGATGATGTATTCTTCTTCTCCAGCTTCCGTCTGAGGCTAAAATTTTCCTCCCTTAGATCCTCATTCTCGAGCTCGAGTCTCATTATCTTTTTGCATAATGCCGCCTTGCTGTCCTACAAAAAATGTGGTGGGATAGATTGGACCTTAGGAAGGCTTGACTTCTTGAATTCCACATGCATATCGCCAGGTTGAGGTAGTGGATCTTCATCTTCGTTAGAACTATCGTCCATTGTTCTCTCCATGTCAGAGTATTCCTCCTCCTCCGTATTCCAGCCGTAATGCTCCACCTCCCCATAGGCCTTTGGGTTAGCGATCAAATCAGCGACATAGCTCTCTCCCTCTGAATCTTGACGACATATTTTCAGATCTGCCAGGAAAACATCACGAAACAAGAACAAAGGATTTTGCCGTGGTACGGTGGTCAAAACCTTCGGGAGATTATATAATGAATTTTTACCGACCAAAAGGAGTGTACTACAAGAAAACAGAGTCCGGAGGGCACATGAGGTGGCCACAAGCCTGGTAGGCGTGCCCAGGGGGGTAGGGCGCGCGCCCAGGGCTTGTCGCCTCCTCGTGCGCTTTTCGGACTACTTTTTATTTTCCTAATTTTTTAAATATTCCAAAACGGAGTAAAATTGCAATTGGAAAAGTTTTGGAGTCGTTTTACTTACCGTACCACGTACCTATTCCTTTTCGTAGTCTGAAACGTTCTGGTAGATATCCCTTATGTACTCCTCTGGTGTTATGGTATTAATAATATTGGTTTCAACATTTATTGGAGTACCTGAGATATAATGTTTGATTCTTTGCCCATTTACCACCTTCAGGTTAGTGCCTTCGGCGTTGTTGATCTTGATGGCACCGGAACGATAAACTTCCTCGATAATGTAAGGCCCTTCCCATTTAGAGAGAAACTTTCCTGCAAAAAATCTTAAACGAGAATTGTATAGCAAGACATGGTCACCTACATTAAATTCACGCTTTTGTATCCTTTTATCATGCCATCTTTTAACTTTCTCTTAAACAATTTGGCATTCTCGTAGGCTTGGGTTCTCCATTCATCAAGTGAGCTAATGTTAAATAACCTCTTCTCACCGGCAAGTTTGAAATCATAGTTGAGCTCTTTAATTGCCCAATAAGATTTATGTTCTAGTTTGAGAGGTAAGTGACATGCTTTTCCATAAACCATTTTATATGGAGACATACCCATAGGGTTCTTATAAGCAGTTCTATAACCCCATAATGCATCATCAAGTTTCTTGGACCAATTCTTTCTGGATCTATTAACAGTCTTTTGCAAAATCAACTTTATTTCTCGGTTACTTAATTCAACTTGTCCACTGGACTAAGGGTGATATGGAGATGCAATTCTATGGTTAACATCATATTTAGCAAGCAATTTGCAGAAAGCACCATGAATAAAGTGTGAACCACCATCAGTCATTAAATATCTAGGGACTCCAAACCTCGGGAAAATAACTTCTTTAAGCATTTTAATGGGGGTGTTATGATCAACACTACTAGTTGGAATAGCTTCTACCCACTTAGTAACATAATCAACAGCAACCAAAATATGTGTATACCCATTAGAGGAAGGAAAATGTCACGTATAATGAAATCCCCAAACGTCAAATGGTTCAATAACAAGTGAATAATTCATAGGCATTTCGTGACGTCTACTAATATTACCAATTCTTTGACACTCATCACAAGACAAGACAAACTTACGAGCATCCTTAAAAAGAGTAGGCCAATAAAAACTAGATTGTAATACCTTGTGTGCATTTCTATCTCCAGCGTGACACTTGCTTAGGATATGTTCCTGTTCATACTCAGGTACACAACGTCTAATAACACCATCTACTTTTTCTTTATAAATCAAAGAAAAACTTTTTCTTTTGCTGGTATGTGAAACTAGGTGGTAAAAATTTAACAACAATATAATTGCATAATCAGCATACCATGGAGCACTACAAGAAGCATTTATGATAACTAATTGTTCATCAGGAAAGCTATCATCAATAGGTAGTGGGTCATCAAGAACATTTTCTAAACAAGACAAGTTGTATGCTATGGGGTTCTCAGCTCCCTTTCTATCAATAATATGTAAATCAAATTCTTGCAGCAAGAGAACCCATCTAATAAGTCTAGGTTTAGCATTCTTCTTTTCCATAATGTATTTAATAGCAACATGATCGTGTGAAACGTTACTTTGGAATCAACAATATAAGATCTGAACTTATCACAAGCAAATACAAGTGCTAAAAATTATTTCTCAGTTGTAGCATAATTTGTTTGAGCACTATCTAGAGTTTTACTAGAATAATGGATAACATTTAATTTCTTATCAACTCTTTGTCCTAGAACAGCACCAACAGCATAATCACTAGCATCACACATAATTTCAAAGGGTAGGTTCCAATCAGGTGGTTGAACAATAGGTGCAAAAATCAAGGTGTTCACACACGAACATTTCACCGTGTACCTCCACCGCCGAGGGTGATGCACCGCAGCTCATGTCGAAGGAGACCAGTCTGGAAGCGCGGTACGCAAGCAGTCCGGCAGGCGCTTTTGAAGACCTGAAACCCCACACGCCCGGGAGGGACCCTGTCAGGGCGCGCGGCGGCTATGGGCTGCCCTAGGTCGACCTGATCGCCCCTAGGGTCTCGAGGTTCACCGCCCTGCAATAAAGAAGAACGAACGAAGAACGAGGAAGAAGAAGAACAAGGGAGAAGGAAAAGTAAAGGTAAAAGATGTAGATAGATTTGTTCGATTGTGTGTTGTTCAATCGGCCGTCACCCCAAACATATATAAGAGGCGGCTGGACTTCCCGTACAAGTAAAGGATTCATCTAGGCTTTCCTTTCAAGAATATTACATCAATTCATGTCCTAAAAAATCCTAGTTCTAGTCCAACTCGGATTTGGCTCGGATCTGTCTCATACTTCTGTCCTGCTTCTTACGTGGGCTATAGAAATCGCATACTAACTCGGATAGAGTCGAGTTAAACATCAAACTTGTCCACCTCGATGAGCTGCATAATACAACACGGGCCTCTTCTCCTTTTAAGGCAGTCTTTATGACTTTTAGGGCCCATCTTTAACTGTGGGTCGGATTCAATTGTGCAGTTTTCTGAACTGTCCGAGTCTTGTAACAACTTTGCAGGCTGTATACTATCTCCGATGATGATGACTCCAAAAGCAAAGTTGACCGTTTCGACGATATGCACAACTTCTGTGTAGAACACTTTTCCATCCGAGGTCGTCTGAATAATCTTTCGAGCCCATCTCTAACTTCTGGTCGGATTGACTTTGACAGCAAGCTTTCCACGCCGGCAAGGTTTCCACCCCGGCAAGCTTTCCACCCCGGCAAGATTTCCAACCCGGCAAGCTTTCCACGCCGGCAAGTTTTCCACCCCGGCAAGCTTTCCATCCCGGCAAGCTTTCCACCCCGGCAAGCTTTCACACCGGCAAGGTTTCCACCCCGGCAAGCTTTCACACTGGCAAGGTTTCCACCCCGGCAAGGTTTTCACCCCGGCAAGCTTTCACACCAGCAAGCTTCCACGCCGGCAAGCTTTTCCTTTTGCTGGCAAGCTTTTTACTCGGATTTCTCGACTGAAAATATAGCCTGATCTTGATTTGCCTCTCCAGGTCGCATACGACCTCGGATTGAGACGATTTATATATGAAAATCGATCGGCTCGACGAGACGAAGACAATCCATGTAGAGTACTCCTTCATCCAAGGTTGTCTTGAAGGCGTAACCAGCCGAAAAGCACTCAGAACACTTAATTCTGCCACTTGGAGCACAGTTTCGGCCCCTAAGATGGGGTTGGACGATGATAACTTAAACATCAAAATTGTTCCACTCGGCGACGTGAAACTTTTCACGCTGAAAACCCTTTCAATCGAGACCATCTCATTTTCTTTTTATGCCGTGCCAAAATCTGATGTCAACACATGCCCCCCTGTTTTCTGGCAGAGCTTGCGTGCCAGAAAATACTTTGCCTAGGGCAATGTTTAAGCACGATGTCAACACTCCACCGGCTGTGCATGCTAAGGACGACAATTATTATCGGCCATATGCTCAGGTACTCCTTGGGAATATTAGAACCGTTCGACGATACACCGTTCTGGTTGCCGAACGATTATGGCCATGCACCTCAAAGGAATACCGTCAACTATTCGGCAACACAAATCATCAAAGATCAAACTGTATATTAAGCCATGTGCCGAATAATCTTGCTTCACTTGGATCCTGCAAATGACTGACACTCGGATTTCTTCCAGTTAGCTTCCTGAATAGCACTAGATCCTTCATTACTGGCTGAATCGACTAACGAGTCGGTCACATGTAGTTTTCCTGGCCCATTCAAAGATGAGTCAGCCGTATTTTCCTCACAAGCCGAGTGAATAAATAAGTCGTCCATATGTGAATTGGCTACACCAAGCATCAAGCTGTTCAGATGTGAAAAACACGCCTCTTGTTGGATCAACCCCATCTGAAGTTATTTGAACAGTTCTGATAGGTCCATCTTCAGTTTTATCGATATTACCCGAGTGATGATCCACTCAGATTCTGCTGAGATAGTATCTAAATGCTTGTTGCACCAACATGACGAATTCTCAGGACGATAAACAAAATATCGGCCATGTGTCCTCATCTCAAAGGATCTGGGGAACCTTCCCACCAAAGTGTGAATAGCCGAAATAAACTAGATATTTCAGCTGTGGAAAAATTGTTGGGCACAAACTCTGATGGCATGGTTGAAGAACATGGATGATGCGCCGTGTGGAGTCTCCCATAGTGACACGAAAGCTGTCGGCTTCGCCTGCTGGTTTCACGCTTGTCCTCCTTTACTCTTGTCAGCCTCGCAACAAAAGCTGGCACATCACTCCCTTCTCGAGGGCTACCCTTGGGAACCCACGCCATATTCCTCTTCTCTAGCTCTTCGGCTTGAGTCGCTTCAACTGTCTCTCTTGCCAATGTGATAAGCCGAGTGAGCATCCCAACTGTGATTTTGTTTTATGCACTGGTAATTCTTTCCTGGCTTGGGGCACCTCCGGCTTGGCCTGTTGAAATTCGGCAATTGGATCCTTGAAAATTACACGCTTCATGTCCTTGCCTTTAGTAGCCAACATAGACTCGGCTAAATTTTTGTCATCCGGAGTCGGGATCTGAAACAGCACACTTGCGGCCATCCTTTTTCACTCGGTATACTTGCTTGACCGCATCCATCTTTTCCGCCGAGCTCCGGACCGATTCTTTTTTGTTGAGCCGGTCATTAACATATGGATGTTGATCAAACGATGTTCCTCTTGGAGCTGCGTAATTTTTGCGAGGCGGTCTAGAATAAAATAGATGGTGTGCCCTCGATTTATACCTGTCCCATGATTGATATGAATAATAGTCAGCATGAGAAGGTACGTATGACATCGGCATTGGTGACTCAAAAGGAGGATACGGAGTCAACTTCTTCCTTCGCCAATCCTGGTGTTCAGTTTTATTCTTTGGGGGTGACTTCGATGCCTTTGTTTCACTCGGCCGATAAGCACTCTTCTCCTCAATTAACTTCTGATATTTTTCCAATAACTGCGTGAAAGTGACTTTCGGCTTTTTACCTTTGTGCTTACCATGGCCTTTTCTTTCTTTTGTTGTGTGTGCATCGGTCTTTGAATTTTCTTGTTGCCCCCAAGTGCTAAACGTGTCAGTTGTAGCTTTGATGCAATTCCCGTCTTCAATATTGTTGCTGATACACTCTTGAATGATTACCTCGCTTGAAGATTTGATCACATCATCATTAGCATATACCAGTCCATCTTTGGATGAGCCGGCTTGAGGTAGCCGAGTCAATACTTGATCACCATCAAGACCAATCTGAGTCGACTAGCCGTATGCTTGTGCCTCAACGACGTCCAATCGTCCTTTGTTGGCCGATTGTGTGTCTCGATAAATCACATTGTTGTCTTTAACATTGTGTTCAAATGAACATTGCATTTGTTCTTGTCTTGACAGCTCGACATCATGATCAATTATAATAATAGGATTAGTCAGTGATGCACCGACGACATGATCACCTATGCTCGGACTGAAGGTACACTGCTCATCCATTAACTGATACTGTGACACCGGCTCTGAAACAAAACAACCGAGTGGTGATGGCTTAACGTCATCCGACTCGGCTATACATTGATTTTCGTCTGCCTTTCTCGATGCTCTTGAATCGGCTATCTCGGAGGACTTTGGACCTGGCTTTATGTTTCTGCAACAAAAATAATTACAGAATATACGTCTCATCTGAGACCAAATGTTAGCCCGGCATAAAACAAACAAAGTTGTCCATATGAATATAATGTTTAGCCGACATGACGGGAACAACTTTGGTTGTGATAAGTTGTCACTATTAGCTTCTGTGAATGATGCCGTGTGTTGATCAGCATGATTAGTGACAAGATTATTCCAAACAAACAGATTACTCATCTCGATTGGTCTTTCAAAATTAATTAGAATCTTGCTAACGGGTGGATCAACAATATGATTTTGACCGAATCGAAAATTGAGTAAACTGTCAGCCAAGTGTACCTTTGTGAAGACGTTGGGAGGAGAAGGTGGTTGCATAACTGGAACAATATCTTGCTCCACTTCTAAATAATTCTCCAATGCCCTTTCCTCTTCTTCTAGATCTCGTGTCTCATCACTTGGATTTCCTGTGTAGATTTCACTCGGACCATCCGAATGGATTCCACTCGGACGCTCTTTGTCAGCTGAACCTTGCTTAGCTACATGTTCTTGTTCTTGATGTTCATCGTTAACCGAACTGTGTTCGGTCATATTATTTTGTTCTTGATGTTCATCAATTTCTTTAGCACAAAACTCATAGGGCAGCATGTAAGCTCCCTCACATCCAGAAAAATCGAGCACAGCCAATTTGCTGCATTTGTCGTTCCTTTGCTCGGTGAAGCTTGCATCATCTGTTTTGGTACACTTGACAATAACTGGCTCGATGCACTCGACATTAGCCGGTGATGCACTTGGATGACTCAATGCACTCGGCTGACTTGATGCACTCGGCCTTAACTGGCTCGATGCACTCGGTTGGCTCGATGCACTCGATATTGACTCTATGCACTTGACCTTGGCCATCTCGGTGCTCAATCCGGTTTCGACTGAATCCATCATTGTCTTGGCTTTAAAGGAATCGTTCGAATCGGCTGTAGACGACTTGCTCATATTTGACTCGGTTTCAACCGAATCAACCGGATTAGCCGAGTGAATCCTTTTTTGTTGTTCGGCTTGCATAGCTTCTGTTTTATCTTGCCTCAACATCGTGGAAGGGCTAACATGGTTGCTGCATAGAGAAAAGGACTTGACGTATTCTTGCAAATCTTCCTCCTCACGCTTCTTCTTGAGCGCTTCATCAGCTCGTTGATATTCTGCTGGTAACTCCTCAAAAGTTGGTGTGACAAAATTGTTGACGCAATTCCCTGTGAGCTTTGGCTTGATCTTGTCCATTCGGGCGACATCTTTTTCGTTAGATTCGGCCCTACTCGGATCTGCTTGCCCCCCAATACTATTAGGATCTTTTGGCAATGAGTCAATGCTGCCGAAGTTTTGCAATTGTATAGGAGGTGCATAACATCCTACAATGATAGATGAAGACGTATGTACTGTTGTTGAACCATATTTCCTCTCACCAATTTGGTCAATTGGCAACATGTCGTCTTCTTGCAAAACCCTAGCTCTTATTGCCTCATAATCAGGAACCAACCCTTTATCATGTTGCTCAAGGCAAAGAGCGCTAATCTTCTTGTTTTGCGCTAAGGTTTTTACTGCAGCCAAAGCCACCTCATCTCCTGCAATATTAGGCACATACACTCCTGTAGAATCTCCATTTACTCGGCCATAGCCATGAAGGTGAGCCAAGTCATGAATATTTTTATTTGCGTATGTTGCTGAGCAATTAATCTCACAAGGTGTAATATATGATGATTGAGAATAACCGGCCAAATAGCTAGTAGAAGCATGGCCGATTCCCTCATTCATCGGCATGTTTGGGGACAGATCCGCATATCGCGAGTCGGTTGCCGATGAATAAAATTTTGAGACATCCTCTTGCACATGAGGTCTCCCAAATTGATCACTCAGAACCATCGTGTTGTTCATCGGCATATTGAAGGGAATTGCCGATGCACGAAAGTTTGGATCCATAAGTTGTTTGTCGCGATTATGTAAATTCCAAGCTTTTCCAATAGAATAACTAGTCGGCCTTTGCTCGTTAGGGCTAGCCGACATGACATGTCTATTGGAAGATCTAGTGACACCAACATACTGGTTACTTGCATCTACATAAGGAGATTGATGATACATATTACCGTTGTAGATTGCAGCCTCTTGATGACGCTCCTTCTAGCAAGAACAAGCCGGAGACCGTTCGAAGCTTCGTGTCCCCAGCGGAGTCGCCAAAAAAGTGTGTTCGCACACGAACACGTCACCGTGTACCTCTAACGCCGAGGGTGATGCACCGCAGCTCACGTCGAAGGAGACCAGTCCGGAAGCGCGGTACGCAAGCAGTCCGGCAGGCACTTTTGAAGACCCGAAACCCCACACGCCCGGGAGGGACCCCATCAGGGCGCGCGGCGGCTATGGGCTGCCCTAGGTCGACCAGATCGCCCCTAGGGCCTCGAGGTTCGCCGCCCTGCAATGAAGAAGAACGAACGAAGAACGAGGAAGAAGAAGAACAAGGGAGAAGGAAAAGTAAAGGTAAAAGATGTAGATAGATTTGTTCGATTGTGTGTTGTTCAATCGGTCGTCACCCCAAACATACATAAGAGGCGGCTGGACTTCCCGTACAAGTAAAGGATTCATCTAGGCTTTCCTTTCAAGAATATTACATCAATTCACGCCCTAAAAAATCCTAGTTCTAGTCCAACTCGGATTTGGCTCGGATCTGTCCCATACTTCTGTCCTGCTTATTGCGTGGGCTATAGAAATCGCATACTAACTCAGATAGAGTCGAGTTCAACATCAAACTTGTCCTCCTCGATGATCTGCATAATACAACGCCGTCTTCTCCTTTTAAGGCCGTCTTTATGACTTTTAGGGCCCATCTTTAACAGTGGGTCGGATTCAATTGTGCAGTTTTCTGAACTGTCCGAGTCTTGTAAAAACTTTGCAGGCCGTATACTATCTCCGATGATGATGACTCCAAAAGCAAAGTTGACCGCTTCAACGATACGCACAACTTCTGTGTAGAACACTTTTCCATCCGATGTCGTCTGAATAATCTTTCGAGCCCATCTCTAACTTCTGGTCGGATTGACTTTGACAGCAAGCTTTCCATGCCGGCAAGGTTTCCACCCCGGCAAGCTTTCCACCCCGGCAAGATTTCCACCCCGGCAAGCTTTCCATGCTGGCAAGTTTTCCACCCCAGCAAGTTTTCCATCCCGGCAAGCTTTCCACTCCGGCAAGCTTTCACACCGGCAAGGTTTCCACCCCGGCAAGCTTTCACACCGGCAAGGTTTCCACCCCGGCAAGCTTTCCACACCGGCAAGGTTTCCACCCCGGCAAGCTTCCACGCCAGCAAGCTTTCCACGCCGGCAAGCTATCCTTTTGCTGGCAAGCTTTTTACTCGGATTTCTCGACTGAAAATATAGCCTGATCTTGATTTCCCTCTCCAGGTCACATACGACCTCGGATTGAGACGATTTATATATGAAAATCGATCGGCTCGACGAGACGAAGACAATCCATGCAGAGTGCTCCTTCATCGGAGGTTGTCTTGAAGGCGTAAACGGCCAAAAAGCACTCGGAACACTAAATTCTGCCACTCGGAGCACAGTTTCGGCCCCTAAGATGGGGTTGGACGATGATAACCTAACCATCAAAGTTGTTCCACTCGGCGACGTGCGCTGAAAACCCTTTCACTCGAGACCATCTCATTTTCTTTTTATGCTGTGCCAAAATCTGATGTCAACACAAGGCTTTCTTAAGTATTTCAAATGCTTCTACAGAATCATCATCAAAAACAAACGGATCATCTTTTTGCAAAAGATTAGTAAGAGGCCTAGAAATTTTAGAGAAGTCTTTAATAAACCTCCTATAGAAACCAGCATGACCAAGGAAACTTCTTATACCTTTGATATCTTTAGGACACGACATCTTTTCAATAGCATCAACTTTAGCTTTATCCACTTCAATACCTCTTTCAGAAATTTTATGTCCCAAGGCAATACCTTCATTAACCATAAAGTGGCACTTCTCCTAATTCAAGACAAGATTATTTTATTCACATCTCTGCAAAACTCGATCAAGGTTGCTTAAGCAATCATCAAAAGAAGTTCTGTAAACGGAGAAATCATCCATGAAAATCTCAACAATCTTTTCACAAAAGTCAGAGAATATAGCAGTCATACATCTTTGAAAAGTAGCAGGTGCATTACATAAACCAAAAGGCATACGTCTATAAGCAAAGGTACCGAAAGGGCAAGTAAAATTAGTTTTGTCTTGATCCTCTTATGACACAGCTATTTGGGAAAAACTAGAATAACCATCTAGAAAGCAGAAGTGCGTATGTTTTGATAGTCTTTCTAGCATTTGATCAATAAAAGGTAGAGGATAATGATCTTTCCTAGTAGCTTTGTTCAACTTTCTAAAATCAATAACCATTGTATAACCTGTGACAATTATTTGCGGAATCAATTCATTTTTATCATTAGGAACAACAGTAACACCTCCCTTCTTGGCGACACAATGAACAGGACTTACCCATCTACTATCAGCAACAGGATAAATTATACCTGCTTCCAGAAGCTTTAGTATTTCATTTCTTACCACTTCCTTCATCTTAGTATTCAACCGTCGCTGGTGATCAACAACTAGTTTAGCATCAGGTTCCATATTAATTTTGTGCTGACATAGAATGGGACTAATGCCCTTGAGATCATCTAGAGTATATCCAATAGTTGCATGGTGCTTCTTCAGAGTTTTCAATAATTTATTTTCTTCATGCTCTGAAAGGTTAGCACTAATAATAACAGGATATATATATCTTCTTTTCATCAAGATAAGCATATTTCAAAGTAACAGGTAATTGTTTAAGATCAAATACAGGATCACCCTTGGGAGGCAGAGGATCTCCAAGAGTCTCAATAGGCAAATTGTGTTTCAAAATAGGCATTTGTTGAAAGAAAATCTCATCTAATTCCTTTCTTTCATTCATGAACATATCATTTTCATGGTCTAGCAAATATTGTTCTAAAGGATTAGTAGGAGGCACGACAATAGAAGCAAGACCAATAATTTCATATTTACTAGGCAATTCTTTATCATGGGGTTGTCTACGAAACTTAGAGAAATTAAAACTCATGAGACACATCCCTAAAACTCACACCAACAGTTTCTTTCTCACAGTCTATTTTAGCATTAACGGTGTTCAAGAAAGGTCAACCAAATATAATGGGACAAAAATCATCTTGTGGGGAACCAAGAACTAGAAAATCAGTAAGGTATTTTATTTTCCCACACAAGACTTCAACATCTCTAACAATCCCAATTGGTGATATAGTATCTCTATTGGCAAGCTTAATAGTGACATTAATATCTTCTATTTAAGCAGGTGCAATATCATTCATAATTTCTTGATATAAAGTAAAGGGAATTGCACTCACACTAGCACCCAAATCAAATAAGCCATGATAAAAATAATCTCCTATTTTAACAGAAACAACAGGCATGCCAACAACAGGTCTATGTTTATCTTTATCATCGGGTCTAGCAATTCTAGCAGCTTCATCACAGAAATAAATCACGTGCCCATCTATATTATCGACCAAGAGATCTTTAACCATAGCAATACTAGGTTCAACTTTAATTTGCTCAGGGGGTGTAGGTGTTCTCGTATAACTCTTACGAACCACGGTTGAAGCTTTAGCATGCTCCTTTATCCTAACAGGGAAAGGTGGCTTCTCAATATAAGCAGTAGGAATAACAGGATCAACATTACAAGAAATCATTTCCTCCTCAGCTTTAATTTGTTCTACTATCTTTACTTCAATGGGGGGATGATAATTAAACCACTTCTCTTTAGGGAGATCAACATGAGTAGCAAATGATTCACAAAAAGAAGCTACTATCTCAGAGTCAAGTCCATATTTAGTGCTAAAATCATGAAAAGCATCGGTATCCATAAAAGATTTAACACAATCAAATTAATCGGTTGTAGTTCCAAGTCCCAATATCATCGCATAGCCTATACCATGTCAATGCCTTCTCCTTCAAAGATAAAGGGAAGAACTTCTTCTTGACTTCATCCTCGGGCAAACCTGCAAGCTTAAATAATCCACAAACTTCATCCACATAGATTAGATGCATATCAGGATGTAGTGTTCCATCTCCTGCATAGGGATTAGTAAAGGAAATATGCCCTAGAGGCAATAATAAAGTTGTTATTTTATATTTCCTTATTCACGATAAAGGTTTATTATTCATGCTAGAATTGTATTGATCGGAAACTTAAATACATGTGTGAATACATAAACAAATACCGTGTCCCTAGTGAGCCTCTACTAGACTAGCTCGTTGATCAAAGATGGTTAAGGTTTCCTAACCATGGACATGTTATGTCATTTGATAACGGGATCACATCATTAGGAGAATGATGTGATGGACAAGACCCATCCGTTAGCTTAGCATAATGATCGTTCAGTTTATTGCTATCGCTTTCTTCATGTCAAATACATATTCCTTCGACTATGAGATTATGCAACTCCCGGATACCAGAGGAATACCTTGTGTGCTATCAAACATCACAACGTAATTGGGTGATCATAAAGATGCTCTATAGGTATCTCCTAAGGTGTTTGTTGAGTTGGCATAGATCGAGATTAGGATTTGTCACTCCGAGTATCGGAGAGGTATCTCTGGACCCTCTCGGTAATACACATCATAAGCTTGCAAGCAAATGACTAAGGGGTTAGTTACAAGGTGATGTATTACAGAATGAGTAAAGAGACTTGCCGGTAACGAGATTGAACTTGGTATGAAGATACCGACGATCGAATCTAGGGCAAGTAACATACCGATGGACAAAGGGAATTACGTATGTTGTCATAACGGTTCGATCGATAAAGATCTTCATAGAATATGTAGGAGCGAATATTGGCATCCAGGTTCCGCTATTGGTTATTGACCGGAGAGGTGTCTCGGTCATGTCTACATAGTTCTCGAACCCGTAGGGTCCGCATGCTTAATGTTCGTTGACGATATAGTATTATATGAGTTATGTGATTTGATGACCGAATGTTGTTCGGAGTCCCGGATGAGATCACGGACATGACGAGGAGTCTCTAAATGGTTGAGAGGTAAAGATTGATATATAGGATGATGGTATTCGGACATCGGAAGTGTTTCGGGGGGTACCGGGTACTTATCGGGTCACCGGAAGGGGTTCCGGGCACCCCAAGCAAAAAGATATTGGCCTTATGGGCCAAGAGGGGAAACGCACCAGCCACAAGGGGCTGGTGCGCCCCCCATATAGGCTGGCCTAAGGAGGAGAAGGAAAGGGGAGAAGGGAAAGGAAAGTGTGGATTAGGATTCCCACTTCCTTCCCTCTCCCCTCCTCTTTCCTTCCCCCTCGATTATATATGGCAAGGGGGCGCGGCTTGGGTGGGACTCCAAGTAGGATTCCTCCTACTTGGGCACCTCCTATGGCTGCTCCTCCCTCCCTCCCACCTATATATATGTGGGAGGGGGGCGACAAGCACACCCAGACAATTGCATAGCCGTGTGCGGCGCCCCCCTCCACCGTTTACACCCCCGGTCATATTTTCGTAGTGCTTAGGCGAAGCCCTGCGGAGATCACTTCACCATCACCGTCACCACATCGTCGTGCTGACGGAACTCATCTACTACCTCGACGTCTTGCTGGATCAAGAAGGTGAGGGACGTCACCGAGCTGAACGTGTGCAGAACGTGGAGGTGTCGTGCGTTCGGTACTTGATCAGTTGAAGCACGAAGAAGTTCGACTACATCAACCGCATTGTGAAACGCTTCCGCTTACGGTATACGAGGGTACGTAGACACACTCTCCCCTCTCATTGCTATGCATCTCCTTGATAGATCTTGCGTGTGCGTAGAATTTTTTTTGTTTTCCATGCAACGTTTCCCAACAATTAGCTAGCAGTTTCTCTATCATACCAGAAGGAATGTCATAATAAATATTTTCAGTAGGCTCAGTAGGTTGAGGGGCAACTCTTTGCTCTTCTGTTCGGGGTGAAGATACCCCGAACAAACCCCTCATGTGATAGACTCTGTCGTGGATTTGTCACGGCAGATGTCCTTGTGAAAAAGGACTTAGTCATGAGGCCAACGCATCTATGTGGTAGCTTGAGAGGGGTTGAGTGGGATGAGAGGCGTGAGGTTTTACCCAGGTTCGGCCCCTCATAGTGGAGGTAAAAGCCTACATCTTGCTTCATTGATATTGATCATGGTGATGCTCACGATTACATGGGTGCTCTTTCGCTACCTCTATCTCGAGAGCTATTGACTTGCCTATCTTAACTTGTAAAACTTGTCCCCCTTGGGGTGCACTGCCCCTCCTTATATAAGTTGAAGGGGCGGGTTACATGGCTAGTCCTAGTAGGATTAGGAGTACTCTATTACAAGTGGAGTCCTAGTCTTGCTTCCTTTGTAACGGAATATTCCTTATGCTTTCCTCCTAAGCCGGCCCATCGGACACGCACCTTGAGCCGGTCTTCTCATAAGCCGCCTTCTAGGCCTTGCGCCTTGTTATTCCTCAGACCCGCCTGCCGGGTCACCGATGAGTCACCAGGCCCGGCCGGGTCATCAGTGAGTGGAGAGATCCGGGTGGGTCACTCTGTGAGTCGGCAGTCTTCGGGCAGGTCACTAGTGAGTCGCTAAGTCCGGTCGGGTCATACTTCTGGCCGGGTCATACCGTGGGGTATATCCCCAACATTAGCCCCCAGTTTAATTTGGAATGTCCATGTTAAACTGATCCTGCAAAATAAGCACAAGAACAAATTTGATAGGTTGTGCTCCGAGTTAAAGTTTTTCTGAACCGGCACCTGATCATCCTTAAGTGTGGCACCCCGGCTCAGAGGAAACCGGAACGCCCCGTATTCCAGCCCAGAGACAAGTCTTCTGGAATACGGCACTGTTGGCATAGAACAAATCAGCTCTTTATTACTATGGATAAGGTTACAAGGGTACATGGATTACATCGGCGCGGCGATACTACGCCTGCCCAGGGTAGCTCTATGCTTACAACGGAACAACCGAGGAAACGGAGTATCCTCGGCAGCGGAACAACGACGGTGGTGGTGAACTCCATTCCGCAGGGACTCTGGCTGGAACGCGTATCCTAGCTCGTAAACTCGGAATCCTTGACAAGCAAGCAATCATGGAATGACCTGCAAACTGGCATGACACGCCAGGTGAGTACTTTGAATGTACTCACAAGCTCACAGCAACCAAAGCAGTCAAGACAAGCAACAGCATGGCATTTACAGGTTAAGCAGGTGTAAACATGATGATGCTAGAAACAATATGGCATATGAGCATGATGACACTACATGCAACAGGTTAAAACTATCATGGTACAACTTACTCTGATCGGGGGTTACCTCGTAACCACCACATGTAAGAACTTACCATCGAGCGTGCCACATGATAGCCTCGGGACCAACCAAACTTGGTACTACAATATCGTAGTGATAACATGATCACAAGGAGCTTGATCTTTACCCGAGATCACCACATAACACTATCCACCAAATCCGGTATCCATGATACCATGGTGATCCTCTCGTGATCACGATCAACCAACGTCGGTATCCTCAATACCACGGTGATCCTCTCGCGATCACATAAAGATCAACCAACTTGTTTCTCAATGAACCAGGTTGTTATAAGCAAGATTATTATACTGTTGACCCATAGTGTGTCCTACTACGAACTGTGCCCATGACCGAGGACGCGGCTATCGACAGATTATACACTCTGCAGAGGTTAGTACACTGTACCCACACCACGGAACTCATGGCCTCGTGCTCCCATTCGGGTGGACCAACAACGTTCCGACAAAACCCAATCTATTGCATGGCACTCTCCCGGCCACTCCGACAAACTCCCCTTTGGGCTATGTCATGGGTGACCCCTGTGTCCTTCCGACACCTGCCACCATCGTGGCCAAACAAAACTATCCCAAACGGGTCCTGAGCTCAATACCAAAACTGGGTTCACAAGGTTATAGCCGCCTACCTGATCAGGGTAGCGCGCACTCATAACCTTCCCTAGTTGGAGGTTCCGGCGAGAGGCACGAAAATAGATCGAGTTAGGGCTGCCCCATCTCCGCAAGTGTGGTTGCACTGGTGAGCTCGATTCGGTGGCGCACTATGACTCAGCCAACAGGTGTTCAAGTTTGATTATCATCTGGTTAAATTTGAATGGTGATGTGCTGAGCCATGATATAGGATGAACCATAACAACTGATAAAGAAACATGCAGACATGTCATCATCTTTAGCATGAACTACTGCCAGTATTAACCATGAGCATAATGCTACCAACGACTACTTGATAACTAGCATGGGCCTTCGGCCGGCCTGCGCGTGTGCGCGCATGTGTGCGTGCGTTTTTTTTTAACAGAAAATAAATAAATTAAAGGACAACTGGAAAAATAATATAGTCCGACCTGCAGCTATGTTGCGCACGCTGGCGAAGGAAGCAGTCGGTCGCCTCGTACAGTTTTTTTTTTTTTAGAATAAAAACAAAAAAAAAGTAAACGGAAAATAAGAAAAATTCCATAGGCATATTATATATCAAAATTTTCAGAAAAAGATTTCTAAAAGATGAACATATTTTCAGTGGCAAAAAATTTCACAAAAATTTAAATAAAGCAAACAGTGCTACTGCTGCAATAAAACCTAATAAAAATCATTAAAAATACCAAAATGATTTCAAATTTATTTCCCTCTAATTTTATATTGAAGGGAATCATTTTACCCTAATTTCCATATATTTTATTTTGGATAAAAATAATTTGAATAAAAACCAAATAACTCCAAATTGAAATAATTCAAAGGGACTTTAAATTCGATTGTTTTAAACTTCCAACTCATATTTCATATAATTTGAAGAAGTCATTTTATCTCCTCTCATGAAAATCATTGAGTTGCATAAAGTTTTCGAATTTGGAATATTTCCAAATGGAATTCAAATCTTTTCAAAAACCCCTTTTAAAATAGAAGAAGTCATGTTATCTTCATCTAGGGTTTGGATGAAATGAATATGAATTCATGGAGATCATAAATGCAAGGTGAAAGTTTTGGGAAAGTCATTTTATTCCCTCTCATTCAACTTTCAAAAAGTTTCCAAATTTCACTCAATTTCACACAAGCAAACACACCACAATCAAACAATCAATCAAAACTTTTTTTAATATAACATTCCAAAATTTAGAATTTTGGGATGTTACAAACCTACCACCCTTAAAATGAATCTCGTCCTCGAGATTCGGAGAGGCTAGAAAGAAATAGGTTAGGTTTGGGGTCTCCTCAAAATCCATCGATTGTCATGAAGGTCTGGGGTGCTACCACCCTTAGAAGCATTGTTACGGTTCCATAAAACTTATTACTCCATCCTTATTGTTGACAGGGTCAGTCCTCTGAGATCCTCGGGAAAATCCTACTCTGGCTCTTCGGTAGGGGCATAACTATTTTCCTCAATTCCCGTGTCCTTTCATCTTGGTAAGGTTCTTCTGTTACCGGGTCTTCTTAGCTGACGGGTCTGGCGCCAATACTAAACAACTATCGATATCTCATGGTGGTCAACAATTTATGGTTTCTCCTGCAGGAAATGGGTCTGGGTTGAACCTCACCGCATAACCTACGGTTGGCAACAACTGCCGTGTACAAGGGGAAAAATTGTCACACCATTCTATGGTTTAAACAAGGTTTTGATCGTCGTCGCTCTACTATGGGTAAGTCACTCAGATTTACCATCCCATATAGCAAGGCGAATAATAAGAGTAAGTCGGTATGGTGATCAATCCATCCCGCACCCAAATCATTACCTTGTATACGGTTTAGCGAATCTCGCATTCCAACACTTGGTCATCCTCACAAGCATTGCAGAATTTCTCTTGTCGACGAACCAAGTTCGGATAAATCCATTGATTCTGCGAGCCAAACGAACATCTATCGTTTCTTCACCTCTCTCAGGTTTTGCGTTAACTCCTATAAGATCGTCTGTTGATAAAGTCGTATCTTCTTCCAGGGTTTTTCCTTCAGCAAGAGTGTGCTTGCTTCTTGGTAGGTCCTAGGGCCTGTGGGTTATGGCCCATCTCATCACTTGTAAACCTTGAACTCATCATCGGGGCAACTGATCATTATTCCAACATCCAGCTTCCTAGCATTCTTTAAATCCATCCCATTGTACTGTCTCCCTTCCTTCTATCGGTACCAAACTAAGAAGGGATTACACAGACTCATCAGGGAGTTACAATTGCTCCATATTGCCAACCTTCTACCTCCTTTATATCCAATAGTACTTCATCCCATCATATTCTTGGGGTATCCCACATATCGAGATAAAACTCGTACTTATTTTGTCCGAAGTCCACTCCGTGGAATATCATTATCTTTTCCAGAGGTCAAGTGTCCTCACAGGGTACTACCACCCTTGAACTGCACAAATTCATCCGTAGACCATATTTCTCATATCCTCGAAAATGGTCAAAATCTTTCTTCATAGAGTAACAACTCATAAAATCCAAATCAGTACCAACAATAATGCTAACTTTATTGATTCTCAAATTTTTACAATCTCCTGCATTTCCATTACAGGCCTCAACTCAATACCTCAAAAAGAATTGTTCCCACTACTACTACTATATTTCTTTTTCGACACAACTATTTAGCACACGTCTCCTTCTCATTGGGACAATCTCTGGCAAAGTGACATGCTTCATTACAGCAGAAACATATTACTTCTGACAAGTCTCGTGGTTTCCTAGTGATTACATAGCCTCCTTGGGTCCTCGGCTTCCTTTTTGGGCATTCGCTAAAGTAGTGTCCTGAATCTTTGCACCTAAAACATATGATATGACTCAGGTCCTTCTTTGTAGAAATTTGGTTGTTCTTGGAATCCAATCTATTTCTCTTCCTGGACTTTTCCGTGCCAATCAGGACTTCTATTTCCTGTGGATCATACTCTACTTCCTCTGTCGGGAATGCTACTAGATCCCCCTTCAGACAATTCTGGGAGATGTGTCCTTCTTCTCCACATGAATAACATGACTTGGTGCAGGGTTTAATTAGGTCTTCTTCGGGTGTGTCCTCCACCTCTTCCTTCATCACAGGTTCTTCTAAAATTTCCATGAGGGCTCCTTTCATTGCTTCTTTCTTCTGCTGGATGGTTCTTTGTACCATGGGGTAAATGTGACACTGAGCAGGGTAGTGGGTAGTCCCTTCACACAAGAAACAAGTAATCTGCCTAGTTGGGCATTCTTCAGTTGGGTGATTTCCTTCACAATGAGGGCATTCATCCTTGTGTTCTTTATGTTTGTGTCCTATTTCTCCACAGAACTTGCATGCACAAGGTTTCTTCATATCATTTCCATAAGGCTTCAACTTCTGGGACACAAGCCGAGACTTTAGCAGAGTCAACTTAAATTCTTTCCAAGTGGTTACTCTTTGCCATCCATTGATGGTTTGGTACATCCTCCACCAAGTAGCAGCACCTCTTTCAAAGCACTGAAGAGCATGCTGGGCCATATCCTTTCCGGCTATATTGTTATTCTTCATGTGATCTTCCATGTTTTGAATCCATCGGTCCGTCTCCAATTGAGTCATCGGTCCATAAAATATGAGTTCATCTCCATTCATCCTCTATTGGTTCCTAGGGATTCGGGGTGAGATAAGAGAGATAGAGAGGGATACACACAATACAAACAATAGATTTGAAGAGGCAAATTTTATTTTGTGGCTGTCGAAAAAACATCAAACAAATGACAGCTCACAATCGTCGTATCTAACGTAAGTATATAACAGGGGTTTGGTCTTCTAATGGTCAATATATCTTCAAAGTCGCCAAACCCTTCAAGTCTTGTTCATGCCTCCGATGGTTTCTTCCGATCGTGCTTGTCCTTCTTAAGTTCTTCTGTCAGGTCATTTCTGTTGACGCGAAGTTTCTCGTGACGCCCTTTAATATTCTGGAGTTGCGTTCCAAACTTCTGGGTTTCAACATCCTTGGCAATGAACCATGGTCCTACTGTCCTTCAGTTCCTGACGAATCTCTGGTATCTCGAGGTTTTGCTCCTCCAGCTTGGCTACTTTCAGCTTCTGGGTCCTGAGTTCTTCACGAAATGCTTCCTTGTCAAATACGGCTTCCTGAAGGTCCATCTTAAAATTCTCGATGTAATACTCCAGATCCTGTCGATACACCAGCTAAGGTTAAACTTCATCTTTTGCTGATAGATGCTCCATTAGCCCTTTTGTCATCCAATCCTTCCGACGAAATGCATGCTTAACTCAGCACGGCGACAATAGCATAAGCGGGCGATAACATCATGGATAGCAGTGTTTCTGCCCTTGTCATTGCCATGAGCTATCATTCCATAGTTGATATCTCCTGCCTTAGGGTTTTCTTGACAAAAACTTTGAGTTTTAACGCTCCATGTTTCGGTCTTTCTCCGACACACCTTGATCTCGGGTATTGACAGCATCAATAGTCTGACAAATTCCATAAGAGTAGCCTTACTAGGTCATACAAATCTGGAAATTCTTCATAGCCTTCAAATTCTCCTAGTCTTCGGAGTCTTCAACCGTTGTAGTTCCAATTATACTAATGCTCGATAAAATACTCTTCATTCCGAAGTGGTCTTAGTTGTCCAATACTTTGTACTTCTTGGAGTGGTCTCATCAGCTGAATCTTCGTGGTCAAAAGGTAAAGGGGTAGTCTAACTAAAAGGGAATATTTGAATAAGCTCAGAAGAGAAGAGAGGTAAAAGATCTTTTTGAAAAGAAAGTTGTAGAGAAAAATCTTTCCTATGGGCTGGCCAGTTTCTAGGGTCACGTCCTACAGTCAACATGTGCTCTGATACCATCTTGTAGCGACCCGACCTCAGACGGTCAAGTCTCTGTGCTTAAGTGTCATCCCTGGATCGGTATGCTGACACACACAGTACTTGAGGATTTATAACAGAGGTAAATCACATGTATAAAGTAACGTAAATACTATTACCTCAATCCAAATAGCGGAAGTAACAACAGGGTTGTGGATTCCCATCAACACCAACGGCAAAGTTGAGTGTAGAAATCGTAACCCTAACGTATCACTTACTCGTCGTAAGAATTCCTGCAACATGAGACGTTGCAGCCATGTAGGTCAGTACATTGAATGTACTGGCAAATTCACACCATAGGATAATGATGAATAATAGCTATCACTATATGCATATTTGGCTGGTGGAGGCTCTAGGTTTAACATGATTTTGCGAAAAGCTAATTTTTTTCCTACAACAAAGGAATTTATTTTATTTAACTATCATGGTGGTTGAAACATTGAGAAGGTAAAACCCCCTCTCAATCCCAATTAAAAGTAATCATTAATCCCAACAAATTAATTTAGAGTGATGGGATTCAATATGAAAATCCAAGAACCAGATACTCAAGATGTCCATAACCGGGGACACGGCTAATCATGATTAGTTTTTTACACTCTGCAGAGGTTTGTGCACTTTTTCCCAAGAGACTCGATCTCCTCCGTTGGATTTCTCGCACTACATGGTGTTTGAGAAACGGATGACCGAGACACAGTCTTTCAGAAACATTTACTCTTTACTCTGGGTAGACAGTTACACCTACTTTCCCCTACATCTGCTAGCCTACCACTGAAAGAGGTCATGTAACATACTCAACTATGCTAGAGCCCATAATAGCTTGTGGCTGCACACGGAAGTTTCTAGCATGAATAATCTTATGATCCCTTTGAGCCTGGGTGGCGGACCGTAGGAGGATCACACGGTATATCCCCGGGATCTCCTAGGACAACACTGGTATATCCCCAGGTGCCCAAACAAGCAATCCACCCAGATGTGTATTAAAGTTGCCACCTTAAGTTGAACCATTAATTAAAAATCTCACATCTGTCATGGATACACTCAAAACCCAATCCACGTCTACGAGCATAGCATGGCAACATAACCATAGCGTGGAAGTAACTCCCAAGGGTTTTATAATAAAAGGGCAATAGGTTCTACCTCATCATCTACTTCCCAATACCCACAAGTTAATCACATCCTAGTCATGCAATGTTTGAGGGTCGAAACTAATGCATAAAAACTGGGTAACGAAGAAGTATGATCAATGTGTTACTTGCCTTGTACTGTTGATGAAGATCCTTCGCACTCATAATTCCTGATAGTTCTACTCGTCACACTCCGTTCAATCTAACGTGAGCAAGCAATTGCATACATAAGCACTCATGCAAAAGAATCGAAGAAAAGATCTCGAAAAACTTCGAAAACTAGCAATTAACTCTTGCAACAGAAAACAATTTCTAACAGTACCAAAATTGGGTGGATTTGGTCTTATCAGAAAGTTTAGGTCAAGAGCTTCAATTAGCAAAAAGAATCAATTAAATCGGAGTTACGAAACTCAAGTTATAGCCAAAACAAGTTTAAATATGAATCTGAACAAATTTCGAAATTTGAAAGTTGCAAAAAGTTTATTTGATAGATTCACTAGAAAGGTGGAATCAAGACAAAAATATTGGCGTTGGTTTCGTCTAATTTGGATGAACGAGTAAAAAGTTATGGCTATTTGAAAAATCAGGGCCAAGCTGTTTTACGGAAGAAAAAGAGTTATGGCTAAAAGAATTCTAGTCTTAAAATGTAAATACAAGGACTAATTTATAAATCTAATTATTCTACCGTACTAGTCTAGAAATAATAAGCTACGGGAGTATATAAAAAAATACGAAGAAAGATACCTTTATAAGGTAGAGAAAAGATGACTTCCGAGAGAGAAGACAACTTTCAGAAGTCCCGCCGGAGAGAAGAAAAATATTTTTATTTAGTGAATCTAGTCAAACCAAAATATATTGATTTAACCCGAATCGGATGATTTTTGGAGGCTCTATGGGTCTATATTTATAGGTGGAAAGGAGGCTTAGAGGTCAAAAGCTAGGCAATGTGGGACTAAACGTAAACAAAAGGCAGACGAAAGAAAAGAAACGACGCCGCATGGGCCTTCGGCCGGCCTGCGCGTGTGCGCGCATGTGTGCGTGCGTTTTTTTTTTAGCAGAAAATAAATAAATTAAAGGACAACTGGAAAAATAATATAGTCCGACCTGCAGCTATGTTGCGCACGCTGGCGAAGGATAGCAGTCGGTCGCTCGTACAGTTTTTTTTTTTTAGAATAAAAACAAAAACAAAAGTAAACGGAAAATAAGAAAAATTTCCATAGGCATATTATATATCAAAATTTTCAGAAAAAGATTTCCTAAAAGATGAACATATTTTCAGCGGCAAATAAATTTCACAAAAATTTAAATAAAGCAAACAGTGCTACTGCTGCAATAAAACCTAATAAAAATCATTTTAAAAATACCAAAATGATTTCAAATTTATTTCCCTCTAATTTTATATTGAAGGGAATCATTTTACCCTAATTTCCATATATTTTATTTTTGGATAAAAATAATTTGAATAAAAACCAAATAACTCCAAATTGAAAATAATTTCAAAGGGACTTTAAATTCGATTGTTTTAAACTTCCAACTCATATTTCATATAATTTGAAGAAGTCATTTTATCTCCTCTCATGAAAATCATTGAGTTGCATAAAGTTTTCGAATTTGGAATATTTCCAAATGGAATTCAAATCTTTTCAAAAACCCCTTTTAAAATAGAAGAAGTCATGTTATCTTCACTCTAGGGTTTGTGATGAAATGAATATGAATTCATGGAGATCATAAATGCAAGGTGAAAGTTTTGGGAAAGTCATTTTATTCCCTCCCATTCAACTTTCAAAAAGTTTCCAAATTTCACTCAATTTCACACAAGCAACCACACCACAATCAAACAATCAATCAAAACTTTTTATTTAATATAACATTCCAAAATTTAGAATTTTGGGATGTTACAAAGATGCACATGGACAGAATGTAAAGATAAGCATAGAACCTGAGCATATACAGTATTTTCAGACAGAATAACATGCACATATTAAATAACTATTCAAGTAGGAAACCCTAGCTACTGCAAATCCGTCATGCAAGTGGCTGTCGTGGCTTGCTTGGGGACGAGGAATCCACAGGGGAGTAGTGCGGAGGGTCCGTAGAGAAGATTGCCAGAAATAGTTCTCTCCGGAGGGCTGTTTTAGGGCAAGGGCAAAATGGTCATTTTCTCTGTGTCAAAACACTATGAAAATGGTACCAACATGACGGGCTCGAAGAGACGAAGACGTGGGCTTTGGAATCACCTCGATCGGCATTTCGAGCAAAAAGATGTGATGGTTTTTCTGCCAGGGGCCTTTCTGCAATTATTTTATTTGCATTTGGGTCCTAGACAGTTATTCCACCGATAAAAAGAAAAGTGCACTGTGCACTTGGGCCGGAAGTGGCTAGCGCCTGGGCGCTGGCTAGGCCGCGCAGCCACTGTGGTCGCTGGGCCGGCCCACCTGCGCCACCGCACTAGAGGGCAACGGAGAGGGGAGGGGTCGGGCCGCTGGCGCCTGGGGCCCGCCCACTTATCCAGCTCAGCTGGTCGACGCGAGAGGCCGACGTGCGGGCCCCGCGCCTGACCTCTCTCTCTCCTGTCCTACTCCTTCAACCTCCCGATTGGGAACAGGGGCGAGGCAAGGCAGAGTGGTGTCGGCGATGGCCCGGCCGTTACCGGCCACCTCCGGCCAAGGGGAAGGCACCGGCGGGATCGGGGGAAGACACCGCCTCCATTCAGCTGCCGCACGCTCACCGGGGCCGAGCAGAGCTGCCGCGGCTCGAGGTCAGTAGAGAGCAGAGGGAGGCGGCGGCCGACCTAGGGGCGGTGGCCACAGGGGCTCCGGCGTCGAGTTGAGGGGAGGGGGAGGTTCGCCGGCGTGAGGGGCTTCTTATGGTGCTGGTAGGATGGAGGATGGGAGCGTGGCTCGCCGGAATTTAGCGGGGCACCGGCGGCGGCCTCGGCGGCAATTGGCGGCCAGAAGGGCTCCGGTGATGGATGGATGGGTCGGGAAGGACCAGTGAAGCAAGGAGAGGAGGTTGGTGAGGACAGGAGCACTCAGGACGACTTTATATAGCCGTGGCGAAGCGGGTGGATAGGCACGGCCACGGCGGCGAGCTTAGCCGTATACTGGAGCTCCGGGGAGACGTGGCTAGACGTTTGCGGGATCATGCAGCTTCGCAGAAGAGTGGAGGGGTCTCGGGGGTGCTCCAGAAGGCTCGGGGAGGCACGCGTCGGGCGATCGTGGAGGTGGCAGACGCGGGTACGGCACCACGTAGGAGGTGACTAGAGAGGGGGAGAGGGATCCAGAGCAGAGGTGACGACGAGGGGAACCTCCTGGACATGCCGAGGTGTCGAGGTCGCGAGGAAACGGACGAGCAGAGGACCCCAATGCATAGAGCGCGTGCATTGGCATGCCAAACACGTGGTCACTGTGTGCACAGGCACACGCTGTGTGTTCTGGCCCGTTACATCATGTCTAACGTGTAGTCTCTCCAAGATAGGTTATCTCAGAGGTGATGGCTCGAAGAAAAACACTGTGGGTAGATGGGAATGATTCACAGAAGTTTGCTGTAGCAAACTTGGGCGTGCAGCTGAGGTGAAATGAGATGGCCACTAAGAATCAAAAGATGCCAAAAATGCTTAGGGTAGTAAGGACTACGATGCTGTGAATTTTGGTATGATTTGGACCAGGATTTGAAATAGTTGCTTCACAACTGCCCAAACTGGTCCAGAAAATGAATCATGATGTGGCACTCTAATGGATGCTTGGATTGAGCTGAAATTTGGAGGAGGCTAGTTATTATGTCATATGAAGATACTGTATAAATTTCATACCAGTTGGACACACCAAAATGGTACTTCCTTCACAGTGGTCCTCTCTGGACAGAAACTTGGAATAATATTGGGGAGAAAATGGCTTAATGAAATGATCCCAAATTTAGTGGAGAGGTGACATATAGGTATAAGCATGGTTTGGAAATTATTCATGAATTATGGAGCAATAAAAATTATAGTTGCTTCACAACCCAGAATAATTACCAGAAACAAAGATTTGATGCTGGGATCACATAGATAATGGAATGATGCTCAAATTTGGTGGAGAGCTATTATTTGAGCATATGAAGATGCTTGCAGAATTTCAACTCATTTGGATACGCCTAGCTTGCACTTCCTTCACAAGGCCTCTGTTTGAACAGAAACTTTGAAAAATTGCTCAGGAATATTTACTAGGAAAATGGAGTTGAAATTTGGCATGTGACAATTATAAGAATAGGAAAGAGTGCCCAAAAAGTTTGAGAGCAAGCAAGCAAAGATAATGGATACTTGCTTCACAAACTGCCAGCTAGGGCAGAATCGCAAAAGGAATATTGGTGAAATATTTTGAACATGGCAAGGAAGGGTTTTGACATATCCAAAGAAGATATGTCCCCAAAGGATTTATGAGAATTATTTGGGAATCTTTGGGATGACATAGATGTGGGTTGCTTCACAACCAAGGGCAAATAGGGTTATTCCTTTAATAGAAAAAAGAATATTCCCAAGAAAAAATATTGGGATTGGTCCAAGATGAAAATGACAAGGTCTTGGGATGGTTTTGAGGTTGACAAGCCACTTGGGAGAGGAATCGAGGGTGATCTCTACAGGTTTCAAGACCACTAAGCCACCGAAGGGCAAATCCAAACCAAAATCAAAAGAAAAAGAAAATGGGCAAAATCCAGGGTGTTACAAACCTACCCCCTTAAAGAAATCTCGTCCTCGAGATTTGGTTGCTCAGGGGTCAAACATGGATATTCCCACTTGAGGAAACCGTTTCCAACTCGGGTTCCCTTTTTGCCTTTGTATTATGTCTCCACTGTATATTATCTGTCTCACTGCCTGGCTTCGGGGTAGTTTGTTTCACTAGATCCTTATTCTGAAAAATATTACCTCATATATTACTCTGACTTTGATCCTTTTATGTCTACTGACTTATCTGGGGGTGCGATGGCTTATACCGGCTGAATTACGTGCCCTTCTCGCAAGTGCGAGAGTAGTTCCTCATGGACGTGTTGTGCTGAAGTCCAATACGGACGACCACCCATTGAGTGGTGAAAAGATTCTCTCGGTGGACATGAAATCTTTTACTCTTTACATTGGGTGGCTTCAAACGGCTGTGTGCCCTCTGGACTCAAACGGTGCTATAAATCATACCGTTCTACTAGTGGAACCTGGCTTCTTGCACGTGTTGCTAAATCATCTTGGGTATCTCCACTGTCTTGGGTATAAAATTCCTACCAGATATTTGACTGTCACCTGTCGTGACCAGCATAAAGGTGTACGATATTATTATGATATTATTCTCAGGCTTGATCAACGGTGGTTCTGGCAGACAAATCTTGTCCACGGCAGGATCTCTTTTAACCGTTTCCCCCCATGCTTCGAGACAGTTGTCAACCTTCTGATCATTCCGTCTGTCGGCACCTTTAAGTATATAGTAGGCCATGTAATGCTTTGCCACGGTTGCTGGAATCCAACTGCCGAATTGATCTTTTGGCTGACCTGACGGACTTGGATATCTTCTTCTGACAATTCTGAGCATACAGAGTTGGCTGAATGGGGTACCTTGATAGGAGGTTGTTGCAAATGGGATATACCCCGTGGGTGTGCGCCCATGGTGGTTGGTGCCGATTCAGACTGTCCGGGGTATCGGTACCATGCAACCACTATCATACCTGTATGGCCAATCTTGCTTCTTCATTATGGTTCTCTTTGCCTGGATCCTTAGCTGAAAGAGCTTGGCTTGATGTGTTCTTGATTCTTCGGATGACCATGGGTACTGCCAGGTACAATATTCCGGCAGGCATATTACTTTACAAGTTGTAGCTGTAGGGTAACGACCGCCTGAACCCTTGGATGAAACCGGCAAATAAACCAGTAGCCACCAGAACGGTCTTTACAACTCGGATCTGGGACATTACTGGAGTAACTCAACCTCGACTCAAGATGGCTGAAAACCAGCTCAGAGCATGAGACGGTGTCGATAAGAAGAAAGTAGCAGTTCCCTAAGACGGCCGTGGAACAGCTCAGAGCTTAGGGTCGCTGCTACGGAAAGAAATTCAGCAGCTGCCCGAGACGGCCGAAAAGCAGCTCAGAACACGGGCCAGTTGCTGACAAGAGAAATATAAAATCGGCATCCACCCCGGACGGCCAGAAATAGCTCAAAACACAGGCGTGGTGCCGTTACTAAAGAAAGACGGGCAAGGGTTCATCTGCGTCCCATACAGCTCGCTACTATGCATACGGGTATCAGCATAATAATTTGAACATACAGGCATAACATGGAGCAATACTTTAAGGCATATACCTGATGGTCGTCTTGCTCCATAGGTTGTTGGTCATCACACTGAAGTGTATAACTAGCGTTCTTCTTCTGCTTATATAGCTCATGCAATGGTCAAATTCTCACCGGGCTGGCATCATTGTATGAGTAACTCATATGACCTTGGCAGCACGTCCACCATATCTATTGAGTATGTGCAGCTGAGCGCTTGGTTCCTGAGGTAGGCTTGTGTCCTGACCGATTTTGCCTTTTGACCAACGATTGCGGATCTGACTCTGGGGATGCATGGTCATATGCTGCCAACTGTCGGTGGAGTAGCTTGTCCTAGTGAGGATGTGATGCCTTACTGGCGAAGGTTGCTTACATCCGAAGCTTTCTTTTTGCCATATGCAGACTGAATGCAGATATATATATATATCCCTTAATGTTTCTGCTGTCGTTTCCTTTTGTATGCAGAAAGTTGTTTGACTATTCTTCTTGTTGGGCACTGAGTTCCTAGCATATGCTGGCTTGCTTCCGGGATATAGCTGGTTCAAATTGTACCCATAGCAGACTCCGACCTTATATGTGAACCATACCTTTGACCCAAAGTGTATGCACACATCTTTGCCTTCTTGCTGATTTGATTATTACTGCCGTGAAGATCGCACATTGATATATACCTGATGCCAATAATCAATCCAGGATATCATTATAATCAGACCCGATATTCCCCATGCCAGGCAGTCGGTGCCAAATCCCATATTGTTGAGCTGAGCTTCCAAATGCTTGCCTCTTCACTGATTCTTTGAGTCCAGTGTCGGTGAGCAACTTCCATAAGGGGATATAAGGTAACACCAAGGGCCCAAAGAAAGAAGCAAAAGAAACGAATAAAACACAAAGCACCAAGATCACACACAAGCAATATCACATTCTACAGCAATAATATGCATTCCTACTTAAGCACACAAATCTCGCAAGAACTCTGGTATTACGGTCTAACATGCTATGGCGGTGTGCACGAAAGTGAATCCACGTGTGAAAGGGGGTGGAAAGAGTTGGTGTAAACAAAGCTACACCAGACACGGGCTTACACCGGTTGCAGCTGGACGGACACGGGGGCGAGGACGTACTTGGTGATCATGGATCGGAACACGGAGGTCACGACCACATCATCATCAAGCGTACGGAAGAAACCATACTCGTCCAGAGAATGGGTAGCAGGGTAAAATAGCAGTGGAAAGAGGGGCTTGCGGGCATTGCCCTTTTCTGATAACAAAGATCAGTAGGGGTTGCCCAAGCAATGATTGGAATGGCACGATCTGGGATAGAAACATGTCTATCACCGAAACAATAGGGGTGGCTGAATAGGGTAATTGGTGTGGTACCGGTGCGTCAATCCGACAAGGAATCAACAACACCAAGCACCTTGGCATCACTCCGCTGGGACGGATATAATACCACACCAAGGAACCAGTATGCAGCTGGAGGTGCAGGTAGTGGGTCAAAACCGACGCCACCTACAATCACCAGATCAACCGTTAGTGACAAAATAAATATGCTATATGCATGCTATGCACAAACAAATGCAACAAACAAGTGCAGCAAACCGAGTAGACTCTATACTACTGGTTACTAACATTCGCGCGGTCTAGGGCGTCCTACAGCTAGACCTGCTCTGATACCAACACCTGTGTCACCCCGGCTCAGAGGAAACCGGAACGCCCCGTATTCCAGCCCAGAGACAAGTCTTCTGGAATACGGCACTGTTGGCATAGAACAAATCAGCTCTTTATTACTATGGATAAGGTTACAAGGGTACCTGGATTACATCGGCGCGGCGATACTATGCCTGCCCAGGGTAGCTCTATGCTAACAGTGGAACAACCCGAGGAAACGGAGCATCCTCGGCAGCGGAACAATGACGGCGGTGGTGAACTCCATTCCGCAGGGACTCTGGTTGGAACGCGTATCCTAGCTCGCAAACTCGGAATCCTTGGCAAGCAAGCAATCATGGAATGACCTGCAAACTGGCATGACACTCCAGGTGAGTACTTTGAATGTACTCGCAAGCTCACAGCAACCAAAGCAGTCAAGACAAGCAACAGCATGGCATTTACAGGTTAAGCAGGTGTAAACATGATGATGCTAGAACAATATGGCATATGAGCATGATGACACTACATGCAACATGTTAAAACTATCATGGTACAACTTACTCTGATTTGGGGTTACCTCATAACCACCACATGTAAGAACTTACCATCGAGCGTGCCACATGATAGCCTCGGGACCAACCAAACTTGGTACTACAATACCGTAGTGATAACATGATCACAAGGAGCTTGATCTTTACCCGAGATCACCACATAACACTATCCACCAAATCCGGTATCCATGATACCATGGTGATCCTCTCGTGATCACGATCAACCAACGTCGGTATCCTCGATACCACGGTGATCCTCTCGCGATCACATAAAGATCAACCAACTTCTTTCTCAACGAACCAGGTTGTTATAAGCAAGATTATTATACTGTTGACCCAAAGTGTGTCCTACTACGAACTGTGCCCATGACCGAGGACGCGGCTATTGATAGATTATACACTCTGCAGAGGTTAGTACATTGTACCCACACCACGGAACTCATGGCCTCGTGCTCCCATTCGGGTGGACCAACGACGTTCCGACAAAACCCAATCTATTGCATGGCACTCTCCCGGCCACTCCGACAAACTCCCCTTTGGGCTATGTCATGGGTGACCCCTGTGTCCTTCCAACACCTGCCACCGTCGTGGCCAAACAAAACTGTCCCAAACGGGGACTTGAGCTCAATACCAAAACTGGGTTCACAAGGTTATAGCCGCCTACCTAATCAGGGTAGCACGCACTCATAACCTTCCCTAGTTGGAGGTTCCGGCGAGAGGCATGACAATAGATCGAGTTAGGGCTACCCCATCCCAGCAAGTGTGGTTGCACTGGTGAGCTCGATTCGGTGGCGCACTATGACTCAGCCAACAGGTGTTCAAGTTTGATTATCATCCGGTTAAATTTGAATGATGATGTGCTGAGCCATGATATAGGATGAACCATAACAACTGATAAAGAAACATGCAGACATGTCATCATCTTTAGCATGAACTACTGCCATTATTAACCATGAGCATAATGCTACCAACGACTACTTGATAACTAGCAAGATGCACATGGACAGAATTTAAAGATAAGCATAGAACATGAGCATATACAGTATTTTCAGACAGAATAACATGCACACATTAAATAACTATTCAAGTAGGAAACCATAGCTACTGCAAATCCGTCATGCAAGTGGCTGTCGTGGCTTGCCTGGGGACGAGGAATCCACCAGGGAGTAGTGCGGAGGGTCCGCAGAGAAGATTGCCGGAAACAGTTCTCTCCCAGAGGGCTGTTTTAGGGCAAGGGCAAAATGGTCATTTTCTGTGTGTCAAAACACTATGAAAATGGTACCAACATGACGGGCTCGAAGAGACGAAGATGTGGGCTTTGGAATCACCTCGATCGGAGTTCCGAGCAAAAAGATGTGATGGTTTTTCTGCCAGGGGCCTTTCTGCAATTATTTTATTTGCATTTGGGTCCTAGACAGTTATTCCACCGATAAAAAGGAAAGTGCACTGTGCACTTGGGCCGTTCGGGCCGGAAGTGGCTGGCGCCTGGGCGTTGGCTGGGCCGCGCAGCCACTGTGGTCGCTGGGCCGGCCCACCTGCGCCACCGCACCAGAGGGCAACGGAGAGGGGAGGGGTCGGGCCGCTTGCGCCTGGGGACCGCCCAATTATCCAGCTCAGCTTGTCGACGCGAGAGACCGACGTGTGGGCCCCGCGCCTGAACTCTCTCTCACCTGTCCTCCTCCTTCAACCTCCCGACCGGGAACAGGGGCGAGGCAAGGCAGAGTGGTGCCGGCGATGGCCCGGCCAGTACCGGCCACATCCGGCCAAGGGGAAGGCACCAGCGGGATCGGGGGAAGACGTCGCCTCCATTCAGCTGCCGCACGCTCGCCGGGGACGAGCAGAGCTGCCGCGGCTCGAGGTCAGCAGAGAGCAGAGGGAGGCGGCGGCCGGCCTAGGGGCGGCGGCCACAGGGGATCCGGCGTCGAGTTGAGGGGTGGGGGAGGTTCGCCGGTGTGAGGGGCTTCTTATGGTGGTGGTAGGTTGGAGGATGGGAACTTTGCTCGCCGGAATTTAGCCGGGCACCGGCGGCGGCCACGGCGGCGACTGGCGGCCAAATGGGCTCCGGCGATGGATGGATGGGTCTGGGAGGACCAGTGGAGCGAGGAGAGGAGGTTGGTGAGGACGGGAGCACTCAGGACGGCTTTATATAGCCGCGGCGAAGCGGGTGGATAGGCACGGACACAGCGGCGAGCTTAGCCGTATACTGGAGCTCCGGGGAGACGTGGCTGGACGTTTGCGGGATCGTGCAGCTTCACAGAGGAGTGGAGGGGTCTCGGGGGTGCTCCAGAAGGCTCGGGGAGGCACGCGTCAGGCGATCATGGAGGTGGCAGACATGGTCTGCCCACGGACGCGGGCACGGCACCGCGTAGGAGGTGACTAGAGGGGGAGAGGGATCCAGAGTGGAGGTGACGACGAGGGGAACCTCCTGGACATGCCGAGGTGTCGAGGTCACGAGGAAACGGACGAGCAGAGGACCCCAATGCACAAAGCGCGTGCATTGGCATGCCAAACGCGTGGTCACCGCGTGCACAGGCACACGTTGTGCGTTCTGGCCCGTTACATCATGTCTAACGTGTAGTCTCTCCAAGATAGGTTATCTCAGAGGTGATGGCTTGAAGAAAAACACTGTGGGTAGATGGGAATGACTCACAGAAGTTTGCTATAGCAAACTTGGGCATGCAGCTGAGGTGAAATGAGATGGCCACTAAGAATCAAAAGATGCCAGAAATGCTTAGGGTAGTAAGGACTACGATCTTGTGAATTTTGGTATGATTTGTACCAGGATTTGTTATAGTTGCTTCACAACTGCCCAAACTGGTCCAGAAAATGAATCATGATGTGGCACTCTACTGGATGCTTGGATTGAGCTGAAATTTGGAGGAGGCTAGTTATTATGTAATATGAAGATACTGTATAAATTTCATACCATTTGGAGACACCAAAATGGTACTTCCTTCACAGTGGTCCTCTCTGGACAGAAACTTGGAATAATATTGGGGAGAAAATGGCTTAATGAAATGATCCCAAATTTAGTGGAGAGGTGACATATAGGTAGAAGCATGTTCTGGAAATTATTCATGAATTATGGAGCAATAAAAATTATAGTTGCTTCACAACCCAGAATAATTACCAGAAAGAAAGATTTGATGTTGGGATCACATAGATGATGGAATGATGCTCAAATTTGGTGGAGAGCTATTATTTGAGCATATGAATATGCTTGCAAAATTTCAACTCATTTGGATATGCCTAGCTTGCACTTCCTTCACAAGGCCTCTGTTTGAACAGAAACTTTGAAAAATTGCTCAGGAATATTTACTAGGCAAATGGAGTTGACATTTTTCATGTGGCAATGATAAGGATAGGAAAGAGTGCCCAAAAAGTTTGAGAGCAAGCAAGCAAAGATAATGGATACTTGCTGCACAAACTGCCAGCTAGGGCAGAATCGCAAAAGGAATATTGGTGAAATATTTTGAACATGGCAAGGAAGGGTTTTGACATATCCGAAAAAGATATGTACCCAAAGGATTTATGAGAATTATTTGGGAATCTTTGGGATGACATAGATATGGGTTGCTTCACAACCCAGGGCAAATAGGGTTATTCCTTTAATAGAAAAAAGAATATTCCCAAGAAAAAGTATTGGGATTGGTCCATGATGAAAATGACAAGGTCTTGGGATGGTTTTGAGATTGACAAGCCACTTGGGAGAGGAATCGAGGGTGATCTCTCCAGGTTTCAAGACCACTAAGCCACCGAAGGGCAAATCCAAACCAAAATCAAAAGAAAAAGAAAATGGGCAAAATCCAGGGTGTTACATTAAGTCCTTGTCATTTCCTTCTTGATACGTGTCCATGACATCATAGCAAATCACCTTTAGCAGATATGTTCAAACTTTGCCAATGCAAAAGATCCAGGTACTTCGTCTGAAAAGTCCGGGTCAATAGACCAGCTTAAAAATCAATTTACTGACATTGGTTCCCTGATTTTCAGCCGGCTTGAAGATGTAGACCTTGCCGGTTTATCATTGCCAAAATTGCCGGGTTATAAAATAGATGATGCCGGGTCGTCATTGTTGCTGACGCCGGGTCATGATTGTTGCAGACACCGGGTCAATCTTATGGCGACTTCGTTCTTGCTTTTGTAAATGTAGCTTCCCAATCATTGGGTTGGCTTCTCTAAACCTTTCTATGAATAGCTTAGAAAAAATAAACTTTGCAAATTTCTCCAAATATAATACCTGGTTTACTCAAAATTGAGAATTTGAATATGTTCCTCCCTTATATGCATATTACCTGTAGCCCCCAAGTCTTAAGAGGAGAATATAGTGATAGCTTAAGACTTGCTTTAATATAAATGCTGCAACTTTGGAGAAATCCGGGTTGTTCATGAAAGTCGCCAATAATAACCTGAACACTTTGTACTTCCCATGTGTAGCCCCCAAGTGCCGGGTTATTATGCAATAACGAGCAGGGACTTTGTAGATTTGATTATGTAGACTTAAGCAGCAACATGTAGCCCCCAAGGGCCGGTTCAGTAAGATAATACTGAGATGGGACTTGTATTTCAAAAAATAACACCATATGATGTAGCTCCCAAGTTTCGGGTTACCTTTAGCAGGAGCAATTAGTAACCCCCAAGGGCCGGCTCATCATTATGTGATGGGTCGGGTCTTCAATGAGGCGAGTTAAAATGGCTTTGCATTAGCCCCCAAGTGCCATGGTGCATGCTCGTAGTGACATGGGACTTGCATACTCAACGTAATCTTGATTTGAATAATGTAGCCCCCAAGTGTCGGGTTGTACGCTTGCAGTGACTCGGGACTAAATAAAACCATATCCATTGCCCGATGATGTTTGTTGAAAGTCTTTGCCTATCAATATATTGAACCATGCTCTTTGTTGTGAACCGGTACTCTTGGATGAAGAAATAATAGCCATTGCTCTGAAGCGGCTTTTGAAAACCTCAATCATAATACTGGTTATGGATAACCATAATAAAAATCCAGCCATGTTGGCTATTAAAGATTTGAATAATATAATCCGGTTGCAAAATCGGCTCCTGCAATATAAACCAATATAACCATGCATATATGATGCATGCTATGATGATGCAATGATGATGTAATGTATGATGCAATGTATGATGACGTATATGCATGATTGAGAGGGTAAGCATGGCTATGCTCATTGAGCAGGAAGCCCCCAAATGACCAATAAACGACATGTAAGCCGGATCAAGAGGGTAAGCATGGCTATGCTCATTGAGTAGGAAATCCCCAAGTGATCATAGGAGACGGCATGTAAGCCGGATCAAGAGGGTCGGCTATGCTCAATGAGCAGGGAGCCCCCAAGTGACCATAGGAGATGACATGTAAGCCGGATCAAGAGGGTCGGCTGTGCTCAATGAGCAGGGAGCCCCCAAGTGACCATAGGAGACGGCATGTAAGCCGGATCAAGAGGGCCGGCTATGCTCAATGAGCAGGGAGCCCCCAAGTGACCATAGGAGACGACATGTAAGCCGGATCAAGAGGGTCGGCTATGCTCAATGAGCAGGGAGCCCCCAAGTGACCTTTAATTTTTCTGAGAACTTGAACTTGCGAGAGATGAATTCCTCTTGAACCGGATGTTGAACCAGAATATTCTTTTTAAGCCGGAAATTTTCTGACGGCCTTTAAATTTTCATCAATATGGCAGTAGCCTCCGGGACCGGGTTATCTTTCCCTCCAACCTCCTGGGTTCTTGAATTTGCTGAAACTAGCAAGATTGGCTGAGTCATGTCATTGTAGCCCCCGAGTCTTATGACGACTCGAGGAGTTGGCTTGAGATTCTCCTTGCTTGACCGTGATATAAACCGGCATATAGTTGAACAGCGGAAAACTAAATTTTATGTAAACCAGAAGCTTGAAGCGAGTTGATGATCCTCGCAATACTTGTTATACACTCCCGGTATGAGTCTTTCAACAACACGGTGACATAACGGTCCCTTTTACAGTAGACAACTTGTTCTGCATTAAAGAATTTCCAAGCCAGAGTAATTGCTCTTTTAAAGGGATTAATATGTAATAAAAATATACTGGATGGATTTCACCTGATATGTTAGCCCGGAAATTATCCGCCGCGGAGTTTAATGATCACTTCCGTGAGGCTGAGATCAATCTCGGGTGAGTC
Source organism: Thinopyrum elongatum (assembly GCA_011799875.1). Taxonomy (NCBI): domain Eukaryota; kingdom Viridiplantae; phylum Streptophyta; class Magnoliopsida; order Poales; family Poaceae; genus Thinopyrum; species Thinopyrum elongatum. The sequence continues at coordinate 343,025,822 of CM022297.1, read as the reverse complement.
AGCCGCGGTGTTTTAAACCGGTGCGGACAGATGAGTCAATCACAGGCGCATTATGCCGCCCGGACGGGTAAGTCATCCGTGTCGTGTTAATATAGAGTGGGCCGCAGAGGCGGCGGTTTGCACACTCATTTTAACAATGCAACACGGTCGGATGCTGGCGCACAATAACATCGATGCGAGTTCCGTACCCGTGGCCCGACGACTGCCTTTCGCAGTGAATAATTGTCTTGCATAAAATATATAGACCAAAGTAATTGTTCTTTGATGAAAACAATATGTGTTAATAAAATAAACTTGGATGGATATCACCTGATTTATCCGCACGACGGATGATCCGTATATAGCGTCCGTGAATAGCCTCCAGTAGTTTCAACGGTGATTCATCCACTCTCTTCTTTTTATTGCAGCGAGGTGTTCGTGGCAGCGGCCACTGGGCGTTGTCGACTCAAATAGCAACAGGGGCGATTTAATACATACTCAAGACCGCGGCGACTTGCGGCGCGGCCGGTGATGGCGGCTCGCTGCAGAGGTCAGGCATTTCATGGAGTAGCAGCAGAAGGACAGCTTGAGGCGCGGCTCCGGGTCAAGGCCACGGCAGCGGAGGAGACGCCAGCTTAGCTAAACCGCAGCAGCCATTTATCGCGCTAACCAGCCATGCTACTCCCCCGTTCACGTTCTCATTGAGAAAGGGGTGGAATCCATGTGTGCCTTCAAAAGATACCGTGCGCCAGAACTACCCAACTGAGAGCTTCCATCCATCTTGCTACCTCCAGATATTCAGGAACTCCATGTTTAAACAGAGGAACGTCAGTAGAAACATCCACGTATTTCACTTTTTCTCCCAACCTTCACCACCAGAGGCTAGACTTTCGTATTTTGTCTTCAGAACACGCTGATGTAGCATTGGCAATTCTGACGGAGCTTTGTTCTTCTCCAAAGTTTGACTTCTCTCAGTATCAACGAAAGGGCCTTTTGCCTTGTAGAAACACTAACACACCCTTCCAACCGTGCACCTGCCATCAGCGACAATCGGACACACTTGCAGGGGCGGCTCGTGGTGGCTCACGGTGGTGGCTCGGAACAGCGGCTCATGGCGACGGCGGTAGTGCGCAGTGAAGGCGGCGGCTCAGAGTAGCAGCTCGAAGGCGGCGTGCAGCGAAGGCGGCTCACGGTGGTGCGGCGGCGGAGACACCGCTTCCGGCGAACGGCAAGGCCTCTCGAGGCGGCCCGGGACAGCGGTGGTTTATCCAACGCTGACGAGGAGATGCCGCAGGGGTGGTTTAGGCAGGCGGCAGAGGCAGACAGGCGGCCGGAGCGGAAACCGCGGTAGTAGCTGAATCCGTTCCTGAACCATGGTTGTATCCAATTCCGGGTCGTGGTCGTGGCGCCTGTGCCTTGCCATCTCAATTGCTTTGTTTTTGTATGTTGATCATAACAGATCGATCCTGCTGATGCCCACGGTCAACAATACTGACCCATCGGGATTTTCCCTGATTATTCTGTCAACGCAACTGATGAATACTGCCCAAAAAAATTCTGATCTCGATCTAGTGAACTCAATGTTGATGATATCCATCAAAAACCGGTCTTTTCTTCATCCGGAAAATTGCGAATTCCTCAAACCCTAGTAAAGATCCCTCCAAGAACTCAACACCACCGTGCGCAGGCCCCATGATGGGCGCCAACTGTCGTGGATTTGTCATGGCAGATGTCCTCGTGAAAAAGGACTTAGTCATGAGGCCAACGCATCTATGTGGTAGCTTGAGAGGGGTTGAGTGGGACGAGAGGCGCGAGGTTTTACCCAGGTTCGGCCCCTCACGGTGGAGGTAAAATCCTACATCCTGCTGCATTGATATTGATCATGGTGAGGCTCATGATTACATGGGTGCTCTTTCGCTACCTCTATCTCGAGAGCTATTGACTTGTTTGTCTTAACTTGTAAAACTTGTCCCCCTTGGAGTGCCCTGCCCCTCCTTATATAAGTTGAAGGGGCGGGTTACATGGCTAGTCCTAGTAGGATTAGGAGTACTCTATTACAAGTGGAGTCCTAGTCTTGCTTCCTTTGTAAGGGAATATTCCTTATGCTTTCCTCTTAAGCCGGCTCACCGGACACGCACCTTGAGCCGGTCTTCTCATAAGCCGCCTTCTAGGCCTTGGGCCTTGTTATTCATCTGACCCGCCTGCCGGGTCACCGATGAGTCACCAGGCCCAGCCGGGTCATCAGTGAGTGGAGAGATCTGGGTGGGTCACTTTGTGAGTCGCCAGTCTTCGGGCGGGTCACTAGTGAGTCGCTAAGTCCGGCCGGGTCATACTTCCAGCCGGGTCATACCGTGGGGTATATCCCCGACACTCTACGTTTACATACAATGGGTGTAAGACAGTTTTGCACATGCAGAATACTTGGGTTAAACTTGACGAGCCTAGCATGTACAGACATGGTCTCAGAACACTGGAGACCGAAAGGTCGAACGTGAGTCATAAAGTAGATATGATCAACATAGAGGTGTTCACCATTGATGACTACCCCATATCACGTTATAATCGGACATGGGTTAGTTGATTTGGATCACGTATCACTTAGATAACTTGAGGGATGTTTATTTAAGTGGGATATCATTAGTAATTTGATTAATTAAACTTAATTTATCATGAACTTAGTCCTGATAGTATTTGCAAATCTATGTTGTAGATCAATAGCTCATGATGTAGTTCCCCTATTTTTTGATATGTCCCTAGAGAAAACTAAGTTGAAAGATGATAGTAGCAATGATGCGGATTGGGTCTGTGATCTGAGGATTATCCTCATTGCTGCACGGAAGAATTATGTCCTTGATGCACCGCTAGGTGACAGACCTATTGCAGGAGCAGATGCAGGCGTTATGAACGTTTGGCAAGCTCGATATGATGACTACTTAATAGTTTAGTGCGCCATGCTTTACGGCTTAGAACCGGGACTTCAAAAATGTTTTGAACGCCACGGAGCATATGAGATGTTCCAAGAGCTGAAATTGGTATTTCAGACTCATGCCCGTGTCGAGAGGTATGAGACCTCTGACATGTACTTTGCCTACAAGATGGAGGAGAATAGCTCAGCCAGTGAGCATGTGCTCAGAATGTCTGGGTACTACAATCGCTTCAATCAAGTGGGAGTTAATCTTCCAGATAAGATAGTGATTGATAGAGTTCTCTAGTCACTATCACCAAGCTACTAGAACTTCGTGATGAATTATAATATGCAAGGGATGACGAAAACAATTCCCGAGCTCTTCGCGATGCTGAAATCGGCGAAGGTAGAAATCAAGAAAGAGCATCAAGTGTTGATGGTTAACAAGACCACTAGTTTCAAGAAAAAAGGCAAGGGAAAGAAAGGGAACTTCAAGAAGAATGGCAAGCAAGTTGCCGCTCCCGTGAAGAAGCCCAAAGCTGAACCCAAGCCTGAGACTGAGTGCTTCTACTGCAAAGGAAATGGTCACTGGAAGCAGAACTGCCCCAAATACTTGGCGGATAAGAAGGATGGCAAAGTGAACAAAGGTATATTTGATATACATGTTATTGATGTGTACTTTACTAGTGTTCATAGTAGCCCCTGGGTATTTGATACCGGTTCAGTTGCTAAGATTAGTAACTCGAAATAGGAGTTGCAAATTGAACAGAGACTAGTTGATGGCGAGGTGACGATGTGTGTTGGAAGTGATTCCAAGGTTGATAAGATCACCATCGCACACTCCCTCTACCTTCGGGATTAGTGTTGGACCTAAATAAATGTTATTTGGTGTTTGCGTTGAGCATAAATATGATTGGATCATGTTTATTACAATATGGTTATTCATTTAAGTCAGAGAATAATTGTTGTTCTGTTTACATGAATAAAACCTTCTATGGTCATACACCCAATGTAAATGGTTTATTGAATCTCGATCGTAGTGATACACATATTCATAATATTAATGCCAAAAGATAAAAAGTTGATAATGATAGTGCAACATACTTGTAGCACTGCCGTTTAGGTCATATTGGTGTAAAGCGCATGAAGAAACACCATGCGGATGGGCTTTTGGAATCACTTGATTATGAATCATTTGATACTTGCGAACCATGCCTCATGGGCAAGATGACTAAAACTCCGCTCTCCGAAACAATCGAGCGAGCTAACGACTTATTGGAAATAATACATACCGATTTATGCGGTCCAATGAGTGCTGAAGCACGCGGCGGGTATCGTTATTTTCTGACCTTCACAGATGATTTGAGTAGATATGGGTATATCTACTTAATGAAACACAAGTCTGAAACATTTGAAAAGTTCAAAGAATTTCAGAGTGAAGTGGAGAATCATCGTAACAAGAAAATAAAGTTTCTACGATCTGATCGCGGAGGCGAATATTTGAGTTAGGAGTTTGGCCTTCATTTCAAACAATGTGGCATTGTTTCACAACTCACACCACCTGAAACACCACAGTGTAATGGTGTGTCTGAACGTCGTAACCGTACTTTATTAGATATCACTACTAGGAAAAACCTTACCAGTAGCGTGGGTTTTTTGCACACCAGTAGCGTGGGTGCCCGCGCTACTGCTACGGTGCTACAACTAAATTTTAGCAGTAACGCGTTTTCTATCCTACGCTACAGATATTCTAAGTACTAGTAGCGCTGCTTTCTCCTCCCACGCTACTACTATTGTTTGTACTAGTAGCGTTGCATTTCCACCCCACGCTACAGCTAACTAATTAGAAATTAAAAAATAAAATTCAAATGCAGTATTCATGGATGGAAATTCAGATGCATTTGCTTCACCAACAATGATTAGTAGTAGCATCAACATACCCTCTAATTCAGCATAGGAGTTCCAAGCAAGGGAAAATTACCACCAACACTAGCTAATAATCATCATAGTCATTACCACATTGCCTAATCATCATAGCTAGTCACAGTGTAGCACATCATCATCTTCAAACTCATTCTAGCTAGCTAATCACTCCTGCTGCTCTCTCTCAGGTAAAATAGCATAGAACATGTGTAGCACTCCTGCTTCATCATATTGGAGCATGCAGATGAACCTGTCTCCTAATTGTGGGCTGCGCTTCTGATTGCTGCCCCCTAATACTTCTCTGCGATCCTTCACAATTTTGCTCCAGTCTTTGACTATTAAGAGTTGCTCGCTTCGAGAAATCCTGAATGCACTCATGTGCAATGTAGGATGTCTTGGCCGTAAGCTAACCATTCTCATGCGACCTTTAGCCTCGATCCAATGAGGCACAACATTCATCGGGAGTCCTTGTTGAAAAACATCGTAGTAACATACTTAGCAATGAAGTTTAGCTTAAAAAATAATGTATGCAAAAGATGCACTGAGAACAAACAGTAATTAAAAATCTTACCATCTTTCCTAAATAGATGTGACCGTAGTTCAATACGTACACTAGTGGTCGCACGTTTTGAGTACGAATATCTCGAAGTCCAGGAAAATAACCTGTCTTGACGGTATCAAGATCCTCAATTCATGAAACATAATGACCTATCTCCTCGCAGTTTAGTTCAGCCCCGAGACAGTAGTAGGTGCTGTCTACCAAGCGCTGGACATGTTTGCTTGAATGGAAATAAGCTGTCAATAGAAATTAGTTGTCAACTATTTTTGCGGCAAAAGTATAACCATGCTCGGTCCTCAAGTTAACTCTCTTTACCTCCATAGTTTCCATAGGACTGAAACCAATCTTATCCAAGACAAAAATTCTTGCATGGCAGGGGATATGCTAGTAGAATAGTAAAAAATTAAAATTAAAAGTTGAAGCAAAAGAAGCAGAAGTCATGCTTAATTACAAAAAAAGACTTGTCGTTGTGACTTACTGCATCCACTTCGAAGTTCTCATCCAGGACGATGCTAAAGCGCCTACCATCTTCTAGGTGAGACCTGTCGCACAGACCACGCTCGTCTTCGCAGTATTCGCACATACCGAATTCCCTTTCGCTATCGTCGTCAGACATTTCCTATGTTCATAGTTGAAACAGACGTGCATTCAATAAGCAAAACTAAATCATAAAACAAATTAGTATTCAAATTAGTATGCATTCAATAAGCAAAACTAAATCATCTCTTGCGTCCGTACATCATCGAATATTATCACTAATACATCTCGAATAGTATCATACATATAACATCACTAATACAGCTAGAACCCTAGCGAACGACGGGTATCACAAATGCTTAATTATGAAAACAAAATTAATAAACACTTAGCAAAATTCGGCATGACCTTTGCTAAAAGCTGGACATATCGAGCGCCTGAAATTTGCCAGAACGTAAACGAATTGACATTCTGGCAAAACATAGGCCACTCGGAAAAATATGACATGTCCAAAATGTGACATGTTCAAAATATGACATGTCCACTGCAAATTTGCATATAACAGGAAAAATTGCTTTAACTAAAAAAATAACAACAATTGCTTTAACTAAAAAAATACCTAGAATTCTGTTAACTACACCTAAAACAACTAAAACACCTAGAATTCTGTTAAATACACCTAAAACACCTAAATTCTATTAACTACACCTAATTAAAAACCTAGATAAATTTCTGTCCTAATTTAAAAACCTAGCTAAATTTCTGTCCTAATTTCAAAACCTAACTAATTTAAAAACCTAGGGTTCATACGAATTAACTAGGGTTCATCCTACCTAATCTGCCCTAGCTAGGGTTCGATCATAACCTACATTATTCTAAGAACATACATTTTTTCAACAAGATAGGGTTCAAAATAACTACTCTCTAATAACTATAACTAGGGAGGGAGGGAGGGAGGAGGAGGAAGGAGGGAGGAGTACCTCTCTGTGGAGGAGGGTCGGCACGGGGGGTGGCCGGCGGGGGAGGTTGGCCGGCGCGGGGGAGGGCGGCTGGCGGGGGAGGAGGGCCGGCGCGGGGGAGGGTGGCCGGCGGGGAAGGAGGGCCGGCGCGGGGGAGGGCGGCCGGTGTAGGACGCGGGGGCGGCAGCCGGAGCGGGGGATTGAGGGAGTCTGTGAGTGTGAGCGTGTGAGTGTGAGAGTGAGTGAGAGAGAGAGAGGGGCGCGCGTGCGGGCCGGCGTGGGGTGAAGCAGAGGTGGGCTTAGCAGTAGCGTGGGGGAGAAGGCCCAGCGCTATAGCTAAAGCTACAACGGGGGGCCGAGTGCGTGGCCCATTAACAGCAGCGCTGGCCGGGAAATCACGTGCTACTGCTAACGTGCGCTTGCAGCGCTTGTTTTGTCCGGCGCTACTGCTAAGTATCAGTAGCGTGGGGTATATAACCAATGCTACTGCTAAATGTCTACCTATAAGCATTTTCCTAGTAGTGTATGGTGTGATCTATGATGTCTCTTACCGATTTACCACTATCATTTTGGGGTTATGCATTAGAGACAGCCGCATTCACGTTAAATAGGGCACCGTCTAAATCCGTTGAGACGACACTGTATGAACTGTGGTTTGGAAAGAAACCCAAGCTGTCGTTTCTTAAAGTTTGGGGATGCGATGCTTATGTCAAAAGGCTTCAGCCAGATAAGCTCGAACCCAAATCAGAGAAGTGCGTCTTCATAGGATACCCTAAAGAAACTATTGGGTATAGCTTCTACCACAGATCTGAAGGCAAGGTCTTTGTTGTTAAGTTTGGGTCCTTTATAGAGAAGGAGTTTCTCTCGAAAGAAGTGAGTGGGAGGAAAGTAGAACTTGATGAGGTAATTGTACCTTCTCTCGAATTGGAGAGTAGCACATCACAGATAACATTTCCCGTGATGCCTACACCAACCAGATAGGAAGCTAATGATGATGATCATGAAACTTCAGATCAAGTTACTACAGAACTTCGTAGGTCGACCAGAACACGTTCCGCACCAGAGTGGTACGGTAATCCTGTCCTGGAAGTCATGTTATAAGACCATGGCGAACCTACGAACTATGAAGAAGCTATGATGAGCCCAGATTCCGATAAATGGCTTGAGGCCATGAAATCTGAGATAGGATCCATGTATGAGAACAAAGTGTGGACTTTGGTGGACTTGCCCGATGATCGGCAAGCCATAGAGAATAAATGGATCTTCAAGAAGAAGACTGACGCTGATGGTAATGTTACTGTCTATAAAGCTCGACTTGTCGCGAAAGGTTTTCGACAAGTTCAAGGAGTTGACTACGATGAAACTTTCTCACCCGTAGCGATGCTTAAGTCCGTCCGAATCATGTTAGCAATTGCCGCATTTTATAATTATGAAATCTGGCAAATGGATGTCAAAACTGCATTCCTTAATGGATATCCGAAAGAAGAGTTGTATATGATGCAACCAGAAGGTTTTGTTGATCCTAAAGGTGCTAACAAAGTGTGCAAGCTCCAGCGATCCATCTATGGACTGGTGCAAGCATCTCGGAGTTGGAATATACGCTTTGATGAGGTGATCAAAGCATATGGTTTTATACAGACTTACGGTGAAGCCTGTATTTACAAGAAAGTGAGTGGGAGCTCTGTAGCATTTCTGATATTATATGTGGATGACATATAGTTGATTGGAAATGATGTAGAATTTTTGGATAGCATAAAAGGATACTTGAATAAGAATTTTTCAATGAAAGACCTCGGTGAAGCTACTTATATATTGGGCATCCAGATCTATAGGGATAGATCGAGATGCTTAATAGGACTTTCACAAAGCACATACCTTGACAAGATTTTGAAGAAGTTCAAAATGGACCAGTCAAAGAAAGGGTTCTTGCCTGTGTTACAAGGTGTGAAGTTGAGTAAGACTCAAAGGCCGACCACGGCAGAAGATAGAGAAAGAATGAAAGTCATTCCCTATGCCTCAGCCATAGGTTCTATAAAGTATGCCATGCTGTGTACCAGACCTGTAGTGTACCTTGCCATGAGTTTAGCAAGGGGGTACAATAGTGATCCAGGAGTAGATCACTGGACAGCGGTCAAAATTATCCTTAGAGAACTAAGGAAATATTTTCTCGGTTATGGAGGTGATAAAGAGTTTGTCGTAATGAGTTACGTCGATGCAAGCTTTGACACTGATTCGGATGACTATGAGTATCAATCTGGATACATATTGAAAGTGGAGCAATTAGCTAGAGTAGCTCCATGCAGAGCATAGTAGACTTAGAAATTTGCAAAATACACACGGATCTGAATGTGACAGACCCGTTGACTAAACTTCTCTCACAAGCAAAACATGATCACACCTTAGCACTCTTTGGGTACTAAGCACATGACGTTGTGAACTAGATTATTGACTCTAGTAAACTCTTTGGGTGTTGGTCACATGGCGATGTGAACTATGGGTGTTAATCACATGGCGATGTGAACTATATTATTGACTCTAGTGCAAGTGGGAGACTGAAGGAAATATGCCCTAGAGGCAATAATAAAGTTGTTATTTTATATTTCCTTATTCATGATAAAGGTTTATTATTCATTCTAGAATTGTATTGATCAGAAACTTAAATACATGTGTGAATACATAAACAAATACCGTGTCCCTAGTGAGCCTCTACTAGACTAGCTCGTTGATCAAAGATGGTTAAGATTTCCTAACCATGGACATGTGTTGTGATAACCCACAAGTATAGGGGATCGCAACAGTTTTCGAGGGTAGAGTATTCAACCCAAATTTATTGATTCGACACAAGGGGAGCCAAAGAATATTCTCAAGTATTAGCAGCTGAGTTGTCCATTCAACCACACCTGAAAGACTTAATATCTACAGCAAAGTAGTATGGAAGTAATGGTAACGGTGGCAAAAGTAACAGTAGCAGTTCTGTAGCAATCGTAACACTGTCAACGGAAAAGTAACGAAGCAAAGATCAATATGTGAAAAGCTCGTAGGCAATGGATCAATGATGGATAATTATGTCGGATGGCATTCATCATGCAACAGTTATAACCTAGGGTGACACAGAACTAGCTCCAATTCATCAATATAATGTAGGCATGTATTCCGTATATAGTCATACGTGCTTATGGAAAAGAACTTGCATGACATCTTTTGTCCTACCCTCCCGTGGCAGTGGGGTCCTAATGGAAACTAAGGGATATTAAGGCCTCCTTTTAATAGAGAACCGGCCCAAAGCATTAGCACTTAGTGAATACATGAACTCCTCAAACTACGGTCATCACCGGAAAGAATCCCAATTATTGTCACCTTGGGGTATGTGGATCATAACACGTAATAGATGTCTATAACTTGCAAGATAGGATCAAGAACACATATATATTCATGAAAACATAATAGGTTTAGATCTGAAATCATGGCACTCGGGCCCTAGTGACAAGCATTAGGCATAGCAAAGTCATAGCAACATCAATCTTCGAACATAGTGGATACTAGGGATCAAACCCTAACAAAACTAACTTGATTACATGATAAATCTCATCCAACCCATCACCGTCCAGCAAGCCTACGATGGAATTACTCATGCACGGCGGTGAGCATCATGAAATTGGTGATGGAGGATGGTTGATGATGATGATGGCGACGATTTCCCCTCTCCGGAGCCCTGAACGGACTCCAGATCTGCCCTCCCGAGGAAGAACAGGAGGTGGCGGCGGCTCCATATCATAAAACGCGATGAATCCTTCTCTCTGATTTTTTTCTCCCCGAACGTGAATATATGGAGTTGGAGTTGAGGTCGGTCGAGCTTCATGGGACCCACAAGCCAGGGGGCGTGGCCATGGGGGTAGGACGCGCCCCCACCCTTGTGGACAGGCGGTGGGTCCCCCTCGGTTGATTCTTTCGCCAATATTTTTTATTTATTCCAAAAATATTCTACGTGAAGTTTCAGGTCATTCCGAGAACTTTTATTTCTTCACAAAAATAACACCATGGCAATTCTGCTGAAAACAGCGTCAGTCCGGGTTAGTTCCATTCAAATCATGCAAATTAGAGTCCAAAACAAGGGCAAAAGAGTTTGGAAAAGTAGATAGGATGGAGACGTATCATGTTGTCATTTGATAACGGGATCACATCATTAGGAGAATGAAGTGATGGACAAGACGCATCCGTTTGCTTAGCATAATGATCATTCAGTTTATTGCTATCGCTTTCTTCATGTCAAATACATATTCCTTCGACTATGAGATTATGCAACTCCCGGATACTGGAGGAATACCTTGTGTGCTATAAAACGTCACAACGTAACTGGGTGATCATAAAGATGCTCTACAGGTATCTCCGAAGGTGTTTGTTGAGTTGGCATAGATCGAGATTAGGATTTGTCACTCCGAGTATCGGAGAGGTATCTCTGGGCCCTCTCGGTAATACACATCATAAGCTTGCAAGCAATTGACTAAGGAGTTAGTTACAAGGTGATGTATTACAGAACGAGTAAAGAGACTTAACGGTAACAAGATTGAACTAGGTATGAAGATACCGACGATCGAATCTCGGGCAAGTAACATACCGATGGACAAAGGGAATTACGTATGTTGTCATAACGGTTCGACCGATAAAGATCTTCATAGAATATGTAGGAGCCAATATGGGCATCTAGGTTCCGCTATTGGTTATTGACCGGAGAGGTGTCTCGGTCATGTCTACATAGTTCTCGAACCCGTAGGGTCCGCACGCTTAACGTTCGTTGACGATATAGTATTATATGAGTTATGTGATTTGGTGACCGAATGTTGTTCGGAGTCCCGGATGAGATTATGGACATGACGAGGAGTCTTGAAAAGGTCAAGAGGAAAATATTGATATATAGGACGATGGTATTCGGACACCGGAAGTGTTTCGGGGGGTACCGGGTACTTATCGGGTCACCGGAAGGGGTTCCGGGCACCCTCGGCAAAAGATATGGGCCTTATGGGCCAAGAGGGGAAACGCACCAGCCACAAGGAGCTGGTGCGCCCCCCATATAGGCCGGCCTAAGAAGGAGAAGGAAAGGGGAGAAGGGAAAGGAAAGTGTGGATTAGGATTCCCACTTCCTTCCCTATCCCCCCCTCTTTCCTTCCCCCTCGGTTATATATGGCAGGGGGGCGCGGCTTGGGAGGGAATCCAAGTAGGATTCCTACTACTTGGGCGCCTCCTATGGCTGCTCCTCCCTCCCTCCCACCTATATATATGCGGGAGGGGGGCGCCGAGCACACCCCAGACAATTGCATAGCCGTGTGCGGCGCCCCCCTCCACCGTTTACACCCCCGGTCATATTTTCGTAGTGCTTAGGCGAAGCCATGCGGAGATCACTTCACCATCACCGTCACCACGCCATCGTGCTGACGGAACTCATCTACTACCTCGATGTCTTGCTGGATCAAGAAGGCGAGGGACGTCACCGAGCTGAACATGTGCAGAACGCAGAGGTGTTGTGCGTTCGGTACTTGATCGGTTGAAGCACGAAGAAGTTCGACTACATCAACCGCATTGTGAAATCCTTCCGCTTACGGTCTATGAGGGTACGTGGACACGCTCTCCCCTCTCGTTGCTATGCATCTCCTTGATAGATCTTGCGTGTGAGTAGAATTTTTTTTGTTTTCCATGCAACGTTTCCCAACAATTAGCTAGCAGTTTCTCTATCATACCCGAAGGAATGTCATAATAAATATTTTCAGTAGGTTCAGTAGGTTGAGGGGCAACTCTTTCCTCTTCTGGTTGGGGTGAAGATACCCGAACAAACCCCTCAAAGGATGATGTTCCATAGTAACAAGTGACAGTAAATTTCAGCACGTAATATAAATGTTTCCTTACCAAATTCCACTTACCAAAGGCGCTTCACTCCCCGGCAACGGCGCCAGAAAAGAGTCTTGATGACCCACAAGTATAGGGGATCTATCGTAGTCCTTTCGATAAATAAGAGTGTCGAACCCAATGAGGAGCAGAAGGAAATGACAAGCGGTTTACAGCAAGGTATTCTCTGCAAGCACTGAAATTATCGGTAACAGATAGTTTTGTGATAAGATAATTCGTAACGGGTAACAAGTAACAAGTGTAAAAAAGGTGCAGAGAGGTGGCCCAATCCTTTTTTTAGTAAAGGACAAGCCTGGACGAACTCTTATATAAAGCAAAGCGCTCCCGAGGACACATCGGAATTGTTGTCAAGTTAGTTTTCATCATGCTCATAAGATTCACGTTCGTTAATTTGATAATTTGATATGTGGGTGGACCGGTGCTTGGGTGCTGTCCTTACTTGGACAAGCCTCCCACTTATGATTAACCCCTCTCACAAGCATCCGCAACTATGAAAGAAGAATTAAGATAAATCTAACCATAGCATGAAACATGTGGATCCAAATCAGCCCCTTACGAAGCAACTCATAAACTAGGGTTTAAGCTTCTGTCACTCTAGCAACCCATCATCTACTTATTACTTCCCAATGCCTTCCCCTAGGCCCAAATCATGGTGAAGTGTCATGTAGTCGACATTCACATAACACCACTAGAGGAAAGACAACATACATCTCATCAAAATATCGAACGAATACCAAATTCACATGATTACTTATAACAAGACTTCTCCCATGTCCTCAAGAACAAACGTAACTACTCACAAAGCATATTCATGTTCATAATCAGAGGGGTAATAAATAGCATCAAGGATCTGAACATATGATCTTCCACCGAATAAACCAACTAGCATCAACTACAAGGAGTAATCAACACTACTAGCAACCCACAGGTACCAATCTAAGGTTTTGAGACAAAGATCGGATACAAGAGATGAACTAGGTTTTGGAGAGGAGATGGTGTTGGTCAAGATGTTGATGGAGATTGACCCCCTCTCGATGAGAGGATCGTTGGTGATGACGATGGCTTCGATTTCCCCCTCCCGGAGGGAAGTTTCCCCGGCAGAACATCTCCGCCGGAGCCCTAGATTGCTTCTGCCCAGGTTCCGCCTCGAGACGGCGGCACTTCGTCTCGAAAGCTTCCTTATGATTTTTTCCAGGTCAAAACCCTCCATATAGCAGAAGATGGGCACCGAAGTCCTGCGAGGGGGCCCACAAGCCCTAGGGGCGTGCCCCCCAGGCTTGTGGCCACTTGGTGGGTCCCCTCTGGTATTTTCTTTGCCCAATATTTTTTATATATTCCAAAATAGTTCTCCGTAAATTTTTAGGACTTTTGGAGTTGTGCAGAATAGGTCTCTCAGATTTGCTCCTTTTCGGTCCAGAATTCCAGCTGCCGGCATTCTCCCTCTTTGTGTAAACCTTGTAAAATAAGAGAGAAAAGGCATAAGTATTGGACCATAATGTGTAATAATAGCCCATAATGCAATAAATATCAATATAAAAGCATGATGCAAAATGGACGTATCAGCAGCGAGGTTTCGCGCAGAGCAATTGTCACACGTGCCGGATTTCATGGGCGGAAATCAAGGCGTCGTGCCCCCACTTTCCCCACTAACCCACGTTGTTACCGCTTCTGTGCACGCACACACAAATTGGAATCTAATGATTTCTGGAGTGAATCAATCCGATTGATTGCCCACACCCGTGCACTTGGCCACGCTAAACACCCGACTGAAGTCTTCTTCAGGATTGCTGTGAGACGAGCTTGACCCCCCTCCGCCGATTGACTTAGCCCATTCACTAGGCTCCAAGGTGCATGACTCGTAAATCTGGACTCGTAGATGGCCCGCGCTGGCATTCCCCTGGGATAAGTAGTGGCATCTCCCCGAAGAGTGAGACCACGTGTCGGCGTCGCCACTCGGGTTATAATGGCATGTCCTCACACGAACCGCAAGTATATCTTCTCTGAGAGACAAATGAATGCCACCAAGTTTTTCTTGGCGATCAACAACACCTGGTCATCCGGGAAACCTTTTAGTCCAAAATCTATTGTGTTTTCATCTAAGGTGCGGCATTCCACGATTCAAAAACATATTCCAAGTGCTCCAGAAGCACTCGGATCTAACCGAAGGCTCGTTCCGTCTGCCCTACGAAACCTCAACCGATTCGGGGGCTAATGATGAGGTCACCTCCCACAGGTAGGGTCAATGACTTGTCATCTGGGGCCTGCCTAGGGCCCCCACCATCATTGGTAGGTCCCCATACAGTACTAGCATTCGGATGTGTATATCAAGAAGTCCACTCGGACTCCTCGACAACACTCCGACACCTCCTCCTCAGTCGGCACGTCTACCAGCACTCGGGCTAGAGAGGTGAAGGGACGACGTGGGAGCTGCAATGGTCGAGGAATCCTAAGTCATCCTTAAAGTGGAGTCAAGACTACCGTTACTTATAACTGCTATAGTTGTGGCTCTTTACACCTGTAACTGTTGTAGTTAATAGCATTAAGTGCCCCGGCGATGTATAGTACCGAAAACTGCGGCGCACTCTATATAAGTTGCACTCCTCCTCCTGAGCTGGGGTTAAGCAATCATTGCAATCATACCCCTCAAGAAAACCAAGCCTCAGGGCATGAGACGTAGGGCTATTACTTCCTCCGAGAGGGGCTTGAACTCGCTAAACACCGAGTGTTACACCTGCGTTGTAGCTAGACTCTACCCCTCTTTCGTACTCCTAGTACTCATTGTCAGGATCGTAACCCCGACACCTGCAGCTAGCCCTTCTGGCCCTGAGATCGACCCAGTAGAGGGCCTCTCGACCGATAGGACATGCCAGTATAATGTACCATCACATCACTCCCCTTTGACATGCATGAATGAGCCTTTGACTAATTGAGTCTCATCTAAGCTTGGGCTTCTTTGCTTTGTGCTTTCGTTGATGACTTTGGCCTTTTATTTTTGCCTTTTTTTCTTTTCACTTGTTGACCAAGGCACTTTGCTTGAATTATTGTTGAGCGACTTGTGAATTTTGTTGACTACTCTGTCGGACTAATAGATTAATAATTTTGCATTAACATATATCATAATGCTCCTATAAATGTGATTGAGAACTCTGCAGCCTCCACCTTATATGCACGGTGGGGGCTAGGGTTTTACAGGAGGGAGATCCGATCTAGCCCGCCGCCAGGATGGTTTGCGTACCAAGATGATGTGTTGGTGTGTATCCATTCCTCCGAGCTCCTTGCTATTGCCAGGGATGTGGTGGGCCTCTTTGGCAGGCCTGCTGCCTGGCTCCCTGTAGAGAAGTCACCCCCGGTGTACTACACCGTCAATTGTCGCCCCTACCGCTCGCCTGCAGGGGGACGAAGACGCAGGCCGTGACGTTCTGAGCATGACGCTCTCCCAAAACCCTGGCCCAATGCCAAAGAAAAGCCTCCCGAATTGCCAGGAGAGGTCGTGAGAGCATTTTCATACAGATAATGGTTTGGCATCATTTCCTTTGCAATGGCACTTGACTGTAACAGACTACATGGAAGCTTTAGAAGGGATAGAGAGGGATTGGTGGAATCGATTGATATTTGCTTGAGCCTCATGGGCATATATATAGGAGTATATGATCAACTTGGAGTCCAAGACAAGCTGGAATAATTCCTAGTCTATCCTAACTTTCCTAATTAACCATTATACTCAACATCCTCCTGTAGTCACAATGGTAGCGACGCAGACGGTGAGACTGGAGAAGAATCTGAAGGTAAGCCGACGGACACCCCCTCCCCCCCCCCCATAGTCGAATGGTTGATGCATCACGGAAGTCGCGGATGGAGTGGAACCGACGAGGTTGCTCAAGCATGGCGATAGCCCTTGGTGTCGTTTGTCAATGTAGCCGAGAGCGTAGGGTGGTGTAGCCGTGGTCGAGGTAGCCGTGCGAAGAATGCCATGGACAATGTCGAGTCGTGGTAGCCGGTGTCAAGGAAGTCGTCGTGGATCCACGGGAGCAAGGAGGCGCCAAGTTATTCATGGGTGCAGTCGTGTCGAAGTAGTGGTGCGCCGGGAAGAAGACGTTGTTGACGATGCGTCGCGCCGGGTTTGCCAAGCCTGGGGACACATCATGGACGAAGGCACGCATCAGTGTTGCCAGCACCGGGCATGCATAGACGATTGAAGATGAAGCTGACAAAGCGCCACACCAGGCTTGCCAGGCCTGGGGACACGTCATGGACGAAGGCACGCATCGATGATGCCAGCACCGGGCATGCGTAGACGAGGGACCTGCACGAGCTGGACGCCATGTCGAGGAGTCGGAGGGGCCATCAGAGAAGGAGACTCGATGATAGCTGTGGCACCAATTGGTGTGGGGCCGATGTCACCAACGATGGTCGGAATAGACAAAGTGGTTGGGGAAGATGACGGTGACACTGGCAACGAGCTAGTGTTGAACAAAGACGAAAGGGTGGACGGGCGGCGGCGGCGGCCGAAGAAGTGTGGCGGGGGAGGCCTGACGGTGGCGGGGCTAGGTTAGAAGCGTGGCGGTGGTGCTCAAAGTAGGCAAGGCACCCGACAGCGTGACGAAGACTGGCGCGGACATTGGCGTTCCCGCGCCAAGGGAAACTGCGCGGCGCATACCACGGGAAGTCGACGCGTAGGGACGATGGAGTGGACCGCGGGCCGCATCGCTACGGCCCGAAGGGGTGACGCAACGGCAGTAGGTGGGTCGGGGCAACGATGGGAAGACCTCGGGGCGACGACGGGACAACCTCGGGGCAACGCCGGGGACCGCGGGCCGCTGCGCTACGGCACGAAGGGGCGGCAGAGCACGGGTCGATGCAACCGCGGGGACGGCCTCAGGGCGGTGGCGGGGACCGCGTGTCGCGCACTACGGCCCGAAGAGGCGACGCAACGACGACACGCGAGCAGTGCAGCCACAGGGAGAACCACGAGGTGGCGGCGCTGCGGCCCGACAGGGCGATGCAGCGGCAGCCCGATGCTCGATTGGTGTAGGGGCATGTTGTACTTGGGACGGTCATCATAGGACATGCTGATGCGCGAGCAACCGACGGGCCCGATCGGTCGCACGACGAGGGGTATGGATCGCGGCGCGGGCGGGTGACCGATCTGATTGCACGTGAGGTTGTGGAAGTCGCTCGGTAGAGGCGGGGTGGTGGAGGAGTCCGAGCTGAAACCGGTGATGACGGCCAGCGTGCGGTAACGGGCGGACGAGCGCATCAGCGCCGGCACCCGAGCGGGCAATGTAGAAGTGGGACCTGAGCGGCTAGCCCCGAGCGGCGAACAAAATGCCATGTGAAGGCGGCTGTACATATGCGGCGAAGGTGGATTGGTGATGCAGGCATCCTGTTCAGAGCAGGACGACGACGGCCGGCGCAAAGCGATGGGCGGGGACGCGCAGCGACGGCCGTGACGGGCCGCCGCATCGCGAGGCCACCAGGTCAGCGAGAAGGCTGGCGTGTAGCACCGATGTCGGAGTAGAGGCGTGCAGGTGTCGACAGCGGCAGCGGGCGACGCAAACCGATCTTAGATCTAAAAACAAAAATGAAAAGCCGATCAAGACGATCGGCAAGAGAGAAAAACCCGGATCAAGAGATCGGGAAGAAGACTCTCTAGGTCAGCCGGTCAACACGACCGGCGGACGAACCCTAGGTACGAGCGGTGCGGCCCCCGGCGGCGGTATTGGAGGCCGACCGCGCCGGGGGCGGTGTGATGCGGAAGCGCCGGGCGACGGCTAGGGTTGGATCGGTTAGGCTGCACTGCTCGCGCGTTGCCGTTGCGTCGCCCCTTCGGGCCGTAGTGCCGTGACACGCGGTCCCCACCGCCGCCCTGAGGTTGTCCCCGCGGTTGCGCCGACCCATGCTCCGCCGCTGTGCCACCACTTCGGGTCGTAGCATCGTGGCCCGCGGTCCCTGCCGCCGCCCCGAGGTCTTCCCACGTCGCCCCGACCTGCCTGCTGCCGCTGCGTCGCCCCTTTGGGCCGTAGCACCGTGGCCCGCGGTCCACTCCACCAACCCCACGTGTCGACTTCCCGTGGTATGTGCTGCGCCTCCTTCCTTGGCGCGAGAACGCCATCGTCCGCGCCGGTCTTCGTCACACTGTCGGGTTCCTCGCGTCCTTCGAGCACCGCCGCCGCACTTCTAACCTAGCCGCCGCCGCCGTTAGGCCACCACCATCGCCGTCAGGCCGCCACCGCCATTCTGATACCATGTTAGAAGGGATAGAGAGGGATTGGTGGAATCGATGGATATTTGATGAGCCTCGTGGGCATATATATAGAAGTACATGATCAACTTGGAGTCCAAGACAAGCTGGAATAATTCCTAGTCTATCATAAATTTCCTAATTAACCATTATACTCAACAGAAGCATCTTCCCATCCCCCTAGAAAAGAAAACGAGCTTCATAAAATCGAGATGACTGGAATATGAACCAGCTTCCCCCCTCCCGTGTCACCCACGTAGGTGACAGGGCGGAAACCCAAGCCGCTGCCGGGCTAACCCACCTCCCGCCCTACCCTCCTCCCCCGTCACCGCCACAGGATGCGACTGGGCAAAGCCCGGCCGGCATCAGCGACGACGTGACCTTCTCGCCTCCTCGCGCATGGGGCTAGTGCGGGCCAGATTCGGTGGGCTAGAGCATCGCGTTAGGGCAGGACGGACTCCTTCTTGGCGGCGAAGTCTGGTGGTTTCTGCGGCGCGGTGGGATGCTAGTTGGACGGGCTCGCGAGCTGCTACCTTGGGCCATGTGGATCTGGCACCTGGCAGTAGCTAGCGGCTCGGGCTGTGGATGGCGTGGACTGGCGCCTGCCGTGGTGCATGAACGACGGTGGCGGCCGATGGTGGTGGCCCGTGAGTGCTTAGTCGTGGTGGTGTGGGTGTCGATGGATGGCGTCTGGCGCGGCTCTGCCTTTCTCTACGGGCGTGTGTGGTGTGGGAAGATGGCTTGATGGAGATTCGTGGTGGGGGAGGTGGAGTCTCGGTGGTTGCGACGGCCGGTGCTGCCGAGGCTGCCCGGTGACCAGAGATGCCAAGTACTGGGCGGCTCCCTGTTGAGATCTGGAGTGACCACATGTGATGGGGCGCTGGCTATTGAGTCCTCCGAGGTGCTTCCGGCAGGTGGTTGGTGGAGCAAGCCCGATTGCGGGGTCTTTCCCCAACCCCACGGTCCAGTGCTTGCTCGCTAGGCAACCATGGTGGCGGTGTTACCAGGCTATGGCCCTCCTCCGGCTGACCGTGAGGTGGGACATCGAGTGTTGGAGAGGAGGTGTCTGCGTCCCCTCCAGGCGGTGGTGTCCGCGTGCGTCGGTGAGAGGTTCGGAGAGGAATGTCGGGACGACGACATTGGGTGGTGGGCTACTCGGTGGTCTCTCTGGTGGGTCATCGAGTAGCGTTGGTGGCGACGTTCCTTGGTCGTGGGCGGAGATGCCAGATACTGGGCGGCTCCCTGTTGAGATCTGGAGTGACCAAATGTGACGAGGCGCTGGCTATTGAGTCCTTCGAGGTGCTGCCGGCAGGTCGTTGGTGGCGCAAGCCCGATTGCGAGGTCTTTCCCCAACCCCGCGGTCCAGTGCTTGCTCGCTAGGCAGCCATGGTGGCGGTGTTACCCAGTGATGGCCCCCCTCGGCGGACTGTGTGGTGCGACACCGAGGGTTCGAGGGGAGGTGCTTGCCTCCCCTCCATGCGATGGCATCCGCGTGTTATGGTGTCAGTGAGAGGTTCGGAGAGTTATGTCGGGACGACAACCTCGGGTGGCGGGCTACTCGGTGAGCTCTCCGGGGGGTCATCGAGTAGCGTTGGTGGCGACGCTCCTTGGTCGTGTGAACGGCGAGAATGTTAGAGTTATGTCGAATATTGTTGTACAAGGTAGGTTACAGCTGGACTCTGAGTTGTATTGTGTTGGCATAGGTTACATCGTGTGTCTACCCCCGCTATATATGAGAGGCCTAGGATACAAGTGTCCTACTTGGACACGACTCCATATCCTATCTAAACACAATACAACTCAGAGTCCAACTGTAACCTACCTTGTACAACAATATTCGACATAACTCTAACAAACTCCACCTTGGCAAATATTCTCCACCACCTTGGATTCCTCTATGCGTTGAACCTCCATGTACATTGGACTTGAGATACGCCATGAGCACCGCTGCTACTCCCAAACTCCACGTGACTCCACCTACAACTGTAGTCCCTTCTCGTCTTCTTCACAGTCAACACTTGAGCAAAATTAAGTTTCTCATTACTCTACGTTGTGCTCCCAACTTCCGGAGTATCCGCTCCACGCCATCACACACCGACCATTGTCTGCGTGAAAATGAACTCACATATTGGACGCCACATATAAGAGTTACCTGGACTCAACATCACCGCTCTTTCTTGACTGCTTGTCTGAAACTTGAAGAAATTTCACCGTCGCCCTGTGTCACCCTAAGTCAAATTCGCAGTTGTCTCACCCTTCTTTCCGGATAGCCTCTGACATGTCCCACAGCAATAGCACTCCGCCTCCTTTTGTATTTGTCATCCGCATTTTGCCATGTGCACTGAACACCACAAAATATACGGCCATGTACTCTCTCAGCTTTTGACA
This sequence comes from Thinopyrum elongatum, assembly GCA_011799875.1. Lineage (NCBI taxonomy): Eukaryota > Viridiplantae > Streptophyta > Magnoliopsida > Poales > Poaceae > Thinopyrum > Thinopyrum elongatum. The sequence continues at coordinate 343,004,493 of CM022297.1, read as the reverse complement.
ATTTCAGACTTTCCGCCACTTTCTCAGATTCTCCATGGTCAACTTCGGTCCATCTTCCGTTAACTTACTCCGTAGCCCCTCCATCAGCTCAGAGTGAAGTCATCCATCAGACTCCAACTCCACCTTCAACATGACTCCATGGTGGTTGTACGTGCCACCCTCCCGCGCCCCGTCGACTCCAAGCTCTCATGTGCACCGTCTTGAATCAACCCCGCGCCATAGTCTGTCGAAGCCGCACAAGCCCTCAGGCCTGCACCATGTGTTTCCACGTCCCAGAAGTCGGCCACCATCAGCATCACGCTCCTACGTCGTCGTCGTCGTTGAAATCATCGCCGTCTTCTGCTTTGACCGACATCCCCGTCGATCCGTCAGACGGTCCAGTCCGACCCAGCCGAAATTACCCGACTGCAACCATGCTCCACCCTGCGTCGTGTTCGCCCGCACATCCGTACATTGCTTGACGCCCTGTGTATGCATGATCCCTATACGTCGCACATCACCGGCCTCGCAGATCAATCTAGCGAACAAGAATCACAAGGCGGCTGATACATTGAAAGAGGCGTTTGGCTTAAGGCAATCTATCAAGAACATAATAGCACAGGCACGCGGGGGGAGCCGGCGCGTGTGCCGGCGCCCGGGCGGCCAGGGTGCGGTATTGTAGCGGCGTAATGCGGCGGAGCGCTCATAGTCAGGCCCCGGGGATGTAGCCATGATGGTGAACCTCGTTAACAAATCTCGGTGTCGTGCTCGGTGTGATTGCTTGGTCCTCGGTAGATCGATGGTGGCCTCGGATTTATTCTAACAGAGAAGAGTTGTGTTGGGAGCCCTCGGCATCTTCTCCGTCACAACAAGGGAGGTACCCAGATCTAGCTCTAAGGCCCCGGCTTCGTCGTGGCGGCTGGCTCAAATCTTGTATCGCACAGGAAAGCAAGTGAGTGAAAGCTCTGTGCTTCGGCGCCGACTACGACGACGCCTACGGGTGCCGCTTTCCTCATGAGGACGTTGTGTAGCTCGCTTCCCCTGTCAGAGTTCCGGGTGAAAACCTTAATTCGTTCCGTCGGACACGGCAATGGCGACGCTTTGCACCGTTTCCCATCTTGAGGGTCCTGCCGGGAGCCCAGGTGTCGTTGGTCATTGCTAGTGTAGTCTTTAGGTCATCCTATTTTCTTGCTCGGCGGCTTAGTCGTGTTCCGGCCGATGTATGTTATCCGGTTTTTTCCTGAGTTTTGCTGTTTGAGGGCCTCCTCATCATTATGCATCGTTCAGCCGTGTACTTGTGATCTTTGCTTTATCTATAAAACGAAGGGAGAGCCTGTTTCGAGTGAGATGATCGGAATATAACGTAAAATCCTCCTGTTTCCCTAAAAAACCCAAAACATATCGTAAAGCCAAACACCGTCTTGGTGATATGAGCATCCCTGTTGCACACAAATGGCTGTCTCGTTTACAATTCATCCGTCGTTGGAGGATGATACACTGATTCAGTGAATGAATACCAAGAGCTGACAACAGTAAGAGCCAACCTCAGTTATCACCTGGAACGAAACCACCCCAGTCAAACCATTGCCAAATTAACAAACTCATTTTGTACATACCAAACCCCAAGAGCCAACCCCCCTCCCTCCCTCTCTCTCTATAAACCCCCCACTGCTCCACTTTCGTACACTACCTTCACCCTTCCACTTTTGATCTTCTCTATTCTTATTTATTGCATTGGTTGCTAGTTGCTACCCTACCTTTCCCGATTCTTCGCGTCATTCACGTCCCTCTCGTGCTCGTTTTAGATCCCAACGACAAAGTTGATCATCAGCTTGGGAAGGACATCCTATTTTCTTGTAAAACAAAAAAAATATCGCTTCTGCGATTTATGCACAGCATTGGCAACTGCAATCTGCTGTTCCTCTCGTCCAAAGCCATTTTCTTGCATCAAGGGCCACCATGTCAACGCCCCAGAGCGGCAGCGCGAGCCCAGCGACCACGGCAGCGGCGGCGACGGTGGAGACGAGCAAACACTGGGCGCCTCACGGCCCGATGCTGACGGCCTGTCTCGTCAGCATCAACGTGCTAATGATCCTCCTCATCTTCTTCTACTTCTGGCGGTTCTTCTCCGGGAAGCAAGGGCCGTCTTCCCCTGGCGGTGCCGACGAGACGGGGTCATCGACCGACTCGTCTCCGGCGACCTCGCCGAGAGCGTCCAGGCTCCTGCGCGACCCCGACCAGCCGGACATCCCGTCTTCCCTGCCCATGTCCGTGTTCGACTCCAGCAGCGAAGCCGCCGGGAAGGCGGCAGCGGACTGCGCGGTGTGCATCGTGGAGTTCCGCGATGGCGACCTGGCGCGCCTCCTCCCTCGCTGCGGGCACCGGTTCCACGCCGCGTGCGTGGATGCGTGGCTGCATCTACACTCCACGTGCCCGCTCTGCCGCGCTAGCGTGGTCGCCCCTGCGCCCGGCGCCGCCGAGCCCAAGAACGACCCGAAAGACGACGGCGCAGAGTGCCCGGTGTGAGGCGGATCTGCGCGCACTGGCGAGGCCGCGAGCGACCAAAGCCAAGCCAGAGAAGCACGTGAACGGCGGAAGGCGACACGCACCTTTGGACGTCGGTGGGTCGCCGAGGTACGGTTGGCTTCCTTCGTCGTCTCCTGTTTTATCGTGTTCTTGTTATACAAATCTCTCTCGGCTCTCGCTCTCTTCAGTTTTGGTGATCGCTGAGGTACATATATGGATCGGTGTCTTCTTCTATATGATGATGTGCGTATGATTGGAATTGTAAGATTAGCAGCATGTATATTAAATTAGGCTCGCGTGTGAGTGTGTGCGCGACAGAACAAGTAGTGTAAGATCGCACGTTGGGCGACAGAACTGTATGCGAGACAGCACTGATATAAGAGCGTTTAGATCACTAAAATAGTGATCTAAATGTTCTTTTATTTCTTTACAGATGGAGTATATAAGTAAATTATTAATGAAAAGCTTTGATCGACATTTTGGGCATGGTCACCAAGTCGAAAATATGTTCTTTCAGCTATGTTGGTCGGTACCTAATTACATGTTCTTTTTTCTGATATAAATATCTCATTACATGTTCTATAAGAAGGAGAAAGGGATTTTCTTTCACCGAGGAAGGTAGAAGTTCAATTAAACTTGTCTAGAATGCACATGGATGAAATCAAGAAACAAGCAGAACCAACACCCAAGTGGAAATCAGTGTATTCATGATACATAACTGCATGCATCCTTCTGAAGCAGAGGCAGGGAGTTATCCTTCTTTTCAAAAAAAAAATGGAACTTGCTATAATTGTAGGAAACTGCTTTCCACGACGACATGCTTGAATTCTCTACTTTAGTGACTTCGCTCATTCAAAGTTTGCAACCAAGCACTATAGAAACTGAAATCTTGCCGCCGGAGTCTCATGTTTTAAAGGTCTCCAAATATGGTATTGCTGCTGCATCGTCTTCAAAAATATAAAGCTAGCTAATTGTCCATGCGTTGCAACGGGTTATACATATTCTATTCTAGAGATTCTCTCGTCCAACGCTCGATGATACATTTTATAATTAACGTGATTCTTTTATCCAATCTTCGATGATACTTTTCATAATTAACATGATTCTTCTTAAAAAAAATGACATTCTTCATAATTAACATGATCCTCCTGTCGAAAAAATGATAGTCGTCAAATTAACATGATTCTCCCGTCCAATGCACGATGATACTTTTCATAATCTGGCCAACTAACATGCGTAGTTAACTGTCTGGCTAATTAGTTGCATAAAGTTGTGGACGAATAAGAGATTGGTCAAGATAAATGAGACAATTTATAGACATTAATTAATGTCTGCATGCTAAATAAACTAATTAACAAAACGACTATGACGGACTCCTCTTTAAAAATAAGATTTTCTATAAAATAGACTAGGGAAAATTCTATAGGAACGATTCCGGCAAATCAAGGCTTATAAAAAATATTCCGTAGGATAGCAATCCTATGAAAATCCCGTAAAAATCCTATGAATCTAAGTAGCTTTCCCGTGGAAAATCATATCCTCTCTTTCATGTAGTAGTACCCATGCCAAGTCTACCATTGTCAAAGAATTGAAACAACTGACCTTTCCACACACGTACAGTAAGTACGTGGTACCAACTGGACGCACTCATAGAGTCATAGTAGATTCGGTTCTTGGAAAGTAGCTGCCAGCTTGGGCAAAATTTCGTGTTTTGACCCTTTTGTCAAAGAAAATCTAGATCTGACCCCAGTTCAATTTTTTTTTTGAAATCTGACCCTTTCACCTACCGCCAGGGGCCACGGCGGTAGGCATATACAGATTACCGCCACAGGCTATGGCGGTAGGCCACTCATCAACGTCAGCCTCAGGTAAACGGAACCGTCTCCTGCCGTCCACCCTACCGCCAGAGCTAATGGCGATAGGCTATGCAACCCTACCGCCATATACCCTGGCGGTAGGGGCTGAATCCTTATAAGCCCGCGGGGGCCGGCTCGTGGGGCCCACCCACCAACCAGCCCCCATCTTCTTCTCCCCAACCGCGCGGCGCCGCAAGAACAGAGAGCACAAACTCTCTCTCATCCCCTCCACTCCCCCCCTCCGATCTTCTTCGTTTTGCCACCATTTTTGCGGATCGAGATGGCTCCGAAACGGGAAAAGTAAGCTCTCTCAATCCCTCCAATTAGTTTTACTCGAAACGCTTTCGATTTGATGCATTATTTGGTGCAAAACAACCCTATTGTCTTGCTTTTTTTATCTTAGGATTGCTTAGGTTGATTGTATATGATGTATAGGGTTCAATATGAACTCTAATAACTAGTTGTGGAGATTATATGTAGTTTTTATATGAACCCTAGTTGGAGATTCAAATTTCTTTTGATATATGATGCATGTGGATGTTATATATGATGCGTGTTGGAGGAATTTCTTTTGATATATGATGCATGTGGATGTTATATATGAATGTTGTATGAATAAATATATAAATGTTGTATGAATGAATCAACCATGTTTCATTTTTTTTATTTAGGCAGGCACCTCTTGCGGACAACATCGGCAAATGGTACTCCATGCTTGACTACGCGTTCGACAAGGGTCATCATGCCCGTTTCATAGAGAACGGAGTGGTAAGTACTACGATCGAAATATTGAACCAAAGTTTTTGGATTGATGAAAATAAGTTACTAACTTTTGGCGTCCACTTTTTGACAGATGCTCCCGCCACTGCGCATGACGGGTCACGCGAATGCCGTGAAGATGGGGTACGACGAGCGCTACGCGCCGTACTTCAGGAGAGCCCGGGTGCTGGGTTTTGTCCTGCAGTTCAAGCGTCAGCCGCCGGCGCTCATCCACGCGGCTCTCATGGCTTTGATTGACCGGTGGTGACCCGAGACGCATACTTTCCATCTCCCATGCGGGGAGATGACGGTGACCCTCGAGGATTGGGGGATGATTACGACCCTACCGATCGAGGATCATGCACTCATCGGGCGAGTGGAGAGCACCAACTGGCAGCAGAGGGTTACCACCCTCATCGGCGACTGCCCCGACGCTAATGGTAACCGGACATCCGGTGTATCGCTGCCCTAGCTCCTGAACAACCGGAAGAAATGCCCCGTAAATGCTGATGAGGGTACGATGGAGCAATACGCGAGGGCCTACCTGTGGTACCTTCTCACAGAGGTCGTGTTTCCAGACTGCTCCGGGAACTCTGCCCTCTAGTCGTATCTCTTCTTCCTAGCCGACTGGGATGCAGGGTACAGTTGGGGGACCGCCTCTCTCGCCTACCTATACCGCTCGGTAAGAGAGTATGTCATTGCTTTTTACGAATGTATGCTCCATGATATTGTCTTATATCTGACCATCAATTGTTGTTTTGTAGCTTGACGAGGCAACCCAGAGGACAGAAGATACTTCTGGTATGGGTGGATTTGTGTGGGCCCTCTCCATTTGGATGTGGGAGCGGCTGTCGGTGGGGCGTCAGGAGAAGTTAAGAAGAGGTCCATGGGATGCGTATGGCGAAGATGGCGACTCTACTCGATACCCGACCGTAGCTTATGAGTGGGACGTTGTGGGTCTCTACACGGGAACATCCAAGGCTTCGTACAAGGCCTTCACCAACGAGATGGACGCTTTGACGGTTTCGCAGGTATATGAACTAGCTCACCTTTCTCTTTGACGCCACTTTCATTGGGAACTTAGCAATGTTTGTGTAATAGGTAAACTGGTGGCCGTATCATGACCGAGAGTGGGGGTTCGAGCTGAACGTGATGTACGAGGAGGACAGCGGTCTTTGGCGGTGCATGGTGCCCATGCTATGTGTGTACGCCGTCGAGTGGCACTTGCCACACCGCGTGGCCGTGCAGTTTGGGATCTACCAGCATACACCATCGGGTATGCCGAACGATACCGGTGGCCACGAACTCCACTTGTGAGTGCATTGTTCTCTGTTACCATGATTTCATTGCGTTTGACCTTCTTATGATGTTTTGTGTTGTTTATGCCTTGTAGGATGAGCCGGAAGAAAAATCAGTCGATCACAGACTGGGGGGAGCAGCATAAAACTTTTGTGACGGAGTGGAACTGGCCCAGGTGGCGTAAAGATGGGGGGAGGCGAGTGATTGACTGGGATGATTACGCCCAACACATGAGGTGGTACGACGATGGCCAGAAGCACCATCTTCTTCTCACACTACAAGAAATATGTCAACGTGTGACCTTCTGTCAGTGACCCTGGAAGAATTGGTCATAAATCTACGACCATTTGAGACCAATTGGTCAAAAGCTGTTCGGGGCGCTCCAAACCCTAAACCATAACGACCATTTTGGTGAGAAAGGTCATAATTTTCTTACACGAAATGTTCGTAAAGCAAACGGCACTGGTCCGCTACCTTATTTCTAGTTGATAACGACCAATATAGATGGTCATAGCCTTGTAAATTGTGGTGCATTGCTATGACTAGGCGCCAGCTCATCAGTTTTGCCTATGTGTCATGTTTATGTGTCAATTTTTGCCCTAGGTTGTAAAGCAGCCTATATTTCTGTCACTCCCAAAATTCCCAAAAAAAATTGGGCATTCTTTACTATCCAAATCATTGCCTCATTACAATATTCAACTCCATTTGCCTGGTAAATCTTCCTTGGCAAATTTCCAAAGTTTTTGTTCAGCTAGAACCATTGTGAAGGAAGTACTAGCTACGCATATCCTAATGAGCTGAATTTTTTGCCACATCTTCTATATTCCCAAATCATAGCTCTCCACAAAATTTGAGCCCCATCTAACAATCCATGTGAGCTCACCATCCAATCTTTATTTCTGGTAATATTTTCAGTTTGTGAAGCAACTATATTTTATGTTAATTTATAATTGCTGAAAATTTACCATGACATGACCCTGCCCATAGAACCTCCCTCCACCAAATTTTAGCTCATTTATTATAGCCAATTTGCCTCAACATTTTTCCCAATTTTCTGTTCAATGGATGGCGCTGTGAAGGAAGTACCATTTTTATTTATTCAAATAGTATGAAATTTTTAAAGTGCCTTCATATGCTCAAATTATCATCCTTCTCCAAATTTTAGATCAATCCATTCATTCATTTGAGTTCAACTTCAACATTCATATTTATGTCCAGTGTGGTACTTTGCAAAGCAAGTGACACCTAGGCTCCTCCATTTGAGCTGCAGATTTTCCAAGACAGTGTCCTTAGTAGATGATCATCCTCGGCCAAAACTCAGGTCCATTGGCCATGTGCATTTTCCCCACCACTAATCAAACACTTGGCTGCTAATTCATGTTTGAGCTCAGTTCAGTCTCCTCGTGAGATTCTTCTATTGCATTCTTCTTCCTGACACCAACCGGGGGAGTGTCCAACCCACTAGACATGCCTAGGCCATCCAGAATGCGTGGCAATGCCACGGTCATGCGATGACCACGCGGCGGGCATGCGAATTTACGCGCTCTGTAGTTGGGGCCCTCGGCCATTGTCCAAACCTCGACGTATCGCCACCAAACCATGTATTTATGATTAAATAGATACTTATGTACCTATAAATGATTTTTGGGAAAAATAAAGAGCAAACTATAAGGCAGGTGCAGTTCAAATTTGACCCGCTTCCTACTGAATCAGCAGAAATTTGTCTTTTTCACGAGAGCTGGATCAAAACTTTTTACACCTAACCATTTGGTCAATTATGCATTAAATATGGTCTAGTATTTTAGAAAATTGATTTGGTATAATTTTGCAACAAATATATGGTAGGTCCTTCACAAAAAAACTCATTTTGGGCACTCAAAAAATGGAAAATGAAATTTCCGTCCAAAGAAAATGAAAATTTTCTTAGGCAACATTTTTTGCCATTCTAAGATGCACCCTTGTGCACAATATTAGATCGTTTGAACAAACTATGCCATGAATGTGGCCATAAGATTGATCATTTGGCTTGAAAGCCATGAATCTCCACACATGATAACTCATTTCTGAAAACACTTTTTAAAAATAATTACCGTATAACAAATTTATTATTTTTCCTGGTAACTTGGTCACATATAATGACACAATGAGAAGGTTTTCCAATTTTTTGATTTTTTTTAAATTTTTCATGCCTGTTTCAAAATGCGGTCAAAACGGCGGGCATGACCGTTCCTAGCTAGTGGTTGGATCTTGAAAAACTTTTGGTGTTTCTCTGATTAAATAGATACTTATGTACCTAGAAATGATTTTTGGAAAAAATAAAGAGCAAACTATGAGGCAGCTGGAGTTCAAATTTGACCCGCTTCCTACTGAATCGGCAGAAATTTGTCTTTTTCACGAGAGGTGGATCAAAGCTTTTGACACCCAATCATTTGGTCAATTGTGCATTAAATATGGCCTAGTATTTTAGAAAATTGATTTGGTACAATTTTGCAACAAATATATGGTAGGTCCTTCACAAAAAAAAACTCATTTTGGGCACTCGAAAAATGGAAAATGGAATTTCCGTCCAAAGAAAATGAAAACTTCCTTAGGCAACATTGTTTGCCATTCCAAGATGCACCCTTGTGAACAATATTAGATCATTTGAACAAACTAGGCCATGAATGTCGCCATAAGATTGATCATTTGGCTTGAAAGCCATGAATCTTCACACATGATATCTCATTTTTTAGAACACTTTTTTTAAATAATTGTTGTATTACAATTTTATTATTTTTTTGGTAACTTGGTCACATATAATGACACAATGCAAAGGTTTTCTAATTTTTTGTTTTTTTTTTGAATTTTTCATGCCCATTTCAAAATGCGGTCAAAACTACGGGCATGACCATTCCTAGCTAGTGGTTGAATCTTGGAAAACTTTTGGTGTTTCTATGATTAAATAGATACTTATGTACCTAGAAATGATTTTTGGAAAAATAAAGAGCAAACTATAAGGCAGCTGTAGTTCAAAATTGACCCGCTTCCGACTGAATCGGCGGAAATTTGTCTTTTTCATGACAGGTGGATAAAAATATGTCCTAAAATTTTAGAAAAATGATTTGGTCCAATTTTACAACAAATATATGGTAGGTCCTTCACAAAAAAACTTATTTTGTGCACTCGAAAAATGGAAAATGAAATTTTGACCCAAGGAAAATGAAAACTTCCTGAGGCAACATTGTTTGACATTCCAAGATGCACCCTTGTGCAAATATTTGGTAGCTTCTTCACAAAAAAATTCATTTTGGACACTTAAAAAATAAAAAATAAAATGCTGACATGATTTTACACTTTATTTTTATTTGACTACGACCAATTTTAGATGGTCATAACGTCCAATACTAGATGGTCATAACGTCATACACGCGTACTGCGTTCTGATTGGGCCATAGCCATCTCACGCGGATCATGCATCAAGCACCGTTGGATGCTCCTGGATCCAACGGTAGCCTCGCCCCTCACCCTCTCACCCACCTAGCCCTAACACAACCCCCATGTCCCCACGCCCCCACTTCCCACCGCAACCTTCTCCACCTTCTCTCTCGCACCCTTAGCCGCCGCCGCCGCCCCCTCTGGCCAAAACCCTAGCCGCCGCCCCCGCCCCGGCACCATGGCCGGCCTCCACCCCTGCGTCGACGGCGAGGAGCCCGAGTCCCCACGCCTCCCCGCCCTCAAGTGGCTAGAAACCCACCAGAGGAGAGGAGAGCGCCGCTCCTCCTCCGTCTCTCTCGATTCCCAGCCCACCCACCCAACCCCGCCGCCGCCGACCTCCATCCTCTCCACCAACCCCGGCCACCGGCGACCACTCCCCTTCCCTCCTCTCCCATGGCCGCGATCGGACCCTCCTCGCTCGCGCCCTAAACCTAGCCGCACCGCATGCCCATGGCGAGATCCAGCAACGGCTAGATCCAGCACCAGGCTCGTGAGGAGGAGACGAGACAGGCAGGCTACGTTCCCTCGATGCCCGCCATGGAGCTGCTCGTCAAGGTCCGCCCCCCTCCCCTTCCTCTTCCTCTTCCTCACGCATGCCAATTCAAGGTCGCGATTTGATTTCCTCTCTGCTCCTCTTCCTCAACAACGCAGACAGGCAGAGTTTGGGCCACCGCGTCGCCGGTATTGTTCCTCCTCCACCTCGACTGGCCGACGCAGAGAGAAGAGAAGCCCGAAGTCCTCGGCTCCGCCGTCCCAGCGCCGAACCCTCATCGTCCGGATCCAGCCGCCGACGCAGCCACGTCGTTCACCCCGGGATGGATGTTGCTCTGCAGGTGGCCAGGGTCTCCGCCGTCGGCGTCGGCGTCGTCTACTGCTGCATCAAGATCGGCATCCTCAAGGTATGGTAACGCGCCCGATCCCCCAACCCCATTCCTTCCTCTGTGGTATCGCGCGATCGATGAGATTTGGTAGCGTCAGTGTGTGTTGGCCGGTGCTTCCGTGGTTCTAGGATTAGGAGCCTCTGGTTCTATGGTTGGACAGATTTAGGTTAGGTTTGTGTTGTCCGTTCCGCGAATCTGAGATTAGCACAAGGTTTGGGCTTGGAGATATACTGCCGCTGGTGGTTACAACAGCTTAATTCTCCTGTTACAGCAGATGTCTGGTCGTTACCGCTGCTGCCTGATTTCCTGTTACAGCAGCTTAATTCTACTTGCTGCTTGCCGGTTAGGACTAGATATCATCATCGTGTAGCAATTTGTGTTCCTGCTTGCTGCCGCACCCATTTTGACCCAATTGTTTGCTGCTCCGTGTGATAAGCCGTTGGCTTATAACTGGATGGCATCATTGATTGATCTATTTCTTATCATGACTGTCTAGCCTGACAGGGCATCTGTGAATCTGCTTGGTTGAGGGTTGAATCTGTGGCCTGTGGTAGCCTGCGCTGTAGATGGTGCCTTACCATGTTGTTTAGTTAGTTGATGTCATTATTTACTCGTAGCAGCATGGATTTACCAAGTTGGGATAGTTGGATTCCCATTCTGTCTCTTGTAGCACCAAATGCTAGTATGTGTTTTACTAAAGTCATCAGATAGTTAACTCACTGTGAGATGTCCACTCTTGTTTTGTTAAAAAACATGAACTGTTAAGTCATCTATTCCTGGCTGTTGCTGTGTTCAATATATATGTGTGCTTTTTGTTCTTTTGCGATGTTCACAAACTATTCTATTTTGTTAATTATATGTTCGATGAGCAACCAGAGCTTATAGTGCTGATTCTGATGATTATGTATGTTCATAGGGATGTGAAAGAGAGGTTGCGAAGGCTGCAACCGAGGAACAGAAGAAGGCGGTGGTACTGCACCCAGCCCTCTGCTCCTGCTTGGAATCTTTGCGATATCTCCCGGTCGCGGCGCGTGTGATCTGACTGGGCTGGGTTGGTGTCTGGTTGCAGGACAAGGTGGTGAACTCGCTGTTCGAGAAGAGGCCGAAGCAGTTAGGCATCGGCGGTACGCTACCGCCCAAGAAGGACCTCCACCGGTTCGTCAAGTGGCCCAAGCTCGTGCGCATCCAGCGCCAGCGCCACATCCTCAAGCAGAGCATCCGTGCCTAGCCGCGGTTGTTTTTGCCCATTTGTGTTGTTGCTTTAGTAGCATCCTCTGCTTTCTTTTACGTAGCAGCAAAGCACCACTCTTACTATGCACTTCTCTCCAGATTCTGCTACAATTACAAATTTACAATGCATTCATGCATGAGCAGTGCATGTGTTGGTTGTCCATGAGATCAGGAATAGTTTGAACAAATGAGCCGTAGGGTCTTGTTGGAACTCATTGATGCATCAGAACTCATTTGGAGAGCTACCTACTCATTTGGATGCAATATCATGCTTGCCCTTTTGAAATCGATAATGATGCTCTGAATGTTAGTTATATTGCCATTGTGGATTAGCTTCGGCCCCTCAAATGCTATTGACAAGTTGCATCCCTTGACGCCATAGATCAGTGGAATTATCATGAGTAGTATACAACCTGAGATGTTCGATTGTATACAAACTGCACCTCGAAATTGATATGTTCCAGTCTGTGTCTTTGATTGTAAATGTTTCTTCACTATAAACTCTTCTATCTGTGATAAGTGCAACTAGAAGAATTTGTCCCATCTAAAATTCTGTAATCCCTATTAGCTGAAACTTGAGCATTACAAAGTTTCATTTCTAAGTTCAATTTGTTGATAAGCCATCCTCCTCCTGTTTCTGGATTTATCGTGCATACACAACACTTCATGAAAATAAACTACATGCGATATACTCAAATAGCATTAGGGTCTGGGACTATTTTATGGTGTTGTGGATATACTTTGTGATTTACAGTTACTGATCTGCGCTCTGGTGTCATATTATGGTATGATATATTTTTTTTGGCTCTTTCTCTGTTGCCAGGAAAGTGGTGAGGAGATGTTGATGATGCCTACTTGCTTGGCTGCTACGGTGATGCATGCACCAGTGAAGCAAGCACACATGCAAGGCTGGCCCCATGTATCTTCCTTGGCTGCGAACATCATCTACAGGTACGACAAATGTCCCACCTCTCTGTGTCGTTTTGCTCCTCTTCTCCTTGCATCCAAGAAAATTGGTGCTTAATATGCTATTGATTTACAGTGTCTGTTCGTTAACACCAAGTCTAAACTGTTGCTTTGATTTTTCCTGTTACTTAGAATAGCAGTATGACCAGGACAAGCTACAAGCTCCCAGCGCGTCTGATCCAGGGTGCATTAGGGCCAACCTGTTATGGAAGATGGCCATGCTCACGAGCCCCTCTGGATCAAAATAGGTATTTCTTTCTGCCTCTTTTTGGATTCACTCATATTTTGCCTCGTGGATTGATGGATTTGTCCTATGGTACTGTAATTGTAAAGTCTGGTCCTCATTTAATTTCTGTAATTGATTGCCTGCTTGACGAGGCTATACCAACTGTCTAAATTTCGAATGCATGCTAGCTAAGGCTTTATTAAGCCCTTGGTGTTGACTGAGCATTTGCTCCTCTAATGTTCATGATATCCATTGTTATATACCTCTCATTGTAGGATGGCAAGTTGTGGCAGCTGGAGCATGTGTCATAAGAGAGAGCAATGAAATCCATTGTACTGTTCCGTTAAAAAAAGTACATTGTGGTGTTATGATAGTAGCAGATGTGCCATCATTTTCTTATTGTATATTCCTGTGTAAGGAAATGTATTCCTGAGATGATTTTTTGTGTTATGTAAACCTGGGAGATGTGTTATGTGATGTGATATGATGGTTGACTTGAATTTGACCTGGAGTTTTCCTAATTTGAATGAAATAATGTTGGATGTATGAGTGTGATTGGGCTAAAGTCGGCTTGGGCCAAACTGGACAAATAATTGGGCCGAAAAAGGCCACATCCCAACAAGCATCGAACAATTTCAAAAATGAAATGAAAAGTCTTACAGAAAAAAAGAAATGGACCGCAAAAAGGCCGAGTGCCAAAAAAATTGCATGAATCTCAAAAACTAAAAAGGCCGAATTGTTAGGCTAGGCCCATGTAGCTAGAGAAAATTAACAGAAAAAATATATATTAAAAAGGCTGAATTATTGGGCTAGGCCCATGTAGAACACCGAATTGGACCGGGCTGATTCTAATCAATGACCTTTTCATTTGGTCGCAATTTTGCCACGTCAGCTTGCCACGTCGGATCCGACGTGGCCTGGGCAGACAACCAGCGACCAAAACAAAAGGTCGTTGAACCAATGACCTTTTGTTTTGGTCGTTGCCTTCTACGACCATATCACAGAGAAGGTCGTTAATTTCCATTAAAGACGGTCAGCTTTTGACCATCTGTTTTTGGTCACAAAAAGGTCGCAAATGAAAAACAACGACCATTCAGCGACCAGTAGTGATGGTCGCAAGTTGACATATTTCTTGTAGTGTCAGGCCTCGGTGGACGACAGAAGATATCGCATAGCTGGAGGAGGATGCCCCCGAGGAAGAGGCCTACCAGGCCAGCATCAGAGACATGAGTGGATTTAGGGAGTTTGCACCCCTGATCAATAGAGTGGTAAGTTGTGTTCTTCTGTCTTGAACCGGCGGTTGTATGTAATTTATTTTATTTGTCATTGTGACTCACTTATGCCTTCACAGTTTGGCGAGCTGAACAGATGCATCTTTGATGGCTCGGATGCACTAGGTCATGCCCCGGGAACGGAGATTCTGAGAACAACATGAGGGAGACGATGAAGGTAACATTTCAGCCGCCTAGAAATACCCTATGTTCTTGTTCATCTGCAATCATAAATCTGATCAGTATTATGTCCTTGTTTCATTGTGACTGCAGAAGTTCGTGAAGCGTTGTCGCAAGCTGGTAGGCCTGCTTGGGTGCGCTAGCTCGGTTGAAGCTCATGATCATGCAGTCACACATGGTAACATCGCTTCATCGAGCCATGCTGCCTCGTCGTCTAGGTTGGTTGAGGAGGAGGAGGAGGAGGCCCATGAAGAAGAAGAGGAGGAGGAGAGCAATGGGGAGGAGGAGTACGATGAAGATTACGGACCTCCACCAACTCAACCATCTCAGCTTCCGAAGAGGAATCAGCCAAAGAAGGATTGGCAGAGTCCATCCCCATTCCAGAAACCGATTCCTCGAGGAGGGCGTAAGAAGAAGCCTGAAGAGACTCGTTCTAAGAAGAACGAGGACCGTACCTCCAAGAGGGAAAGAAGCAAGTAATTGTGGTATTGGCTTGTTAGCCTACTTGCGTTAGTTGGGGAGAAACTATGTGTAACCGTGGAACCGTTTGTTGGCTTTGCGAACCCGTTTGCGAAACTACTTGCGTTAGTTGGGCTGTCAAACTATGTGGACAAGTTTGCTATTTGCTATTTGTGAAACTATGTGGAGCCGTTTGCTATTTGCTATGTGTGACATGTCTATTAGTTCAACCTTTATTAATATGTGAGCTCTGCATATTTTGCTATTTGTGAAACTATGTGAAACTACTCGAGCGTGATACATGTTATAATATGTGTGAGCTCTGCATATTTAAGGCTCTTAAATATATATTATATTGTATGTTGTGATAAATTTTTAGAAAAGAAAGATGCAGTAAAACTTGCAAAAAAATTCAAAACCAAAGTCCCTACCGCCAAGCCCCCTAGGTAGGATCTCACAACCTACAGCCAGGGGTCTGCGGTTTTCGGTTACGCAAGTTTCCCAAGCAAAAACCCCAGGACCCTACCGCCACAGGGCTCGACGGTAGGGTCCATAACCTACCGCCAATGCCTTTGGCGGTAGGGTGATGGTGTGCTGGCCGTTAGTTCATGGTTGTGGCCGTCTATGCTACCGCCAGGTCCCCCTGGCGGTAGGATGTCTGACCCTACCGCCGACCCCTGTGGCGGTAGCAAAAGGGTTAGATTTAAAAAAAAATGAACTCGGGACAGATCTCGATTTTCTTTGACAAAAGGGTCAAAACACGAAATTTTGCCTCGACACATGGATGTGGTTCATTGAGTCACTACACTGCTGTACATGCAACAGGATGGGGACTCACCGGCAACAGTATGGACTATGAAGTTGTAGATAACATCTGTCTGGTCATGTCACACACGTTTCGTCAGGTTTCTTGCTGCCCCAGCCCCATGCATGCATACATATCTTCCAGCTCGCGCAGATAAGCCTCGGGGCTCACAGCTACACCACCTACCCGGCTACCCAACGTACCGAGAAGCGCCCTAACGTCTAAGAGTAGTAGACGGGAGCGACGTTCAATTAAAAAAATCTCTTTCCGGTCGATCGATTACGTTGTCGTCGCCCATGGTCAGTTGTACCGTCCTCAGATCGTACCGTTTCGTACGTCGACGGCGACGGCCTCCGTCGTCGCCTCCCATGTTTTCAAAGGCACGACGACAAGACAGGCGGATCCATGTGCTCCGCGGGAAGGGGCACATCGAAAGCAACATAGTGCGTTGCACTGCCAACTTGACCGCCGCTGCTGCCGGGCTGAGGTGGACGTGGGTGTACGGAGACCAGTGACGTGTGACTCATAGTTTACTCATCTCCACGATATTCTGGAGGAGAAAGATGGTTGGTGAAGAGATGCCAAAACGAGGAAGGGCATCTTGCATGTGGTTGTATACGATAATAAAGTAGATAAAGTACTGTAGAATCATCTGGACGGAGTTCGGGATTAGAGCATCTATAAGAGATCTTGTAAACCGTCGTACCGTAAATTTCGTTCAAGAATACTGTAGAACAATTATGCGGTACCGCAAAAGGCACGACAGAGCAAATTCTATATATAACACTCCATAATTTAAACTTAGAGTTCGCGTCACAATAGTTCGCCGGAAGTTCATTACACATTCGAACACACAAACTTAAAAACATAGTTGATGAACGTAATCTAAACTACTCTAGGGCTTGACATTGAGATAATACTCGGCACCGGAGTTGGAGAGAGTGAATGTGAGCTGGAACTCCTCCTTGGCCGCCTCGAGCCGTGCGACGACGCCTTCTTCTCCGGTTGCGACCGCCTCCTTCGCCTCGGCGAGCTCGTGCTCCGCCTCGCGGGAACGCTTGGTGGTCGGCCAAAGGAGGTCCCCACGATCCTGTCGAACTCCCTCCACGCCCTCCGGCCGCTGCTGCGGGAGAGGGTGTTGCGCTCCATCACCTGCACGTGGCGCCATTCCTCAATCGAGGGTGGATGGAGCTGTCGGCCTCGTCGTCGTGGCAGGCTCGCAACAGCTACCAAAGTTCAGCTAGTCCCAAACACCTGGAACCATGTTGTGCAATTTGAATCATTTGATCTAACAATTTATCAAAAGCAAAAATATTCTAAACATATGACATAGAAGTGTACAAGAAACATCTAAGGATTTCCTTTTTCTTTCTTGGTTGACTGAAACCACTGAGGTGGTACAGTACAGTTCTGAAGTTGTAACAATCCCGAAGATCCTCTCTTTCAGATGATTTGATTGAAAAGACAGGGGAAATTGTAACGAGTCAAATGTGGTGCCCAATTCTGGTTTCACCACTTCGTCCCCGCCTCTCGTTCTTCAAACCCCCTATGGACGTCTCTAGGGCACCCATCCTCTCTTGGATTTGCTCCCACGCGAACCCTGCAACCAAATCAGACCCTAGAGAGGCCGCAATTTTATTTTGTCATGTTTTAACAAAGGTGATGTACAGATCACACTACCAAATTTCCATATTTTCCAACATGAGATCTGGTGTACCAAATTTCCAAAATGGCATGCAGGTAAAGATTCCATTATAGATCACATACGAATGTATATAGATGCATTTTATAGTGTACATTCACTCACTTTAGTTCGTATGTAGTTCATAGTAAAATATCTATAAAGAAGTATACTCCCTTCGCTCCCTACAATTTTATCTTATTTTCTCGCTCCTTCACATGTGCCTCCCTCGGATGGTACCATTTCGCACGTCGGGTCAATAATTGACCCGCCATATATGCTTAACATTAACAAAGCACGCTTCCGGAATTTTCTAATCCGGCAGCGGCGGCATCGCCGTCGTTTTCCCGGCCGGAACCAGACGGGCTTCCGTTCTCACCATTCGTACGTACGCCGCATGACAACAACGGCTCGCCCTGGCCTGTGCCGCTGCCGCTGCAGCTGCGATACAGCCTGTAGCTAGTTGCCGGTGACAAAGACGGCAACGGAAAAGGAGCAGATAGCTACGAGAGCAAGGACGTAAGAGCACTCAGCAAATCCGGCGCCTCAAATGCCCGCCGACGCGTCCGGGTGCATCCGCGGACACTGATCAGGCACTCCTTATATCCGTATCTTCACACCCACGTATCTCATATTCCGTCCCTATTTTCATACTAAACCATGCAACGTTGATAAAAATACGTAGATCATGAGCGGACATACAAATGCATAATCGGTTTATCAAAAGATCACAGTCGGATCATCGAAAGTATTGTTAGGAAAGATGAGATTGCATGCGACACAATTCATTGATCACGTGCAAGTGCACATATATAGGTACAGGGGTGTACAACCTTGACTTGTCTCCCAAGCTATACACTGTACAGAGGAGAAAGGAGGCGTGACAAATACATGACCCTAACCTATACGTACATACACGTTCAACACCCCCTTCCACAGTCGAAACGTCGCCGACGACGCAGAGACTGGACCGAAATTCCTCGAAGGTGGATGTCGGTAGCCCTTTAGTCATAACATTAGCGAACTGTTGAGCAGTGGGAACATGCAAAACCCGTATCCGCCCAAGTGCAACCTGCTCACGAACGAAGTGTATGTCGAGCTCAATATGCTTCGTCCGGCGATGATGAACAGGGTTGGTGGATAGGTAGACGGCGGAGACGTTGTCGCAGTAGACGACCATGGCCTTATGGACATCCGCAAAGCAACTCTTGAAGGAGTTGGCGAAGCCGAGAGCACTCAGCGACAACGTTAGCTACCGCCCGGTATTCCGCCTCAGCACTCGAGCGGGAAACCATGGGTTGTCGTTTAGACGACCACGAGATCAGCGAAGGCCCGAGATAGACGCAGTAGCGGAGTAGCCTGATGTAGAGCGTCGAGTATCCGGGCAGCCAGCCCAGTCGGCATCCGAATAGGCCACGAGGTCGGTGGAGGAGGACGCCGTCAGTGTGAGTCCTAGAGCCGTGGTGCCGCGAATGTAGCTAAGGATACGCTTCACCAGGTTCCAATGGGAGTCACGAGGAGCATGCATGTGAAGGCACACCTGCTGCACGGCGTACTGAAGGTCCGGGCGAGTAAGCGTCAAGTACTGCAGCGCACTGACGATGGAGCGATAGAATGCCGCACCCGATGCAGGCGAACCATCAAGGGCAGAGAGCTTGGACTTCGTGTCGACAGGCGTGGGAGCGGGCTTGCAGTTAAGCATGCCTGCGCGCTCGAGGAGCTCATGAGCATACTGTTGCTGATGAAGAAAGAACCACTCAGCGCGCCGTACAACCTCGATGCCGAGGAAGTAGTGCAGGGCCCCCAGATCCTTGAGGGCAAACTCATCGCGGAGACGAGCAGTGAGCTGCTGAAGAAGCTCAGTAGAGGATGCTGTCAGGATGATGTCGTCGACGTAGAGCAAGAGATATGCAGTAGCAGTGCCCTGATGGTAGACAAACAACGACGCATCAGAGCGAGTGGAGCGGAAACCCAGCCGTTGGAGGAAGGCCGCGATGCGCTGGCACCACGCGCGGGGTGCCTTCTTGAGCCCGTAGAGGGATCGAGAAAGCAGGCACACATGCTCCCGATGAGCGGCGTCGACGAATCTGGTGGGCTGCTGGCAGAACACCTGCTCGGCTAGGTGGCCATGAAGAAATGCGTTGGAGACATCCAACTGATGCACATGCCATGCACGAGACACCGCGAGCTGTAGAACAGCGCGGATCGTGCCCGGTTTAACAACCAAGGCGAAGGTGTCGGTAAAGTCAACTCTGGCGCGCTGCCGAAAACCACGGACCAGCCATCGCGCTTTGTAGCGCTCGAGAGAACCATCTAGGCGGGTCTTGTGATGGAACACCCATTTGTCGGTGATGACGTTGGCGTTAGGAGGCCGCAGCACAAGTTGCCACGTGCGGTTACGCTGCAACACATCAAACTCTTCTTGCATCGCGGCGAGCCAGTTAGGGTCGTGAAGTGCAGCGTGAGCGGAAGAGGGAACCGCCGAAGGTGACGCGGTCGACGTGGTGCAGACATACTCATCAGACGCATATCGCGTGCTGGGATGAAGGACGCCAGCACGGGCACATGTCGTCATGTGGTGGGGCACCACCAGAGAAGCCATGGGCGAAGGTGGTGGCGAACCCGGTGCGGATCCAGAACCCGCAAGCGGCGAGGCGGCCACATCCGAGGAGGCCGGCGAGGCGACCGGCGAGGCGGCTGACGAAGCCGGCAAGGTAGCCACACCCAAGTGGGCCGGTGAGGCAGTCGACGAGGCTGGCGAGGCGGCCACGCCCGAGTGGGTCGGCGAGGCCGGCGAGATCGCCACGCCCGACATGGGCCGGCAAGATAGCCACGCCCGAGTGGGCCGGCGAGGCTGGCGAGATCGCCGCGCCCGAGTGGGCCGGCGAGGCCGGCAAGATCACCGCGCCCGAGTGGGCCGGCGAGGGTGCCGCTCCCGAGGGGGGCATCGAAGCGGCTGCACCCGAGGAAGCCGCGCCCGAAGCAGTGGCCCGCGTCCGGCTAGGACGCCAGGACTGGAGAGCGTCAGAGCGGGCGGCAAAGATGCCGCTGCTGGGGGTACCTGGTGAAAGGGAAAAACTTTCTCGTCAAAGTAAACGTGTCGCAAAGTGAACACCCGGTGGGAGACGGGATCGTAGCACCGGTAACCTTTGGTGTTGGGTGGGTAACCAAGGAAGATGCAAGCAAGGGAACGTGGTGCGAGCTTGTGAGGGGTCGTGGAGGCGATGCTCGGGTAACAAAGGCACCTGAAGACACGAAGGTCATCATACGAGGGACAAGTGCCAAAAAGGAGCTAGTGAGGTGCATAGTTCCAGCGAACACGGCATGGACGTATGTTAATGAGAAGAGATGCGGCAGCAAGCGCGTCGGGCCAAAACCGAGGTGGCACATTTGCATGAAAGAGAAGGGTGCGGACGCAGTCTTTGAGAGTGCGGAGCACGCATTCAGCGCGGCCATTCTGCTGAGATGTGTATGGGCATGTGAGGCAAAAGATGGTGCCATGTGATGCGAGAAGTGTACGAACAGCGAGATTGTCAAATTCTTTTCAGTTATCGGTTTGGAGTGCATGGATGGGATGACCAAACTGTGTGGAGATGTAGGCATAGAATGTCGTGAGAGTCGCGAGCGCGTCAGACTTGCAACGTAGAGGAAACATCCACACATAATGGGAAAAATCGTCTAAAATCACATGGTAATAAAGATAGCCTGAATTACTCATGACCAGAGATGTCCATACATCGCTATGAAGTAATTGAAACGGAAAAGAATATATGGTGGTGGATGCACTAAAAGGAAGATGAACATGCTTTCTGATACGGCAAGCATGCCATGTGTGATTGTCGATCTTACTACATGTGAAGGAGAAACTCTGAAGAATATGATGAAGTGCGGCTGAATTGGGATGACCCAAACGAGCATAATAAAGGTCGACACCTGCGGAGAGGGTGACTGGGGTGGAAGTGTCGGCGGAGGAGGGGTGCATCGGGTAGAGCTCATTTGGGCTGTCACTGTTGGGAAACATAGTAGAAAACAAAAAAGTTCGCCCTACGATCACCCACGAACAATATGAAGATGCATAACGGGTTGTGATCAACGATCGTTACCCACTCCGGGAGTGCAGCGGAAGTAGATGAGTCGGTGTAGATCATACTTGAAGTCTCTCGAACGTCGATGACGATCTCGCAAACCGCCACGAACGATCCCTCGAACGTAAGACCGAAAGCATGGCCTCTCTACTTGGTTGCAAGCGTACGGTCTTCACGATCCGGTAGCGCTTCACCGTCCAGAGCTAATCGTCGCCGGAGAATTAGAGGGAGGAGATTAGAACCACATGGGGCTTCTAATTATGAGAATTAGAGGTGGCTAGGGCTAGCTCTAATTAGTCAACTAGGACCAACAAGAACTAGAACTAGATCAACCAGAGGAGGCTCCAAAACTTGGGTTAACATAGGGTGAAATCCTCTAGTATATATAGGTTAGAGGGGAGAGGGAGGGCTGCCACCAAGGGAAAGGAGCCCCCCTTGGTGCACCATCTAAGGCTTCCCCTTCCCCAATTCGGCCCCCTTCCTTAGGGAAGTGAGGCACTTTCCCACTTGGGCCTTTTGGGCCCAAGTTTCCTTTCACCTCTTGGCCTTATTAGGCCCATTGATATTAAATTAAATATATTTTTGTTCTAATTTTTTAGTTAATTATATATATAATTTAACATCCCCGAAAACATTTTCTACCTATATATATTAATCGGTAATACCCAGTATTACCCGATATTCAGCGAAACGCTTCCGGTGACCCCGAAACGCTTCCGGAACCTCTCGGAACTATTCCGGATATTAATGAAACAATTCCACAAATATATTCTCATCACTCCCGTCCTACTAACACTCAGCAGATCATGATTACCTTAAGCTTCTGACCCCGTAGGTTCAGTAAATCATAGACATGAATGAAACCCCTTCGTTCAATGACCGATAGCGGAACCGTGGACATCCATATCGGTCCCTATGATTACACGAATGATATTCGAGTGAACCTTTGGTTATCATGTGATGTTCCCTTTGCTTCGCGACACTTTACAAAACCTGGTGTGCATCGGTATCCTCCTGAGTCATCACCATGCTCACTATACCGTTGCTCCCGTTACCGATTTTGTTCTTCTTTCTCGTTGACGCGTTCCAGCATTCCCGTGACATAGCCACCTGTGTATGGCCAGACGATGATGGATGCTATCACACTGAGAGGGCCCTAAGAATATCTATCCATCGTCGGAGGAGCAAGTCCCACGCTCGAGCTGTTCGGTCACTTGTCAAACTTTCCGGTGTGCCTGAAAGTTGTCATTATGATCACCTTGTTATAGATGACGGTTGAGCAACACCAAAGCCCACCGTCCGGTAGGAAGTGACCGAGACACTCTCATGGTCTGAGGAACTAAAACACATGGTAACACTCCATGTTATAACAGATGATTTCAGACGATATGATCACAAAGTATAACAGACAAGTATTGGGTCGATTCAATATGATCGTTCTTCTAACGTCATATCCTCAATGTTGTTTTAGGACTATCGTTACACTTAATGATATCCTAAGATCCGAAAAACGTGATCACCAACAACACTTGAGCCGGTCTTAGAGGCGAGACCGGGAACCTATTGTTTACCGTTTATCATTCCACACGTGCATATGAGTTTTCCACTGAATCGCATATTCCAGGATCATAGCAGTTATAACATGGAATAAAAACTCTTAACTATGAATAATGTAAATATAATAATACAATATTATTGCCTCTAGGGCATATTTCCAACAGTCTTCCACTTGCACTAGAGTCAATAATCTAGTTAGCACTTTTAACTTTTACACCAATGGCAATCCGGTGTCAGTCCATGCTTTGCTTGTGGTATAGACTTTTTCCTATCGAATCTGACAACTTCAGATCCACATGTATCATTTGCATTTCTATGCATCTATAATGCTTTCACAAGAATTCATAATTTGTGTGAAATTGGCTTTGTATTGAATCACTGGTAGAACCTTTGATTCCTTAGACTGAGTTATGGAAACACTATTTCTGTTATAGAATCCGCCAAAGTAATTTTTGGACCAATTCCAACTTACTGTGCCACCATAAATCACTTTTAATTTGAAATCGAAAAATCACTTGGAGCATAGATGAAGATTTTATCGATGTACTACTTACAACGAGCCTTCATTGATGTAACTCCTTACAACAATCTCTTCATTTTCTCCGTGTGTGAGAAACATTTCATTAATCCTTAACGACATTTTTCATTGTTGTCCTATGATCAACAATTTGACCATACTACTAACTTTTACATACAACTAACTTGGAGTATTGGAAATATCTGATTGTTTACATACCATGGAATACAAGTGTGGTTGAAATCATATTTCACTCATTAGTATTTCAGGATACTGACTCCTTCCATGTGACATGACAAGAAACTCTTCTTGACATTTTACATACTAAACTGCTTTAGTATTCTGTTAATATGTATTTTGGCTAAGTCTGATTAGACACTATTATCTCCATAGATCATTATGTCTAATACCAAGACCATTCATTGCCTAAGTATTTTACTGAAAAACTAGTTTCAATAAAGTCTTAATCCGTGTCAAGAAATTTACATAACTTCCAATCAACAACATGTCATGTACATATAGTGTTTAGAAATATTATCATGCTCCCACTTACTTTCTTGTAAATATAAGCATCTTCGTTTTACTCGATGAAATCAATTTATTTGACCATTTCATTGGTACGAAGATTCCAACTCCACTATGCTTGCTTCAGATCATTATAGGATCTCTTGAAGTTTGCATATTTACTAGCATCCTCTGGATCATATCAAACATACAACCTTGGTTCTATTTCCATCTCATGGAATCATTTTGACATCCATCTATTTTATCTCATAATTGAAATATTTAATAATTGCTAGTTTAACCCGAACTGACTTTAAGTATTGCTATGATGAGATAATCTCGTCATAGTCAATTCTTTGATCTTGTCATAAACTATTTGTAACAAGTCAAGCTTTATAAAACATTTTTATCTTTGTCAGTTTATAGATCCATTACTATTCTTTAGAATCTAAGTCTTTCGAAGGGTTCATCAAGTTCTAAGCTTGAATTATGTGAATGGATACTATCTCAGATTATCTTGGCATATAGCCAATTTTCGGAGTCAGGGCCCATCAACGCTTCTCTGTGATTTATAGGTTCATTGTTTGCCCAATAATATTTCATTTGCACACCACAAAGGTCTGCACGAATTTTCCCAACCTATATAGTTCAGCTGCAAGTTCGACCGTGGTCTCTAAATCTCATGTAGAGGCTTTTGTATCAGTCGCAGTAAGAAATTCAAGAATTACTTCCAGTGTTTCTTTTCTTTGAGCTGATTACGAAGATTCCGCAATCTTGTCGAGTTGCATTGTCCTCCCACTCACTCTTTTGTAGAAAACATTTTCTTCAAAACTTCCGCACTCTATGGCAACACTTTGCCTCAGCGTAGTGATGGAGGAATACCCAACTATTTGGGATAACCTACAAAGTAGCACTTATTTCAATAAATTTGATGGCGCTCCTTTTTCAGTGTGAAAGCTACAGTCTCTAAAGCATCACTTTGAAAGTATATTGGAGAAATAATTAATGTCATCTTTGATCTCACCATGTCATACATAGTTTGATTGCATCTACTTAAAACAATCTACTCTCAGTAGTGTTTCTAGGAGGTGCAAGCTATAAATCAGACATTCGCTAAATTTGTAACTCAAATACTCTTTTCTGCAATCCAATTGTAGAAACACAATTTTTTTGTTACAATAATTTCTACTTCATTCTGAAAACATTTTGAAACACTTCAAAAGATCCAGATTTATGTCTCAATTAGTAAATATAAATTTCTACTTGAGTCATCCTTGAAGATAGAAAAATCTAGTGCTTGCAACAACACTTATTAGACTACATACATCGATATGCATATTGCCAATTATTTTGTTGCTCGTTCTCTATGGCCCGTGAACAGTATTTTAGTTTACTTCACTAATTGGACAAAACTTGCAAGTGTCAGATGATTCCCAGTCAGATGACTTCAAAATTCATCACTATGAAATTTCTCCATGCTAGTTTCCCCAATGTGACTAAATGCAGTGCCACACAGAGTGGTATTCTTTTAGTCTTGCGACATTTAGCGTCAGTGTTATGGATGTTCAATTTCATTATCAATATTCATAACATAGATCTTATTCACAATAAGAGTATGCCCTTTTGTTCATAACATCGAACAACTATTGTTCTGTCATGGACAACCGCCTTCATAACATCGAACAACTATTATTCTGTCATGAAGAACCTCCTTGCAACTTCTATGCAATGGGCTAGAGTGTACAATAAACTCTAAAATGAATCATGATAATAAATATAGAGGAAATACATTGATAGAAATACTGTAATCCTTTACAATCCATCAAAATATTTTAACCTCATTATTTGTTGGTCATTTAGGCCGTTCAAAGTTTCTTGCAACGATTTGCAATAATATGCAATCGAGTCGATATCCTTGTGATTAACCTTTTAACCATAATACCGAAGAATTAGTGATCAACAAATTGATCATTTTTCCCAAGAACTACACTTTACTTGACCAACCACCTCTGCATCTCATAACTTGTATGACATTCATACCTGAGTTGGACATTACAGTCTTCTTTTCTTTCTGCCTTTTACTTCTCATAGTTTTACTTCAATATTTCTCTTATTCTCAGAAGAAACAACAACTTTAAGAGTGGTGTGAGCCCCGAACTTCCCTAGGCGTGTAAGTCTCATTACATCCTTTGGTTTTGTTCTTTCTCTAGAAGTTTTCACCATCAACACATGACTCACTTTCTTCACTAGAGTTTGCGAACATAGTTGAACACTTCACTAGAGTTTGCGAACAAAACACTTCTTTAGATATCACATATCTTTTAGCCTTTGTTTGTTTCTGAAAACAATTTTCAGTTCCAAGAATATCACATAACTATCCCAAACATTTTGAAGTTTGGGTTTCTCGGAAGCAAGCAGACCGTAATGCAATTCTAGCTTTTGGATCGAAGGACTGGAGTCTCTTCATCCATAGCAGCAAGAGAGTATTGTAAACATGTAGTAGGACAAAATCCTTCTTGGCACTTTTAGAGGATGATCCTCTCAAACATAAAGTTTTGACCAGATAAATAACAATCAATCGATTTCAATAACAAAGGTGGAACTGTGAGCCATAATTCTACAACTATAATGCAAACTATACATAGACTAGCTAATCCTTATGTAGGAGATGGAACGAAGCATCCTAATATGCACCTGATTTATGTGGATGAAATTTGTGGATTGTTCAAGCTTGCAGGTTTACCCAGAGATGAAGTTAAGAAGAAGGTTTTCCCTTTATATTTGGGGGAAAAGCATTGACATGGTATAGGCTATATGATGATATTGGAGCTTGGAACTGGACCGATTGAAATTGGAATTTCATCAAAAGTTTTATCCTATGCATCTAGTTCATCGTGATTGGAATTATATATATAATTTTTGGCCTCGTGAAGGAGAAAGTATCACTCAAGCTTGGGGGAGGCTTAAGTCAATGTTATATTCATGCCTCAATCATGAGCTCCCAAGAGAAATTATTATACAAAATTTTTATGCTCGGCTTTCTCGTAATGATCAATCCATGCTTGATACTTCTTGTACTGGTTCTTTTATGAAGAAGACTATTGAATTTAGATGGGATCTCTTGGAAAGAATTAAATGCAACTCTGAAGGTTGGGAACTCAACAAAGGTAAGGAGTCAGGTATAAAACTTGAGTTTGATTGTGTTAAAACTTATATGGATACCGATGCTTTTCATAATTTTAGCACTAAATATGGACTTGACTCTGAGATAGTAGCCTCCTTTTGTGAATCATTTGCTACTCATGTTGATCTCCCTAAGGAGAAGTGGTTTAAATATCATCCCCCTATTAAACAACAGATTGAGAACCAGTTATAGTTAAGGATAAAACTATCATTTACAATGTTGATCCAGTTATGCCCACTGCTTATATTGAGAAACCACCTTTCCTTGTTAGGATAAAGGAACATGCTAAGGTTTCGACCGTAGTCAACAAAAGTAACATTAGAGCACCTAGACCCTCTGAACAAATTAAAGTAGAATCTAGTATTGCTATTATTAAAGATCTCTTGGTCGATAATATTGATGGGCATGTTATTTATTTCTGTGATGAAGCTGCTAGAATTGCCAAACCTAATACTAAAGACAAGAATAAACCCGTTGTTGGCATGCCCGTTGTCTCAGTTAAAATAGGAGATCATTGTTATCATGGCCTATGTGATATGGGTGCTAGTTTCAGTGCTATTCCTTTTACTCTTTACCAAGAAATTATGAATGATATTGTACCTGCTGAAATAGAAGATTTGATGTTACTATTGAACTTGCTAATAGAGATACTATCACACCACTTGGGATTGTTAGAGATGTTGAAGTCTTGTGTGGAAAGATAAAATACCCTACTGATTTTCTAGTTCTTGGCTCTCCACAACATGATTTTTGTCTCATTATATTTGGTAGACCTTTCTTGAACACCGTTAATTCTAAGATAGATTGCAAGAAAGAAATTGTCAGTGTTAATTTTGGTGATGTGTCTCATGAGTTTAATTTCTCTAAGTTTCGTAGGCAACCTCGTAATAAAGAATTTCCTAGTCGTAATAAAGAATTTCCTAGTAAGGATGAAATAATTGGTCTTGCTTCTATTGCCGTACCTCCTACTGATCCACTAGAACAATATTTGCTCGACCATGAAAATGATATGCACTTGCATGAAAGAAATGAAATAGATAGGATGTTCTTTGAACAACAACCTATTCTCAAGCATAATTTGCCTATTGAAACTCTATGAGGTCCTCCTCCACCTAAGGGTGATCCTGTGTTTGAATTGAAACAATTACCTGATACCTTGAAATATGCTTATCTAGATGAAAAGAAGATATATCCTGTTATTATTAGTGCTAACCTTACAGAGCATGAAGAGAAAAGATTATTAAAAACTCTAAGGAAGCACCGCGCTACTATTGGATATACTCTTTATGATCTTAAGGGCCTTAATCCCACTCTCTGTCAGCACAAGATTAATATGGAACCTGATGCTAAACCCGTTGTTGATCGTCAACGACGATTAAATCCTAAGATGAAGGAAGTGGTAAGAACTGAAATACCAAAGCTTCTGGAAGCAGGTATAATTTATCCTATAGCTGATAGTAGATGGGTAAGTCATGTTCATTGTGTTCCTAAAAAAGGAGGTATTACTATTGTTCCTAATGATAAAAATTAACTTATCCCACAGAGAATTGTTATTGGCTATAGAATGGTAATTGATTTTAGAAAATTAAACAAAGCTACTAGAAAGGATCACTACCCTCTACCTTTTATTGATCAAATGTTAGAAACATTATCTAAGCACACACACTTTTGTTTTCTTGATGGATATTCTGGTTTCTCTCAAATACCCGTGTCACAACCTGATCAAGAGAAAACCACCTTTACTTGTCCTTTTGGAAATTATGCTTATAGACGTATGCCTTTTGGATTATGCAATGCACCTGCTACCTTTCAAAGATGTATGACTGCTATATTCTCTGAATTTTGTGAAAAGATTGTTGAGGTTTTCATGGATGACTTTTCCGTTTACGGAACTTCGTTTGATGATTACTTAAGAAACCTTGATCGAGTTTTGCAGAGATGTGAGCAAACTAATCTTGTCTTGAATTGGGAGAAGTGCCACTTTATGGTGAATGAAGGTATTTTCTTGGGGCACAAAATTTCTGAACGGGGTATTGAGGTGGATAAAGCTAAAGTTGATGCAATTGAGAAAATGCCATGTCCAAAAGATATTAAAGGTATAAGAAGTTT
The DNA here is from genome assembly GCA_011799875.1 of Thinopyrum elongatum. NCBI lineage: Eukaryota > Viridiplantae > Streptophyta > Magnoliopsida > Poales > Poaceae > Thinopyrum > Thinopyrum elongatum. The sequence continues at coordinate 342,974,945 of CM022297.1, read as the reverse complement.
CCTTGGTCATGCTGGTTTCTATAGGAGATTTATTAAAGACTTCTCTAAAATTTCTAGGCCTCTTACTAATCTTTTGCAAAAGGATGTTCCATTTGTTTTTTATGATGATTGTGTAGAAGCCTTTGAAACACTTAAGAAAGCCTTAACTTCTGCACCTATTGTTCAACCACTTGATTGGAACTTGCCTTTTGAAATTATGTGTGATGCTAGTGATTATGCTATTGGTGTTGTTCTAGGACAAAGATTTGACAAGAAATTAAATATTATTCATTATGCTAGTAAGTCTCTAGACAGTGCCCAAAGAAATTATGCTACTACTGAAAAAGAATTTCTAGCAGTTGTGTTTGCTTGTGATAAATTCAGATCTTACATAGTTGATTCTAAAGTAATTGTTCACACCGATCATGCTGCTATTAAATATCTTATGGAAAAGAAAGATGCTAAACCTAGACTCATTAGGTGGGTTCTTTTGTTAAAGGAATTTGATTTGCACATCACTGATAGGAAGGGAGCTGAGAATCCGATAGCTGATAACTTGTCTAGGTTAGAAAATATTCTTGATGATCCACTACCTATTGATGATAGCTTCCCTGATGAACAACTAGCTGTCATAAATGCTTCTCATAATACTCCTTGGTATGCTGACTATGTTATTATATTTTTGCTAAATTTATACCACCTAGTTTCCCATGCCAACAAAAGAAAAAAATTCTTCTATGATTTAAGACATTACTTTTGGGATGACCCACATCTTTATAAAGAGGGAGTAGATGGTATTATTAGACATTGTATACCTGAGCATGAACAGGAACAAATCCTACGAAAATGTCACTCCAAAGCCTATGGAGGGCATCATGCAGGAGATAGAACTGCACACAAGGTATTACAATCTAGTTTTTATTGGCCTACTCTTTCAAAGATGCTTGTAAGTTTGTCTCATCTTGTGATGAATGTCAAAGAATTGGTAATATTGGTAAACATCAGGAAATGCCTACGAATTATTCACTTGTTATTGAACCATTTGATGTTTGGGGCTTTGATTATATGGGACCTTTTCCTTCCTCTAATGGGTATACTCATATTTGGGTTGCTGTTGATTATGTCACTAAGTGGGTAGAAGCTATTCCAAGTAGCAGTGCTGATCACAACACCTCCATTAAAATATTGATAGGAGTTATTTTCCCGAGGTTTGGAGTCCCTAGATATTTAATGACTGATGGTGGTTCACATTTTATTCATGGCGCTTTCCGTAAATTGCTTGCTAAATATGATGTCAACTACAGAATTGCATCTCCTTATCACCCTCAATCTAGTGGTGAAGTTGAACTTAGCAATAGAGAAATAAAGTTGATATTGCAAAAGACTGTTAACATATCTAGAAAAAAATTGGTCTAAGAAACTTGATCCTATGGGTATGTCTCCATACAAAATGGTTTATGGAAAAGCATGTCACTTGCCTCTTGAGTTAGAACATAAAGCATATTGGGCAATTAATGAACTCAATTATGATTTCAAACTTGCCGGTGAAAAGAGGTTATTTGATATTAGCTCACTAGATGAATGGAGAACCCAAGCTTATGAAAATGCCAAATTATTCAAAGAAAAAGTTAAAAGATGGCATGACAAAAGAATCCAAAAGCGGGAATTCAAAGTTGGTGAATATGTTCTATTGTACAATTCTCGTTTTAGATTTTCTGCAAGAAAACTTCTCTCCAAGTGGGAAGGACCATATATCATTGAAGAAGTTTTTCGCTCTGGAGCTATTAAGATCAATAATGCCGAAGGCACTAATCCGAAGGTGGTCAATGGGCAAAGAATTAAGCACTATATTTCAGGTATACCTATTAATGTTGAAACTAATATTATCCAAACCATGACCCCGGAGGAATACATAAAAGAGACCTTCCAGAACACTCCAGAACCCTTAAAAGGAAGAGGTACGTGATACGGTAAGTAAACAGACTCCAAAAATTCTGCAAAAATAATTCTATCAGTTTTGGAATATTAGAAAAAATAAAAAAAAATAAGAAACACCCGGGAAGGCAACCCAGGTGCCCACTAGGCACCATGGCGCGCCTGCCCCATCAGGCGCACCCTGGTGGGTAGCAGGCCCCTCGGGCTCCTTCCCGACTCTATTTTCTTGTAGTAAAAATTCTTTATATACTCCCTCGGACGTATTGACCACCGCATCGCGGAGAAATCCTCTGTTCTTTCTTCGTGCTGTTTTCTTGGCAGATATGAAAATATGTTGTCGCAAGATTCAGATGGAGAGAGCTATGTTTCCCACTATATCACAAACCCAAAGGTCTATGGAAATGTGGACCATTATGGTTGGACCACCGAGGAAGAAGCAGAAGATGATCCGAAGGGGACGGAGGACGCCAGCTCAGATGAAGATGAAGTCCCACTACCTCAACCTAGAGATATGCATGTGGAGTTCAAGAAGTCAAGCCTACCGAACGGATCAAGCAAATCTAAGGTTCAATTTATCCCGTCCCGTTTTCTGCAGGAAAGCAAGGCGACATTATGCAAAAAGATATTGAAGCTTGAGCAAGAAAACGATGACTTGAGGGAGGAAAATTTTATCCTCAAGCATAAGCTGGAGAAGAAGAATGCTACTTCCTCGACGCCACCTCCACCACCAAAGAAGGAGAGTTAAGCACACGGGTATGGGCACTCCCCTTGGCTTGTGCCAAGCTTGGGGGAGATGCCCCGGTATCGTATCACCATCACTTTTATTATCTTTACCATTCTTAGTTTGATCCGTAGTTATTTCGTGATTTAGTTGAATAAAAGTTTAGTATGATCTATTTCCGAGTGCTAGTTTCATGATCTATCCACTACTGCAGGATGCTGCTAATGCGACACTACAATCAGAGACCCTTCGTCAAAATTGTGCAAGATGCATTAATTGCAAATGGTGATGTAATAAAACCGTAAAAAATGATACACAACATTTGTGATGGCGGAGACGTCAAACACGGTTCAGATTATAGTTGCGTGTGTGATGCGTGGCATACGGTTCTCTCCAATGAACTATTTGCGATGAGGGAGAACAACAGAAACGGGCCGCCAGATGAAGGTGTGTGCGATATACGGCATACAGTTCACTCGGATGAACTGTTTGTGATTAACGCAACAGAAATAGTCACCCAGATCAAGGTGTGTGCGATATACGGCATATAGTTCACTCGGATGAACTATTTTTGATTAAGCAACACAACAGAAACGGTTCAACTTAACAAGATGTGTGTGATATGCGGCAAACAGGTTCCTATTCAGAAATGTGTGCGAAGACCCATAATAACACAGACAATTTCTCCCAATAAGCCATGTGTGTTGTGGGCAAACGCTTGATGGTATACAATCGTCAGCGATTGATGAATTCATCACCGACGGGTTCCCTAGTATGGTCCGTGTGCAATGTCATTGCATACAGAACAACAATATATGTACTTATAACTTATAAGGACTTGATTCCATAACCAAATTGAACATCCAATTACATACGTGGCTAGTACACATATGCCCTTTGCACACACCAAAGTATGTTCCAAAATGCCTAGAAAACTCAAATAATGTATAAAAAGGCAAAACGAACCCTGAATAATTTCATATTCTTAGGACGACGCTCCTATAGTTTCATGTTGCCTCTGTAAAATAAACCAAGGCGGGAAGAGACAGCGTATGTCGTTTCACACACATAGGTGACAAGTTCCCTCTCAAAACCATGAGGCTTCTTGAGAGAAGCTCCGGTTTGTAAGAAGTTTATACCAAAACTTGTCCCAAATTGGACTAATTTTTTACCACAGTATGTTGGCGCCATGTCATAACACACTACTAGGAAAAAGCTTACCAGTAGCACTGGGTTTTATGCTACCAGTAGCACTGGCAGACACGCTACTGCTACAGTGCTACAACTATTTTTTAGCAGTAGCGCTTGTTTGTCCCAGCGCTACTGGTAACTGAAGATAGCAGTAGCGCTCTTTTGTGCCGTACTACTGATACTTATCTGCAGCGCGTGTGGATAATAAGCGCTACTGTTATTTGAGTGCTGCTGGTAAACTTTACCCCCGCGCCACTTCTAAATTTGTATTTTTTTTGCGTTTTGGCTCTGTGTTTTTTTCTGCTGGTAAACTACATCTTTTATACAATAACAACATGCATATTCATTGAAAAGCAAGTGAGGCATCGATGAGCAAAAGTTATTAGAAGTCTAGACTACAGTATCTCATCATCATTAATCATGGTCGAACACATGTCTCGAAATAGTGTTACAAGTTATTAGAAGTTCGGAATACATGCAAGTACATGGTCACATACTCATGTTTCATCATCTATGTAGACTATGATATGACCGCATAGAAGAGAAGAGAGATCACGATGAGCAAAAGCGGGATTATGTAGTAGTTTTTGCTGCGCTGGTTCTGAATCCTCTGTTGCGCTATGAATCTCAAGTAACTAGCTTCGGCTTCCATTCTGCTATCAAACCCTTTCTGGCTTCCGCCCGGGAAGTGGTACACTTGGGCCTGACACTCTGGCCACTCATTGTACACACTCGGAACATGCCCTACATACACGGCATACCACTTCCTCGCCATCGTTGATCTATATACCTGTCAGAGATGCACATATATCATCAAGCGAATTCAATGATAATATGCAGCATAAGATACGTCGGCCTGTGGGGAGAAACAGTTATGAAATAGAAGCAACGTATAGTAAACATAGTTACCAAATTTCATCGTACCGAAACTAATTAAATAGAGCGCGGCACCATTTACATCTAATAGTTTTGTCGTACTGAGACATTCGAAGTTTCGTCGTACAGAAAGTAACAACTAACTAAACAGACACATTGTCTTCAAGCACTACACTCTTCCCATCTATCCATATCCGGGAGGGTGTACCCAAGCTTAGTGAAAGGCATCATGTCCTGACACTGTAGGGCTATACGGGTTTGGACGCCAGCTCGCGATATTGGGCCATCGTAGAACATCCCATTCTCTTCGAGGACATCTTTGATGATGATGGACGCAATTTCCTGCTGGATCCGGTAGAAATCATTTCGAAGTCGATTATCCAGCACGGCTCCAAAGGCTTTGGCCCATCTCTGGATATGGGTATCGGATGAAGATTTCATGCAAAGTGATTCACATCCCTTCTGTACTCCATCATTAGATGGATGACGTAGAATCCATCATTATCACTTCTTGCCGGTTGCTGGATGCAACATAAGTCAGTCTTATGGCCGAAACACAACCCGGCCTTATTTGGTTTTTTGCCTTGGATGTAGCCACCCCGCATGCTGAAGCCCAGGAGAGCTTTGTCCAGAACATACTTTATGTGTGTGTAATCTTTCTTCTCTATGTTCTTCAACGGGTCCAAATATAGAGCGTGGGAGAAACGAGGGTAAAGAACGATGAGAACGGCACGGCACCCCCCGCTGCGCAAAATACACGATCAAGTTAGCCTCCATGCCTGCAAAGTAATTATTGAAATGCACGAAAGGATGTATGTGTTATAGTGGCTATCCGCGGATGACTTACCCGGGATGATAAGGTAGGAGAATCGTTTCTTTGTCCTTATTGATGACCAAGAATTCTTCGATGTACTCCCTCGCATATTGACGGTTGGCTTCGTTGATTGACAAGAAGCCCTCATGCATGTAGTATGGGTCCGCGACCGAAAGACCAGTGACTTGCTCTCTCCTGACGATGTAGTTCATGTGCAACGCATACAGGCGGACGAACGTAAAATCGAGCATCCTCATTTGAAACATCTGGAAGATGTAATCAAATCGCAGGAAGAAGAGGTCCACGGGGCATGTGTGGACGTACATCTTGCCAATGCTCGACACATGAACCGTATAAAGTGGGTATCCTCGATCATCCGAGGCCAGGAGGCTTCTCTCTATCGACAGCACATGGTCATGGAGTCTCCTGAAATCCCCTGTTATGGCAGCTAGCGCATCCGCCGGAACCATTGGCTTTCCAACGACATGGATTAATGGTGCATGTTTCATCGGTACACTGTCAACCCTGGTCTGCGAAGGCGGCTGGCTGCTAGAACCAACTTTGGCAGCTTTATTGGATTTTCTCATCGGTCTCTTCCTCTGCTTCTTCTTGGTGGGCTCAGGTGCTGGTGGGTCTGTCAGACCCTCCCTGAGCACCGCCCCTTGTGTTGTCGGGCTCAGCATTGAACGACTCTGGCTAATTAGTTGAGTTTGGGTGGAGCCGGCATCTAGAGGCGTGTCATGCGAGGATTGCATGAACAAAGACTTCTTGCACTCCCGAGGACATTCCGGCTCTGGTACATGCGTCTCATATTCATATGGTTGACTCATCGTTACTTCATTGTCAAAGCCGGTATTGAGATACTGGAGAGGGTCATCCTCCTCCATGTCATGATCCATATCCTCTTCCATGGGGCAGATGGCATCATCCGCCAGAACAGTTGGCCCTCCTTTCTCGTGTCTCACAATCTCACCCAGCAGCACAGACGATGGTTGTAGTTGTGTAGGTGGGGTTGTGGTCATACCTTCCTGAGGTCCCGTTGGTGTGCTCCCGGCCACCTCGACACGAAGAAGATTTTTCATCCACAGGATGGCCAATTTTTGCATTGGTCAAGCTGCATGGGGGTCTCGTCATCATCTCCACCGGTTTGTATCGGATGAGGGAAACCCTCGTAGCCCGCTTTCACACTTGCCACGGAGACCCTTAAGGCGTTATCAGGCATCTGCCGGTGGTGGAACAATCGATCCTTGGGCTTCACTATAATACCCTTCCCCACATCCACCAACCCGCCCTTCATGTGGTAAATGAGGGTGCATAGAGTGGAGTCTGCCTGCGAAGACATGTACATGTGCGGCGTGAGAGATCCAAAAAGAACGACAACTGAAGATTAATTAATTAGTTGTGTTGATGAGGGTGCGACGCATATTTACTGTGAGGGCATCGAGCTCAGCCAATGTCGACGGCCCGACATTCAAGCCAGAGGCAGAGCTAGGGCTGCTGTGAGAGCTGGGTGCGGGAGCAGGTGCTGGAGTAGGTGCGGGTGCGGTTACCATAGTAGGTACGAGTGTGGGTGCGGTGTTCATTGAGTTGCTCCCGGTGAAGCTAGGCATGGGAAAATCAGTTGGTGCCGCGTTTGGATTTTGTTGCACCCAGCTGAGCACAGTTGGAATCAAGCTTGTAAAGGCAGCTGCCATATTATTTCTATAGGCAGCTACCGCTTCCCGGATTGCCTCAGCTTTGGTATCAGCTCTTGTTTTCTCGATTGCCCATGCCACCTTCTCGTCGATAGTCACTTGACTGAATTTCTTTCTCTGTCTTTTGGCCTTAGGGTCCTCGTTATAATAGTACTTCCACATGGCGCCGTCCCCGACACCATGCACACATCCATATTGTGGTCGCTGGCCCGGCGGGTGTCCCATCATTATGTTCATGGCCCGGTTGAAAGGAGTGTCCCACTTGTACTTCGCCGACGACTGAGTCGATGAGTCGCTTTCGGCCGCAATCTTGTGTTGCTCTCTCTGCAAAATGGAGCGTGAATCATTTATGAATGTGACTAGAATGTAGTAGACTTCATTGATCAGAAGCTAATATATAAGGTGGTAAAAGGATAATTACCAGTAATCTCATGAATTTCCTAGTCGGCCCATCGGTGAAAAAAAATCTTTTTTTTGGGTCCCACGAGAATTGGGCCCTGATGAAGCCGTGCTCCTGCTGGTCGGTGAACTCAGCCAATGGGTCTGGGATCCCCAGACGTTCATGTTCCGCATCCTCCTTAGCCCACACAGGCCTCTTTCCCGTGTAACCACGACTTCCAAGGCGGTGGTTCCCCATGTTCTTTGCCTGCAGCTGCTTGCCTCTCTCTGACCTGGCTTTGGCAGCTTCTTCATTGCAAGTCTCCTTGAACTTTTCAAAGTCCTGTAGCGTAATTTTTGGATTGTCTGCAACAATCTCGGCGTAGGTTTCATGGTCTACTTCAATCGCCTTTTTCACCCTAGTTTTCCAAGCGCTCAATGCGTTTCTGAACTTCCCTAGGGCTTTGTTGTTGATTTTTTTCATGGCATCATCTTTCCATGGGTCGACATCGTCATTCCGACCCGGGAACAGGAATCTTGCGTGCAACCTAGTTAGGAGCAGATACTTCAAATGTTCATTATTCCGTATTTTTGTGGTGTTGATGTTAGCGGTATCCTGTAGGACGCATGCTAGTTGGTTGCCTTAACACGTTGCCACTTCCCGCGGCTCTGTTGCCTCGAACTCGCCGGGGTGCACCGCCGTGACCACCAGTCTTCCGGTGCCGAGCTCACTTGGGCGTTGTGCCCTCTTTGCCTTCTTTCCTTCACTGGCTTGGGAGGTCCCACCTTCCGTGCTATCGTTAGCAACATCATCAGGGCCCGTCTCAGTGCTGGTGTTGGTGGCATCCGTGTTGGCGCCGGAGCCACCACCGTCGTCGTCAGTCATGACAAGGGGGTCCTGACACCCTTGTTTCTCCTGATCCGCCAGAAAGTCGAGGTAGGCGTGTGCTCGTCCTTCTTGGGTGTGAGAACCTCTGGCCTCATCATTGTCGGTCATTGTTGGGGATATAACCCACGGTGTGACCTGCCCAGAAGGGGCCGGGTTACATTGAGGGCGACTCATAGAGTAAAAGGCTTAAGATGGGCCTGAAGAGACATGAAGACTAGAGGCGGCTTAAGAGGTGGGCCTGTTAAAGGCCCAAGACCCGGAGGTGTGAGCCACCCGATGGTGACTTGCCTGGTAAGGCAAGGTGATTTAGAAACCGAGTTGGTCACGTTGTGTGATCCGGCTTGGACTCTTGTAAAAGCCCAGGGCTTTGACCTGTGTATATAAAGGCGAGACCCTGTGGCAGGTTAACTCAAGAAACAATTGATCGAGAGCTAGGTCTGGGGATTCCGCTCCCTTGTAATCGATATTCAAGCTATAGTAAACAAAAGCAGGAGTAGGATTTTACCTCGTTGTGATGGGCCGAACCTGGGTAACCTTGTGTCCTTTGTCCCATTCAACCCCTTCGAGCTAACCTATGTTGCGATGGATCCACACCTAAGTCCTTTCACAAGGGCTTCTGCCGTGATAAAACCACGACAGTTGGCGCCCACCGTGGGGCCAGAGCACGGTGGTTTCGAGTTCTTGAAGGGCAATTTCCCAGGGATCGAAGGATACGCCATGGGCCGGATGACTAAGAGTCGTCGCAGCAAGCTCTACATCGACGACGCTGGCTGGGACCCCGATGCCGACTCAATCGAGTACGGGTACTGGGTCCCCTTTGGTGGAATTCACGTCTTCATCGGCAAGATCGGCGAGTCAGAGCCTGAGCCGGACATCTGCACCGACATCGTCGAGACGGCTCAGCGCGCGCGACCCGCCAGGGTTCAACCCGGCCGCAAGCACGTTTTCATTGGCTTTGTTCATGGGACGGATCTTGAGGAAGATTCTGCATTTGGTGGAGAGACGACCATCTATTCAGGTGATAAGTCTTCAACTAGGGAAACATAGTCGATCTACCAGATCCAGGACGGCGGGCTTGGGAGCTGTTCAGATGGCAACAGTATTTCGGACCCCTATGAGCCGCCGTATAGGGCTGCTGTCTTCATGGCTGGCACTACACCAATTATCAACTCATCGACAACTGCAGCTATGACATCTGGATCAATGGTTGCTGCGACAGCTGGGGCTGGCAGCTCAGTTCGGTCGCTGGCTCAAGTTTTATCTGAACTCTTGGGCACTTTGACGACTCTGTTAGCCACAGAGGTTACTGCTACAAATCAAGCACATGATAATGCGGAAGTTGCAAAGGTGCGAGATGAGGTGGCCAAATCCCAGGAGGATTTTAATGCAGAGAACATCAGGATGGCAGAGGAACGAGCCAAGATGGATGCTGAGTCACAGCGTATCATGGCAGAGGCTTTTCGCTTAAGTTTGGATCAATACGCCTCGAATGCAGTTCTTCGAAGGAGGTATCAAACCCGTTTTCCTGCACAATATGAGGCGCGGATTCTTTTTAACACGCCTGGTGCAGGGCCAAGTAACCTGCCAGGAACAGCCTGGGCGGCTGAAGTCCTAGGGAGCGGGGCGGCGGCTCAGCCCCGATTACCCGACCCGCCCCATAGGGATCGAACCCTGCCCCGGCGTTTTTCCACACCATCTAGTCATTATTCCAACCCAGTGGATATCATGATAGCAGCGGCTACCCGGCTCAATGCAATTCCTATCACAGATGAGACGCCTTTTGTAGCTGAGGCGCGGAACGCAATTGAGCTCTTGCAAACAGCAGTCGCACAACAGGAGAAATATACACATAGTCGTGAGAGGGTGCATTCGACTCCCCTCCCAAGCAGCAATTATAGCCGACGCATTGAGTCGCCGGCGGTTACCCGTAGCGAGCGACGACGTCGACCAAATCAAGATGACCCGCCCCATGGGAATAACCCGCCCCTTACTCATGCTCAGGCGATTATGGATGATGCTAGAGCACGCCGAGAGGCGGAGGCCGCAGCGGCGGCTCAGCTGGGGGCTTATCAGCAGCCTCCGATGAACCCTTCGGTGTCAGTAGGGGCTGGTATAACTTCCAGATCTGTTGGAGTACCTTGTTTGGTACCAGCATTACGTAATGAACATTTGCCTAAGGATTTTAAGGGTCCTTGCAAGGTGGCTAACTATACAGCTGATCTCCCCCCTGAGGCCTAGATTGAGAGTTATAAGTTAGCCATGGAGATGCTAGATGTCAATGATGCTGTGTGTGCTAAATATTTTACTATGATGTTGGATGGGCCAGCTCAGACCTGGTTAAAAGGACTACCCGCCAACTCCATCAATCCATGGGCAGAGTTGAAAGCACGGTTCATTCAGAATTTTAAAGGAACGTGCAAGCAACCTTTAACGATTAATGATCTTGATAACTGTGTGCAGCGTGAGGATGAGTCGGCTCATCATTGGGTCTGGCGGGTCTCAGCTATTATGCACTCCTCAGACAGTATTGAGGCGGGTCAAGCGGTTCTGGTCTTAGAGAAGAACTGTCATTTTACCCCCCTTAAACAGAAACTTGGGCAGCTTAAGCGTCATTGTAATGACATGGGAGAGCTCATGGTGGCTCTCATCAAATATGCCAACTCTGATACCACCAAAGATCCTGGATCTGATGATGACAAACCCAACAAGGGAAAGAAGAGTGGCAATGGTAAGGGTCAGCAGCAGAATGTGACAGGGCATAACGGCAATAACCAGGGTAACGGTGGTAAGCACAGACAACCAGATGGCGGGTCAGATCTTGTAGATAACACCAACACTGGATATAAAAACTAGCGCCGTAATGGTAATGGTAAGCAGTCCTTTGGAGGGAAGAACTTTAATATTGAGGCGATGATGAATGAGCCTTGCCCAAAACACAGCCTGCCCAATAAACCGGCGACTCATGCTTGGAAGGACTATTTCATCATGCAAGAGTACAGGAATTCCAATTTCAATCTTAATCATGGCAACAATAATGGCCCGCCCGGCGGGTCAGGACTCGGTTCACATGGGCCCAGCTTTGGTGGTGGCGGTTCATGTTCTGGGTATCAAGGACAGGGTAACCAAGGTGGTTATAGCCAACAGTCTGGTCAGGGTAACCAGCAGCATCAGTCAGGGTAACCAGCAGCATCAGTCAGGGTACTAGAGTAATCCAAAGCAGCTCAACAGTGGGCAGTATCATGTTTTCACCACAAGTCTTTGCAAGCGAGATTAGAAGGTTCATAAACATGCGGTCAGTACAATTGAGCCGGCGGTGCCTCAATACTTGTGGTGCTCAGAGTATCCAATCACATGGAGTCGAGAAGATCACCCGCCCCGGGTTGACAATCCGGGTCAGCTAGCGTTGGTGGTAGCCCCTCATGTTGGGGGTTAGAAATTCACTAAAGTACTCATGGACGGTGGTGGCAGTATCAATATCCTTTATTATGACACCTTTCGCCAGATGAACTTAACTGATAAGGAGCTTAAGCCATCTTCTACAGTTTTTCATGGCGTGGTACCTGGTAAGTCGGCGTATCTGGTTGGTAAGATTGCCTTGGAAGTGGCTTTTGGCGATGACTATGACTACAGAACAGAGACGTTATGCTTTGAAGTGATCAAGATAAAGAGCCCTTATCATGCCTTGTTTGGATGGGCGGCTTATGCCAAGTTTATGGCTCGACCTTGTTATGTTTATTTACAACTTAAGATGCCGGGGCGTAAGGGTACTATTACGGTCAATGGTGATCGGAAAATTTCATTGGAATGTGAGGAAGGAGATGTTGCTTATGCTGAGTCGGCCTATGCCACGGAAGAGCTTAAGTTTTATAAGGATAATGTTGACCCGACTGATATGACCCCTTTAAAGAAGCCCACTACTGAGCAAGACCCCTTGTTGAAGTTTAAATCGGCTGACGACACTAAGCAGGTTGACTTTGTCCCTGGCGACTCATCTCAGCAGTTCGTAGTGGGGGTGAATATGGATCCTAAATAGGAAAGCACGCTCATCGAGTTCATCCGTGAGAATCGGGACATCTTCGCATGGAAGCCTTCTGACATGCCGGGTGTACCGAGAGAATTCGCTAAGCACACTCTTAATGTGGATCCTAAGTTTAAGCCGGTCAAGCAATTTCTTCGTCGTTTTAATGAAGAACAACGTAAGGCCATTGGAGAAGAGGTAGCCCGGCTCTTAGCAGCTGGGTTTATTGTGGAAGTCTTTCACCCTGAGTGGTTGGCTACCCTGTTCTTATACTCAAGAAGAATGGCACATGGCGTATTCGTGTTGACTACACATATCTTAATAAGGCTTGTCTAGCTGATCCATTTGCTCTCCCTTGTATCGACCAGATCATTGATGCCACGGCGGGTTGTGAGAGTTTATGTTTCCTGGATGCTTATTATGGTTATCATCAGATCAACATGGCAGTTAAGGACCAAGGGAAGACGACTTTTATCACCCCTTTTGGAGCCTTCTGCTATGTCTCTATGCCTTTTGGGCTTAAGAGTGCTCAGGCGACTTATCAACGTTGTGTTCAGAATTGCTTTCACAGTCAGATTGGGCGTAATGTGCATGCTTATGTGGATGACATTCTAGTCAAATCCAGAAAGAAGGAGACTCTCCTGGATGATCTAAAGGAAACTTTTGACAATCTCCGGGTCTATAAGATGATGCTTAACACGGCCAAATGTGTTTTTGGTGTACCTGCAGGCAAGCTATTGGGTTTCCTGGTCTCAGAGAGGGGCATTGAGGCTAAACCGGAGAAGATTAAAGCCATCACTTCATTGGCTAAGCCAACATGTGTCAATGACGTACAGCGGTTGGCGGGTCGCATCGTGGCTCTGAGCCGGTTCATAAGACGCCTGGGAGAGAAGGCAATTTTTTTATACCAGATGATGAAGAAGACAGATCACTTTGTCTGGAGTGATGCTGCTAATAAGGCATTTGAGGAGCTCAAAAAACAGTTGGCTGAGCCGCCCGTCCTTGCAGCTCCCATTGAGAAAGAACCTTTGCTTCTGTATGTGGCGGCTAATAGTAAGGCTGACAGTGTGGTGATTGTGGTGGAACGCAAGAAGGCGGGTAAGGAGTACCCAGTCCAGAGGCCAGCTTATTATGTCAGTGAGGTGTTGATTGAGTCCAAGCAACGATATCCACATTGGTAGAAACTGGTATATGGGGTGTTCATGGCAAGTCGCAAGCTGAAGCATTATTTTCTTGGTCATCCTATTACTGTGGTCAGCTCTACTCCCTTAGGAGACATTATTCAAAATAGAGAGGCTACAAGCCGGGTTGCTAAGTGGGCAATAGAACTTGGACCTCATGGTTTGAAATATGTGCCAAGAAAAGCAATCAAATCTCAGGCTCTGGTGGATTTCATCAAAGACTGGACAGAGTTGTAGATGCCTGAGGAGAAGCCTGATAACACATATTGGACGATTCACTTTGATGGGTCCAGGCAGCTGGAAGGCTCGGGGGCTGGAGTTATTTTGACTTCCCCATGAGGTGACAAATTTTGTTATGTTTTAAGGCTAATGTTTCCTTGTACTAATAATGCAGCTGAATATGAGGGTTTACTCCACGGCCTCCGTTTGGCCAAGGAGATGAATTTAAGCCTGGTCAGGTGTTTTGGTGACTCAGACCTTGTGGCCCAGCAAGTCTCAGGCACATGGGATTCCAAAGACCCGCTCATGGCGGCTTATCGCCGGGCGGTTGACAATATTGCTGGTCACTTCAAGGGCTACCAGGTGGAGCACCTTGATCGAAGGAAGAATGAGGCGGTTGATTCCTTGAGCTGGCTTGGGTCTCAACGTAAGCTGGTGCCTCCTAATGTGTTTCTTGATGTATTGCACAATCCTTCAGTCAAGTTAGCATCGGAAGAGGACCTTGCTGTTCCTGACCCGGAGGCGCAGTTGGTGGCGGCTCTCCATGCTATTCTTGATTGGACGCTTCCCTACTTGGCCTATATGACTAGGGGCGAGTTACCTGAGGATGAAACTTTGGCAAGACAAATAACCAGGAGATCTAAGTCTATGACTATTGTCAACGGCGAGTTACACCGATGCAGTGTGACAGGCGTGTTTCAATGTTGTGTTTCTCCTGAAGAGGGTCATGAGATCTTACGAGAGATTCATGAAGGTGATTGTGGTCATCATGCTGGCTCTAAGTCTTTAGTAGCTAAAGCTTTTCGTCACGGGTTTTATTGGTTGACGGCTCATGCTGATGCAGAAGATATCGTCAGTAAGTATGATGGATGTCAGAAATTTTCTCGACGAGCTCAAGTGCCGGCTCAAGAATTGCGGATGATTCCAATAACTTGGCCGTTTGCAGTCTGTGGGCTTGATATGGTTGGACCTTTCAAGAGGTCTAAGGATAAAAAGACCCATCTTTTGGTGGCGGTTGACAAATTTACCAAGTGGATTGAGGTAGAGCCGGTCAGCAAGTGTGATGCAACAACTGCAGTTCAGTTTGTTAAAAAAGTGATCTTCTGCTTTGGTTATCCTCATAGTATCATCACTGACATTGGTACTAATCTGTCCAAAGGAGCTATGAAAGAGTTCTGTCAACGAGAGCATATATATTCGGCTCGAGTTTCCTCAGTGGCTCATCCACAGTCTAATGGTCAAGCTGAATGAGCCAATCAAGAAATCTTGTGAGATATTAAGCCCCGACTTATGGTTTCCTTGGAGCAAACGCCGGGTTGTTGGGTGGAGGAATTACCTTATGTGGTTTGGAGTATTAATACCACCCCAACAGGTCAACATGCTATACGCCTTTCTTCATGGTCTATGGTGCAGAGATGGTTCTCCCAAGTGATATACGTCATGACTCGCCCCGAGTGGCGACTTCTGTTGAAACTGATAATGAGACGACACGTCAGGATGCGCTTGATGTTTTGGATGAAGAGCGTGACCATGCGGTGGCCCAGTCGGCGATTTATCAACAAGACCTGTGTCGCTATCATAGCCGCAGAGTTAAGACTCGGGCGTTTCAAGAGGGCGACTTAGTGCTTCGGCTGATTCAAGATCAAACTGACATGCATAAGTTGTCTCCACCTTGGGAAGGACCTTTTGTGGTCAGTAAGAACCTCAACAATGGCTCGTATTATCTCATTGATCTACGTGAGCGCAAGAAATCACACACCTTTGAGCAGGAGACCAACAGGTCGTGGAATATTGCTCATCTTCGGCCTTACTATACTTGAGCCACCGGCTCTCCCCATTGTACATACTTATGTTGATGTATATATCTTTTTATGATCAATAAAATAAAGCCGGCATCCCTGAAAAATTCAGGGCCTCTGTTGTTTCATTTGTATGTATCTAAGTCTTTATTAATTGGTCATAAGGTCACTTGGGGGCTTCCAACCCACCGAGTTTAGCTTTCATACCCTCTTGACTGGCCTGAGTTGCCATATTCTGAGTTACACCTGCCTGTTTGCAACTTGCTACTCCACCAGGTGAACCGCCAAACTCTTAACACTCAATCTTTTTTAAGACCCTGAACTTGTTAAGGTTAAAACGGTGGCTTGTGTCACGTGAGAGCCGGCTTACAGTGAGCTAGGATAAACTCAACAGCTGTGCGGCCTTGAAAGCACAAGGCCTGTGAGCCAACTTGTTTGGTCATTTCTTGAAAGACGGCCTAGCAAAGATTTGAGATTTGTTGTATCTCTTTCTTTTTGATTTTTTGATGTTTTTATGAAGTTTTTGCTTTTGTGCAACTTTTGACTACCCGGGTCATGAGGCTCCGGATTATGTGGCTCATGTTTGAGTATTTTGGGTTGTAACCCACCCTGGCTTTTGACCTTAAGTCGCCAGTATGTTTTGGCTTGAATAGCCTTGATTATAGTCTTTTCAGTAGTCATATAAGGCTACATATTTTTGGGGTTGTCGCCCGCCCTGGCGTTTGACTTTAAGTCGCCAGTACATATGTTATTTAATTTTTTGCAGGGCTTGCAAACCTTGAGATGAAAATAAGAGTCATGGCATGGCTCATATGTATGATCACCTCAGGCTTATCATAAAGATTAAACTGGCGGATCAAAAGTCAAGATCAACATGCACGAAGGCATGACATGGCGGATCATTGTTTTTCACTACCCTATTACAAGGCTTTACACTGAAGCCCAAAAGAGTTATGAATTAAGCATTTCTGGAGCTGCACTCCCATAACCCGGCCTGAGAGCCGCCTGGATCATCATCACTATGATCAGTTGTCTTGCTGTCGCCTTGAAGATTGTGGGTCATCCCGCGCCGGCTCTTCCACGTCGATCATCTGAAGATCAGCCGTTGTCCAGTCGATGTCGGTTAAAGCTTCGAATGTGGCCTCGTCATTTAGTATAATGGAATGATCAACATCAGGGGCAAAAATATGATTACGCCAAGGAGGAATGAGATTGACAACATCATGAGCTGGCGGCTTAATCTTTTGGTTGTTGTCATCATAAGCCGGCGTATACTTGTTTAAGTTTAGCTCTTCGAGGAGCTTGCAGGCCAGAGGCCGCATCTCTCGGATGCATTGATTGAAATCTTTTTCTTCAAAGGCTGAATGGCCATCCTTGAATTCCAGGCACCCGGTGGCTATTTCCTCCGGGTCAAGCTCAGATTGCCATGCTTTGGCCCGGGCAAGAGCAACGATGGCTCCGGCTCGAGCGGCTGATAATTTCATTTCTTCAATCTGGCCTGGGAACATTGACAGATGATCCAGAACAGTCTTGATTTGACTCGGCGGTTTTCTGTTCCACTCCAAAGCCACAAGACCGCGGGGAGTGCCACTATATAACTGCTCTGTTAGCGAGTAAATCGCTTTCAGCTTCAATAACATGTCTTGACCAAGACTTGCACTCCTGGGGCCTATTAAGAAGTCATACAAGGGACGCCGGCGAGTAAGCAATGCATATATGAGAAGCCAGATGGGTTACAGAATTTGAATGGCATATTACACTTACCGAGCACGGCGGCTGTCATTTGAGAGATGTGTTGTTTTAAACCGGATAACTCTTCGGTTACTGGCTTAAGCGCAGCTTCAGCATCTTCAGCCTTTTTTGTTAGAGCAGCCTTGTCAGTTTCCCAGGCGGTTCTCTCAGCATCAAAACCTGCTTTAAATTTCTTAATTTCCTCTAATGAGGCCTTCAGATCTGACTTGGCCTTGGAGGTTTCTGTCTGCTGTAGCTTTAAGTTTCTTCTTAAATTGCCAACTTGCGATTCCTTCATGTTCAATTCTGCCTGGAATAAATAAGGCAATGGTTATAGTGCAAGGAGCAAGTCTGTTAAGATATGGTAAATCAAGTTCCAAGCACATTGCAAGCAGTACACTTGGCACTTGGGGGCTAATGTAGGTCATTTTAATTTAATTATGACCCGGCTCACTTTATTAAGTTAAGCCGGCCCTTGGGGCTACAATTTTGGATTTCTTAAGTGACTATAAGTCCCGGCTCACTTTATTAAGTTAAGCCGGCCCTTGGGGGCTACACGTTTGGATTTCTTAAGTGACTTTAAGTCCCGACTCACTTTATTATGTTAAGCCGGCCCTTGGGGGCTACACGTTTGGATTTCTTAAAGTGACTATAAGTCTCGGCTCACTTTATTAAGTTAAGCCGGCCCTTGAGGGCTACATGTTTGGATTTTTTAAATGATTATAAAGCCCCGGCTCATTTTGTCAAAACTAAGCCGGTCCTTGAGGGTTGCAAATTGGAAAAGGTTACAAGTCTACAGCATACTCACTATTTTCCTATACTCTAGACTTGGCGGATATATAAATGCGTATGGAAAGGGGTTAGCAACATACCTCATAGCGTTCCTTCATAAGGTTCACTAAGCCGGCTTCCATGTCACGGCTAGTATGAAGGCGGTTCAGATAACCTGCGTGGATGTCGCTTGCACTGAGGGCAGCATAGCTTTCCAGATCCAGCTTCGTCTTGCCTTTGTCCAAGGAAGGAGATTCTTCCTTGGTACCATGCTTGGCTAGCACAGTGGAAGCCCCTGGCGCAGTATGAGCTGTCCCAGTGATGGTCACGTCATCAGAGTCCTTTTCAAGAGGGATCTCTTCAGCCGGTTTCGGAGGAGTCGGCGACTTAGGGCTCGGTGGGTCATGGCTTGCCGCCGGGTTAAGCTTAGTGTCCATCTGATCGGGGATGGTAGCATCAATTGATGGTGGCGGGTCGTTAATAGGCTCTTCAGGGTCTTGACTGAGGGTCTCAGAAGTTTCTGCTGTTTGTTTTTCCGGTTCAGCGGTTTTGGTTTCTTTTGAAGACCCGCCCAGCTTTTGTTTCTTGCCTGCTTTGGTAACACCTCTGCGACAAAGATACAAAGTATATGAGTATATCATTACAAGTCATGGATAAACAAATGAAAATACTAACCCTTGGGTGATCTTGAAAGTTGGCATTTGAGTCCCAGAAGAGTCGCCAGATGATGGAGGCGTCTTCTGATAATTTGAGTTGGAAGGATTAAGAGGTTGACGTATAAGGCCAGCTAATGGATAAAGAGAGTCTGGGTCATGTGGCACCTCATGTCGACGCTTGCGAGGAGCAGGCGTGTTAGGTAAGCCGGAGACGAGGTCATGAGAGCCGCCACTCCGGGTCGGGCGCCTTGAATCGTGTAGCTGTTTCTTCAAAAGAAAGTTGGGATCCAAGTGATCAAGAGGATGAGAAAATTTCACCTTCCGGACGACCCGCCGAATTTATTTTCTTGGTAAGGGATCTAAGCCGGAGGAAATTATAGATACCTCTGCTGCATCTGCATGACTGGTCTCTGCCTCTTCCTGAGAGGAATCAGTGTTAATAAGTTGCATGAAAAGAAAGCCAAGGGAGTCAAGTTCTACCTCCGAATCATCATCAAGTTGGAGCATCTCTTCGGCTGATGGCTTCTTGCGGCGGCCTGGACTACGAGTTTTTGATTTGACCTTTTTGACTGGGGGGGGCGGCTTGGAGTTTCCTTCTCCAGAATGGAGAGTCGGCCTGTATTCAAATGTGCAACAAAAAAGTGAAATAAGGTGAAAGTTATAAAAATTGATGAAAACATGATGAAGTTTGATCTGATGACTTACAGGAGGAGCCAGATTAAGTGTGCAGAAAGGATTCAATCCCACTTTACTGCAGCTTTCTAGAGACTCACTGAGCAGCGTCTTGACTATCTCATTGATCTCTTTATCAGTTAGACGAGCTGGGTTGTAGCGCTACGGGTCTTTTGGGTCACCAGTATAATGACACATTAAGCCGCCGCGCCGGCTGATACGTCTCCAACGTATCTATAATTTTTGATTGTTCCATGCTATTATATTATCCATCTTGGATGTTTTATATGCATTTATATGCTATTTTATATGATTTTTGGGACTAACCTATTAACCTAGAGCCTAGTGCCAGTTTCTGTTTTTTCCTTATTTTTGAGTTTTACAGAAAAGAAATATCAAATGGAGTCCAAATGACCTCCATCTTCATCATCCCGGCGCTCTCCATGACGAGGAGGGAGTAGTTCACCCTCGGGGCTAAGGGTATGTACCAGAAGCTATGTGTTTGATCTCTCTCTCTCTCTTGTGTTCTTGATTTGGCACGATCTTGATGTACCGCGAGCTTTGTTATTATAGTTGAATCTTATGATGTTTCTCCCCCTCTACCTTCTTGTAATGAACTGAGTTTTCCCTTTGAAGTTATCTTATCGGATTGAGTCTTTAAGGATTTGAGAACACTTGATGTATGTCTGACATGTGTTTATCTATGGTGACAATGGGATATTCACGTGATCCACTTGACGTATGTTTTGGTGATCAACTTGCGGGTTCTGTGACCTTGTGAACTTATGCATAGGGGTTGGCACACGTTTTCGTCTTGACTCTCCGGTAGAAACTTTGGGGCACTCTTTGAAGTTCTTTGTGTTGGTTTGAATAGATGAATCTGAGATTGTGTGATGCATATCGTATAATCAAACCCGCGGATACTTGTGGTGACATTGGAGTATCTAGGTGACATTAGGGTTTTGGTTGATGTGTGTCTTAAGGTGTTATTTTAGTATGAACTCTAGGGCTGTTTGTGACACTTATAGGAATAGCCCAATAGATCGATCAGAAAGAATAACTTTGAGGTGGTTTCGTACCCTACAATAATCTCTTCGTTTATTCTTCGCTATTAGTGACTTTGGAGTGACTCTTTGTTGCACGTTGAGGGATTGTTATATGATCTAATTATGTTATCATTGTTGAGAGAACTTGCACTAGTGAAAGTATGAACCCTAGGCCTTGTTTCGAAGCATTGCAATACCGTTTCCGCTCACTTTTACTACTTGCTACCTTGCTGTTTTTATATTTTCAGATTACAAAAACCTAAATCTACCATCCATATTACACTTGTATCACCATCTCTTCGCCGAACTAGTGCACCTATACAATTTACCATTGTATTGGGTGTGTTGGGGACACAAGAGACTCTTTGTTATTTGGTTGCAGGGTTGTTTGAGAGAGACCATCTTCATCCTATGCCCCCCACGGATTGATAAACCTTAGGTCATCCACTTGAGGAAAATTTGCTACTGTCCTATAAAACTCTGCACTTGGAGGCCCAACAACGTCTACAAGAAGAAGGTTGCGTAGTAGACATCAAGCTCTTTTCTGGCACCGTTGCCGGGGAGGTTAGTGCTTGAAGGTATATCTTTAGATCTTGCAATCGAATCTTTTAGTTTCTTGTTTTATCACTAGTTTAGTTTATAAAAGAAAACTACAAAAAATGGAATTGAGGTTGCCTCATATGCTTCATCTTTTTAATGTCTTTCGTGAAAATGATGGAAAGGAAAATTGTGCTCAAGTGTTAGAAGAAGAAGTCTATAAAATGTTTGGCACTAAATTTTTGAATGATGAGCATGATTGCAATGTTGTTAGTATGAATTCCTTGAATATCCATGATGCTAATGATATGCAAAGCTACAAGCTTGGGGATGCTATGTTTGATGAAGATGATATTTTTAGTCCCCCAAGTTTTGATGAGAATATTTATTATGATGATAGCATGCCTCCTATTTATGATGATTATATTGATGAAAGTGGGTTTGGAAGAGTGTCAACTCTAGGTACTAATGATCCCACTATTTTGGAGGGTGTTGAATCTTTTCACAATATTGATAAAAGTGGATTTGGAGAGGTCATGACTTTATTTAGTGATGAATCCACTACTTTGGAAGAGGTTCCAATTGATTATGAGAACAAAGTTGCTATCTATGATGATTATTGTGATGACATGTATGCTATAAAGAATAATGATAGCCATGAAACTTGTCATCATGATTTTAATTTTCAATTGGATTATGTCTCACATGATAGTTATTTTGTTGAGTTTGCTCCCACTAATATTCATGAGAATAAATTTGCCTATGTGGAGAGTAGTAAAATTTGCATGCTTGTGGATCATTAAAAGAATGCTTTATGTGATAGTTATATTGTTGAATTCATTCATGATGCTACTGAAAATTATTATGAGAGAGGAACACTAGCTTCTACATATTGCAATAATATCAAGTTTCCTCCCTATGTGTTGAAAATCTTGAAGTTTTGCTTGTTTTACCTTCCTATGCTAGTCGATTCTTGTTCCCATAATTTTTTTGCTCAGAAAATCCCTAGGCATAGGAAGTGGGTTAGACTTAAATGTGCTAGTCATATTCTTCATGATGCTCTCTTTGTGTTTCAATTCTTATCTTTTATGTGAGTATCATTGAAATCATCATGCCTAGCTAAAAAGGCATTAAAGAAAAGCGCTTGTTGGGAGACAACCCAACATTTACCCCTACTGTTTTTGTGTGTTCACATGATTAAGCTACTGTAGTAATCATGTTTTATAGCTTTTGTGCAAAAACAGAAACTTTTGCGCCCTGTACAGAAATTCCTATCTCTCACTGGAACGTGGAAAAACTCTGAAATTTTTACAGAGGATTGATATACAAATTGTCTACGTTTTCCAAATGTTTCAGAATATTTGGAGTTACAGAAGTATGACCTCAATTCAGATCTTCACAGACTGTTCTGTTTTTGACAGATTCTGTTTTTGATGCATAATTTGCTTGTTTTCTAGTTTCTATGGCTTATATTGCTTAATATAAATTGTAGAAATGATAGGGTACAGTAGGAATCATGTGAGAAAAGTTATGAATCTTTTCTTGACAGTACCAAAGTGAATGATTTGTTTTATTATACTAACGGATTTCACGAAGGTTTTGTTAAGTTTTGTGTGATTGAAGTTTTCAAGTTTTGGGTGAGATATCGATATGAGGAGAATAAGGAGTGACAAGACCCTAAGCTTGGGGATGCCCAAGGCACCCCAAGGTAATATTCAAGGAATATCCAAGCAACAAAGCTTGGGGATGCCCCGGAAGGCATCCCCTCTTTCGTCTCCAACATCATCGATAAATTTACTTGAGGCTATATATTTATTCACCACATGATATGTGTTTTGCTTGGAGTGTCATTTTATTTTATTAGTATTTACTTGCTGTTATTTAGAGTAATGTTTTGCATCTTTTAGTTCAATAAAATATCAAGTGTGGCCTTTACCATGCTTATTTTCCAAGTCTATATGTTGCTGTTTTGAAAACAGAAAGTTCTCTGTCGTTGTCTGAATTCTTCTGGAAAGTCAGAACGTAGTAAAATCTTAAAAGTTTTTCACAATGAGTAACAACAAATTTTCTACAGTATGGTAATTTTTCAGAAGTTTTGGAGTGAGGGAAGTATGAGTACAATTGCACTCTTTACAGACTGTCCTGTTTTGACAGATTGCTGTTATGTTTGCATTGTTTGCATATGTTTGCTTGTTTAATGATTCTATTTGAGGATAGGAGTATTAAATATGCAGAGGAATTTAGTATGCAATGTTAAATAATAATTTTAGTGTTTTGCTACAGTAGAGAATGATAAGGTTTTTTATTTGATTTATACTAACTTTTCTCACAAGTTCTTGTTGAGTTTTGTGTGCATGAAGTTTTTAAGATTTAGGGAAACCGTGATATAAAAGGAATTAAGGAGACACAAAAGCTCAAGCTTGGGGATGCCCAAGGCATCCCTAGTTAATATTTCAAGAAGTCTCAAGCATCTAAGCTTGGGGATGCCCCGGTTGGCATCCCACCTTTCTTCATCAACAATTATCGGTTAGTATCGATTGAGCCTAAGTTTTTGCTTCTTCACACGATGTGTGCTATTTTTAGAATGTCATTTTATTTTGTTTTTCTTGCTGTTTGAATAAAGTACTTAAGATCTGAAATTCTTTTATGAGAAGAGAGTCTTCACATAGCAACATAATTATTTGACTACTCATTGATCTTCACTTATATCTTTTGGAGTAGTTTGTTAGTTGCTCTAGTGCTTCACTTATATCTTTTTAGAGCACGGCGGTGGTTTTATTTTGAAGAAATTGTTGAACTCTCATGCTTCACTTATATTATTTTGAGAGTCTTTAAACAGCATGGTAATTTGCTTAGGTTATGAATTTAGTCCTAATATGATGGGCATCCAAGAGGGATATAATAAAAACTTTCATATAAAGTGCATTGAATACTATGAGAAGTTTGATTCCTTATGATTGTTTTGAGATATAAAGATGGTGATATTTGAGTCATGCTAGTGAGTAATTGTGAATTTGAGAAATACTTGTGTTAAGGTTTGTGATTCCCGTAGCATGCACGTATGGTGAACCGTTGTGATGAAGTCGGAGCATGATTTATTTATTGATTGTCTTCCTTATGAGTGGCGGTCGGGGACGAGCGATGGTCTTTTCCTACCAATCTGCCCCCTAGGAGCATGCGCGTAATACTTCATTTCGATAACTAAAAGACTTTTGCAATAAGTATGTGAGTTCTTTATGACTAATGTTGAGTCCATGGATTATACGCACTCTCACCCTTCCACCATTGCTAGCCTCTCTAGTACCGCACAACTTTCGTCGGTGCCATAAACCCACCATATAGCTTCCTCAAAACAGCCACCATACCTACCTATTATGGCATTTCCATAGCCATTCTGAGATATATTGCCATGCAACTTTCCACCGTTCCGTTTGTTATGACACGTTCCATCATTGTCATATTGCTTTGCATGATCATGTAGTTGACATCGTATTTGTGGCAAAGCCACCGTTCATAATTCTTTCATACATGTCACTCTTGAGTCACTTCACATACTGGTACACCGCCGGAGGCATTCATATAGAGTCATATTTTGTTCTAAGTATCGAGTTGTAATTCTTGAGTTGTAAGTAAATAAAAGTGTGATGATTATCATTATTAGAGCATTGTCCCAGTGAGGAAAGGATGATGGAGACTATGATTCCCCCACAAGTCGGGATGAGACTCCGGACGAAAAATAAAAATAAAATAAAAAAAGAGGCCAAAAAAAATGAGAGAAGGCCCAGATAAAAAAAAGGAAAAAAATGAGAGAAAAAGAGAGAAGGGGCAATGCTACTATCCTTTTACCACACTTGTGCTTCAAAGTAGCACCATGATCTTCATGATAGAGAGTCTCCTATGTTGTCATTTTCATATACTAGTGGGAATTTTTCATTATAGAACTTGGCTTGTATATTCCAATGATGGGCTTCCTCAAATTGCCCTAGGTCTTCGTGAGCAAGCGAGTTGGATGCACACCCACTTAGTTTCTTTTTGAGCTTTCATACACTTATAGCTCTAGTGCATCCGTCTCGTGGCAATCCCTACTCACTCACATTGATATCTATTGATGGGCATCTCCATAGCCTGTTGATACGCCTAGTTGATGTGAGACTATCTCCTTGTTTTTGTCTTCTCCACAACCACCATATTCTATTCCACCTATAGTGCTATGTGCATGGCTCACGCTCATGTATTGCGTGAAAGTTGAAAAAGTGTGAGAACATCAAACGTATGAAACAATTGCTTGGCTTGTCATCGGGGTTGTGCATGATTTGAATATTTTGTGTGATGAAGATGGAGCATAGCCAGACTATATGATTTTGTAGGGATAAGCTTTCTTTGGCCATGTTATTTTGAGAAGACATAATTGCCTTGCTAGTATGCTTGAAGTATTATTGTTTTTATGTCAATGTTAAACTTTTGTATTGAATCTTATGGATCTGAACATTCATGCCACAATAAAAAAAATTACATGAATAAATATGTTAGGTAGCATTCCACATCAAAAATTCTGTTTTTATCATTTACCTACTCGAGGACGAGCAGGAATTAAGCTTGGGGATGCTTGATACGTCTCCAACGTATCTATAATTTTTTATTATTCCATGCAATTATATTATCCATCTTGGATGTTTTATATGCATTTGTATGCTATTTTATATGATTTTTGGGACTAACCTATTAACCTAGAGCCCAGTGCCAGTTTCTGTTTTTTCCTTGTTTTTGAGTTTTACAGAAAAGGAATATCAAATGGAGTCCAAATGACCTGAAAATTTACGATGATTTTTTATGGACCAGAAGAAGCCCCTGAAGCAAAAGAGTTGGGCCAGAAGAGTCCCGAGGCCACGACAAGTGTGGAGGGCACGGCCCCCCCTAGGGCGCGCCCTCCGTCCTTGTCGTCGCCTCGTGGACCCCCCTGACTTATTCTCGACGCCAAAAATTCCTATAAATATAGAAACCCCTAGAAATAAACCTAGATCGGGAGTTCCGCTGCCGCAAGCCTTTGTATTCCAAAAAAATTAGAGGGGGTGGGGGGGGGGAGTAACAGAAAAAAACATGATATGTTTGCCGCACAAATGGGTATAGATGACTAACCAGTTTTCCGTCGGAGTCGCAGTCATTGCCGGAGTTGCTGTGGACCTTTGGCTCCGGCTCGGGGGGGGGGGGGGGGGCATTGACGGCTCCGACGAATATAAGGTCGTGCTGCTGCCCGCATGAGACCTCGTCGGCAGCGAAGGCAACCTTTGTGCCAAGCTTCACCCGTGGAGCAGGTGCTTCACCAGCCCTGGCATCACCACTCCCTCCGATGGTGCACTTCGGCGGCATCCTCATACACTCCAGACGATGGTGACCACTATGGACTGGGGGTGCGGCCGCCTATTATGGCCAGCGGCTCGGTCGGGCCATTAATATGGAGCAGTGGGAGCGAGGCGGGCGGCGGTCAAAGGTTGTCTCGCCTCCCGGTGAGCCTGCGCGGTGGACTTCTGGCATGCCTACCATGATTTCACACAGCTACTCGCACGCCTCCCGGTGACACTGCATAGCGAAAACACCTCCCGTAAATTCACACACCTGCACGCACGCCTCCCGATCTGCCTGCGCGGTGGACTGCTCGCATGCGTCCCGTCAACTCACGCAGGCTCGCACGACACACGGGGCGCGTGGCGGCACGTATATTATTTTTCTTTTTTGATGACTAATTCTACCTATTTATTGCTTAACCGAAGCATGGCACGTATACATTGTTGGTCTAATGCACAAGGTCCGAATAAATAATCCGTATGCGATATTGGTTGCCAGTTATTAACAATCTCCCATTTGTAAGAAGATTATATCAAAACTTGTCTCAAATTTGATGAAAAAAATACAATATTACAGTCTACTGGTGTCCACATGACCATATGACACCACGATAAGTTTCATGAATTTCAGCTAAGTTTTGGATTTACTGAATTTTAAAAATCAATAATCTCAATGTTTTGAAATCTCTTGCACGGGGGAACATGCACCCAGGGACACACATATGATTTTTCAATCCATTTTGATGCACATGTAGCTCAAATTTGATTTTTGCACATTAAATCCCTAGGAAATCCATCAATTTATAAAAATGGTCGAATGATCTCTGTTTTTTTTCAAATTTTAACACGACACTCCTTTGGTCACATGTTCACTGCAGATAAAGTTTTACATGCCTCGGAGTGGTGGTGGTGGTGCGGGATGTGTGTGTGTGGGGAGGGGGGGGGGGGGGGGGGGGGGGGTTTTTGGGGGGGGGGGCGGGGGGGGGGGGGGGGGGGGGGGGCAGTACACTACGAGTTGTGAGCCTCCGTGTGGGATATTGATCATTTTGTGAGTCATATATGTGCTACTTCTTGAGCTTGCGTTGGTTTTTCCTTTGAAGAGGAAAGGGTGATACAGCAAAGTAGAGATAAGTATTTCCCTCAATTTGAGAACCAAGGTATCAATCCAGTAGGAGGTACACGCAAGTCTCCAATCTATGCACCTGCACAAACAATCAAACACTTGCACCCAACGTGATAAAGGGGTTGTCAATCCCTTCACAGGCACTTGCAAGGATGAGATCATATAGGGATAGATATAAAATATTACTAAAACGTAAAACAAAGTAAAAACAAATAAATTACAGGAAGGTATTTTTGGGTTTTTGGTTTATAGATCTGAAAATATATGATAGAAAATAGACCCGGGGGCCATAGGTTTCACTACAGGCTTCTCTCTTGAAAGAAAATATTACGGTGGGTGAACAAATTACTGTCGAGCAATTGATAGAAAAGCGCAAAGTTATGACGATATCCAAAGCAATGATGATGAATATAGGCATCACGTCCGTGTCAAGTAGACCGACTCCTGCCTGCATCTACTACTATTACTCCACAGATCGACCACTATCCAACATGTATCTAGAGTATTAAGTTCAAAAGAAAGGAGTAATGCCTTAAGTAAGATGACATGATGTAGAGGAATAAACTCAAGCAATATGATGAAAACCCCATCTTTTTACACTTGATGGCAACAATACAATACGTGCCTCGCTACCCCTACTTTGTCACTGGGTGAGGACACCACAAGATTGAACCCAAAACTAAGCACCTCTCCCATTGCAAGAAGAACCAATCTAGTTGGCCAAACCAAACCGATAATTCGAAGAGAAGTACAAAGATATCAAATCATGCATATAAGAAATCAGAGAAGATTCAAATAATATTCATAGATAATCTGATCATAAATCCACAATTCATCGGATCTCGACAAACACACCGCAAAAGAATATTACATCGGATAGATCTCCAAGAACATCGAGGAGAACATTGTATTGAAGATCAAAGAGAGAGAAGAAGCCATCTAGCTACTAGCTATGGACCCGTAGTTCTGTGGTAAACTACTCACGCTTCATCGGAAGGGCAATAGAGTCGATGTAGAAGCCCTCTGTGATCGAATCCCTCTCCGGTAGGATGCCAAAAAAGGCCCCAAGATGGGATCTCACGGGTACAGAAGGTTGCGGCGGCGGAAAAGTATTTTGGTGGATGCTTCTGGTCGTTTGGGAATATTTCTGAATTTATAGGCCAAGAATTAGGGTTGGAGGAGCTCCGAGGGGCCCACAAGCCCTCAGGGCGCGCCCCTAAGGCTTGTGGCCGCCTCGGGACTCGTCTGACTTCATCTCCAAGTCCTACGTGTGTATTATGGTCCAAGAAAAATCATCGTGAAAGTTTTATTCCGTTTGGACTACGTTTGGTATTCCTTTTCTGTAAAACTCAAAAACAAGGAAAAAAACAGAAACTGGCACTGGGCTCTAGGTTAATAAGTTAGTCCCAAAAATAATATAAAATAGCATATTAATGCATATAAAACATCCAAAACAGATAATATAATAGCATGGAACAATCAAAAATTATAGATACGTTGGAGACGTATCAAGCATCCCCAAGCTTAATTCCTGCTCGTCCTCGAGTAGGTAAATGTAAAAACAGAATTTTTGCTGTGGAATGCTAACTAACATATTTATCCATGTAATTTTCTTTATTGTGGCATGAATATTCAGATCCATAAGATTCAAAACAAAAGTTTAATATTGACATAAAAACAATAATACTTCAAGCATTCTAACAAAGCAATCGTGTCTTCTCAAAATAACATGGCCAAAGAAAGTTACCCCTACAAAATCATATAGTCTGGCTATGCACCATCTTCATCACACAAAGTATTAAATCATGCACAACCCCGATGACAAGCCAAGCAATTGTTTCATACTTTTGATGTTCTCAAACATTTTCAACTTTCACGCAATACATGAGCGTGAGCCACGGATATAGCACTATAGGCGGAATAGAATATGGTGGTTGTGGAGAAGACAAAAAGAAGGAGAAAGTCTGACATCAACTAGGCTTATTAACGGGCTATGGAGATGCCCATCAATAGATATCAATGTGAGTGAGTAGGGATTGTCATGCAACGGATGCACTAGAGCTATAAGTGTATGAATGCTCAAAAATAAACTAAGTGGGTGTGCATCCAACTCGCTTGCTCACGAAGGGCAATTTGAGGAAGCCCATCATTGGAATATACAAGCCAAGTTTTATAACGAAAAATTCCCACTAGTATATGAAAGTGACAACATAGGAGACTTTCTATAATGAAGATCATGGTGCTACTTTGAAGCACAAGTGTGGTAAAAGGATAGTAGCATTGCCCCTTCTCTCTTTTCTCTCATTTTTTTTGTTTGGGCTTCTTTGGCCTCTTTTATTTTTTTTCAAAGTCCGGAGACTCATCCAAACTTGTGAGGGAATCATAGCTTCCACCATCCTTTCCTCACATGGGACAATGCTCTAATAATGATGATCATCTTACATTTATTTACTTACAACTCAAAAATTACAACTCGATTCTGGAACAAAATATGACTCTATATGAATGCCTCCAGCAGTGTACCGGGATGTGTAATGATCAAGAGTGACACGTATAAAAAATATGAATGGTGGCCTTGCCACAAATACTGTGTCAACAACATGATCATGCAAAGCAATATGACAATGATGAAGTGTGTCATAATAAACGGAATGGTGGGAGTTGCATGGCAATATATCTCGGAATGGCTATGGAAATGCCATAATAGGTAGGTATGGTGGCTGTTTTGAGGAAGGTATATGGTGGGTTTAATGCACCGGCGAAAATTGCGTGGTACTAGAGAGGCTAGCAATGGTGGAAGGCTGAGAGTGCGTATAATCCAAGGGCTCAACATTAGTCATAAAGAACTCATATACTTATTGCAAAAGTCTATTGGATATCGAAACAAAGTACTACACGCATGCTCCTAGGGGGATATAGTGGTAGGAAAAGACCATCACTCGTCCCCGACCGCCAGTCATAAGAAGACAATCAATAAATAAATCATGCTCCGACTTCATCACATAACAGTTCACCATACGTGCATGCTACGGGAATCACAAACTTTAACACAGGTATTTCTACCAATCCACAATTACTCACTAGCATGACTCTAATATCACCATCTTTATATCTCAAAACAAATGCAAGGAATCAAACTTCTCATAGTATTCAACGCTCTTTATATGAAAGTTTTTATTATATCCCTCTTGGATGCGCATCATATTAGGACTAAATTCATAACCTAAGAAAATTACCATGCTGTTTAGGGACTCTCAAAATAATAGAAGTGAAGCATGAGAGTTCAAAAATTTCTATAAAATAAAGCCACCGCCATGCTCGAAAAAGATATAAGTGAAGCACTAGAGCAAATTGCCTAGCTCAAAAGATATAAGTGAAGCACATAGAGTATTCTAATAAATTCACGATTCATGCGTGTCCCTCTCAAAACGTGTGTACATCAAGCATGATTGTGGCAAACTAAAAAGCAAAGACTCATATCATACAAGACGCTCCAAGCAAAACACATATCATGTGGTGAATAAAAATATAGCCTCAAGTAAATTTACCGATGGATTGAAGACGAAAGAGGGGATGCCATCCGGGGCATCCCCAAGCTTAGATGCTTGGTTGTACTTGAATATTACCTTGGGGTGCCTTGGAAATCCCCAAGCTTAGGCTCTTGCCACTCCTTATTCCATAGTCCATCAAATCTCTACCCAAAACTTGAAAACTTCACAACACAAAACTCAACAGAAAACTCATGAGATCCGTTAGTATAAGAAAATAAATCACCACCTTTTGGTACTGTTGTGAACTCATTATTTATTTATATTGGTGTAATATCTACTGTATTCCAACTTTTCCATGGTTCATACCCCCCATACTACCCATAGAATCATCAAAATAAGCAAACAACACATAGAAAACAGAATCTGTCAAAAACAGAACAGTATGTAGCAATCTGTAAACTTCGGATACTTCTGTAACTCCAAAAATTCTGAAAAATTAGGACAACCTGGGAAATTTTTATATCAATCTTGTGTAAAAAATTAAGATAAAAAACACGCTTCTTTTAGTTTTTAAAATTGTTTTACTGAGCGCAAAAGTTTCGGTTTTTCAGCAAGATCAAATCAACTATCACCGTAAGCCATCCCAAAGGTCTTACTTGGCTCAAACACTAATTAAAACACCAAAACACAATTACTACAGAGGTAATAATTTTTATTTTCATAAAAACAGAAAATAGAAATATTGGGTTGTCTCCCAACAAGCGCTTTTCTTTAAAGCCTTTTGGCTAGGCATTGATAATATTAATGATGCTCACATGAAAGATAGCAATTGGGACACGAAGAGAGCATCATGTGGCATGTGAAAAACAAGTTTAAGTCTAACATACTTCCTATGCATAGGCATATTATAAGCAAATAAATTATCAAGACAAGCAAAAACTAGCATATGCAAGGAAGAAGAAAGAAACAATAGCAATCTCAACATAACGAGAGGTAATTTAGTGACACGAAAATTTCTACAACCATATTTTCCTCTCTCGTAATAATTACATGTAGGATCATAATCAAATTCAACAATATAACTATCACATAAAATTTTCTCTTCGCGATCCACATGCATGCAAAGTTGACACTCTTCCAAAATAGTGGGATTAACATAGAATAAAGTCATTACTTCTCCAAGCCCACTTTTATCGAAAATTTCATAAGATTGATCAAACTCCAAAGTAGTGGGATCATTATTTCCTAAAGCTGACACTCTTCCAAACCCATTTTCAATATTATTGCAAACATTATTATCATGAGGCTTAAATAAACTTTCAAGATCATAAGAAGCATTATCACCCCAATCATGATCATTGCAATAAGTAGTGGACATAGCAAAACTAGCATCCCCAAGCTTGGGGTTTTGCAAATTATTAGCACAATTGACATTAATAGAATTTATAATAACATCATTGCAATCATGCTTTTCTTTCAAGGAGCTATCAAGTATGGGTGCAATAGCAATAATTTCCTATTTAACATAAGGAACTATAGCAAGTTCATCTTCATAAGCATAATTAATATTATCATCATGGCCATAAAAATAGCAAGCATCATGTTCATCAAGGGAGGATATCTCAATCAAATCATCAGAATCATAATTATCTATAGATTCATGCATATCATTATTTTCTTCCAAAGCAACGATCATTCTCTCAATAAATTCCTTAACATAGGCATTATGAGCATAGTTTTCAAAGCAATATTTAAGTATGTCAAAATTTTCAGATTTTTAGAGAGTAATATCATACTTTTCAATCAAAGAAGCAACTTCATAAGCACCCTTAAAAGCAACAAATTCTTCAATTTGTTCGATATCATAGTAACTATAAACACCCTTTTCATAAGAAGGTAAGATTTCATTATCATTAAACTCACATAGGTAGGGAAGGTGTTTTTTAGGGTTCTTAGAGCAACAAGTAAAATCACAAAGTTCACAAAGATTCCAAGCATAACGAAGCAAACAATTTATTTGATTCCATAAGAGTCTCCCTTTTTCAGACAAACTGTGACGCACAAAATGAGCATGCTCATCTAAAGATTTTCTCTCAACTAAAGTAGTTGGGGTTTCAGCACGAGCACATATGGATCGAAGATGATCCAAGTAGAAAACTTTAAGTGGATCCATAAACCTTTTTGTTTCTGATTTTCAATAAACACACAATTATACCAACCAAATAAGCAAACGAGCCAAGTAAGACATAAAGGAAAACGAAAAGACGAACGAAAGAAGGGTGAATAAAAAGGCAAATATTTTTGTGTTTTTCTGAAAACATTTTAGAAGTGGGGGAGAGGAAAACAAGGGGAAAATGGCAAATAATGTAATGCAAGAGATGAGAGTTTATGGTGGGTACTTGGTAGGCTTCATGTAGAACCTCCCCCGCAACGGCACCAAAAATTCTTCCTGCTACTTCTTGAGCTTGCGTTGGTTTTTCCCTTGAAGAGGAAAGGGTGATGCAGCAAAGTAGAGATAAGTATTTCCCTCAGTTTGAGAACCAAGGTATCAATCCAGTAGGAGGTACACGCAAGTCTCCAATCTATGCACCTGCACAAACAATCAAACACTTGCACCCAATGCGATAAAGGGGTTGTCAATCCCTTCACGGTAACTTGCAAGGATGAGATCTGATAGAGATAGATATAAAAGATTGCTAAAACGTAAAACAAAGTAAAAACAAATAAATTGCAGCAAGGTATTTTTGGGTTTTTTGGTTTATAGATCTAAAAATATATGATAGAAAATAGACCCGGGGGCCATAGGTTTCACTAGAGGCTTCTCTCTTGAAAGAAAATAATATGGTGGGTGAACAAATTACTGTCGAGCAATTGATCGAAAAGCGCAAAGTTATGACAATATCCAAGGCAATGATTATGAATATAGGCATCACGTCCGTGTCAAGTAGACCGACTCCTGCCTGCATCTACTACTGTTACTCCACACATCGACCGCTATCCAGCATGCATCTAGAGTATTAAGTTCAAAAGAACGGAGTAACGCCTTAAGTAAGATGACATGATGTAGAGGGATAAACTCAAGCAATATAATGAAACCCCCATCTTTTTACCCTTGATGGAAACATTACAATACGTGCCTCGCTACCCCTACTTTGTCACTGGGTGAGGACACCGCAAGATTGAGCCCAAAACTAAGCAACTCTCCCATTGCAAGAAGAACCAATCTAGTTGGCCAAACCAAACCGATAATTCTAAGAGAAATACAAAGATATCAAATCATGCATATAAGAATTCAGAGAAGATTCAAATAATATTCATAGATAATCTAATCATAAATCCACAATTCATTGGATCTCGACAAACACACCGCAAAAGAATATTACATCAGATAGATCTCCAAGAACATCGAGGAGAACATTGTATTGAAGATCAAAGAGAGAGAAGAAGCCATCTAGCTACTAGCTATGGGCCCGTAGGTCTGTGGTAAACTACTCACGCTTCATCGGAAGGGCAGTAGAGTTGATGTAGAAGCCCTCCATGATCGAATCCCCCTCTAGCAGGATGCCTGAAAAGGACCCAAGATGGGATTTCACGGGTACAGAAGGTTGCGGCGGCGGAAAAGTATTTTGGTGGACGCTTCTGGTCATTTGGGAATATTTCTGAATTTATAGGCCAAGAATTATGGTTGGAGGAGCTCCGAGGGGCCCACAAGCCCTTAGGGCGCGCCCCTGAGGCTTGTGGCCACCTCGGAACTCCTCTGACTTCATCTGCAAGTCCTACGTGTGTCTTCTGGTCCAAGAAAAATCATCGTGAAAGTTTTACTCCGTTTGGTATTCCTTTTCTGTAAAACTCAAAAACAAGGAAAAAACAGAAACTGGCACTGGGCTCTAGGTTAATAAGTTGGTCCCAAAAATAATATAAAATAGCATATTAATGCATATAAAACATCCAAAATAGATAATATAATAGCATGGAACAATAAAAAATTATAGATACATTGGAGACGTATTAATATGCCACATCAAAGTCGTGAATTGGTTATTTAAAACATTACACGACACATTCATACATACATGTTTGGGCCACATGCATATATATATATTGGTGGTCCTCTCAAACACTCCCTCGTGCGGTTATCAACGATGTGCCCATTCGTTAGCCCACAAAGGTTTTCAGTTTCCACCGACAATGAGAGGCATTTGAACAAAGGTGGATTCATCTTGGCATGTGTGTTACTGTGTGGATCATGGTGAGATTCCATATCAAAGTTTGCGCATGTGCGTACACATGAGTCCCTCCCACCGGCTCAAAGTGAGGGGCTATGCATCGTGAACCACTGTGTATAGTGTGTTTCTGGTTTGCGAAGCATGTGCCACATCAAAGTTGTGCATTGGGTATTCAAACATCGCACAACACACCTCTTTTGGACACATGAACGCGGTGGTTGTCCTATGACACTCGCTCGCGCGTGACTCTCTCTGTGGGCCCGCGAGGTCGTCGTCGATCAGTTGAACCTACAGTGAGAGAGAGGTTAATTTGACCAACAAGGATGGATCATTTTGGTTTGTTTTACGTATATGCACGACAGGAGTATGTAGTACATGTCAAAGAGGGGGCAACATGTATACTATATATGTGTCATAACCTCACTCCACGTGGGGACATTCCAGTTCTTGAGGCAGGTGCCACATCAAAGTTGTGTATTGGTATTCAAACATCACGCAACACCATGCAGGCGGTGGTTGCCCTATAGGAACTCACTCGCGTGCGGCGCTTCCATCTATGGGCCCGCGAGGTTGTCCTCCATCATTTTGACCCAACGAGAGAGAGGTTAATTTGACCATCAAGGAATGATTCTTTTTGGTTTGTGCTATAGTAGGAGTATACATATACCACGCGTCAAATGGGGGGGGGGGGGGGTAGCACATACCACGCATCATGAACCTCGCTCTCTGTGGGGGCTTTTCAGTTTCTGAGGTATAGGTTCCACATCAGAGTTGTGCATTGCGTATTCAAACATCACACAAGCACCTCTTTGGGCCACATGCAGACGGTGGTTATCCTATATAGGACGCTCACTCACGTGCGACGTATGCTTCGCTCCTTGGTCCTGCGAGTCGTCGCCCATCACTTTGACCCAACGAGAGAGGTATAGTTTGACGAACAAGGAGGATTAATTCTTTTAGGGCTGTGTTACGGTAGGAGTATATAGTACGTGTCAAAGGGGGATGGTACCCGCATATACTAGGTGTCATCAAACTCACTACTTGTGGGGACTTTATGGATTTCGAGGCAGATGCCACATCAAAGTTGTGCATTAGGTATTCAAAACATCATAACCACACACCTCTCCATATATATGTTTGGCACAAATGCAAGCGATGGTGGTTGTTCTCTAGCACTCACTCATGCGGTTATCAGCGATACTTCCATCTGTGGGCCCGCTTGGTCCGTCACTTTCACCGACAGCGAGAGAGGTTAATTAATTTGACTCAGGAGGGGAATAATTTTTTGTTTGTCTCACGGGTATAGGTCATGATGTGAGATTACATAATAGCGCATGTGTGTGATTGCTTGTATCTGCGTTGGTATTTCCCCGAAGAGGAGAGGATGATGCAGCACAGCAACAGTAAGTATTTCCCTCAGTTATGAAACCAAGGTTATCAATCTAGTAGGAGAACCAAGCAACACTATGTAAACGGTACCTTCACACAAATAACAAATACTTGCAACCCAACACGTAAGAGGGGTTGTCAATCCCTCCTCGGTATTGAGATAGATTAAATTCTATAAGAATGGATAAATAGATCTGACAAAAACACAAAATAAAATAAAGAAAGAAAAAGTGCAGCAAGGTATTTTTGGTTTTTTTGGAATAATAGATCTGAAAAAAATATGATAAAAGATAGACCCGGGGGCCGTAGATTTCACTAGTGGCTTCTCTCTATAAAATAGCATACAGTGGGTAAACAAATTACTGTTGAGCAATTGATAGAAGAGTAAATAATTATGACGATATCCAAGGAAATGATCATGTATATAGGCATCACGTCGAAGATTAGTTGACTGAAACGATTCTGCATCTACTACTATTACTCCACACATCGACCGCTGTCGAGCATGCATCTAGTGTATTAAGTTCATGGACAAACGGAGTAATGCAATAAGAATGATGACATGATGTAGACAAGATCTATTCATGTAGGAATAGACCCCATCTTTTTATCCTTAATAGCAACGATACATGCGTGTCAATTCTCCTTCTGTCACTGAGATTGAGCACCGCAAGATCGAATCCATGACAAAGCACCTCTTCCCATTGCAAGAAAAATCAGTCTAGTTGGCCAAACCAAACCAAAGTTTTGGACAAGAAATACGAGGCTATAACAATCATGCTTATAAGAGATCAAAGAAGACTCAAATAATATTCATGGATAGAACTGATCATAAACTCGCAATTCAGCGGATCCCAACAAACACACCGCAAAAAGTTATTACATCAAATAGATCTCCACGAACATCAAGGAGAACATTGTATTGCGAATCAAAAAGATAGAAGAAGCCATCTAGCTACTGCCTATGGACCCGTAGGTCTGTGGTAAACTACTCACGCATCATCGGAGGAGCAATAATGAGGATGATGAACCCCTCCGTGAACATGTTCCCCTCAGACAAGGTGCCGGAATAGGGCTCTAGATTGGATCTTGTGGTTCTAGAACTTGCGGGGGCTGGAATTGTGTTTCGTCGACTCCCCTCGGGTTTCTGGAATATTTGAGTATTTATAGAGCCGAGAGGTGGTGGAAAGGACTCTCATGGGCCCCACTACCCACCTAGGCGTGCCAGGGGCCTCTGGCATGCCCTAGTGTCTTGTGGGCCCCATGGGCCTCACCTCCTGCACTTCCTTGGCTCCCAAGTTGTCTTCTAGGGAGAAAAATATCTCCAAAAAGTTTTGCTGCGTTTGGACTCCGTTTGATATGGATATTCTGCGAAGTAAAAAACAAGCAAAAAACAACAACTGGCACTGGGCACTATGTCAATAGGTTAGTCCCAAAAAATGATATAAAGTTGCTATAAAATGAATATAAAACATCCAAGAATGATAATATAACAGCATGGAACAATAAAAAAATTATAGATACGTTGGAGACG
Source organism: Thinopyrum elongatum (assembly GCA_011799875.1). Taxonomy (NCBI): domain Eukaryota; kingdom Viridiplantae; phylum Streptophyta; class Magnoliopsida; order Poales; family Poaceae; genus Thinopyrum; species Thinopyrum elongatum. The sequence continues at coordinate 342,936,733 of CM022297.1, read as the reverse complement.
TATCAGCATCCCCAAGCTTAATTCCTGCTCGTCCTCGAGTAGGTAAATGATAAAAACAAAAAAATTTATGTGGAATGCTGCCTAACATGTTCATCACATATTCTTTTCTTTTGTAGCATGGACATTTGGACTTTTACACTACTAGGGAAAACCTTATACATAGAACCTTAGCAGTAGTGCTGGATAAAATCACGCGCTACTGCTACTTAGTAGTAGCACGTGGCAGGAAAAGGCACTGCTGCTATCTTCATAGCAGTAGCGCGTGTTAGCAAAACGCGCTACTGCTAAGTTTGAACTGGGCGCACATGGCGAGCCGCACTTAGCAGCAGCGGGGATCAATATCCAGCGCTACTGCTATGCTCCGTAGTAGTAGCGCTTGTCCCCAACCCGCGCTGCTACTAACCCTAGCTTATCGTCTTCCCCGCGCAGCCAACCCTCTCACTCTCCCTCTCATCCGCTCGTCTCACTCTCCCTCTCCACTCTCTCGCCGTCCTCCTCGTCGCCGCCGCATTGCCGCCGCCACTACCGCATTGCCGCCACCGTCCTCCTCCTCGGTATGCCCCCTCCTCCGTCCTCCTTCCACCGCCCTCCTCTCTCCTCCTCCGGCCATGCCCTCCTCCTCCTCCAGCCACTTCCTCCTCCTGCCGCGCCCTCCTCCTCCGCCTGCGCCCTCCTCCTCCTCCGGCCGCGCCCTCCTCACTCCTCCCTCCGCCTGCGGTCGCCCTACTCCCTTCTCCCACTGCCCTCCTCCTCTCTCCTCTCTCCTCCCTCTTCCCACTGCCCCTCACTCCTTCCCCTCCTCCTCCTCACTCCTCCCTCCTCCCACCACTCTCTGTATAGAAATTTTGAGTAAAAAAATTAGGTATACAAATTTTTAGTAATAAAAATTAGTTAGAATTTGATTGTAGAATAGGTAGGTAGTATTTTACTAATTTTGTTCATATATATGAACCTTGGGTGTTCATATATATGAGCCCATTTCATGATTAGAGCACTAAACTAGATATATGTAATTAACCCTAGGTGTTCATATATATGGGTGGATCATTTTTTTTTGTAATTCTTGGATAGATTGATGGATAGACAGATGGATTAAACTAGTTTTTTTTTAGTAATGCTTTGGATAGATAGATGGATGGATAACTGTTAGGGTTAGAACTAGGTTTTACAAATTTTTAGTAAATGTAGGTCTTTTGAATCAGCATAATAATGTTTAGTTCATATCTTATAGGGTTTCACTAAGTACTAAAATGAGGATAATAATGTTTTTGTTTATATTTTGTTTTTGCAGAAATCAAGGAGCCCTGCATCATCCCCGCCATCGTCCCCGTCACCGACCCCCTCCGACCTCGAGGTGAGACCAGCCAAATCCCCATGTTGATGATGATGTAGATGTTTTCATAAATGTAGTCGAGTAGTAGATGAGTAGCTGTGACAATTTCCACGGAATAGAAAATTTCTAATGTAGGTCTTTCAAATATGATGGAGATTTAGACATGTGATATGTAGTGTTGTGTAGCACTAGTGCTTGCCCAAGTGGCCTATGTTTGCAGGGAACACCTCACAGTGGCCTATGTTTTGCCGGAGTGTTGATTAATTTCCATTCCGGCAAAATTTCAGGCGTTCGATATATGTCCTTTTTAGCAAAGGTCATGCCGGATTTTTCCGTGAATTTTGACATGACTTGTGCTAGAATATGTAGGAAATATCGAGTGGCCCGGATTTTGTAGAAAGATAATTAAACGACATTTCGGGTTGACTTTAAGTCTGTCGGGACTCCACCATATATATGAGAGAAGAAGAATGCCGACTGTTGTCGTGGGGGTCGTTCTTCCTCTTCTTTCTGGTGATATACCTTTTGGTAATGCACGGGGAGGAAGAGAAGAACGACCATCACCGATAGTCGCAAATGTCAGAGAGGAATCAGTGAGGGATGGTCTCCACCATATATGAGAGAAGAAGAATCCCGACTGTTGTCATGGGGGTAGCTTCTCCTTCGTTCCTGTGTGCTAGACAATTTGGTGTAATGCACTCGGGAACGAAGGGAGGAGCTACCATCACCGATGGTCGAATATATACACCACGTGAGCTGAGAGTTTTCAAGAAAATACTCGACAGACCGATAGTCAACCCGTGATGAATAATAATGATCTAATTTAGTTTTTGTAGTACATATATTTAATTTTAGAAGTTTGATCTTTGAATTATGAACATAGGAAATGTCGTCCGACGATGATAGGCTCCCCGAGTGCGACTGGTGCGGCGATGACCGGGGTCTATGCGACAGGCCTCACCTGGTACAAGGTCGGCGCTTTAGTATTAAACTCCAGGAGACCTTCGATGTTGAAATGGTACGCAACGACGACAAGTGTTTTTTCATAATTAAGCACGACTTTTGCTTCTTCAACGTGTAATTTTCGTCTTTTACAATTCGACTAGCTTATCCCATGCCATGCAAGACGCTATGTCTTGGAGAGGATGGATTTTGAAGATCATGAAAGTATGGAAACAAAGATAGTTCACCTAAGGACCCATCATGGTATAGATTTTGCTGTAAATCTATACAATTCTGAGAGCGTATCCCATTTTGGTTGCCCGAATTGGGAAGCACTTTGCAAGATGTATGGTTTTCATGAGGGTATGCTTGTCACCTTGGATCTTGGTGATCCTGACGAAGATAATATGGACATTTGGGCCCTTGTTGATACGCTTCCAATTCTACCGTTATGTGAGTTTCTCAAACATAGTTATTAAGTAATTTATATTGTTTATTTCAAAATAGTTGACAACTTATTTCCATTGATAGCTTATTTTCATTCTTCAAAGAATGTACGGAAGATGGTAGACAGAACCTACTACACCGATGGCACAGAATTAACTTATCAGGAGAAATATCATCTTATCTCATTTATTATTGATGTTGAGAATTACAATATCAATTATTAAACTCCTGCACATTATGGTCAATACGTGCCACTAGTGCATGTGCTGACCTACGGTAACATCCATGGAGATGGCATGGTAAGATTTTTTTACTATTATGACATCCGTGCATCTTTTGCATATATTCTTCTAAAGCTAAACTACATTGCTAGCTACGATGTTATTATTATGTTTTTCAACAGAAAATCCCGAAGGATTGTGTGCCTGATCTGATGTTTCTGAAAGGATGGCTTGATGTTATTAGCTTACGGCCATATCTGCCTAGGGGTCACAACTGCTCATACCGGATTTCTAAAACCAATCAAGACATGACAATCAAAGAATGGAAAAAATGTATGGACAATCGTAGGGAGCTACTTGGAACCAACATTGTGTGAAGCGCAAGAATTGGAGACAGGATAGTCTCCATTCTCCATAATAGAGAGTGAGGGCCTATCTTGTTTTATGCCATTTTACCTTAGAGAGGGTAGTAGGTCCTATGAGAGAGGAGTAGGTCCTAGGTACAATGTGTTATTATGTGCTACAATGTGTTAGAGTTGATGATGATGAGGAGGACGAGTTGTGATTATGACTAGTGACCAAGTTGTTATATGATGTCTCATGGACGAAAATGATGATCATGAGGAGTTGTTATATGACAATGATGTATTATGATGATAAGTTGTTAATGATATGATGATGATGAGTTATTATATCATTGGGTGAAAGAACCATGGATTAGTTTCAAGTGGATGGATCCTAAGTGATCAAGTCATGGATTATCACGATAATCCATGACTTGATCACTTAGGATCCATCCACTTGAAACTAATGCACGGTTCTTTCACCCAGTGATTTAATAACTCATTATGATGTAAGAACAATCTCTAAATTGCTACTGTATGAAAACTTGTATAATGGTGTATGAATATGACATAAAATAAAAAAGAAATAGAATACGGAATAATAGTAGTAGCGCGGGCAGAGAGGGGCGCTACTAGTACTTACCAGTAGTGCTTTCGGCAAGAATCGCTACTACTAAGTAGCTATAGCAGTAGCGCGGGTAAACCAAGGCTACTGCTAAACTTTAGCTGTAGCGCCGTATCAGTAGCGCGGTACCCCGCGCTACTTCTAGGACAAAAACCAGCGCTACTGCTAGGCTTTTCCCTAGTAGTGTTAGATGATTCAAAGCAAGAGTCTATATTTGACATGAAGATTTCAATACTCAAGCATATCAACAAGCAACCATGTCTTTCAAAATATCAACACTAAAGAAAGTTATCCCTAGCCCATCATGCTCAATCATTGATCCATTCATGAAACACACTCGAATATTAGCTACGTCCAATGCACAAGTATGATCATAGTGCTCCCTAGTTGGTGCTTTATAAGAGAAGATGGAGAGACAAATAAAAATAAAAATTGCATAAAGTAAATAGATAGGCCCTTCGCAGAGGGAAGCATAGATTTGTAGAGGTGCCAGAGCTCAAAGCTTAAATTGAGAGATACAATATTTTGAGAGGCATGCTTTTCCTGTCAACGAAAATGACCGAGAATTTCCAATACTTTCCATGCTAGATACATCATAGGCGGTTCCCAAACATAAAGTAAAGTTTATTCTTTTTTCCACGAATCTTTCACAATCCATGGCTAGCCGTATCCATGGGTGCCTTCCATACCAACACTTTCCAAGGAATTTATTATTTGACAACATAAAGTAAATTTCTTTTTCATTTCGGGACTGGGCATCCCTATTACCGCCACACTCTCGTGCAATGACAACTGAATAAACACTCATCTTGAGAATAACACATCTAGCATGGAAAAATATTGGCCACCCCTGCCGCTTCATGAGCGGTACGGGCACACAAAGAGGAAATTCATTTTGAAAATTAGAGTTGGCACATACAAATTACTTGGAACGGCACGGAAATACCACATATAGGTAGGTATGGTGGACTCATATGACACAACTTGGTTTAATGATTTTGAATGCACAAGTAGTATTCCTACTTAGTACAAGGAAATGCTAGCAAATAGATTGAGTAGCAACCAACCAAGAAACGAAAATTCTCATAAACGAGCATTAAGCATAACTAACACCGAATAATGCACCACAAGTAGGATGTAATTTCATTGCATAAGTATTGACTTTCGTGCTTGCATAGGGAATCACAAACCTTAACACCAATATTCTTACTAAAGTATAATTACTCACCAACATGACCCACATATTACTATCATCATATCTCAAAACTATTACAAAGAATTAAGTTTATTTTGTCCAATGATCTTTCATGAAAGTTTTTATTATATCCCTCTTGGATATCTATCACTTTGGGACTAGATTAATATATTACCATTGCTTTTAACAAGCTCTCAAATAAATTTAAGTGAAGAACATGAGCATAAATACTTTTTTTCCTTCTCTGAAAATAATATAAGTGAAGCATGAGAGAATTTCTTCAAAAAATAACTAACTCTCAAATTAATCTAAGTGAAGCATGAGAGTATTTCTTCAAAAATTAAAGCACCACCATGCTAAAAAAGATATAAGTGAAGCACTAGAGCAATTCTATAGCTCAAAAAATTTAAGTGAAGCACATAGATCAATTCTAACAAATCAGAGCATCATTATGGCTTTCTAAAATAGGTGTGTGCAGCAAGGATGATTGTGACAAACTAAAAAGAAAAAAAAGCAAATACTCATATAATACAAGACGCTCCACGCAAAACTCATGATATGTGACGAATAAAAATATAGCTCCAAGTAAGATTACCAATGGTCGTTAGAAGAAAGAGGGGATGCCTTCCGGGGCATCCCCAAGCTTAGGTGCTTGGTTCTCCTTGAATATTACCTTGGGTTCCATGGGCATCACCAATCTTAGGCTCTTTTCACTCCTTATTCCTTCATCCATCGTGATCTCACCCAAAACTTGAAAACTTCAATCACACAAAACTCAACAAAAACCTTCGTGAGATCCTTCAGTATAAGAAAACCAATCCTTACTTTAAGTACTATTGTAAACCCATTCATATTTTGCTATTGCATTATACCTACTGTATTCTAACTTTACCATGGCTTATACCCACCAGTACAATCCATAGATTCATCAAAATAAGCACACAATGCAACGAAAACAGAATATGTCAAAAACAGAATAGTCTGTAAAGACTCGAATTTAACTCATACTTATGTAACTCCAAAACTTATGAAAAATGAGGAAAACATATAAAATTCATATATCAATCTTATGTAAAAAATTCAGAATTTTTATTCACTCCAGTGATTTTTAACAATTCTGCTACTGGACGTAAAAGTTTCTGTTTTCCAACAAGATCAAATCAACTATCACCCAAAGCCATCCTAAAGCCATTACTTGGCACAAACACTAATTAAAACATAAAAAACACAATCATAACAGAGGCATAATTGTTCAAACACACAAAAACAGAAAGAAAAAGAGAAAAAATATATTTTATTCATTGGGTTGCCTCCCAACAAGCGCTATCGTTTTATGCCCCTAGCTAGGCATAATGCATAGATTCAAGTATTGTCATCTTTGCTTTTTGTTCCATAGGTTGCCCTCATGATTGATTCATATGGTGGCTTAATTATTGTTCTAGGGAATTTTTCCATACCCTTTCTTAGTGGAAATTGAAATTTAATATTACCTTGTTTCATATCAATCACGGCACCTATAGTTAGTAAAAACATCTACCAAGTATGATTCGGCAAGAAGGATTGCAATCAATATCAAGAACAATAAAATCTATGGGCACATAGTTCCTATTTGCAATAATAAGAACATCATTAATCCTTCCCAAAGGTTTTTTAATGGTAGAATCCGCCAAGTGCAAATTAAGAGAACATTCTTCTAAATAGATAAAACCTAGCACATCACAAAGAGATTTCGGAATTGTGAAAACACTAGCACCTAAATCACATAAAGCAAAGCACTCATAATTTTTGATCTTGACTTTAATGGTAGGTTCCCATTCATCATATAATTTTCTAGGAATTGAAATCTCGAATTCCAACTTTTATTCTAAAGCTTTCATCATCGCTTCTACAATATGTTTAGTAAAAGCTTTATTTTGTTCATAGGCATTGGGTGAATTTAACATAGATTGCAACAAAGAAATACATTGAATCAAAGAGCAACTATCGTAATTAAAATCTTTGTAATCCAAAAGAGTGGGCACATCACTAGTTAATGTTTTGACCTCACCAAACCCACTTTTATCAATTTTTTCAACATGATTTTTACCCTCCGAATTATGAGGACGCCCTCTAGCTAAAGTTGACTCTTCTTCAGTTCTCTTTTCATCAAGTTTAATATTACTAAACAAGGAATCAATAGAAGAAACACCAATCATTTTAAGATCTTCATCATTATTATGAAAGCAATCGGTAGAAAATGCTCTTTCTAAATATTCTCTTTTAGCTCTAAGCATAGCGGTATGCTTCTTACTTTCATCCATAGAAACATATAAAGCTTTAATTGACTCATTAACATTAACTTTGGGTGGAAAATTTTTAATCTTGAGATTTTCTACATCATATGAGATTCTATCAATGCTTCTAGACATATCATCAAGTTTACCCAATTTTTCTTCTATCGTAGTGTTAAAAACTTTTTGAGCGTTGATAAACTCTTTAATATTACTCGCAAGATCAGAGGGGTTCCTATTATTATTGTAATAAGAATTACCATAGGAATTGCCATAATTATTAGATGAATTTCCAGGAAAAGGCCTAGGATTAAAATTACCTCTATAAGCATTGTTATTAAAATTGTTTCGCGAGACAAAATTCACATCTACGGGATCACTATTTTTCTTAATCAAAGTAGATAAATGCACATCATTAAGATCAATAGGATCATTTTTACTAGCAACCAATTTCATAAGAGCATCAACTTTTTCACTCAAAGTACTAATTTCTTTAACGGCATTGATCTTTTTACTAGTAGGTGCTCTTTCGGTATGCCATTGTGAATAATTTGCCATGATATTATCTAGCAATTTAGTTGCTTCACCCAAAGTAATCTCCATAAAAGTACCACCCGTGGCGGAATCTAAAAGATTTCTAGAAACAAAATTCAATCCCGCATAAAAATATTGTATAATCATCCATAGATTTAAACCATGAGTAGGACAATTTCTTAGCATCAATTTCATTCTTTCCCAACATTGTGCAACATGTTCATGCTCAAGTTTCTTAAAATTCATGAGTTGATTTCTAAGGGAAATAATTTTCGCGGGCAGAAAATACTTAGTAATAAAAGCATCTTTGCACTTATCCCAAGAATCGATACTATTACAAGGCAAAGAAGAAAACCAAATTTTTGCACGATCCCTCAAAGTGAAAGGAAACAATTTTAATTTCACAATATCATTGTCCACATCTTTTTTCTTTTGCATATCACACAATTCTACGAAAGTGTATAGATGGGATGCGGCATCCTCATTAGGAGTACCGAAAAATTGCTCTTTCATAACAAGATTCAACAAATCGACATTAATATCATAAGACTACGCACTAGCGGCGGGAGGTGCAATTGGAGTACTAATAAAATCATTATTATTGGTATTGGAAAAATCACACAACTTGGTATTTTCTTGAGACATCGTGACTACGCAAACAAGATCACATGCAAACAAAAGATCGAACGAGAAAAAGGCAAACGAAAAAGAAGGCAAATATTTTTGTGATTTTCGCAAAAAACGTTTTAGAAGTGGGGAGATGAAAATGAGAGGCAAATGGGAAATAATGTAAATTGCAAGGAGATGAGATTTGTGATTGGGAACCTGATAGATGTTGATGATGTCTCCCCGGCAACGGCGCCAGAAAATCTTCCAGATTGCTTGTATCTGTGTTGGTATTTCCCCGAAGAGGAGAGGATGATGCAGCACATCAACAGTAAGTATTTCCCTCAGTTATGAAACCAAGGTTAGCAATCCAGTAGGAGAACCAAGCAACACTATGTAAATGGTACCTGCACACAAATAACAAATACTTGCAACCCAACGCGTAAGAGGGGTTGTCAATCCCTCCTCGGTATTGAGATAGATTAAATTGTATGAGATTGGATAAATAGATCTGACAAAAACGCAAAATAAAATAAATAAAGAAAAAGTGCAGCAAGGTATTTTTGGTTTTTTGGAATAATAGATCTGAAAACAATATGATAAAAGATAGACCCGGGGGCCGTAGATTTCACTAGAGGCTTCTCTCGAGAAAATAGCATACGGTGGGTAAACAAATTACTGTTGGGCAATTGATAGAAGATAAAATAATTATGACGATATCCAAGGCAATCATCATGTATATAGGCATCACGTCCAATATTAGTTGACCGAAACGATTCTGCATCTACTACTATTACTCCACACATCGACCGCTATCCAGCAAGCATCTAGTGTATTAAGTTCAAACGGAGTAATGCAATAAGAACAATGACATGATGTAGACAAGATCTATTCATGTAGGAATAGACCCCATCTTTTTATCCTTAATAGCAATGATACTGCGTGTCACTTCTCCTTCTATCACTGAGATTGAGCACTGCAAGATCGAACCCATCACAAAGCGCCTCTTCCCATTGCAAGAGAAATCAATCTAGTTGGCCAAACCAAAACAAAGTTTCAGAGAAGAAATACGAGGCTATAACAATCATGCATATAAGAGATCAAAGAAGACTCAAATACTATTCATGGATAGAACTGATCATAAACTCGCAATTCATCGGATCCCAACAAACACACCGCAAAAAGTCATTACATCAAATAGATCTCCAAGAACATCGAGGAGAACATTGTACTGAGAATCAAAAAGAGAGAACAAGCCATCTAACTAGTGCCTACGAACTCGTAGGTCTGTGGTAAACTACTCACGCATCATCAGAGGAGCAATAATGAGGATGATGAACCTCTCCGTGATCATGTTCCCCTCACGCAAGGTGCCGGAATAGGGCTTTAGATTGGATCTTGTGGTTCTGGAACTTGCGGCGGCTGGAATTGTGTTTCGTCGATTCCCCTCGGGTTTCTAGAATGTTTGGGTATTTATAGAGCTGAGAGGCGGTGGAAAGGACTCACGTGGGCCCCACTACCCACCTGGGCGTGCCAGGGGCCTCTAGCGCGCCCTGGTGTCTTGTGGGCCCCATGGGCCTCCCCTCCTGCACTTCCTTGGCTCCCATGTTGTCTTCTGGGCAGAAAACAATCTCCAAAAAGTTTCACTACGCTTGGGCGCCGTTTGGTATGGATATTCTATGAAGTAAAAAATAGCAAAAAAAAACAACAACTGGCACTGGGCACTATGTCAATAGGTTAGTCCCAAAAAATGATATAAAGTTGCTATAAAATGAATATAAAACATCCAAGAATGATAATATAACATCATGGAACAATAAAAAATTATAGATACGTTGGAGATGTATAAGTGTGAACATGAATCCATCCTGCTGGATCGAAGAGGGGGGGGGGCGAGCACACGACACGTCATGAACCTCTTGCTCTGTGTGGGGACTGTGTGATTTTTAACGCATGCACCACATCAATGTTGTGCATTGGGTATTCAACTCATATGCATGCATCACGCACCTCCATAAATATGTTTGGGACATATGCATGCAATGGTTGTCTTTGGAGACTCTCACTCGCTTCGTTATCAGCAGCAAGCCTATATATTCATGGGCCCGCGTGGACGTCCATCATTTCGACCAGCGACGAGAAAGGTTACTAGGGTAGATTCTTCTTCTTTGGTTCTTGTTACCGTATAGTAGGTCAATCATTCTAGGCCTAATTAATTAAGTTTGAGAGCATGTTACACGTCGTGAACCCGCACCAGAAACCATCCAACTGCGTTTCACCGACATGTGGGACATCCTTCATCCGACTCCACCTGCCATGCACCAATATTGAGTGCACAATTGCAGGGGAGATTCACCCCGGTCGTTGCGCCGCAGTAATAATGACTAGTGAGCAGTAAAATCACAGAGCCCCACCTTCACCACAATAAGTTGCTCGGACGAAGCAACCATCATTTCACTCGTCGTTGAATCCGGTGGAACTCCAATATTCCCAGAGTAATAAGTTGCTCGGACGAAGCAACCATTACTTCACCTTTCCCACTGTAAGTACCTCCTTTTTTTATTCTAGAAACCACCACACGCGAATATTGGACGGTAGCAGCACAACAGCAAGTGTACTCACTTCTCAATTCAAAAATCGAAACCAACCAATGAACTAATAGATGGTGCGCATTTGCTAGTATCATGTACTCCCTCTTTCCATCTAGGGCCTAATGCAAATAGTCACAATCCAAACAGCCCCTACGTACTCCTACACCCTCTCCCTCGCCCACGCGCGTGGTGGCTCGCGGGATGAGGAGAGGGTTTTGACTACAACGCCCTCTCCCTCTCCCTCGCCCTCACCCTCGCGGTGGACGTGCAGCAGTTCAGCAGTATAGGACATGCAAGTTGCTCAAAGCATACCGTCAATTTGGTACGTGAAAGGATCTTCTAATGATATAATTTTCAAATTATATAAAATCTTATCAATAGTCAAAGGCAACCTCAAAGAATACATTAGACCCTATATATATGGATGAAGGGAGTAGTATTAATCACAACGCATGCATGCGTGAGGAGTACTACAATAAACAAGAAAGTTTTACATGCATTGGTTAATTATATCTTAATCATGGCACTTAACAATTTAATGCACAAAACAAGAACGGTTGATGGGATTAGCATAAAGCAAATCACCTTTTTAGCGGGGATTTGCATCATTCTATGAAGGTGCAAAACCAAGTGTTACTACTACACCAAACAAGTTCAAAACGAGAAACTGGACCCACTCACGGCACGGCACGCCTGTCTCGTTTGGTGCGTCGGTCAAAGCGCTTCCTCTTCTTGGCATAACAATAGAGTACAATAAATTTTTTAGAATGCTCTTGGCATGTCGCTAACATGTGGGAGTGAGTGTGTGTTAACCGACCTCAATAGACAAGCTGGTGGATTACTAGAGCTAGGTGTCGCATGGAGGCCAAGAAATATGGTGATAGCGTGAGGTGGGCCATGTATGATGTAACTACACTGGTCTGCCATGTTTAGGAGGTCTACTAGATGTGGAGAAGATTGGCTTGATTTTATATCGCTGAATATAAAATATTAAGAGTCCAGATGCTCCACCGCGAGGTTCCTTGCTCCTTCTCGATTGTCGGAAAGCATTCTTCTTTGTTTTGCCGACACGTGGGACATCCAGCATCCAGGTCCACAGGTCATGCAAGAAAATGGAGTAAGTAGTAGGAGAGACTCACCAACGGTCACGAACGTAGGTGGAGTATGTGCACAAATCACCCGAAAAAAGGACTACGTGCACTAAAAGAAGAGCTGCAGGCACCGACGCAGGTACTCTTTGCCTCTTTCCCTAATACTCACGCGCGGGTACACGGTGAGCTCATTTCTGTATGAAGAGGCAGCTCACGTGATAATTTGGCGAGTGTTGTAGTTGTTCACTTAGTGGTGGGTCGGGAACCACGCGTGAACGAATCAAAGTTGGACCATGACGCGGTGGCATGTTATTTATAAATTAAGTTATTCTATTCGATGGCACGTACGCGACATTATTTTCTTCAATGGAACATGAATCGTGCATGCACTCAATGACGGAGCAAGGGATGGTAGTAGCCATGGACATGGTCGGCCCTTTTTGGAGAGAGTACTAAGAGCATGGTTAATAGTATAGCCAGCCGCTGGCTATATGGTCTTGCCACATCATCTATAGCCAAGCTTATAGCCGGCAAGTACAATAGTTGCATATAAATATGTACTAATTTTTGATACATGGCCCACCTCACTCTCTCACAATACGTCTAGGAGTGTGTGCTGCAGCCGGCTGTTAATTAGTAGCCCGCTTCCCTTCTCTCTCCTCCTCTCTCTCCTCCAACTCATCCAAAATATAATATTTAAAGGCTTACAGCCCGCCTACATCATCCTATTGTACTTGCTCTAAATAGTATTACCTCCGTACGGGTTTAAAAGACCCATCAACAAAATCTCTAAGAACAAGGCAAAATTAACTCTGGGCAGTTGCAGAAAGTAATCGATTCTGCGTACACAGCTGGGTATGGGAAAGAGAGAAAGACCCCTTAAATCGGCATGCATTGGCTACTATATTAATTAATACGGTCGCATGCAGCCCCGTCTCTCTGCTCCTTGCATGCAGTCTTGACCGTCGTGCTTGCATTCAGTCTCTTCTTTCTCGCTAACTTAATTCACCCAATGAGTAAACGCAATGACAACAGAGCCAAGCGAAAAAGCAGGGCCTTAGTTACAACTGGCTTAATAATTCTGGACTACCCTTCGTGGCCCTCCGTCCTTCGGAGTGTACATAGTTAAGCCGATGACATGTGGGTCTACCTCAAGAGGGCCGATATGTCAGTTAATGGAAGAGAGAGGTGCGTATGCGTATTTGCGGAAGAAAACCTCTTGCGGATGCGTGCTCCACTGCAAACATGATGGCAGTACAGGGTAAGGCTGATTTAGTAACACCAACACGCTGGCTCGGCTAATTAATTAAGTATCCCATCTGCTGCAGCATGTATTGTCACTTCACTGTGAAGACTAGTTGAATAGTTCTCTCTGACCGAGATGGGGAATAATGGATCGCCAAGACTTCTATCTACAGTATCCCTATGCCTCTAGTCACATCCTATCCAACAACAAGAACCATTGGCCAAGGCACCTGACGCCAATTATGTAGGAGTACTACTAGTACTACTCCCTCCGTTTCTTTTTAGTCTGCATATAAAGTTTGGTCAAAGTCAAGCTTTATAAAGTTTGACTAACTTTATATTAAAAAATATCATCATTCACAATATGAAATCAATATTTTCAGATGCACCATGAAATATATTATCATACTATATAGTTTAAGTATTATAGATGTTTATATTTTTTTGATATAAATTTATTCAAACTTTGTGTAGTTTGACTTTGACCAAATTTTATACGTGAAGTAAAAAGAAATAGAGGGAGTACTAGTACCTACTCCCTCCTTCCGGTTTATATACAGGTCAATAAAAAAATCATCAACCAAGGTAGTAGTAAAGGATGAGTGCCCGAAGAATTTTTTCCAAAAGTACTCAATAATGGGCTCATTTTCCTCAAGAAAGTTGTGTTTACGAACGTATTAATTGGAATGCATGCGTGCATGCGTGAAGAACAAAAGACCAGAACTTTTACATGCATCGGTGAGTTTTCTCTTAATTCTTGCATGCAACATTTTAATGAAGATAGAAATATGAACATGTCAATGGGAGGGAGTAGAAGTCTCATGCATGCATGCATGCATGCAACACTCACATGTACACATGCACGCACGCAACACTCACACATCCATGCGACACACAGCACAAGACGCAACACACACGCTCACGCTCAAGTGCTCAACCTACTCCCTCCGTCCATGAAAGACTATACATATGGAGATTTACACATTGACCAAGAGGAACGGAACTCCATGGCATAATTAACGGCCAGAAGTAGCAGACTTATGTGTGCATGCGACCATTGAGGGAAGAAGATTAAATGAAGGTTGTTGCTTGATGTAATTAAGGATAGACATGCAGCCTATAGCTAGAGCACAAGTTGCTGCATTTGTCAATCAATACCGATTAGATTAAAGGCTAAGTGCATTGGAAGTGTAGATGTACACTCTTTGTTGAAAAAATTCTAATGGTAGATGTACAGTTTTTCATGGACTGAGGGAGTACACGTGCATGCACTCACATACACAGCCAGGGTGGTTTGCGCGCAAGGGTTGGACTCCTGTCGCGCCTGTGTAAAGTTTTGTTTAAGTGATTTCTTTGCTCTGCCAACTGACAGGTGGGACCCAGAAACCAGGTGCCAATTTAACCAGTCAACAAAGTGCCACGTCGATTATATGGCCGGTCAGCAAGGTGCAATACGATGCTCTACGGTGAGCTAGTGACCGTATAATCACCGCAAAACTATATAGTGACCATAATGAGCATAGTATGAAGTCCAGTGACCATATTGTTTCATACGTTAACCGTCGGTGTATTTATCTCATTTCAAATTAAGCCATATTAACCGGAAAGGACGCATTATGGACTACTACTTTGATGTGTCCCATCAACTCGCAAAACGAGGAGAAGCTTGCTTACTACGACCTCTCCCTCGCTCATGCGCGCGCGGTGGCTCGCAGGACGAGGAGAACTTTTGCTTTAAAATAGTGCGCTTATACAGGTGGTGGACGTGCAGCAGTTCATTCGGTGTCAGATTGCCAGAAGTATATATACTGTAGTGCCCATCGTCATTGTTTGACTTCCAAAAGAGGCGAAGAGCCAAGCGCAAGGTCACCTACTCACTGGTATAGCCGGCTGCTAGATCTATTCTGGTGGCACATCATTTAGAGCAAGTACTCCCTCTATTTCTTTTCTTTGATTCGCACATTATTTATTGCAAGTACTAGGATTATTAAAACGCAAGAATAGGAAAAATAAAGGATTCGAGTGGCATGTCCACTTGAATACCATAGTATTAGCACTGAGTGTTTGATGCCACGGGAGAAACAAAGGAAGTGAAAAAAAAAGTTGGAGCGGATTCTAGATTACCAATGAAATGTTGTAGTAGTACACGTGATTCCATACTAGTAAAAATTCCTATAGGATTCAATCCTATGAATCAAACGACTAATGTACTAAGGTCCACGGTCAAGGCGGCAAAGGGCGGACGTGACCTGTCACTGCGTCTGCCATTGAAGCTGTGCGCTGGTCGAGGGCGCCGCCCACTGCACGCCCGGCTGAATGAGCCTCCTCGCCGCCTTCAAACGCCTACATTATACCTGCCTGGAATCTGAGACACCTACTCTGCATGGACACCGCTTATTTTATGTAAATGTAATGAAATCTGGTCGTGTTTGCACGAATTTGTTTACGTACAATCTGAGTGGATTGCTCCAGTGGTCATCACACATGAGCTAATCAATTCGCACCCTTCCACGCTCCATTTTGTCTTGCGTTACTTCCTCCGTCCAGCACACTGACAAGTGGGCCCCATGCTCATGTATGCCAATGTTGTAGTCAATTATTTTGTCAGAGTCAGCTATCACACACTTCCGGTGCCACGTCAACGAATCCACTAGAAACAAGTATATACTTGTTCGTTTCAACCGCCTCCCTATGTGTTTGGAGAGGAATTGGCCGGCGTGAGGCTGTTCTATAGGTGCGTAGGCGGCAAAAAATAGGGGAAAACACGGGAAGGAGCTAGACGAGGGAGGGAATCTTCTACATTCGCGGGGGACGTGGCATTGGCCATTGGGCCGGCAACAGGCGATCATCCATGTATGCCATAAAGGATGCAAACAGGCATCCTATATCAGTAAGGACCAGCTTCCCTACCGATAGCTCATCTAACAGAACTCCCAAGTTAACTGTGCTGAGGTTGGAGTAGTCATCAGATGGGTGACCGGATGGGAAGTGTCCTTGATTTTAAATTAACTGATGGGATGGGTCAGTGTAAACATTTAATTGGCTTAAATGTATATAGTGGTCCGTCCTATTAGTTGAATTAACCTCCAGGTCTTTGTTTTGTAATTTTTGACATTTTTTTGAACACATGTTAATCGAAGGTCTATCGTGTTACTTTTTGATAATTTTAGTTTTTTGAACACATGTTAATTTGCTGCAAGAAGGTCTATCGCGTTACTTTACGACATTTTTTCGAAAAAAGTGATATGACTTCTGTCAACTTATAAGTCATGTCTATGAAATTAACCTCTGTGTACTTGTTATCAAATTAACCTTTGGGCCTTTCAGGAGTGTTGCAATGTGTCATCGTCAATTGCAAGATGAGCCATCAAGCTAGCAGTGGAGTTGCCAACATGCTCAAAGTGCACGCAACAAAGGAGCGAGAAGCGATACGGGTTGCTGGATAGTATACTACTAGCAATGTGCACGTGCGTTGCAACGGATCATAAGTAGAATAATACTTATTCACAAACTTGATCGAAAACACTCTAATTTTGATATACATATATCACTAAAAATATACTATGTTTCAATCAGAATATATTCCTCAGGCTGTTTTGATGAGTTGAGGGAGGGATGAGGTTGGTTTTAAGATACTAAGGGGTTTTCTGCAAATTGGAGTAGAGAAGTGGGATGCTATTGCGAAAAGGCAACAACTTACCTCATAGTCGTTAGATGTAGATCTAATGGTCAGAAATGATGGATGGCAGACACATCATCATCACCAACTAAGTCTTTTATAGGAGTATAAGTATGGAAATACAAACGTATTATTGATACTTGTTTCCATAAACTTGCCCATGCATTGCACGGAACATCAAGATTGAGGGTGGATGGCGTCGGCAGCGTCCATCACACCAGATTGTTCCATGGCCTTCTGGATGTGGTGGGAAAGAGATAAGGCTGATTGTGAGAGACAAGGAGTTGTTTGTAAATATGGAAACAAGTGCGGGCATCTTTCTGCAAAACTGCAATAGTTTGCTTTGTATGCGTCAGATCTAGATCCGATGGCTATTAGTGAAAGATGGCAGGCACGCCATCATCACCAACTCAGATTTTTATAGGAGTAGAGATAACTATGTGCCACACAGAGGCCGAGGAATATGGTGAATGCGTGAGGTGGGCCATGTATGATGTAACTATAAATGTGGATAGATTTGGTTGATTTTATATCGCTGAATAATATAAAATATTATGAGTGCAAACGCTCCACCGCGAGGTTCCAAGCTCATTCCCGGTCGTGGGGAATCTATGTTCTTCCAGTCTTTTCTTTTTGATGTGAGCAGTGCATAAGTTAGTCGTGCACTTCGATGACAATAGTTTTTCTCCTCGGTGGCACGTGAATCATGCACGTTCTCAATGACGGAGCACGGGATGGTAGCCATGAACATGGTCGGCCCTTTTTGGAGAGAGTTCTAAATAAATTTGATGTGTCCCGTTAACTCGCAGAACGACGAGAAGCTTGCTTACTACGTCCTCCCCCTCGCCCATGCTCATGCGGTGGCTCGCAGCACGAGGAGAAGCTTTTGCTTACAATAGTGGGTTTTATTCAAGCGGTGCACGTGCATTAGTTTATTCGGTATTAGATTGCCAGAAGTATATACTGTAGTACCGTCATCATTGTTCGACTTCCGGAAGAGGCGAACAGCCAAGTGCAAGGTCACCTACTCACCTTTTAGTGCTCCCTCCATCTAGGTGCACCGCAACCTAGGCGCATAGAGATTGGGCTAGGAAATTTTTTGAATCACGGATGAAGCCAATCACATCATTATTTTCTCAACTAAAAATGTGTTATTAATTAGAAAACCTCTTCAAATCCCAATAGCGTGCCGCAGAAATTGCATGCATTGGGAATAGCAAATACGCTGATGTGGCAGAGAATTAAAGAAGAGAGAGAGGGTTAGAGTAACATAGGTAGATACTGTATCATGTTAAATGCTATGCTACTTCGTGTCATGCATGGCAATAAATATGATCATCTATGATACTACTCTATGATACTATGCACTATGAAGGTAGTATCATACACTAATACCATATGCATGATACTAGTATATGATACTCCCCACTATGAGTAGCCTTAGAGAAAGTACTCCCTCCGTTTCTTTTCTTTCATTCGTGGGATTCTTAAAACGCAGGAATAGGAAAAATAAAGGATTGGAGCACTACTAGGAAAATGCTTATACATAGAAGTTTAGCAGTAGCGTTCGGTTGGGCCCCCATGCTACTGGTAATTTGTAGTAGCGATGGTTACAAAGCGCGCTACTGGTACGGCTTAGCAGTTGTGTTGGTTAGCACGGGCAACATTGCTGTTACGTGGGCCGCAGGGCCAAAACGGAAGCCCACTTAGCTGTAGCATGGCCTGTCCACCAACTCTACAGCTAGTGGGCTTAGCAGTAGCGCCGGCCCATACGCAGCGCTACTACTAGACCACAAGAAAAGCCCGAGCGGCCCCCGCCCCCCCCCCCCACGCCCACTTCCGATAGATCCCCTCCGCCCGATGCCGCCGTGGTTAGGGTTCTGCCCGACACCGCCACCGCGCGCCACCTCCTGCTGCCGCTGGTAATGCTCCTCCCCCCTCTCGTCACCCCGATCTGTCACCGCCCGCGCGTTCTCGTCGGTCGCCTACCCACTCCCCCTACTGCCCCCCAACTCCGCCCGCCCCCCACTCCCCCTGCTGCCCCCCAACTCCGCCGCCGCCCCCACTCCGGCCAGCTCGGGTCCTCACTGTCCTCAGTGTCCGATGACGAGAGAGACGTTGAGAGCCCCACTCCCCCTACTGCCCCCCAACTCTGCCGCCGCCCCCACTCCAGCTCGGCTCCCTAGTCGTTATAGGTTAGGGTAGATATTGAGTACTATGGTAGGTTATGCTAGCATTAGAGTTTATCAATGAACATAGGATGTGGTAGATCAGATGCTAGTGGCACGGTTTTGGTAGTATGCTAGCTAGGTTTTGCTTGTCGGCAATGATGATGTTCTTGTTGTGGTAGATGCACATGCTTTTCATGTCGGTTTCGATGCTAGTATGGTACTATGTTGAGCTTCATGACTAGTCGATGCTAGTTTGCTATGTTGGTTTGCATGTTGAGCTTGATGATCATCCCATGCTAGGTTGCTACATGTGGTTGTTAGATCCATTGATCTTGTTTAACTAGTACTGATGCTAACCATTGTACGACATGACCACCAAAGAGTTTAGTCAGGCCATTTTTAGGGATTATAGCTAACATATAAGATGATATGAAGTTTGTTGACCGATCCAAGTTTTTAGGGATATTATAGCTAGCTATTCTCACCGGAATACTACAAATTTTAGAAGGTCTGACTCTCGGCGGCTCGTCCTATCGATGCTCTGCTTTGATTGTGGTTTTTGTGTTCCTCACAGTAGTTTTTTTGATGCTATATTGAAGTTGGTGTACCACTGTTTTTTGATTGGGTTAATTCCAGCATCTCTAGATCATACTGTTAGTATCACATATAAACCTGAATATATTCAGTTTGGCTTGGGTTGAGATATCTTGTTGTTCAGTTTAGGTTAGATGGCATAACACATTTTTGTGGTTTGGTCTGGTTTAGTTTTCTTAAATTTGTCACGTGGGTTCAGGTTGGGTATGGTTAAGTTACCCAACCATTGCCAGATTTAATCCCATAGGATCCTCATGGAATCTGTTGCTAACCTCATATCATCTTATATGTTACTAGATCTTAGGATTATAATTGTCCATCAGATGGCAGTTCTTGTTATATGTAATGTCCTCACACTTCAGAATCTAATAAGTTTTGAAATTTTGTTTTGTTTTTTTATATGCACAAGATAAACAACAAAGATTGAAAACAGTAGCATGGCAATTCTTGTTATATGTAATGTCTGTTGCTAACCTCATATCATCTTATATGTTAATTTTAGTTACTAAGCCTGAATATTCTGTTTTCTGATTAAGATCGATGCATTGAGAACTTTATGTTACTGTTTTTCTTTCCTGTGAAGTGGATCGTTCATCCTTGCTCATATTGCTTTAGGAAAATGGCGCCACCACCACCACCACCATGTCGACTATGCAAGTCAAGGTGCGCTAGCAGCCTTGCAACTGGCACGCTGTTCGGCATCTACTTCCAGCCGAGTTTTCTTCATGCGGCGGTAACAAATTATATGAAACTTGTAACAACCATTTTGTTTTTAGTGTTATTGGCATTAATGCATTGTGTCATTTGCTTTTTTTACACAGATTGTCCCATGCAATGTGAGGTTGAAATTCAACAAGCTGACCAGAGACACTGTGACCTTTGAGGCTCCAAGGGGCCCCTACACTATGGAGGTCGAGAAAGGACGCAATATGTCGCAGATTGGAGGAGATGGATGGGTCCGTTTCCTTGCCCACATGGGTATCACTGGTGGTGAGTTGATCAGCTTCTCCTTCAGAGCAGAAAGACCCAAGCTGGCTGTCATTTATGTCAACACAGAGGAAGATGATGAGGACCCACTTGATGAAGATGATGAGGACCCACTTGATGAAGCCATCTATGCTCAAAGAATGAGGCTGAGCGAGGAGGAGGTGTGCAACCTATGGGACATAATTCCGCCACGTGCTGACTTTGTCGGGGTGCCATTCGTGACCCGCCTGACAAGTACCATGGTTGATCGGCTTGTCATTGTATGTTATACTTACTGTAGTAATTTGATGATATATATGCTTTATTGTTATACTTACAAATGCAAATTATCCGATGATATGCTTTGTGAATCCGATGATATGCTTAGTGTAGAGTCTAATGATATGTTGTGTGGAATCTAGCCGATGATATGCTTTAGTGTACAGTCCGATGACATGCTTATTAGTGTAGAATCCAAGGAACTGTTAATAGTGTAGATAATCCATACTTATTAGTAGAATTCATGCTTAGTAGAAATGTAGTACTGTGTCTTTTGATAGTGTCAAAATCTATACTTAGTAGAAATATATTTGCAAGAGTATGTGCAAGGCTACTTATTAATTGATATGTTTTTCTTATTCAGAAATTGCCAAAGAGCCTATCTGTGAGTTGTGGTATCGAGCCTGATGAAGAAGGCTTAGTTGGAATACGCCTTACCGCAAGGGGCTCCGTCACCACCTGTGCGTACCGCGTGGACACGGACGGTCGCACACACTTAAGCTCGGTTGGGTGGAAGAGCTTCCTCGTTGGCAAGAATCTTCGTGTTGGACAGGCCATCCTAATTACTATCAGGAACACCCACTGCCAAGGCTTGAGGATGATGATTGTCGTCGATATCATCTAGAACTGCATATGTGTGTGGCTGTATGACTACCTAGTAGAACTGCTATATATGTGTGGCTGTATGGCTAGCTCCCTAGTACTGCTTATCATATATGCTACTGTATGAACCATATATGTGTGTGAGGATGCATGTTGACTATATATGAGTACCTATAATGCTTTATGATATTGTATGACTACTGTATGACTATATATGAGTATCTGGTATTGTGGTATATGTGAAATTGCAGTTTATTGAAATGGGTACTGTTCTACATCAATAGGAAGCAGGAAAAAATGTTGAAAGATACAGCAGCAGCGCGGGGACAGGAAAAGCGCTACAGCTACTTAATAGTAGCGCGTTACTGAACAGCGCTACTGATACAGTTATTAGTAGTAGTGCTGGGTTAGACCGCGCTACTACTACCAGTTAGCTGTAGCGCCGTAGTAGTAGCGCGGCCACCCGCGCTACTGATAGCATTAAAACCCGCCCCACTACTAGGGTTTTCTCTAGTAGTGGAGTGACATGTCCACTTGAATCCCATAGCATTAGCACAGTGTTTGATGCCACAGGAAAAATGAAGGAAGTGAAAAAAAGTTGGAGTGGATGCTAGATTGCCAATGAACACATGATTTCATAGGAAAAATTCCTATAGCATTCTATCCTATGAATCAAACAACCAATGTAGGAAAATTATGAGGGGGTCTCTCCAACAGTGTTCCTCGGCTCGCACCTAGCTTCACGCGGGTCAAACTCGGAGTCATTCATCTGGTACACGTGGCATCTCAGATCTGGACACAAGGTGACGTACACCATCAAGGTCCATTAAGGATAATGTTGTGCTCAAAGACGGATGTACATGGCCAAGGGGATCAAGGCGGACATGACCACTCACCGCGCCGGCCGAGGGCGCCACCCACTGCACTCCCGGCTGTACCCACCTCCTCGCCGCATTCAAACACCTACATTTAAACCCGTGTGGAATGCGAGAAACCCACTCCGGCCACACGTCCGTTCAGGAGCGGGACGCCGGCCAAGCTCCTCCTTCCACCATTTTCTCCACTCTTTCGATGGCATACGATGAGCAGGAAGCAGAGCAGTTCTCTGGCATAAAAGCCGTCTAGGTGGCCCGCCGAGCCTGGCAGTTACGAGCAAGGCAGCTTGCTCCTCCACCTACCTCACCTAGCCCGACGCAGCCAGTTGCCGCCCTAAGCCAGCGCGAGGTTCCGCAGTTGGCCGCTCCAATCCATCTCGAGGAAGAGTGCCGAGTTGCTCCACGCTGATTTGTCGGCGAGCATGGTGGCACGGGCATCGTCCCTGCACTCAACGCCGCCGCGTCGTACATCGCCTCCAGTGCCTGCGACTGCGCCGTCCGCCACCGACACGCGTGTAGCCGCGCCATGCAGGCAGAGAAAGAAGCCGCCACCGATGTCGACAAGGTGACGCGGCTATGCAGATGTCGACGAGGTAACGTCCAACACGTCACCGCCCGCCGCCATCATCATGGATAAGTAGAACACGGGAGGCCGCCGTCGATTGTATCCCATGAAGGCCACCATTGAGGGGATACCGGCATAAATAGCCGGTGTCTTGCATGATTATTCTTCAGCCGGATGCTGGAGGAGGACAAAGAGATCGGCCGATGACCATTTAGATTAGGTATATTAATTCTACCTTTAGCTCTGGACTAGCACAACTTATTTGATGTAAATGTAAGGAAATCCGTCATGTTTATATGAAAACCGGTCATGTTTGCACGAATTTGCGTCCATGTTCGCGCTCTTGGGCGAGCGCTCTCTGTCGCTGGATTGGGACGACGGACTCCGTCTCTGACAACACCGCAAAGTGCATCACCAACATTTTGATGGCCAGGACACGGCGAAAGAACGATGTCCTTCATTCTGTAGGTGATGGCCATTATCGCGCACTCGTGTAGACGGCTCGGTAGCTCATGAAGTAGCAGCAACAACATGCCTTGTGCGCCTAGTACTCCATTGCAGTCGTAGTTGTTGCATGCGCAACTCGGGTTGCAGTTGCAGGTGAGCACGACGACGCTACATGGCCATCCATCAATAGTGGCTGGTATGAGGATGACATCACCATGTGCATCCTATTTGTACTAAAAATCATGAAGAGTATAAACATGTTTACGTACAACCTGAGTGGATTGCTCCAGTGGTCATCACACATGTAGTGTTAAGCAGAGCTTCATTTATTAGGTTATAGACTCATTTTGTCTTGGTATGCGTGTTATTACTCATAGAATGAGTATTAGCTAAGTTACTCAATTTACCTCTCTCGTCATTAACTAATTGCCACATAGGCGAATTTGCTGAGTTGGACCCGATGTTACTGTTGAAGTTACTCCCACTGTGATTAGTCTTAGGCCTTGTTCGGTTCAACCTCTTCCCAGGGGGTTTGGAAAGGATTGGAGGGGAATTTGACTTGTACATGATTTAATCCCCCCACAATCCCTGTTAATCCCCATTAAAACCCCTTGAACCGCACAGGCCCTTAAGGTTAAAATTAACCGGGATTACAGAGGACAGGGTACAAACTTCAGGGGTTTAATGGTGAGGGTTTGTTTCCGACTAGCTCTACAACCTCAAGGTTTATAAATCGGACTTCACTCTCCCCTCACGCACATGCACGGGTACACTCACAGTGGAGCGCATTTGCACACGAGAAGGCAGGTAACGTGGCAATTTGACACATCTAGTTGTCCAGTTAATGTGGGGTCCGGGACCAAATGTCAGGCATACCAAGTGCGTCCTGAACACGGTGGCGCGGTTATTGATCGAGTTTCTTACTGGTACGTTAAATGAAAAGATGGCTCCACGCGTATTCAATTTAAAACGATCGCTACGGAGAGAAAAACAATTACTACTCCACTTCTGGACTTTCTTGCTAGGGTTGCTCTCTTCTTCTCATTCTCTCACCCTCTCTTTGTCTCTCTCTCTCTTTCTTCTCACTGGTTATCACAGATCCGGACAGATCCCTTCCACTGGTGGTCGCCGGTGGCGAGGGAGAAAGCCGACGCGCGCCGTCTTCTCTGACCTGGAGCCAGCGTGGGAGGTCATACGCACCCTTGCTCCCCGTCGTCGTGTTGGAAGATCCCGCCGCCTGCCTCGCCACATCCCGCCGATCGGAGGCATAACTTCTTTTAGAACTGGCCTTCTTCTAATGGCCCAGCTCACCACGTCGCCGCATGCTTTATTTTTTTATCAAGTTAGCATTGCTCCCCACATCATTGCATCCTGCATGTGGATATTCTTCTAGTATTATGTAGCTCCCCATGTAGCTAGCTCCGTCGGCTTGTCAAACACTCGAGCACCATCTAAATTTTTACTATTAGAGGAAAAAAGGTACTCAAGATACTGGCTAATGAACCGATCACTTGGTTGGAAAGGGAAATAAAGTGGGGTTGGGTGAAGTAGTACTAGTAAGATGCTAGCCTGACCGGTCGACGAGAACAAAAAAGGCACAAATCCAGACATGCTATGCATGTTTGCCACACTCGGCAACACCTCTGCATCACCACTTTATGCCTCGGTGGATGTAAAACGTGCTTGTGCCTCCCCTGTCCCTATGCCCTTACTGTTGCTGTTAATCTAACATCACAGGTAAAATGAAACAATGACACTGTTAATGTGATGCCAGGTGTCGTCCTCCGCCTTGCTTCGCTCACTGTGCGCGGTGTGCCGCGGTCTGGCGTAGTCAACATGCTGAATAACCGAGAGAAATCAATAGATGACTATACGTGGAGAGGATGACAGTAGGGACCCACCAGAGTCATGGCAGTACGCAAGCAAGTGCCTTATTATTACAAGCCAAAATAATACTTCCTCCTAATGGTTTGACATCTGGGTCCCACACCATTGTCAACGTATAGTCAATAAACGAGAGAATTACACAACGAGCGGCTCACACCAGGGACCAAGCTAGTCCCGCAGTCCTTATTTAGTTTTAGAGATGGAGCAGGTTATTAACAGAGTTATGCGGTAGCTGTGGCCCGTCCCACATGACAAGCCTAATTGTTTTTATTTTCTTTCTGAAAATGGCTAGCCTAGTTCTCTTTTTTTACAGAATACCCAACCAAGGCCTACTTGCTTTTCTCAACCCTGTCGGGCTGCAAATCTTTCAGGACGACAAGGGATGTATTCACTTGCACACAAAATGGGCTATAAGTAGTAAGAAATGGGCTGTAAATTTTAAAAACACAACAAACCGGCAATTAGTTTTAAATTTCTTTTTTTAGGATTTCGTGATTTTAAATTTCATTGTTTTTTGCGGGGGAAATTAACTTGGATTTTAAATTGATATAAATTTATTTTTCAAATTAGTTTGAATGTGACTCGAAATTTCAGGATTAAAACAGTTCGGACTGCACCAAAATATGCAAAATTTCGTTGTATTTTTTAACCATGGCCAGAATATGGGCTGTAACGCTACAAAAAGAATATGGGCTAAAAAAATCCTTAAGAATTAGCAAATGGGCTGTAAAGTATTAAAAAGTGGAGAGGCTGACTGTAGGGGCCCACATGGTCCATGGCCGCATGCAAGCAAGTGCCTCCTTATTACGCGAACAAAAATGATTGCACCTCCTGACATTTGGGACCCACCAGCTATATCTTCTCATTCAAGGAAGTACCTCGTTATTACGCGGGAAAAAAATGTTTCCTCCACCTGACAGCTGAGACCCACTAGCTACATCTTCGCACGCAAGGAAGTGCCTCCTTATTCCGCGCAAGGAAAATGATTCCTCCCGCTGCTAGGTGGGACCCACCAAATTTGGTGGCTGACTTGTGGGCCTACTAAGTTGACGCGCACGCAGGGTTTTGTCAACCTATTCAACAAATGATTCTAGTAGCAATGACTATTGGATGTTAATCCAACGGCCATGCTGCTTCTTCAACCTCTGATCTTCTTGCTCCAGCCGCCCAAACCAGCGCCGGCGGTTCCGCCTGCTCTTGCCTCCCGTGGCCGGTAGTGCTGCCACCGCTGGCCATGCCATCCCTCTACTCACCCACACGTCATGTTATTCTCCGACGACGGCAGCCTCACACCACAGCTGAACCAGTCAACCCTCAAACTCCCCTCTACGTGGGCATCCACTGTCGCGTGTTCCCCGGCTCCGCGTCGTTCCCTTCCTAGCCTCGCCGTCGTCCGCCGCCTTGGTGCTCTCGGTGCGGCATGGTCAATATGGTCAATGAATGACAGCCATCGCAAGACGACTGTACGCGGTGATGCTGACAGCTGGACCCACCAGCTACATCTTCGGACGCAAGGATGTGCCTCCTTATTACGCGGAAAAAAAATGATTCCTCCCCCTGACAGCTGGGACCCACCAGCTACATCTTCGCACGCAAGGTAGTGCGTCCTTATAATGCGCAAAAAAAAAATGATTCCTCCCCCTGACAGCTAGGACCCACCAGCTCTATCTTCGCATGCAAAGTGCATCCTTATCCTCCCTGACAGCTGGGACCCACCCGGTCGAAGCGTACGTAGCGTTGTATGTCTGATCGCGAACGTGTATGTACATACTGGTCGATCGGTGTCTCTACAAGCAGCGGCACATGTCGTAGTACAGTCCGGCCCCTACATGGAGAGGTAACAGATGGCAGTAATGGTGTCCTATTCATCGACAGCCAACCGGCTGGGTCGGAACGAAGGAAACAACGTTGTGCTCACCGGAAGCCAAGCGACTGGGTCGGAACGTGTCCTGTTCATCGGGAGCCAACCGGCTTGGATGGAACAGCCAGAACGAGGTCTGGTGTACCGCAAAATGGAGGAAAATGGCCTTCTATTCGACCGTGTACGGTCGAAACGGGGTCCTGTTCATCGGGAAGGGTCTGGCGTATCGTGAAATAGAGGAAACGGACTTCTGTTCGAGTGCCTACGGTCAAAATGGGGTCCTGTTGATCGGAAGGGGTGTGGCGTACAGCAAAACTGAGTAAACAGACTTCTGTTCGAGCGCCTATGTTCGAAACGGGGTCCTGTTCATCTGGAGGGGAGTGGCGTACCGCAAAATGGGACTCCACGGGCTACTGTTCGTCCACCGACTACTGTCTCGCTCCCGCCTCCATGGGCTACTCTTCATCCACCATCGACCTCCTCTAGCCTCCACCTGCTACTGTTCATCCACCGCGGCTTCCTCCTACATCCACCAGCTACTATTCATCCACAGGCTACTATTCATCCAGTCTCCACCGACTACTATTCAACCAGCCCTCCACAGGGTCCTGTTCATCCACCTGTTGGGAAATGTTGCATGGAAAACAAAAAAATTCTACGCACACGCGAGATCTATCAAGGAGATGCATAGCAACAAGAGGGGAGCGTGTATCTACGTAACCTCATAGACTGTAAGCGGAAGCATTTGATAACGCGGTTGATGTAGTCGAATTTCTTCGCGCTCCAACCGATCAAGTACCGAACGTACGACACCTCCATGTTCTACACACGTTCAGCTTGGTGACGTCCTACGCCTTCTTGATCCAGCAAGATGGCGAGGTAGTCGACGAGTTCCGGTAGGACGATGGCGTAGTGACGGTGATGGTGAAGTTATCTCCGCCACCCCCAATTGGCATGAATAATAAACCTTTATCATGAATAAGGAAATATAAAATAACAACTTTATTATTGTCTCTAGGGCATATTTCCTTCACCACCCCCAATTGGCTTGGGTGTGGCGGCCTCCTTGGGGTCCTCTTCATCCAGCGGCAACAGCCTCTACTACCACGGGGTCCTGTTCATCCAACCCTAACCAACCTGCTAGACTCACCACGTCTTGACTCGTTCAACCAACCCCCAACAACAGTAACTGTTCATCAAGAGGCAGGTTTGATCGACTTCAGTAAGCAGCAGCGATCGATCGATCGTGTTCAGTCAGCAGCAGTAGCGAAGGAATCGCTCGGGTTCAGTTAACAGCCAGGGATCGATCGCTCGGGTTCAGTAACGTAGCTGTACTGATGCAAATCGCTCGGGTTCAGTTAGAGCCCGGCGCCTCGCACACACATGCGCGTACCTATACGACAAAAACGCGCAAACCTCCATATGCATTGCTCGGCCCCGAATACCCACCGTAACCGGGAACTCCCCAAATTTTTCCTCGCCCTCGCTTCTACCATGATTTTTTCCGTCATGGATGTCCCAAAGAATGTCATGCAGGTGTGTCCCCATCCCGCCCAGGACCAAAAGCCCATTTTCTTTCATGAAATTTTATTATAGAAGTAGGATCCCACCACATATGTGATGATACGTGTTTTTGTCACAATTATCGTCATAGAAGTGTCATAACCATGACAGAATTTTTTTCGTTCGGCCCACAATGTCATGGATGTGTCTTTTTTTGTAGTGCAAGTTGGATACTTCCGAGTATTTGGCTCAAAGGCTACATTCTTGTTGGTGCAATATTTGCCCTCTTGTGTTTTGGAGATTGTTGACAGAAACAGACATGGACTGATTTGTTTGCTAGTGCATACAGAGAGAAATAGTCCATGCAGAATCGAAGAGAATGTTGTCTTTGGTGTCAAGTTCGAGGAACTTCACCGAAGAATAACTGCGTTGCAGAGAAGAATGAGCTACATCTATTAAAGACATGTAGGCGGGAAGATTGATGTGAAGGAGTTAGCCCCTCGAAAATTATTGCTGACGTGAAGCAATTGGTTCAGAGATTCTGTCCGAAGGAAAATGACTGCAGCGAATGGAAGTCAAAGACATAGTGAAGAGGTAGTATTCATTTCATTGTTCTTTTTTCAGTTAATTGAGTCATAGGACCTCCGTACTATTAAGAGGGGTATAGGTTCTCAAAGCTTAGATCCGCTATGATGCTTAGCCCAAAACCTATGAAAGATGCGAGAGAAATCTCTTTATGTTTCGAATGATTACCTCGCTGTAGTAGACGTTGTTCTTCATGATGCAGGAGATATCTTTCAAACTGAGGAGTTAGCTTTACTTGCTCCGCAAGTAATGTTACCGTTGTGCTCAATTTCTGACCGTTGGACTCGTCTCGTTCGGCCATTGGCTGCTCCACATGTCCATTTCGGTCATTTCCCTTCAGGGAAGGCTGCGGCTATAAATAGCCACCCCGCTCAAACATTGTTCGTTGGCTGCTCCGCTTAAGATTTCTGAGAAGATTGATTGAGCATCCCCTCTCCGAGTGATTTGAGTTTAAGATCCACCGAGAGAAAAATCAAGAGCCCAAACTTAGACAGTGGTTGAGCATCACAGTAGTTCTGAGTTAGAGTTCTTGTACCTATTACTCTTGAGAGCTGTGCACTCTCTAGATGGATAGGTGTCGGATCGAGTGTTGAAGAGTTGTTGTCTTCACCGAGCTAGATCTTCAGCAACCAAGAGTGAGTGTGGTTCGGGAAGGTCCACCGAAGTTTTGGAGATCGCCGACAAGTATCTACCACGAGTGAAATCAACTAGAGTCTAATTAGCTCTGAGTAAAAGGAGAATAGGGTGAAGAGAGTTTATCTTCCGTGTTAAGTCACAACCCCTCCAACCAGACGTAGTCCTTTGGTAGAAGGGCGAACTGGTCTACCAAATGTCTCTGTCGCCATCGAGCACCACTAGTTCTATCTACTTTACTGCATTACTTTGAGCAATTTACTCTCGTGCTCCGTGTCAACAGTTCATCTAATCAGTCGTTGTATGTGGCATATCTTTCATTCTTATCATCTGTTATCTTTCGTCGCTTGCTCTGTTACTTTCTCCTCATTCAGCGTAGTCATTTCATTCACCTACTCTGTTGCTCTTACTTATTTCGATATTGTATGTCCCCCTGTATTATTTTCATTCACCCTGTCATAGTTCTTTCTCATGGTTATCTATCGTAGTTCCTCACTTTGTTTCTCTCCCATGCTGCTGCATCTGTTAGCATATTGCATTACAATCGTCATTGACAAACCTGTAATATCTTATACTCGTACTATCATTGCTTCTTTCATCGATAGATATGTTCCTTGATAAAGTGCTTGTTTAAGTTTGTATCTACCGAACCTTATTTCAGCTGCTGTGTTTGGGATCAATTCATAACATTCAAAAGAATTTTTGAATCTCCCATTCACCCCCCTCTGGTCGATATACTCAGTCCTAACAATTGGTATCAGAGCAGGTACTCCCTGTCTCTGTTTATTAAAGGTCTAACAGCCTTGAAGTTTTGAGTATGTCGTATGCAGGTAGATCCTCACACTGTGAAAGATTTCCTATCTTTGATGGAAATGACTATCTCTGCTAGAAAGAGAGAATGAGAATTAGACTTCAAGCCATCAACTTGGAACTGTGGCAGATTGTGGAAAATGGATACACCATTCAGCACCCTGATGCTCCAACTTCTGATGACAAAGCTATGCTGCGGTTGAATGCACAAGCTAAAGATATTATTTGTGCAAGTATCTCGAATGACTTTTTCATTCTGTTCCAAATGCTTAACACTGCAAAACAACTCTGAGATGCCATAAAAAATGCCCATGAAGAATTCATTGCCAGAATAGACACTCACACTCAAATGCTTCGTGCCATGTTTGCTGGTATCAGAAGCCTTCGTAAAGAAAGTGCTATGGAACTCACTGACCGGTTGACAAATATTGCTGAAAGGCCGACAGAGATGTGGTCAACAAGCTGCTAAGTGCTCTTGATGCAACCTTCGATCCCATCATAGTAGAAATCAAGCAAAGACCAGACTATGAAGAACTTCACTATGTGGAGGTCATGACGCTGCTATCAATTCACGAAGAAAAGATGGAACTAGAAAATGCAGATCAAGAACCTTCTTCAGAAAGTGAAGGAGAAATTCTCTCAAACTATGGTAGTTTATAAGAAGAAGGAAGATGTTGAGA
The DNA here is from genome assembly GCA_011799875.1 of Thinopyrum elongatum. Lineage (NCBI taxonomy): Eukaryota > Viridiplantae > Streptophyta > Magnoliopsida > Poales > Poaceae > Thinopyrum > Thinopyrum elongatum. The sequence continues at coordinate 342,905,151 of CM022297.1, read as the reverse complement.
ATCAACACACCATCACCAGGTAACTAAAGATGCTAATAGAACGGCTAAGTGATCTCAGAAGACACAATTTATACCTCACGAATGATGATGAATTTGACTTACCTGAATCATCAAGAAAGTTACCTCCGAAAGAAATGAAGTGCTTCAAGTGCAAAAAATTCGATAATCTCATAGCAGACTGTCCTAGCTGGGAAGGAAAACCTAGTAACAGATGGAAATATCTTCACTGTAGTGGATTCACTCGAATGGATCGTCATACTAAGCTCTCAAAGAAAAATGAATCTTCCTCATACTCTTCAACGAGACCACTCACTGACATGAAAGCAAGGGCAACCATCGAATCCAACATAAATAAAATATCTCAGCTGAATAGAGCTTGTGCTGAGATGAACTTGGAATCTGAAGATGAAACTTCAGAATCAGAAGATGAAGATGAAGAGCTTCATAGAAGGATAGGAAGAAGCAATGCTTTCGTAGCATGTGAATCATCTAAGAAATCACTAGAATCAGACACTGATGACAATGCTTCAAGCGATGATGAACCAATAGCATTCTGCGTCATGGCGAAGACCTCAAAAGATGAGGTATCAGCAAAACACTGAAAATCTATGAATGAATATTCTCCTGAATACCATGCCTATGCCAAGCTGGTTAAGATTCCTAAATCTCAACAAGATGAGCTTAAGAAACTTGAGAACAATCTTAGGAAAACCAAAAGATTACTGGTCGAAGAGATGGAGAAGAATCAAAAGTTGATAGAAAAGCATGGTGCTTTTTGATCAACTATTGATCATCTTTCCAACCGATATGATTCACTCATAGTTGACTACGACAGTTTATCAGATGGACTCCTTAACAAGAATCAAGAACCCGAGTCACTGAAAGAGTCTCATAACGAGCTTGCGACAGAAAAATCTTCTCTTTTCGCGGAGCAATCTGAATAGCTTCCTGATGATTTTGTGCCTCCTTGCTTAAAATGCCTAGAACGATGCACTGTTGATTCTAAAGCTGAATCTTCTAATGCTATCATCGAGAATATTGCAACTACTACGAATGATATCTCTAACCCCTCTCCCGAGGAATTTGTTGCTCTCTCTGATGAAAATTGCAGATTCAAGAACTTGCTTGAGACATGTATGCTAAAGAGGCTTAAAGGGTATCAGACTCTCTGTTATGTGCTCAAGAAGTCAATACTGCACGAAAACCCTCGAAAGGAAGGTTTGGGTTTTGAAGGAAAACTCAACGTTGATGGAACTTACTGGACTCCCAAGCAATATCCTCGAACGAGTTGGGTTCTCTCCAAAATTAAAACTCTCGAACCTGCAATTCTTTCCGGATATGACTCTTCCATTCCTGTTATTTCTGAAAAATCTGATGACTCAAACTACAAATTCTTCAAACAACAGAATGGTAAGGTCTTTGCTCGGTATGTTGGAACTAACTGCAGGTCTGGTTCACCCAAGAAGCAAATCTGGGTGAAGAAGCGTATTATTAAAAATCTATCTGTCACTGCTAACTTGAACTTGAAGATTGATTCTCTTCGAGTAAATGGTTATTATTCGTAGATTGGCACTGAAACTTCCTTGAATGGGTATCAATCAAATATTCGACAGAAGGAGTACATGCATACCTCTTCGAATCATTATGTTCATGACTCTGGAAACAATTTCCATGCATATTCTTATGATTACACTAAATATGAACAAGTGAACGACAGATCTTGTCGAAGGAATATACCTGCACAGACAAGACAAATGAGATTTTCATCACCCACGCAAGTGTGGGTTGCAAAAAACAACTAACCCTTCTTGCAGGAGCTCTCTCAGGCACTATACACGTCTAATACTTTGTCCTAAGATGTATTTTGTTGGTGCTTGTTCTTTGTTTTTCCTTCGTGTGTTTTGTCCCTATTTTTCGTTGTGTTTGTGTTTAGTCCGAAGTACAACACACTCATAGCTTCATGTTTTCTTTGTGTTTCCTTTCATTTGGTTGAGTGATTTGTTTCGGACCATTTTATCCCTCTATTATTTCTCATCCAACCTATGCTGTCTGTCATAAGCATGCAATTTGATCTGAAGGGAATTTCTATCCGACGTCCTTGGTAGCGAAAGAAATCAACTTCGAACTTTAATCTATTTTGGCGTTTGCCCTTCTTCAAAACTTTCGGTCTCCCGCTCAGTTTTTGAGATTTTGACAGGAAACGATTGCCACGTGCCCATGATCCCCATGATCGTGATCACATCCGTTGAATGTGGAACGTCCCACTTTTGTAGGTCATAGATTTCAGAAGAGGTGGTTCTGCTCTCTAGCTATAAATACCCCTCCTGGCATCTTCTTCCTCATTTCTTCCTCAATCCCTCTACCACCTCCTCCCGAGCCCGAGCTCAAAGCAATGACGTCGAAGTGCCTCGCCGTGCAACTCCGGTGAAGTCTCGTCGTTGTTGGTCATGCCAGTGCGATAAATCTTCCTCCCCGCATTGCCGTAGTCGATCTATACTGCCAAGTTAGGGCGCATAGATCTGGAACTGATCCTATCCTCCTCTCTGTTCTAGGGTAGTTCTTACCGATGCTTTTTCTTTGAATTGTTTCTTTGCGGTAGATCCTTAGGAATCATTAGGTTTTGACTTGTACGATTTGTAGCTTTTCCCTCGTACTAGTTTTCCTGGATCTAGGGTTCACAAGTACTTTTTCGAAAGATTAGATAGTTTTTACTCAGCCTTGATCACTCTATGGCATGGCGCAAATCTATCGATGATATCTTATCCAAAGTATACAATGGATTCCTACGTTCCTTCCAAAAAACATTCATTTTTCTATCAAAAATGCTTCTGTGCATGATTATGACCCTACCTTATTTTTCCCTCGTATCTACTCTGGTTCACAGGTTGGTCATGGCACTAAGCTCGGATGAGTATATAGATTCTAAAGGGGATTTACCTTAGCCACTGATGGTGTCCTGGACTAGGGGGTACTCACCACGTCGTCTCCCGACCAGGTGGATCGGGTCGAGGACCCCCATGGCGGTTCACTAATGGGCCACTTCGGGCAGCCCGTGACGAATACAAGGAAGACTCCACAAGACTTGGCGCCCTAGCCGAGGACTCTCCTAAACCCTAGGCCTCAGATGAATTATATAAACCAAGGCCAGGCTAGTCGATAGATCAACTAATATTCATTAGAACAATCTCGTGGTAGATACGTGTACTATATATTACACCCCATATGAATACAATCAAAAGCAGGACGTAGGGTATTATCTCTTCGAGAGAGCCCGAACCTGGGTAAAATCCTGTGTCCATGTTACCGTCGCTCCAAGACGCCTAGCTTAGGACCCCTACTACGAGATATGCCGGATATAGAACCGACATTTTTGCTTTCATTGAGAAAGAGCCTGCTGGGTGATCGCCGCGGATCGATGGATGATCAGGTGGCAGCACAAAGTTGGAAGATTTGTGGCAGCCCAGGACCTGCCCACGCAGAGTAGTGCAGGCGGGCTGACCGACAGGAATTCAGATCGGCGGCAATACACAGGGAGATACCATCCTTCCTTTTCTTTTTATACTATTGTTTAATGACAATCTTTTCGCTACTAGTCTGTCCTCGTGCATGTTTCATGTACAGGCTTGGCTTGACCCTAGCGTGCGGAGTAGTACTATACTACTACTACTACTTGCTAACCCTCGCGTGAGATACTAGATCTCCTGTGCCGTATTGATTTTAATCTGATGACTAGTGGCTACATCATCCTCTATTGAAGCATCAGGTCGGAGTACAGTCTATGTGATGGTCCAGTCAATCTCCTGTCCGCGGTCTAACGAAGGCCGTATCCGGAACTCGGACCGCCCTACGAATTCAATCTTTGTCACGCCTTCACCGCATCATGCCGACAACCTGCATCGACATTGACTTCGGCGCCAGGCCACATCTCTTTAAAACAAATTATTTTGCGTAAATTAATTATGCGAGGATTGTTTTTTAATATATCTTGAGGTACATATTGGTGGCCCACGCAGGTCCTGCGAGGTGTCAGCGCGGTGTGATGGATCTTTGACCGACGCCAAATTAGGTGTTGTCCTTTCAGTTTAATCTGTTTTGCATAGGCCAATTCTTTTTTGTTTGTCTTCTCTACTGTCCCATGATATTTTTCCGTAGAACAATTTAAGTCTTGCCGAAGAACATAATTCAAGGACATTTTTAATGGTGTCCGGAGCTGAGGATGGTCCATCTTAGCAGCCGTCAGGTTTTCGGATTAGGGCGCAAGCATACTTCTGGCCACTGCCTCCGTACGGCCACTGGTACGAGCTGCTATACGAACGGTTTTTAACCCCTTTCCGCGACGGCATTCTGAACCGTCGCCTAGTGAGTGTGGGGGATAGGGGGTCCTTCCCACATGACCCATAAAGCGTCAGGGATAGGCCCTCCGGTCACACACGCTGGGCAAAATGAGATCGTGTGCGACGGGCGAGCGATCAAATACAATTATACAGGCCCAATCGGTTCCGGTCGTAAGTACATCCCACACTGTCAGTCCCAGACAAACGTTTCCGTTTGTTATGTACATTCCACACAGTCAATCCAAGGAATACGTTTCCATTCTTATGTACATCCCACCTAGTCAATCCAAGAAGTACGTTTCCGTTCGTATGTACATCCCACACAGTCAATCGAGGGAAAACGTTTCCGTTAGTATATACATCCCACCCAGTTTTATGTATATCCTCGTGGTGACAGGTGTAACAATCACACACGCTCTGCCTCGGTTAATCGTGTCCTTTTATTCAACTACATCACACATGATTTGATGAAGAAAACTGTATGGCATTGGGCTATCCATCACAACTGCTTTTACTGCTATAACCGTTTGCAAAGTTCCATGACCCATTTAGCAGGTTTATTAGTTTAGAATTAATAATTCCAGTATTACGCAAATTCACATTTCATATCGAACAGCTATTTTCCAATTTCATATCAGGCACATAAATATATCTTAACATCACAGTACGATAGCTACCTGAAAACAACACAGTACATCATATAGCTAGTTCACCTTCATAAGAACAATATTAGAACAATATATTCATTTCCCTACTCGAGATCATCCATGCCCGTTTTATCCACATCTACTTTCAGTTCAGTAAGAACCTATTTTGCACTGACCAACTGGGAAAGTGCCTCCTCCTTCGCCAACACCATCTTAGCAAAGTCTAATTAAAAAATCTGAGCTCATTCTCCATCTTCCTCTTTTTTCCCGCATCTTGAAATATTCTTCAGCGTTGACAACACTTTCTCTAAGCCTACCTCTGTTCTCTTCCTCATAAATGCTCCAGAGCTTTCTTAGGCACATCTTCAAAGACTGTGGCCACTCTTGATCAACCCACTCCAGGTAAGAACACTTCCGTTCATCCTATAATATTTAAAACTAGATTAGTAACAATTGTAGGGGAAATGGGTTTCTAGCAACATAGAAAATCACCAAATACATATTTTGAAAAACTGAAGAAACAGGTTAATTATGACATATCTTCTCAAAAAGATCAATGTGCAAATGAATTAATTGCTACTGAGACAACAACCAAATTCTGAAACATCAGAAGCTATAATTAACTACAATAACGCTACAAGTTCTTAGTCATGTACTATAAATAACAAATTGAACATTTTATGAGGAAGCTAAATATAATTGCAACAGCATAGCGACAGTGTTTGGATGACATCAAATTGATACTAACAGGTGTGTACATGCACAAATTTAGTAATATAGAACTAATATCACTAAGGACATCCACTATGTATGCCAAAACCGGTGTCAAGACAACTGTTGCTACATTTGGCACCGGTGCCCTGCACTGGCGAGCCGATGCAGCGGAAAAAAATCAGGGAACCGGACTCCGGAGCACCTAGTTGCTCTGATGCCCAGTTCCTTCGTGCCATAAAGATTTAGTATTTTACTACTTGGCTACTCGGATGTGTGGACCAAAGTTGGCAGCACAAACTACTGAAGTGGTGCCAAATAATTTTCTAATGGCACCGCTGATGAGATGGCAACATTTTTAGATACTAGGTACAAACTGTGACACTGTCTTAACATCCAGAATAACATAGCATAGTGATAGTGTCTGGATCACATCTAACAAATGATTTGTAACAACGAAAGTGGGGATAACCTTCTCTGCACCTGCCAGAAACTTCCTCCCACTATCCAAAGATTCAAACGCATCTAACTTCACGCATGGAGATTGATGGTGACAACAAGCAGCAGATCTTCAGCCACCCCGCTCCATTCGTTGCAACTAATGGTCCTAGGGAGCTCCAAGAGGAACAAATGACTCAAATCGACCATCGGGTAAAAATCCTTCATTCCAAGTCATAAACCGGGAGAGAGAAGAGAGGCATACCCGGGTGGTGAAAGAGTCGTCGTCGTCGGAGGAACCGCTAGAGAGGTCATTGAAGAAGACCATGGCAACCCTCGCGGTAGGACGCGAGACGGCAAGAGCGAGGAAGCGGCTATAGCTTCGGAAGGACGGAGGAAACAGGGGAAATGTGACTTGTGGTCGGGGAGAAAATGGGTGGGGAAGGGGGGTAGATATTTCGGCGGTAGGCCAAAAATTTCAAAATGTGCAGGGTAACTTTGCGCGCGGTGCCGCCGGACATCATTCACTTTGAACGATTGTGTGCATCGCAAACGATTCTTCTGCTTTACATGCATGCGATGAGTTTGATAATTCAAATTTTTGTGGAAATTTCCCTGGGTACTGTCCTCATACATGTCATTGTATAATTTAATATAGCTTGCTAATTTGGGCACACAAAAGAGCGTACAACATACATACCACACATACTGAATCGAGTAATTTTAGTAATTAAATATAGCCAGTTGACCTAAACATTGCTCTAATAGAAGACCAGCATTATAAACAAAGCCTAAGTACACATTATTTTAACAAAGCCGCCGCTGCGCCGGCCTATGCATCGCCAGTGTGAGATGAGATGTCGATGACTTATCCTGGTGACATGCCGCCGTTGGTGGACTCCGCGCCCCCCTGCTGAAGTCGACCGCATCCTCGTCCTCGGCGCTGCCCTCAAGGTTGTAGTACTCGTAGCATCGGCTGCGCGAGAGCCCGCGTTTGTACTCCATCACCGATTCCTCGACGGACAGACTCTTCTCTACCTCAACCTCGGCCATGTGCAACTCCTCCTCCCGGCGCTCCTCGACTCCGCCGCCTCCTGCATCTCTAGCTCCCGCTCGGCGATCTCATGAGGAAGCAGGTGCTCCATGGCCACCGCCGCCTTTTCGGACGTGGGTTACATGTTGGATTCCGAGGTGGCCTAGAATTTATTGGCGTGTGCGTCCTCGATCTTGGCGTGGATGGCCTCGACCCGGGCTAGGGCGACATCGGCGGCACGGACGGCAGCTCGAGCGCTCTCTGCGTTTGCAGCTGCTACGTGCCGCCATCGTCGCAGCTGCTGCAGCCGTCTCGGCTGCTGCAACTGCCATGTCGGCTGCCGCAGATGCCCTCTCGGCGGATGCAGCTGCGCTCAATGCGGATGCGGCGGCGCTCTCAGTGTAGGCGGCCGCGCTCATGGCGCAGGCGACGGCGCTCGGGGAGGACGCGGCCATCGTACGGGCCCTCACGAAGCATTTCCACAACGTCTTCTTTACAAGAAGGGGTTGCAGAATGGGGATCGGGATTCGTGGATTCGGGGGTTGTCGGCACTGGAGCAGACAAAGCCTGCGAAGCTTAAGGAGGAAGACTTAAATAGACCCATGAATTTTCATCGCAAACGGTTCCTACAAAAAAACTGTGTGTGATGTTGTTGATAATTTTTTATTAGGTATGAAAGACAAATTTGGAGTAAAGTGGCAACGGATGGTGTTTTAAATGTATGAGAAAATTTGTAGTACTAATACAACTGTCATGTCAAAATTTGGAAAATTTCAGGGGTCATTTGACCTTTTAAGACATTTTATTGATTTTCTAGCCATTTAATGACCGTAATTCAAATTTGAACTACATGTACATGCAACAGCTAACCATAACAGTTTGAAAAGTCATATTTGTGTACTTGTGTGTGAGTTAATTCCATGTGCAGTAAATTGGAAGGAATTTTCAAACATATTGGTCTCACGGCTATGACACAAAGCATGGAGTGCCATGGCATATAAATTCCAAAAAATTAAAAAATGATCAGAAACACATGAAACCTTGCTTGACGTAATTGCATGGCAACAAGATGGTGTGGTAAATAAATTGGCCTATTTGACGAAAGTTTCAACACACACCCCTCACAAACCGGAGCAACTCACTAGAAGGCTCGTGGTTCCGAGAGGGAAGAATGCATGTTTGATGACGAACGGGCGATAGCTTCCTCTTATGGCCTTCAAAAAATTTCTACCGTTAATGTGCACTAATACAACTATCATGTGAAAATTTGGAAAATTCCAGGGGTCATTTGACCTTTTAAAGACATTTAAGTGATTTTCTAGCCATTTACTGACCGTAATTCAAATTTGAACTACATCTACATGCAATAGCTAACCATAACGGTTTGAAAAATCATATTTGTGTACTTGTGTGCGATTTAATTCCATGTGCAGTAAATTGGAAGGAATTTTCAAACATATTGGTGTCACGGCATGGACACATTCATGCAGTGCCATGGCATTTAAATTCTAAAAAATTAAAAAATGATCAGAAACACATGAAACCTTGCTTGATGTAATGTCATGCCACCAAGATGATGTGGTAAAATTTTTGGAATGTTTGACGAAAGTTTGGACACACACCCCTCACAAACCGGAGCAACTCACTAGAAGGCTCGTGGTTCCGAGAGGGAACAATGTTTTTTTGATGACGAACGGGCGATAGCTTCCTCTTATGGCCTTCAAATTTTTCTACATTTAACATGCACTAATACAACTATAATGTGAAAATTTGGAAAATTCCAGCGGTCATTTGACCTTTTAATACATTTAAGTGATTTTCTAGCCATTTAATGACCGTAATTCAAATTTGAACTACATCTACATGCAACGGCTAACATAATGGTTTGAAAATTCATATTTGTGTACTTGTGTGTGAGTTAATTCCATGTGCAGTAAATTCGAACGAATTTTCAAAAATATTGGTGTCACGGCTTGGACACATGCATGAAGTGCCATGGCATTTAAATTGTCATGCCACCAAGATGATGTGGTAAAAAAAATTGGCCTGTTTGACGAAAGTTTGGACACACACCCCTCACAAACCGGAGCAACTCACTAGAAGGATCATGGTTTCAAGAGGGAATAATGCATGTTTGATGACAAATCGATGATAGTTTCCTCTTATGGCCTTCAAAATTTTTCTACAGTTAACGTGCGCTAATACAACTGTCATGTCAAAATTTGGAAAAATTCAGGGGTCATTTGACCTTTTTAAGAAATTTAAGTGATTTTCTAGTCATTTAATGACCGTAATCCAAATTTGAACTACATCTACATGCAACGGCTAAACATAACGGTTTGAAAAATCATATTTGTGTACTTGTGTGCGAGTTAATTCCATGTGCAGTAAATTGGAACGAATTTTCAAACATATTGGTGTCACGGCTTGGACACATGCATGGAGCGCCATGGCATTTAAATTCCAAAAAATAAAAAAATGATCAGACGATGTAAATATCTGGTGTTCAAAAAAGAAGTTGTAAAGATCTGGCAAGACAACCGGGCCCCACAGGATTGGCACTCTATTTCGCGCCTTGAGGTTTGAAAGGTGAGTGGAGTGGGTTATTAATCACATGTGGTTCTGTATTAGAAATCGTCAGCTATTAAGTTCACAGACGGCTTTTGCTGCGGGAATCGTGTGTAATTCAAACTACAGTACTTATAAATTCTGGTAACCGGCGTGTGTACTGTTCCCGTCGATCTAGATTCCAGCCGCCAATAAATACTACCTTGCTCATGTCGTCCCACCTGCATTCTCATCTACATCCTCCCCTCGCTCGCCCTCTCTCTCTCTCTCTCTCTCAAATCTCTGCCATCGCGCCGCCGATCTGCCCACGCGCCGACGAGGAGGCGCTGCCCCCCGAGGACGCTCAGTCGAAGAGCAACGACGAGGAGGACCCCTACGCGCCGCCGGACGAGGTTGCGCCGGACCCCCCAACTTTGGAGTGGTTTTGGGGCCAGTACAATCTTTGTCTATGGAAGTCTCTGCCGCCGGCTGAGAAAGCCAGGCAAGTGGCGTTCAAGAAGTAGATGGCGGAGGAGGAAGCCAAGTACCAGGCGGCCTATGAAGCCCGTGATGCCGCCTAAAAAGAGGAGGGGTGGAGCTTTGGGGGCGGGCGTGTCGTCGTGCGGAGGAGGTGTACGAAGACGGGTACTTCGCGAGGAAGGTCAAAGGCGCTAGGCGCCTCATCGCTGCGTGGAGGTGGGCCGATAAGCTCCAGCGTGCCACCGACGAGGAGCTCCGGTGGGCGCCCAACGAAATGGCAAGATCGTTCACGCTCGTCCGCCAGCTAGAGGCAAATCAGTACGTCAAGCGCTGCGAGGCGGAGGAGGCGGAGTACTACCTCCGCGATGGGAAAATGCCGCGCACCAGAGAGCTGCTGGCGAGGGGCTGCCGAAATACTACCCCCAGGAGGGATTATTTGTTTTACTATTGTTTGTTTTCAATTTTATGCATTGTACCTAGTAGTTAAGTATCATCACGTATATGTGATGATATTATATATATTCTGTGATGAACTAATGAACAATTAATATATATTATGAATCCCATTTTCTATCTGTTTTCGTATACTAATTTGTATCTAGCTGTTATAATCCACATATACAGAATGGAAAGCATATACACACACATTGAAACAGAACATATAAGAACGGAAAACAGAGTACACACATTGAAACAAAGCAATAAAGAGAGCAATATTATGATTGTTGTGAATACATAGCGATCCACGTCGAAACGACTCAACAAAATAAAATGCGTCCATGAGACCATGACCAGCAGCCCTTGCCTACGGTAGCTCTTGGCTCTGCCCGAACTCGTGCAGGCGTTCGTCCAAGCGGTCGACACGCTCGCGGTACATCTGGAGCGCGATCTCGAGCTCCAAGTTGGCTATTTCATCGAAGATCACCAGCTCGAGGATGCGACGGCCATGTTCCTCGTCGAGGAGATTGATGGCAGAGGCGGCGCTTTGGTGGGTTGGCATGCTTGGAAAAGGTGGATGTGCTACAGGCTGCGCTTGCTACCTCCGTGCGTCGCGTGCCGCCTAGGTTTATACGCAATATCATTGGGTGGTGGTGGAAAGCCGGTGAGGAAATGGTGCGAAATGGTGGCGTGTTCATAAAATGCCATTAATTAATGGAAATTTAGCATAGAAGGAACATCGAGCTAGCACGACGCGTGCGGGCACATTGCTCGCATAAGGCTATGATCCATATACTTGTGTGCCCAACGGAGCACACTATTCACATTAAAGAATATTGTTCCGTTTATCCTAGTAGAGCAGTGGCGGCAAGCGTCACAAGAAGTAGATGATGATCAGATGATCGCTATCCTAGTTAATTATGCATGTAATAGTTTACTTTGGTGTGTGTAAATGTCATGTGTGTACTAGCCACCTATGTAATTGGATGTTTGCCGCGTATCACACACATCTTGTTTACACGAAACGTTTCTGTTCGCTTGGCTCAACACAAATAGTTTATCAGAATGAACTGTATGCCCTCCGTTGCACACACATTGATCTATCTGAACCGTTTCTGTTGCCTTGCCTAATCGAAAACAGTTCATCCGAGTGAACCGTATGCCGTATATCGCACACACCTTGATATGGCTGACCGTTTCTTTTGTGTTGCCTAATCACAAACAGTTCATCCGAGTGAACTGTATGCCGTATATTGCACATACCTTCATCTGGCTGCCCATTTCTGTTGTTCCGCCTCATCACAAATAGTTTATCCGAGTGAACTTTATGTCGTATATCGCACACGCCTTCATCTGGCTGCCCATTTCTATTGTTCTGCCTCATTGCAAACAGTTCATTGAACTAAACCGTATGCCCCACATCGCACACGCAACTAAAATCTGAACCGTGTTTGATGTATCCGCCATCACAAATGTTTTGCATCTTTTTGACCTTTTTTTACATCACCGTTTGCGATTAATGCATCACACACAGTTTCGTCGAAGGGTCTCTGATTGTAGTGTCGCGTTAGCAGCAGTAGTGGGTGTCCGTTATATGGAAGTCAATTAGGGCTCTTGTCCCCAGGCCGATCTGCTGCTGCCTCGTCAGGAGTGTTGCGGTTGTGCATGGCACAGTAGCAGGTCCAAGTCACGGCCACAAGTGACCATGCAAAAAGGAGGACCCACAAAATACATCCAGGAAACCCTTTTTTCCCTTCCTTAAATCAATTACTAAGGTGGCCGCTGGTTAGCAATTATTATACTAAGTATGCACAGGTCAGGCACTAACATACTAGTACTAATTCGCAAGCACGGATTACAATGATGATTAAATAAAAAGGAAGTGTTGTCCTCTCTACGTTAAAACATCCAGGTGATATTTTCCTAGTACTAATGTTGTACGTACTATTAATTTTTTTGGAATTTGTTACTTCGGCCATCTATCTTCTTTTTTCCATAGATCGTCAATAAGGCACCGCTAAAGCCGAGCGTCAATATCGTCTACCCGCGGCTAAGAGTTTCGCGGTCAACCTGGTCATGACATCGTCAGCTTTTGATGCCGATGTCCCGCGGATGATGCCTTGCATCGACATCTCTGCTCTGCCACGACTTTGGCGCCCAGGCCATATTTCTCTAATTACATACCTCCCTAAATCAATTATGTAGAGGAAATATATTATTATTATCGCTATTTTTTATTACTTTTGGCTTGCACTATTTTATGTGTGCAGGTAATTGATTTTGACTGTGATATGTGGTCACCTTGGCGAGCCGACGTCGTCGTCCCACTTCCGTCGACCAAATTGTGTTCCACTTCGGCGCACTGCCCTATGTCAGCATCTCCGCGCCAATATTAAACCGACGCTTAATATGCTGACCTGCTCCGTCACCTTGGCTAGACCGGGGGCTTCACCGTCGTTTCCTCAACCTACCCCTTCTACTCCAGCGTCACCCTGCCGAACTGACATGGCACCTCGGCTGGACCGAGGCCTGTGCCTCGCCACACCGAGAACGCTGTGTCATCACTTCTTCAAGCTGAGCTTCTCGCTCAGCCTCTACGGAATCGGCTTAAGGGCTGGGACTTCGGGAATGCTGCGTCATCACTTCATCGAACGCGACTTTAGAGAGAAGCCAAGTCGATGACTACTCACCATATCGGATCTGTCAAAGGCCGATGGGTGTCTTTGTCCCGCCACAAACTCGAACCATGTCATCAATGCCGAGCACATTAACCAGCTAAGTCGCTTTCATGCTGATCTTTTTTTTCCAGCATTTTTTATTTTTGTTCGGTTCGACCAAAAATTATCTTTGTGTTAAACAAAAAAGTTTTTTGTTAAAAACTTAGTTTGTTAAAAATAATGTTTGTTAAAAACAAATTCCTTTGCCCAAGTTAACTGGGGGCTCTTAAATTTCTATGAGCCATTTTATAATAAAAGTTTTCTTCTTTGTCGTTGCAAAGTCTTTTTCTGCCACTCCTTTCTCGACTCGAGCATATGGTCAATAGCCGGACAGCTTGGCATCTCTCTAAAGCCGGTCGAGTTTAGTTCGCTAAACTGGCCTCGGAGAAGCACTCCACCTTCGGGATAAAGAGGTTGAAGCCGAAGGTTGACCTACTTGAAGTTTAGAGATCGGATGTGCCATGTGAAAACACGACAGAAGCACAAAAAAATTTAAGATCAATTTCCTATTGACACCACAAAACTTGATTTAAATTGGACGTTTTTTTTTTAGTTTTTTGGTTCTCTGAGCTTATGGCACTAAACCTATTTGTGTCTCTAGCATAAGTCTCGCAATAAAACGCCGGACTCCTTTAAGGCATCGGCAATTTCAACGGGGGGCTGTGACTAGAGCCGAACCCACCAAAAACCAAGGTACCCCATGCAGTCCTCGGCAAAGCTTTCTCGGACACTGCTTTATATGCATCGGTTTCGAAATGTGTCTTCGGCCAATAGTTGGGTTGCCCGGCTCCTGTGCTTGCCTCCTATGTTCACTTTCTTTGGCTAGGTGTGCAAAGGGAGAACCACTGCGATTGTGCTTCCAGCTCAAATGGTTAAGCGCCTCAGTGGAGAAAGTCAAAAACTGACTATCACAATGGTCGTAAACTGGTCAGCGATCCGATGACTGTGCCAAACTATAGACTGATAGAGGTTACCCCGTGATAAACGATCGGCCTTTCATAGAATTGGCTGAAGTGTTAATGGCTTGACCTCGGCTGATGTCGAACACTAACCGGGGGCTAGTAACTAGCCTCCCAACTTTAAGCTCCTATGACTAAGTGAAAGTTATAAAGCCCACATATCTGATTGCCTCGTTTCTGTTGGCATTCTTGGATCGGGGGTACTCAGACTTGCCTCCCTACGGCCCAGCGTGTGGCCCCGTTGACGGCCCGGTACGGCCCAGGTGCAAGACTCTATGAGTAAGGCCCTCGTGAGGGGCCCCCGGTCTCACGAGGCGAACGACGCCAAGACCTCCCGAGGGGAGGCTTCCCAAGCCTGCTTCCTGAGGAGCGGAGATCTCTATGCAGGTACCCCACCTCATGAGGCTCGCGATGACGTGGGCCATGATGACCATGGCCAGGCGGGCGCCAGCGGGTGCAGAGGAGGACAGTTTCCCCTTTGGTGCTAAGGAGCCAAGGACCAGCACGGGTTCTCGAGGGATCCCCCAAAGGTTTCCATTCCGGTGCAACGAGACCAAGACCACGAGCTCGGCAGGACGGATGTCATCACCGAGCCCACCACTACGTCACGGCCAGAAGCTTTGCAGGCGAAGACCACCTTTCGTGAGGATAAGATGTACCTCTTGTCCCCTTTCAAATTGGCCGTTGTGGAATCCCCTCTCGCCTAAGCTATGAGGGAGGAGGACCAAGGCCACTATAAATATAGGCTAGTCTCCACCGTAGAGGGAGGATGATTCTTGACGAGATCCTCTGAGGGAAGATCCATTCTCACCCATTGAGCTCTCGCGAGGCTGCTCACCCACTGTACTAGTTCATCTTCAACCTCCTCATGAGCCTAATCCACCACAAAGTAGGAGTAGGGTTTTACACCGCAAGGTGGCCCAAACCTGGGTAAACTACCGTGTCCCTTCTTTCCCGCTTGCATGAGCTCGACGAAGCCAAGCCATGGAGCGATGAGCTTGAGGCTGCGGCTAGGCTAGATCTTCGTACACGCCCCAGAGTTTGAACCTTGTTGGGTCCGCGGAGCACCGATTCTGACATTTGGCGCGCCCGGTAGGGGCATGTCGAAGCGAAGCGGCTTCCGCTTCGCTTCGTGTCTGATTTGCCGCTCCCATGGCCGACGCCCACCGGGTTTGCCCCGAGCGCCGGGCTGCTCGTGTCGCCCAGACGGCGCCCGTGGGCCGCGGTGTTTCGCATCGCTCCGCTTCTCCGCAGCTAGCGCTGCCACTGACCCTGCTGCTCATGAGCGGCAGGACTCTTTGTTGCCGCCCTCCGTGCAGCGTGATGGCCGCACCGCTAGTACCTCCTTCACCCCCGCCACGGCGTTGTCTTGCCGAACTCACCATGGGCTGACGGACGCGCAAGCCACGCTCCTCATGGCACGTGAGTTGCTGCGCTACCGTCCTGCCAATGATGACTACGACTCTTGGCTCGATCGTGTCACCGAGCTTCTCGACGCTGCATGCGCAGGCAAGGAGCCTTTTCGCTTTCCGCCTGTGTTGCGACCCTTGCCGCAGCCCCGAGCTTGCCCCTGTTGCGTCTGCTCGTCCCTCCAAGGCGGAGCTAGAGGGCCATGCGGCAGCGAGCCCTGAAGCGGGGCCCCTCCTCCAACTCAGGAGGCGCTTCCCCGGGCTCCGATCGGAATAAGCTACGGTAACCCCCAGCGAAAGCTGGCGCGGCGGGCCGCCTAATGACCGCCACGATCAGGCGGGGCGGCGACATTCAGCAAGGCAATGTATCGGGGGACTGATCTCAGCTGCCGGCCTGGGGATCTCCAGATATCAGGCGACGGCCTCGGCCACCGCTCTAAATGTCTCCTCATCGACGCCGCCAATAAGGAGTACGAGCCGGAGGGCGAGCACATAGCGGCATACCTGAAGGATGTACATAAAATCGAAGGACAGTCCTCGGGCTCAGATTCCGGCACGTCCCGAGGGGCGTGAACAAAGAGGCAGGCGATATCGCCAAGTGGGCAGTGCGCCGCGAGACCCAAGGCCCGGGTGTCTTTAGAAGAAAGGCTCTTCAGGCTGCCAGCCGCGCCCCCGACATCAGGAACCATGCTGCCTCGGGAGGAGCTGCCTCCCACGCCACCTGCAGGCGCTTTGGCCTGTGGCCCTGCTTCGGGAGCCCGCCCGCTCCTAGCACCGATGCGTTAGGAGGACCACTGGACCGAGGAGTTTAATGCGTACTTGCCCCGCGCCACCCTGCCGGAGAAGGAGGAAGATGCAGGGCACGTGGCTCGACAGAACACTGCTTATTGCTTGCAGGATGACAAGTTGTACCGCAGGCACCCCAACGACGCCTCGCTAAGATGCATTCCAGAGGGTCAAGGACGTGATCTGCTGGCGGATATCCATGGGGGAGATTGCGGGCATCATTCTCTGCCGCGCGCCCTCGTGCGCAAGATGTCCACGGCGGGTTCTACTGGGCCACGGCACTGCCATGGCGGCATCGATAATTGTTTGGTCCTGCGAGGCCTGCCAGCTCCACGCAAAGCAAGTTCACCAGCTGGCGCAGGGGCTCCAGACGCTCCCACCCCCGTCGCCCTTCGTGGCCTGGGGGCTAGACATACTGAGGCCTTTTTCTCGGGCAGCCGGCGGCTACCGTTACCTCTGTGTAGCAGGCCCGAATTCACCAAGTGGGCAGAGGTGGAGCCCATATGCACCATCCCAGCTGGCTCGACGGTCAAATCCATCAAGGTCCTCGCGAGCCGGCTTGGCGTTCCTAACCAGATCATCACCAATAAAGGTTCCCAGTTTACAAGAAACTTTTTCTGGTCATATTGTGCTAACCTTGGAGCGCAGATGTACTACGCTCCGATGGCGCACCCGCGAAGCAACGTCCAGGCCGAGTGCGCCAGCGCGGAGGTCCTCAGGGGCCTCAAGACTAGAAGCTCCAAGAGGAGCCTTGAGGCTCGCGGCAGTGGTTGGCTGGACGAGCTGCGTTCCGTGCTGTGGTTCACCCGCACCATCGCGACTAAGGCACCGGCAAGACCCCGTCCTTCCTCGTCCATGGGGCCGAGGTGGTCCCTCTGTGTAAGATCAAGTATGGCTCCCCACAGGCCTGGGCACTCCGCGAGGCGCGCCAGGATGCCGTGCGGGGGACTAACCTCGGGCTTGGCGAGGAAACCTGACGACAAGGCTCCCTCCGCGCCACAAGATACTGGCGCGCCTTGCGGCATTACCACAGCCGCAACGCCCGCCCCCGAGCCCTCGAAGTGGAAGACCTCGTCCTGAGGTGGGTCCTCCCCAGAGAGGGCCGCCACAAGCTCTCGCTCGTGTGGGAGGGCCCGTACGGGGTCGCCCGCATCTCCAGGGCTGGCGCCGCGTGCCTGGTGACAGAGGACGGGTTCCCTGTGCGGAACACTTGGAACATCCAGCACCTCTGCAAGTTCTACCCGTGACACTCTCACATAATAATGAGTGGGGTTGTACACGCCCCGGAGCTCCCGGTGCGCTGCCCCACTGCCCCGCGGGAGCTCCCACCCATGCCCAAGTGGAAGCCCCATGCTCCGCGCTGGCGGAAATGGTCGAACAATGACTATGCCCATGCCCAAGTGGAGGCCCCATGCTCCGCGCTTGCGGGAAGACTAGCCTAGGTGCCGAACACGGCATTTTCCTTTGCTTTGTGTAAACCATTTGCGATTTTCTCGAATAAAGCTTGGAGTTCTCTCGTACTTTTTAGAAAAGGGGTTGAGGTTTTTCTGCAGTGTTTTTCTTCCTCGAGCTTTTATAAGAGCAGCAGTGGCTGCCTGACGCCCGCCTCCCAATCGTCCCACGAGCGGGGGCTGGGCCGATGTCTGTGTTTAAGTCAGCCCGAGCACGGCCGCCTCAGCCGCGGGCCTGCCTCTATGCGCACTTCACCAAGACATTGTTGTCTGAGTCCTCGCGCGATGCTCTCGAGCGGGCCAGCAGGCGCATGTTGCCCGAGGTCCCTGACCTCAGGAGCACCCATCTCCTGGCCTTGACTGGGCATCGCGACCCAGCATAACAGCAACGATCGACCTTGCTAGGGGGCTGCAGGCGCAGAAGAAGCAAAGGGAAGGTGGCCTAAGGGAGTACATCGTTACTTCATACATCATGAGGGAGTTTCCTCCAAGTACTTTTACATCCCCGCGGGATTACGTTCAAAATGTCAACAGGAAAACAGAAAGAAGGGCGCCCTAAGGATCGGCATCATCATCATCGCTGACGGTGGGCCCATGTTCCTTGGCTCCATATTGATCCTCGGGGCCGTCGGAGGTGAACCGTGCAATCAGGTCATCCACATGGTCCTCCACCCACTCCCCAGTGCGTCTTGAATTGTCCTAGGGATGGGGTCGATCACGGCCTCGAAGTCGAAGTCGGGGTCAGAGCGAAGAAGATGGTTGAAGACGCGCGTCGATGCCCACGCAAGGAGGTCGCGGCTTTCCTCGTCAACAAGTTGGCGCACTTTCTCCGCGCTCCCTTCAAGCCGCTCCACGACCCTGGTAAAGAAGGCGAGGTAACCGGCATCATTGGCCACGAGCGGGCTGGAGACGCTCTCCTTGTAGATGGAGCATAGGGCACAATTTGCCCGGCGCTCGAGGTCTTGAAACATCACGGATCACGTGTGTTGCAGACCCCGAGCCTGGTTTGGCTCATCTGTCGCCCGCTCCACCAGGGAAATGACATCCCCCACTTGCTAATAGAGGGAAGCTAGCTCGGCCTCGGCTGCGGCTTGGACGTCAAGAGCAGCCTTCTGGCGCTTGTCCGCCCCGGCCAGCTGCTCCTTGAGGCTATCGATCTCGGCCTTCAGCTCGCTGCGTCGGGTGCAGAAGCGGGTCTCCTGAAGCTTCAGCTTCTTGCGATAATCCTTGGCGAGGGCTCGGAGAGCCCCCGCGATTCCCCCGTCGATCTCCGTCTGAACCTTCGCTTCCCGAGAGGCCAGGGCGGCCTCGGCGGTTATCACTTGGCGCTTCATCATCTCTAGCCGATCGCGCTCCAGGTCCTGCTTCGACGCCACCAGCTCCAACGCCTCCCCCAGAGCGCGGAGCTCCACTTCGCAGTTCGACAACCCTTCCGTAGGAATGGGCGCGATGACTTCGCGCTCCTGGGCTTGCCGCTTCAGGGTCGCGATGGAAGCCAAAAGCTCCTGCTCACGCTTTTCGACAGCCTCACGCCGCCGGTGCGTGGCCTCAGCCTCTTCGAAAGCGCGGTCGTGGGCTTCTTTGGCTGCAGCAGAGGACGCCTCATCCTTTGAACGAGCGGCATCATGCTGAAGGTGGCTAAAGTTGAAAACTACTTCGAGCCGGCGCCACTCGCGCGCCAGACGATGATGCCTGGCCTCGAGGTAAGAGTCGACGTCGCCAAGCTGTGACTCGAGCCGGTCCAGCGCGCCCCTCGCGTCCTGAAGAAGGTCGTGCCTGACGACACCACGGTCGCGCGTGAGCTCCAACGCTCGGCCAGGGCCCTGCTCCACGCCCTCGGCCGCATCAGAGGCTCCGGAAGGTCTGGCAGCATCGGGTGGGAACGAGTGGCCAGTCGGCCTGGCGCCCACTTCCCTGGCCCGAGGCGCGGCCCAACGCGAGCTGGGTGTCAGGTAAGGATTGCAATTTTACCCATGGGTATGGGTACCCACGGATACCGTACCCACATGGGCAGGGTATGGGCACAATTTTATACACATGGGTAGTACCCATACCCTACCCGTTAAGTCATGGGTAGGGCATGGGTATAGCCTTGTACCCATGGATATACCCATACCCTACCCGTTTATACCGACACGTGTACCTTACCCGTGAAGTGTGTCATGACATGGTGAACCTATGTTAAAGTTGTCATCAATCATCAATTTGAATTTTGTACCCATTGACTACACGGGTGTGGGCATGGTATTGCTCTACCCGTCCCATACCCTACCCATTGTCATCCTTAGTGTCAGGCCGTTCATCGGCTTGTGGCAGACCCAAGTTCCGCCAGGTGATAATGGGATGAACGGCAGTGCCACCCATGTAAGCCTGACGCTGCCCCCGTCAGAGGACGTCGGGGCCCCGGGGTCGCGAACCACTAGGGGTTGCCTCGGGAGGAGTGTGACCTCTCCGGTGTGTGTAAGCCATATCCCTGGGCACTTCGACGCTCCGGGGAGTGGTGATAGGGACTCCCTTGCCCCTTCGCTTAACGGAGACCTGAGAAACAATGGCTTGGGAGGGCTTGATGAGCACAGGTCAGGGAAAGCGGAAGACTTACTCATCGACGGTGACCCACTTCCTTCTCTTCAAGATCCGCGGGGGCGAGTCGGCGCCGCCCTCAGGCCGCCTCCTCCTCGAGGAGACGCGGGCCCTAGGGGCTGGCGCTGCGTGGGGCGCCTGGCCTTCCTGCGAGCTTGTGACAATGGCCACGTCCCCAGGCAGGGGACCACCACCATCCTCCTGAGGCGCAGGGGCAAGGCGGCCAGTGGCAGACGGTTCGGCGCGTCCGTCAGTCGTCACCAGGGGCGCCTCGCGCTTGAAATCCTTGGGGGCTGGGACCACGAGGAAGAGGTTGTCACGAGGCCCCTCATGGCCCTCGGGAGGCAGCCCCCACTCATCGAAGCGAGGCAACCCCCTGGCAAAGTCTCTCCCATTCGTATAGTTGTATAGGGGGAGTCCACCATCAGGAAGCACGCCGGCTCCCCCACTGGCCAGCAGGCGGAGTATCCCACTCAGCACGCTGGGGGGCAAGGAGGCCTCCTGGAGCCTCATGGGTTCTTCACGGCCTGTGAAGGTGCACATTGGGCGAGAATGGCGCTGGAGTGGAGCAATCCGCCGCCGGACGAACTCCCGCGCCACCATTACCACCGTCACGCCCTCAGCCCTCACGTCAGCCAGCCTCATGGTAACCCGCGCGAGCCTAGGGTGGACGAGCCTCTCGTGCACCCATCTTGAGCTCAGCAATGCCAGGGAAGACGGGGTTTGGAGCAGGGGCTGCACTGGGATGCGTCGATGTACACCCATTGCTTCTGAAAGCCCTCCGCGTCTGGGCGGATCTTCATACTGATGCCCTCACCCAACGTCGCGCTCACTGAGCGGAGCGACACACACCCGGAGCATCGCTCGCCAGCGGCCAATTGCAGGGAGAAGAAGTGGCGAAGCAGCGCCACAGAGGGAGCGATGCACACGAATGCCTCGCACAAGAATGCGAAAGCGGATAGGAGGGTGATGGATTCATGGTCAAGTTGCAGCACGTGGACCTGGTAATGCGACAGCACAACATTGAAGAAGTCTGAAAATGGGGCAACAAGCCGGAGAAGAGGGCATGAAGATGAAGGGCGATGGTGGAGGCCTCCAATTCGGTGGAGGGAAAGGAAGCGGGCCAGATCCTCGTCGCCTTCCACTCGTTGGAATCAGCCGCAATCATGGGTAAGACCTAGTCCAACCCCTCGAGATAGATCATGCTGGACCGACCCAGGGCGGGTTCCGGCCCCGTTCGGCGGTCTGTCACCGGTGCGACCCCACTCTTCTTCCTCCCGCGGGCCATGGCAACATGATGAGTCTGTGGCGGCGCTGGATCCGGCAGGCAAGGTGCGAGCTTGCTGGGGAAGGAAAGGGGAGAAGACAGAGGCGCGGTGGAGCAATGATGACCCCGCGGCGCGCGCTAGTCTTTTGTCAGTCTGGGCAGTTACCGAGGCAACATGGGGAAGTGGAGGCGTCCACATCCCTTCGTGCGCCACGCGTCAAGCCTGGCCTGCAGGCAATGGGGCCCATGTCGCTTCGCCCTTCACTCCTTGCCTTCGCTTCGAAGCCAGGCCGAGTGCCCCTTGGGCCCGAGGGCTACTGTCGGAGTTCTAGGATCGGTGGTACCAAGACTTGCCTGCCTACGGCCCAGCGCGTGGCCCCATCGATGGCCCGGTACGGCCCGCCTGCAAGACTCTGCGAGCAAGGCCCTCGCGAGGGCCCCCGGCTTCGCGAGGCGAACGACGCCAAGACCTCCCAAGTGGCGGCTTCCCGAGCTTGCTTCCCGAGGAGCGGAGATCTCTATGCATGTGCCCCGCCTCACGAGGCTCACGATGATGTGGGCCATGACGACCAATGCCAGGCGGGCACTAGCGGGCGCAGAGGAGGACAGTTTCCTCTTTGGTGCTAAGGAGGCAAGGACTAGCGCGGGTTCCCGAGGGATCCCCCAAAGGTTTCCATTCCGGTGCAACGATACAAAGACCACCAGCTCGGCAGGACGGATGTCATCACCGAGCCCACCACTGCATCATGGCCAGAAGCATTGTAGGCGAAGACCACCTTTCGTCAGGATAAATTGGCTGTTGTGGAATCCCTTCCCGCCTAAGCTGTGGGGGAGGAGGACCAAGGCCTCTATAAATATAGGCTAGTCTCCACCGTAGAGGGAGGATGATTCTCGACGAGATCCTCTTCGGGCAGATCCATTCTCACCCACCGAGCCCTCGCGAGGCTGCTCATCCACTGTACTAGTTCATCCTCAACCTCCTCGTGAGGCCAATCCACCATAAAGCAGGAGTAGGGTTTTACACCGCAAGGTGGCCCGAACCTGGGTAAACTCCTGTGTCCCCTCTTTCCTTGCTCACACAAACTTGACGAGGCCAAGCCATGGAGCGATGAGCTTGAGGCTGCGGCTAGGCTAGATCTTCATACACGCCCCAGAGTTCGAACCTTGTTGGGTCCGCGGAGCCTCGATTCCGACAGTTTCCGCTAACGCTACCGCCACCAGGCACCGAGTCGTCGGCTAAGGGTAGTCTTGTTACTGCCGAAACACCCTGTGTAGCATCTATAAAGGGGGTAGAAGCCGACGGTGAGCCACTTTCAAATGATAAACAGTTGCAATGGAACCGAAATAAACATATATCATCAGCATTTGTATTCAGTATACAAGCGCTGCCTTCCGTAATCATCGTTATAAAGCCATAAATATGCATCAAATTTGACTTAAGATTTTGGCCAAGCTGGGTTGCCTGGCTCCTATGCTTACCCCCTACGTTCCCGATAGTTCTGCTAGGGGTAAAGGGAGCACCTCTGCGATTGTTACACCCGAGTCATCCGGGTTAGTACCTCTGACTGGGTGAAGCCGAAAGCTAGCCATCTTAAGAATATAATTGGTCGGCAACGACGAGAGTGAAAATTTAGGTTCACTAAAGACAACAGAGTTCGGGAATTTTCCCCATACTAAATCCTCAATATTTTCCTCCCACATTGACCGGAGTTGAGGTTTCACGATCATGGTCAACATGTTAGCCTGGGAAAAGGAACTTATAAATGAACATTTTTCCTAGAAGATGTTTCTTATGTTAAAAAGTAATATAACATATCTCTCTGCGTACCTTTGTCTATAAAACCGTATGGCCGGATTGCCTTGTTTGCTGTCAATATTTGCCCTTATAAAAGCTTTATAAAGTGGGACAAACACTCCTCGGCTATTGGCCGAGGAGGTTGAAGCCAATGGTAGGTCAACAAAGTTTTGTACAATGCGGATCCGAGCATTAATGACGTAAAGTACTTGCATACATAGAATCATTACACATAAATTGTGAGTAAAGTCAATTTACTGCAGCTCATCTTTAAAAGAGTCAAGGGCACAATCTCGCTGAGATAACCGAGCAGCTGACATAACGCTCTCATAATTCCCTATTGGCATTGATTTCCTATCTATTAAGCCCCTTGGGGCCGACCTTGGCGACCTCAGCTTTCGCTAGCTCTAGCTCCTTTAAGAGATCTTTATTCTCCTTCTGAGAAGTCTGTGTTAAACACAACAAAATTTTCTGTCAAGCGGATACCAATCCTTAATTCAGCCACATGTGCCCGCATTAAGGCTCGGGGGCTACTGGGCTTCACGCTTCTCACTTAAAAGCCATTAACGGGTGACATCGATCCCCTAATCTGGTGTTGCCACCCGACCAGTGGCTCGGGGGCTACTACATTGAGGACTCAATGCAGACGATTTACAAAGTGCAAAACTATTTCCGAGGAGATTACTATCCTCAGGTTAGCCGCACCCTACCTAAGTCTCTAGGACGCACACCGCGTTTCCATTCTTACGTATGCTGCCAAGCTAGGAATTGATCCTCAGGGCGATTTTGCATATCGACCTGAGTCTCGGGGGCTACCGGGATCAGCAGTTTCATTCTTTCCTTCCTCAGGGCTACTGGCTATATATCGCGGCAGAGAATAAATTGCACCAATAAAAAATAAATCCAAAAACAATCAGCCTATGGCCGAGGTGGTGCACCACCCCGGAAGCAGTCCGGCATAAAGCTCGGATGTAAGTGGCCGGCTCCATAGTGGGCATTTCCGGCATTAAGCTAGGCTGAACTCCTTCAACTTTTTCAGAGCCCGAGGTTATCTATGACACCTCGGATGCAGATCGGTGTTGGAGCTCAGATACAGTCCAGCGTTGGAGCTCAGATACAGTCCGGCGTTGGAGCTCGGATACAGTCCGGCGTTGGAGCTTGGATGCAGATCGGCGTTTAAGCTTGGATGCAGATCGGCGTTTGAGCTCGGTATAAAAAACACACCTCGGATGCAGTCCAGCGTTGGAGCTCGGACGCAAGAGGACACCACCGCACGGGAAACACTTCAAACCCGGGGTATGGCGTAAAAATAACAAGGCATTGATAAAGGCCGAAAACTTAAAAAGCTCCTTGGATGCCCGATGTGTGAACTCTTTGGATTCAGCTCGGCGATCCTCAAGATCAAAGATGGGAAGATGTGTTGAACCAGTTTTCAAGACCGACAGTCGAAGATGAAGAACAATTTGGAAAAATCGAGGAGCATCCACAACTTGAAGACCAGTTCAGGGGGTTACTGATGGTGTCCTGGACTAGGGGGTACTCACCACGTCGTCTCCCAACCAGGTGGATCGGGCCGAGGACCCCCATGGCGGTTCACTAATGGGCCACTTTGGGTAGCCCGTGACGAATACAAGGAAGACTCCACAAGACTTCGCGCCCAAGCCGAGGACTCTCCTAAACCCTAGGTGTCGGTGTCCAAACCGACAGATCTCGAGTAGGGGGTCGCGAACTGTGGATCTTGGATCGATGGGGAACAGTAGACGTAGGACACGATGTTTACTCAGGTTCGGGCCCTCTCTAAGAGATAAAACCCTACGCCCTGCTTGATTATATTGCTTGTGTATAAGGGGGTTACATAGTAGATCTACCACGAGATCAGACGAACTAAACCCTAACTAGTAGGATGGCAATGGTTCCTCTAGCCTCTACGGATTAAACCCTCTGGTTTATATACACACCAGGGGTACTACGGTTTACGCATAGTCGGTTACATCAAGGGGAACACTAGATCTTCCATCTTGACTTGGAGCACACACCAAGGCAGAAAAGGTCTTAGGTTCGGACACAATGCGGCCAACAGTCCGGCGCATGAGAGAAAGGATGGCCACCCGAGGAACTCCTAGTCCAGGACTCCCTCAGTAGCCCCCGAACTAGCCTTCAACGCCGGTTTCCTAAAACTCCTAACATTGTAGACTCCGGCTTGCAGGCGAGTTCCCTTGTCTTCTGAATATTTGGAATAATCTCCCATGATTAGGCTTTTTAAACGGATGCTTGATCCAGTTCGGCTATGCACCGGACCATATCCGGATTCCAAATTGTCAAGTTTATTTAGCCGCGAAGGCCAACCGCTTCAATGTGAATAGTGTTTTTGTCTAACAACTTTCGATGTGGGGTCACAGCCGATCTCTAATATCGAACCGTTATGAGGACTCGATGCGTGGCTCGAGGTACCCCCTCTATCGACATGTCCCATCAAGGTGGAGATCGTGCCCCATTTCTCAAGGGATTTGATCAATGATACTTGAAATCCACCTGAGCATGACGCTTCGCATATAACGGGAGGTGGTGAGGCCAACGACGCATTTAAAGGACTCATGTTATCTTGACTACTTATAAAAAGGAAACAACCACAGTTATCCCTGTACGCCTTTCTTCTTCCTCTCGCCGCATCTCTCCCGATCCACAGAGCTCAAGCGCCCCGTCACAACCTTTCTCTAGAGCTCCGCTCCCCGTACTTGGCGATGGCGGGATCCGGCGCAGGGGGCAAGTGGGAGGCCTCGACCGTCACCAATAAGGATATAGAGGACTTGAAGCGCGCTGGCTACGTTTCAGCCACCGTCGTTCACCGGGCCCCAGAAGTAGGCCAGGTCATTCCCACACCGCGGCCTGGCGAGAGGGTGGTGTTCGTCCCCCACTTTGTTCGGGGGCTAGGCTTTCCACTCCACCCCTTAATTCGAGGATTGATGCACTTTTATGGGCTAGACTTTCACAATCTAGCCCCGAACTCCATCCTCCACCTTTCATCCTTCATCATCATTTGTGAGGCTTTCCTCCGGGTCCATCCGCACTTTGGCTTAAGGCTGAATGTATTCAATGTGAAGCTGAAGATTTTAGACGGCCAACAAGCGGACTGCGGGGGAGCCATGGTCAGCAAGCGTACTCGTGTAGAGTGGCCGGTGGGCACGTTCATAGACATCATCAAGGTTTGGCAGAGAGAGTGGTTTTATATTACAGAACCTCGTGACACAGCCTGGGCGGCGGCCCTGGAGTTCAGATCCGGACCACCCATGAGGCTGACATCGTGGACCAAGAAGAGCCCCGACTGGGGGCACCCGAAGAAGTGGAACTGCTGCAGAAGCGCATCCTTAGCATGAAGAAGGCTGGTGTCAAACTAACCAACATGATCCAGGTGATGCTCAATCGCCGCCTCCTCCCTTGCCAGCAGCGGGACACCCCGATGTTGGTGCACAAGTCCGAAGACCCAACCATCATGCACCACTTCCTCGACACCACCTACGACAAGCTGTGGAGGGCGCTATTCAAACCGCAAGAAGAGGATTGGCCAGCAGAAGATGAGGAGGACGCCGGCCTGGACGCCGAACACCCTCCGAAGAAGGTAACAAGGCTTTATCCACTCTAAAGTTGGACATCCATACTACAGTAGATTGATTCTTTGTTCTCCTATTTCCACAGGGTTGGCTCGAGAAGGCCGAGAAGATGAATAGCCCAGCCCCGCTGCCCGAAGACCCCAGGTCGGCTCAGCTGGAAGAAATGCTGGCCGCGGCGCCTTATAAAGCGCCAGAGAAGAAGGAGAAAAAGAAAAAGAGAAACCCTGCGAGGGGGGCCCGGGTCAGAGTGGCCGGACCTGATGGAGGAGGCCGTGAACGACTCCTTCGTAGTAGCCGAACATCACGCCCTGATGGGAGCGGTTTTACAAAGCGTTCGGTCCGTTAACAGAGGATTGAAACAGGCTTTTGACGGCCTCCTGACAGGCTTTGAGGTAAGCAAAGTAATGTTCTTTCCTTCATAAAAGTATATTTTATAGTCAGTATATCAACGATGCTTATACATAGCAGCCCCCGAGACTCTGGCAGGTTTTGAAAAGAAACCTGGCTGAGGATCTAGATCGTCGGAATGATAGGCTAACCAAGGTGCTTGTTATGTAAATGCAGGCTTCAACATTAGCGGCGGTAGCCAATGCCGCCGAACTTGCTGAGATGAATTGGAAGCTTAAGCATTCCGATGAAGAGCTCGACCTCGTGAACAAGTGGTTCGACGAGGCACAAGGTTAGTGAGTGGGATGTGGTTCCCTGGGATTGTTTGTCGAACAAAGTATCTGGAATTATCCCTGAGCGAGAGACAATTTTGCAGCTGCCACCGCGGAGGTCGAAATCCTCAAGGCCGAACTACTGCGGACTAGGAAGGAAGCGACAAAACAGAAGGCAGCGGCCGAACAGGCGGCTGCTGAACTCGCGCTGGTGAAAACAAAACGCTAGAAGCATGAGGCCAGGGTGTCCGAAGTGCAGCAAGAGCTCACGGATGCCGTCACGAAATGTGAGGACCTTGAGCAAAAGAACAAGGAGCACACCACTGCGCTGGCGAACATGAAGACGGAGATCCAAGAGGCGCGGTCGAAGACACGGAGCGCCCGGGAGGAGCTCCGGCAAGTGAAGCAAATTGCCAATGGTAAGCAATATTTACTACAGAGTGTATTTGGCGGCCAAAGATTCAAGTTGCTCACCTGGGTATGGCGTTCCGCAGGCGCCATTGCGGATCTCCCGAAGTGTGTGGCGATGCCACGAGGCACTATGCTGCCCGGGAGGGTGACACTGAGTTAAGGCTATTCTGGGTGCAATTCCAGGCGCTCGAGCACCCTCCCCTCCTCATGTATCAAATGAAGCGGTTGATGGAGATGCACCGAATGGCAGAACCGGCCATGAAGGACTTCTGTGTCCGGCTATGGCCCTCCGAGCCCGTGCCGAGCAACTACTTCAGTCTAGTGGCGAAGTTGTGTGACGAGTCTGCCCGAATTGATGTTGTCAAATGTTCGGTGTGCATCGAGGGGGCTCGGATGGCGTTTGCCAAGACAATGGTGCACTGGCTGAAGATTATGCCTGTCGAGATGACCACCGATCCGCCGCCAACCGGGAAGGAACACAGACGCCCGGAGCAGTACTTCGCCGCCGTGATGGACGAGGCTCGGGCAGTGTAGGCGCAATGTTCCATGGATGTACTCCTTGAGTAGTTGCATTTTTCATGTATAAACATTTGTGAGGAAACATTATGCTTTATGATCCAATGGTATTGTGTATGGTTTATCATACTTGTGTGTATTTTGTATTTAATTTTGACTCCTGTGCGGCCGTTTTTATGCTGAAAGTTACTAGTCATCGGCTTCAGCTCCCACGTAGATGCTACGAGGGCTATTCCATCCTCCACACTATAACCCTTAGCCGATGTCTCGGTGCCCAGAGGTGGTAGTGTAGGAGGGGAACGAGGCAATCGGACTATGCGTCTTTATTACCTTCACTTGGCCATAGGAGCTTAACTGTGGGGGCTGGTGACCAGCCCCAAGTGTGGTGAGATGTTTAGGCGAACCCTAGGACCGAGCATTAATCACCTAATTTGTTCAAAGATGAATCCTTCGTAGTATACGAGAAAATCGCTAACGATATTTGGTGTGAAGACCAGTCATCGGATCGCCGACCAGTTCTCGCGTATTAATATAGTCAGTTTTCGGCTTTCTCCACTAAGGTACTTGACCGAACAAGGAGAAAGTACAATCGCAGTGGTTCTCCCTTTACCTTCTTAGCCGATAGTGTGGAACATAAGTAGGTAAACACAGGAGCGGGGCAACCCAACTATTGACCCAAGACATAATTCGGAAGATGTGCATATAATGCAATATTCGAGACGCCGAACACAGTAAAAAAAGGTGTCGGTCTTTGATGTATAGGGCGAGTGTCTAAGTTAAGCCCCCAGTCTAATAACCGGTATATATACGAGATCCGAAGGGTATACACTTGATTGAGGCTAATTCGAAGAGCAAAAAGGAACAAAGAGGGAAAATGTACAACATAAATAACTCTAGAAGATCTGTAAAAAGGTTTGCTTTATTTCCAATAAGCTCATGATGTCTAGCCGTACAATTCGAACTGCCGAACAGGACCTCGGATAGGGGTATGTTTGTAAAAAGGGAAAAAGATAAATGTACAGATGGAAGGTTTATGTAGGGCCTTGATGTGTGGGTTAACACCCAAACTGTTCCCTACTACACGTCTGCGCCTTTGCTTCTGCTTGTAGGAAACAGTTTTGCTGGATGGGTGACCGATGACGGGTCCTTGACAAGGAGTCCTTGAGAGGTTGCTACGTCAGTGGGGCTTGATGTCGGATGGGTCCTATATGGTACCTATACGTGGTCCGAAGACGCGGTGCTCCTTAGTGCGGTCGAACCGAACTATAGGTTGAGGCCCCACAGCTGCCCATGGTATTTTGAGCGCAAAGTCATGATATCTAGGCACGTGATGTGCTTCTGGGGTGGGCCTGCCATGGGGGTCGTATCCCTATGCGCGTCGAACATAGGGAGGCCCCTTGGCTGGGGATAGATCCCGTGCCTGCTTATTTGTCGCTTGTGCCTTGACGGCGAGCTGACCGTTCGATCCTTCGTATTCGGTCACAAAGGCCACAGTGTGTTCCTCAATCCGGAGAGAGCGCTCCGTGTTTCCATTAACTATGATGACGCCCTTAGGTCCAGACATATTTAATCTGAGGTAGGCATAGTGCAGGACGATGTTAAAACATGCGAACGTCGTTCGGCCTAGCAAGGCGTGATAGCCACTACGGAAAGGGGCAATATCGAACATCAAGTCTTCGCTCCGGAAATTATTCTGGGAGCCGAATACTACTTCCAAGGTGAGGGTGCCCAAACAACAGGCTTCAACGCCGAGGATGACCTCCTTGAAGGTGGTGCTGCTAGGCTTGATCCTTGACGGGTCAATTCCCATTTTCCTTACTGTATCTTCATAGATCAGGTTGAGGTTGCTGCCACCATCCATAAGGACTCTGGTAAGGTAATATCCATCGATAATGGGGTCGAGGACCAAGGCTGCCAATCCTCCATGACGGATACTGGTCGGGTGGTCCTTGCGATCGAATGTGATCGGGCATGCCAACCATGGGTTGAATTTCGGGGCGACAGGCTTTATGGTGTAAACGTCCCGAAGCGCGCACTTCCTCTCCTTCTTGGGTATATGAGTGGCATAAATCATGTTTACTGTTTTCACCTTGGGAATGAATTGCTTCTGGCCTCCATTGTTCAGCCTGTGAAGTTCTTCATCATCCTCGCTGCGGCGCTATTGCCCCTGTCCTCGGCTGTGAGTTTGCTGGCCTCCTTAATAACCCAACAATTACGGTTGGTGTTATTGGCAGGTTTGTCTGAGGTGCCATGGATCTAGCAAGGCCTATCCACGATGGCGTCCAACTTAGTGGGTTCATCCTGGTTTCCTTGAGATGGCTTCTTCTGCGGTCCTGACTTGGAGTTGCGGAATCCGGCATTTACTGCCGAGTCATCGGCTTCGGGGCCATTGTGTTGGCGCTTATTTTTATTGCGCCTGGGCTTTCCGTTGCCGTCGCAGACTTCTTATGTGCCAGGGACTTCTGGGTTGGTGCTTCTATGAGCCAACCAGCTATCCTCACCCACACAAAAATGGGTCATAAGGGAGGTAAGGGCCGCCATTGTCCTTGTCTTGTCCTAGCCGAGCTGGCGGGAGTACCATTTGTCCCAGATGCTATATGCTTGAATGTGGCTATGGCTTCGGCATCTGGGCAATCAACTATCTGATTTTTCTTGGTCAAAAACCGATTCCAGAACTTCCAGGCTGACCCACTGGGCTGCTGGACCACGTGGCTCAGGTCATCGGCGTCCGGGGGTGATAACCCACAAGTATAGGGGATCGTTTGTAGCCTTTTTCGATAAATAAGAGTTTCAAACCCAACGAGGAGCTAAAGGTATAACAAATATTCCCTCAAGTTCTATCGACCACCGATACAACTCTATGCACACTTAACGTTTGCTTTACCTAGAACAAGAATAAAACTAGAAGTACTTTGTAGGTGTGGATAGGTTTGCAAGATAATAAAGAACGTGAAAATGAAAGTTAGGTGCTGTTTAGATAAAGAAACAATTAAGTTTAGTAAAACGAGTGTGGTTTAGTGGTGGTAGGATTTGCGGAATTGTCACTTAGCAATTGACTATGTTGCTAGACCGATAGCAAGTTTTTATGTGGGAGAGGCCACTGCTAGCATGTCGTCCCTTACTTGGAATTCTATGCACTTATGATTGGAACTATTAGCAAGCATCCGCAACTACTAATGTTCATTAAGGTAAAACCCAACCATAGCATTAAGATATATATTGGTCCCCCTTCAATCCCGTATGCATCAATTTCTATGTTTAGGAAGAAGCTTCTGTCACCCTTGCCCTCCAATGCATAGTCCTATCAACATACAACTAACCCTATGGTGTGATCAACACGCGCGCTCATATGATGGGCACCAAAGGACAGCAACATAACCACAAGCAAATTAAACCAACTATAGCAATTCACCAATTATCGGTAGGACAACAAAATCTACTCAGACATAATAGGATGGCAACATATCATTGGATAATAGTATGAAGTATAAAGCACCATGTTCAAGTAGAGGGTACAACGGGTTGCGGGAGAGTGGACCGCTGAATATAGATGGGGGAAGGTGATGAAGATGTTGGTGAAGATGATGGAGTTGTTGGAGTAGATCGCCGTCACACGATGATTGCCCCGGCGGTGTTCCGGCACCACCGGGAGAGAGGGGGAGAGAGCCCCCCTCCTTCTTCTTCTTCCTTGGCCTCCCCCCTAGATGGGAGGAGAGTTCCCCCCTCTGGTCCATGGCCTCATGGCGGCGAAGGGGCAGGAGCACCTCCTAGATTGGATCTATCCCTCTGTTCTCTTCTCTTTCGCGTTCCTGTTTTCTGGCCAAAAACCGTTTCTTATATTCCCGGAGATCCGTAACTCCGATTGCGCTTAGATTTTAACACGTTTTTTTTTCTGTATATAAGCTTCCTTGCGCCCGAAGTAGAGCTCTAACTGACTTACAAGGAGGGCACAACCCACCACCATGCGTCTGGGCCCTAGGGCGCGCCCTGGTGTCTCGTGGTGGCTGTGGGCCCCCGTTGGCATTGATTCCACCTCCCAAAACTCATAAATATTCCAAAATAATTCTCCGTAAATTTTTATCATGTGTGGACTTCGTTTGATATGGATATTCTGCGAAACAAAAAACATGCAACAAACAGGAACTGGCACTGGGCACTGGATCAATAGGTTAGTCCAACTAGCACAATTGCCCGTGCATTGCAACGGGAAGTTTTTTTCTGTTCCTATAAACCATGGTTGGTCGGGTCGAGGAACTATGTCACGGGATAAGTTTCTTATGACCAAAAAAATATGTATAATTTGAGGATCACGAGTTCAAGACATGGAGCTTAGGACATGGGTGCGATTCAGAGTAAATTGATCTGACTGACAACGTTTTCTCTTGGTAAAACATTTGATCTATTCATAACATCATGGCAACATAAAGAACATCAAAAGTAAATAAAATGTAGTAAGTAATAAAAATTACATCGTGCGTTTCAACGGAAAATAAAATTGTTGCAAATTTAGTAAGGAATATTAATGCAGATGACAATGTCTGGGAAAAAAATCTAGTTCCTATGAACAAAGATTGGCCAGGTCAAGGAACTATGTCACGGGACAACGGACGCTTATGACAAAAAAAAGGAAGATCACGACACGGAGCTTTGAACTTGGGGTACGATTCGAGTAAATTGATCCGATTGACAATATTTTCTTATGGAAAAAGTTCTGTTTTATTCATAGCATCATTGTGATAATATAAAGCAACTTAAAAGAAATTAAATTTAATGAGTAATCAAAATTACATCATGTGTTTCAACAAAAAATAAAATGAACACAAATTTAGTAAGGAATATTAATGCCGATGGCAACGTCCTCCTCTACCATGCATTATAAATCATTGTGCAACGTCCTCTCCAATTATTGTGCAATGCCTTCCTTTTATTATTTAGATAGATAGATATTACTTGTGCGCCTAATCCCAATGGATGGTACTTTCTTTCTGTAGTACCTTGCATGTATGTGAAGCCCCATAATTACTTCACAATTCTGGGAATTATTTCCTACCCAATCGATGATGCATCTTCTTTTTAGATGCATGGCAATCCCCCATGGCTGCGATGGTCAAGACTCGAGACTGCACTTGGTAATTCTACACAAATATGGCAATGGAAAAGAAAGATAAGGGTACCTGTCCACATAATTGAAGCTTGGTAGTGGTCGTGGCCTGCTGGTTCAATTAGCTTGGAGCAATCCCAGGTCAAGGTCACAACACCGTTTATTTGGATGCATGCATGGCTGTAAAGCTACATCAACAACACTTGGTCCTTCAGCCTCGCCACTTTCTTATCTGATGAATTTTGCTGCTCTACTCCTGCTGCTATTGTATCACACAACAGAACATGATAGAAAGACGAAATCTACATCCCTTGCGACCTCAAAGCTGGGCACGAATCCTTTTGTGACTGTGATTGAGACATGCGTTCTCGACCAGTTCGTTTTAACTGCGTCACCTGCATAAGAGGACTCGGCAAGGATGGTCCTTGTCGGCGGCAGCGGCGAGGCCGCAGATGGATGAGTTGAGCCGGAGAAGCTGCAAGACGCTCTTGTAGAATGCTGGCTCAGGTATGTGGCTCGACGACTACTTTCCGGTGAGACGCCGAGTACAAATTCCGCCCTCGAACGATTCTTTCTGAAAAGATACACGTACAAGGCCAATGCTAGCTAGCCAACGCTAGCGCCTTGATTGATTTGTCCTCTGGCTAGAACGTATAAGTTGAGCAGATTGATTTCGCCAGCTACGGATGCACACACGACGAGATGCTAGTTGACGACAACAGGCTTGTCCGTGGCGCGCGGCCGCCAGCACATGCGCCAACGCTAAGGATGCGGACGCGGAGCGGCACTGATTTCTTCCAACGGAGGTAGCCGTCCTCTCCGGCCAGAGCAAAGGCAGCGGTGGCGACGACATTGATCCCTTCACGTCTACCGCGTTGTGATTCTTCCCACGATCACACGATTTGATTACAAATGTGATCCTGGTTGATGCATATATATACACATATGAACGTGCAAACACCATCACAATACGAAATCGTAGATGAATTGGTTTTTCCATCCACCAAAACATTACAGACTCTATGACGTACGAACCGGACCAAGACGTACGAAATTTGACAATCGATGTGGACGGACTAAAAATGGATGAAATTACGATGGTAAGAAGCAATAGCCCCTTTATTATTAGGTAAAGATAAATCATATAAATTGTTGCCAAAAGTATGTAAAAGTTGCATAATATTGGCATGGAACAATAAAAAATTATAGATACAACAGAGACGTATCGGCGTCCCCAAGATTAATTCCTGCTCGTCCTCGAGTAGGCTAATGATAAAAGATAATTTTTGTTGTGGAATGCTACCTAGCATAATCTTGATCATATATATAATCATGGCATGAATATTAAGACACGAATGATTCAAAGCAATAGTCGATAATTTGACATAAAGACATCAATACTCAGGCATCCCGACAAACAATCGTGTCTTTCAAAATATCAATGCTAAAGAAAGCTATCCCTACAAAATCATATAGTCTTGTCATGCTCTGTCTTCTTAACACAAAGTATTTATCATGCACAACCCCGATGACAAGCCGAGCAATTGGTTCATACTTTTTA
Organism: Thinopyrum elongatum; assembly: GCA_011799875.1. Classification (NCBI taxonomy): domain Eukaryota; kingdom Viridiplantae; phylum Streptophyta; class Magnoliopsida; order Poales; family Poaceae; genus Thinopyrum; species Thinopyrum elongatum. Next base: position 342,869,703 of record CM022297.1, on the reverse strand, counting down.
ACGCGCTTCAGCTTTTTCAACTCCCAGGCAATACATGAGCGCAAGCCATGGATATAGCACTGTGGGTGGAATAGAGTATAATGATAGTGGTAAATACTGAGAAGACAAAAAGGTAAGAAAGTCCCACATCAACGTGGCTAATCAACGAGCTATGGAGATGCCCATTAATTGATATCAACGTGAGGAGTAGGGATTGCCATGCAACGGATGCACTAAGAGCTATAAGTGTATGAAGGCTCAATATGAAAACTAAGTGGGTGTGCATCTAACTTTATAATGAAAAATTCCCACTAGTATATGAAAGTGACAACATAGGAGACTCTCTACATGAAAAACATGGTGCTACTTTGAAGCACAAGTGTGGAATTAACATGCCCCTTCTCTCTTTTCTCTCATTTTTTTTTCTTTTTTTCTTTTTTTTCTTGGGCTCTTTTTGGCCTCACTTTTTTCTTTTTTTTTTCTTTTTTTTAATATTTGACCAGAGTATCATCCCAACTTGTGGGGGAATCATAGTCTCCATCATCCATTCCTCACTGGGACATGCTCTAATAATGAATAATGATGATCATCACACTTCTATTTACTTACAACTCAAAAGAAATAAAAATTACAACTCGATACCTAGAACAAAGTATGACTCTATATGAATGCCTCTGGCAGTGTACCAGGATGTGCAATGATCTAGCATAACAATGATATCAAAAAACAGACAAGCCATGGAAATATCATGCTAGCTATCTTACGATCATGCAAAGCGGTGGAAGTTGCATCGCAATATATCTTGGAATGGCTACGGAAAGTTCATAATAGGTAGGTATGGTGGCTGTTTTGAGGAAGATATAATAAGGCTTAAGTGTGATAGAGTGTATCATATCACGGGGTTTGGATGCACCGGCGAAGTTGGCACCGACTCTCGAGGTGAGAAAGGGCAATGCACGGTACCGAAGAGGCTAGCAAATTGCGGAAAGGTAAGAGTGCGTATAATCCATGGACTCACATTAGTCATAAAGAACTCATATACTTATTGCAAAAGTTTATTAGACCTCGAAGCAAAGTACTACTATGCATGACCCAAGGGGGATAGATTGGTAGGAAAAAACCATCGCTCAGCCCCGACCGCCACTCATAAGGAAGACAATCAATAATAAATCATGGTCCAACTTCATAGCATAACGAGAGACTATACGACCATGCTTCGGGAATCACAAACCTTAACACCAATATCTTAACTAACACGGTCATCCACTAGTACCTCCCACATATTCCATCCCGATATCGCAAAACTATTGCAAGGAATCAAACATATCATATTCGGTGATCCATAAATTTTATGTAGGATTTTATGACTAACCAGGCAAATGACCAATTACTGTTGACTCTCTAAATAGATATAAGTGAAGCAAGAGATTTTAATTCTTTCTAGAAAAGTCCATCCTCTAACAAATATAAGTGAAGCAAAAGAGCATTCTTCAAATAACGGTTTTCTTTGTGAAGAGAAACAGGCAATCCAAACATCAAATGATATAAGTGAAGGACATGAAGCATTCTATAAAGCCATATTCAAAAGATATAAGTGAAGTGCAATGAGCATTATATAAATCAACCATGGACTATATCATACCAGCATGGTGCATAAAAGAAAAGTGAAAGTTAAACACAAAAGACGCTCCAAGATTTACGCATATCACGTGAACGAAACAAAGACGAAAACATACTGATAGTTGTTGAAGAAAGATGGGATGCCTTCCGAGGCATCCCCAAGCTTAGACGCTTGAGTCTCCTTGAACATTTACTTGGGGTGCCTTGGGCATCCCCAATCTTGAACTCTTGCCTCTCCTCCTTCTCCTCATATCGAGGCCTCCTCGATCTTTGATCACTTCACCCACACAAAACTTAATAAAAACCTTCGTGAGATCCGTTAGTATAATAATGCAAATCACTACTTTAAGTACTGTTGCAAATGAATTCATATTTTGTTTTTGAATTTTAGCTACTGTATTTTAACTTATCCATTGCTTATACCACCGATACAATCGATAGTTTCATCAAAAGAAGCAAAACAATGCATCAAAAGCAGAATCTGTCAAAAACAGGCCAGTCTGTAGCAATCTGAACATTGACCATACTTCTGTAACTCCAAAAATTCTGAAACATTAGGAAAAAATAAAAAAATTGCATAAAAATACTGTGTAAAAATTTCAGAAGCTTTTGACATTCCAGTAAAAAACGTAAAATCACGCACTACAGCCAAAGTTTCTGTTTTTGCACCGCACATACCAACAAGGAATCTAATCATCCTAAAGGCAAATCTTAGCACATTACTTTTATAATACAATGGATTTGTACAAGGGGATAATTTTTGTTTTGAGAAACTTCCATGAAAAATTCTACATTGTTTCCATGAGCATGAACACAAGTGTTCAAGGTCGACCCTCACTTCTCCAATGCATAACCTTCCAATCGCTTCTCTTTTTGAAAAGGTTTTTTAAGTTCCCCTGTATATTTTTTTGTTTTTAAACTTTATAAAAGCACTCAACAAAATAAAATGACTCTCTAAAACTTCCAGGTTGTCTCCCTGGCAGCGCTTTCTTTAAAGCCATTAAGCTAGGCATAAAGTGCTCAAGTAATGGATCCATCCGGATCCCAAGGTATATCAAAGCCAATTTTAATTAACAATGATTTGGAATTTATAGTAGTGAGCACAAAGCAACATATATCATGCAATGATGAAATCTAACTCTTTTTCTATGCATCGGCATGTCATAAAAGAAACATTCATGCAGATCAAGTAAAGGCCAATACATAGCATAAGCAGTTTCTTGCAATTTTATCCTGTTGGAAACATAGAGAGGCGGGGATGTAGTTTCTCTCTCATAATAATTGCAAGTAGGAGCAGCAATCACATTCATATTATATTCATCAAAATTACCATGTGAAATAGTAAAATGAAACCCATTAATATAATCCTTAATAAGCGCAAACTTCTCCGATATAGTGTAGTTGGGAGAATTCAAAAAGATAATAGGACTATCATGTGTGGGTGCAATAGCAACAATTTCATTCTTAACATAAGGAACTATAGCAAGTTCATCTCCATAAGCATAATTCAAACTGGCATCTTGGCCACAAGCATAGCAAGCATCAATTTCATCAAAAAGGGATATTTCAAATGAATCTAAGGGATCATAGCAATTATCATAGCATTCATCCTTCGGTGAGCATGAAGGGAAATTAAAAAATGAATGAGTTGAAGAGTTACTCTCATTAGAAGGTGGGCACGGGTAGCTAATCCGCTCTTCCTCCTTTTGTTCTTCGCTCTCCTCGTCATCTTTTTCAACCAATGAGCTCACAGTTTCATCAATTCCTTCTTCCACAGACTCCTGCAAAATATTAGTCTCTTCTTGGATAGTGGAGACTTTATCAATAAATTAATTAATATCGGCATTATATTTATAATTCTCATAGCAATATTTAAGTATAGCAATATTTTCAGGTCTATAAACCGAATCATCAAAATCTTCATACTTTTCAAACATAGATTCAATTTCATAAGGAACCTTAAAAGCAACAAATTCTTCTATTCTTTCCACATCATACTAATCATATCTACCATTAGCATAAGAAGCTAAGGTTTCATTATCATTAAATTTGCATGACAAGGGAAGGTGTGGAGCCTTCATCCTAGAGCAACAAGTATAATCATATGTCTGGCATAAATTCCAAGCATACCAATGCAACATATCAATTTGATCACATAACAGTTTCCCTTCTTGTGTCAAGCGATAATCCCTAAAGTATTCACGTTGATCCAACGTGTCTCCCATTATCATATTGAATGGGGTTTTCTCAGGATTATCAAAGTAGTGTTTAATATTTTTCACATAACGAGCATCAACGGTTTTAGGAGGTTCCCCATCTCTATGAGTAGGAAGTACAACTAATTTTTTTGGTATTTCATGTTCCATATCCATAACTAAAGATAGAGAACAACTTAGAATGGAAAATAAAAATTACTTAGTGATAAAGCAAACAAGCACACACGAGAATATTCACCCCACGCTATTACTCCCCCAGCAACATCACTAGAAAAAGGTCTTGATAACCCACAAGTATAGGGGATCAATTGTAGCCTTTTTCGATAAATAAGGGTGTCGAACCCAATGAGGAACTAAAGGTAGAACAAATATTCCCTCAAGTTCTATCGACCATCGATACAACTCTACGCACACTTAACGTTTGCTTTACCTAGAACAAGAATAAAACTAGAAGTACTTTGTAGGGGTGGATAGGTTTGCAAGATAATAAAGAACGTGAAAATAAAAGATAGGTGATGTTTAGATAAAGAAACAATTAAGTTTAGTAAAATGAGTGTGGTTTAGTGGTGGTAGGATTTGCGGAATTGTCCCTTAGCAGTTGACTATGTTACTAGACCAATAGCAAGTTTTTATGTGGGAGAGGCCACAGCTAGCATGTCGTCCCTTACTTGGAATTCTATGCACTTATGATTGGAACTATTAGCAAGCATCCGCAACTACTAACATTTATTAAGGTAAAACAAAACCATAGCATTAAGATATATATTGGTCCCCCTTCAATCCCGTATGCATCAATTTCTATGTTTAGGAAGAAGCTTCTGTCACCCTTGCCCTCCAATGCATAGTCCAATCAACATACAACTAACCCTATCGTGTGGTCCACACGCACGCTCATATGATGGGCACCAAAGGACAACAACATAACCACAAGCAAATTAAACCAGCCATAGCAATTCACCAATTACCGGTAGGATAACAAAAATCTACTCAGACATCATAGGATGGCAACATATCATTGGATAATAGTATGAAGCATAAAGCACCATGTTCAAGTAGAGGGTACATCGGGTTGTGGGAGAGTGGACTGCTGAATATAGGTGGGGGAAGGTGATGAAGATGTTGGTGAAGATGACGGAGTTGTTGGAGTAGATCGCCGTCACACGATGATTGCCCCGACGGTGTTCCGGCGCCACCGAGAGAGAGGGGGAGAGAGCCCCCTCCTTCTTCTTCTTCTTCCTTGGCCTCCCCCTAGATGGGAGGAGAGTTCCCCATCTAGTTCATGGCCTCATGGCGGCGGAGTGGCAGGAGCCCCTCCTAGATTGGATCTATCACTCTGTTCTCTTCTATTTCGCGTTCCTGTTTTCTGGCCGCAAACCGTTTATTATATTCCCGGAGATCCGTAACTCCGATTGCGCTTAGATTTTAACATGATTTTATTCCAGATATAGGCTTCCTCGCGCCGGAAGTAGAGCTCCAACCGACTTACAAGGAGGGCACAACCCACCACCACGCAACTGTGCCCTAGGGCACGCCCTGGTGTCTCGTGGTGGCTGTGGGCCCCTGTTTGCGTTGATTCCACCTACCAAAAATCATAAATATTCCAAAATAATTCTCCATATATTTGTATCGTGTTTGGACTTCATTTGACATGGATATTCTGTGAAACAAAAAACATGTAAAAACAGGAACTGCCACTGGGCAGTGTATCAATAGGTTAGTCCAATAAATCATATAAATTGTTGCCAAAAGTATGTAAAAGTTGTATAATATTGGCATGGAACAATCAAAAATTATAGATACGACTTTGACGTATTAGGGGGCCAGACATAAGTGCCTTGAAAGTTGGCTTGAAAAGCGTCTTCGAGCTCTTCCCAGCTTCCTATAGAGTCTTCGGGGAGGTTGTTCAACCAGTGCCAAGCTGGTCCTTTGAGCTTTAATGGCAGATATTTGATGGCGTGGAGATCATCTCCTCAAGCCATGTGAATGTGGAGAAGGAAGTCTTCAATCCATACAGCTGGGTCTATAGTGCTGTCGTACGACTCAATGTTGACGGGTTTAAACCTCTCTGGGAATTGGTGTTGCATCACCTCATCGGTAAAGCACATAGGGTGGGCGCCACCTCTTATTCGGGCCACGTTGCGTCGAACTTCGGACTCCATCCTGGCCCGGCGTTGATCCCAAATTCTATTGTTCCGGTCGAGCCATGCTCGGTATCCGTCTCTTCTATTCGGAGGGTAATCTCTTGATCGTAGATCGATCTTGATTGACCCGCTCTAGCGGCCAGGTCGTGTTGAAGATCGTATTGGTATGCCGGCGGTGCCACCTCCTTGCCTTTATGGCAAGGGGGGCAGGTGGGTATTCGGCCTCGCCAGCCGGCCTGTCCCTTCCTCGAGGAGGGCGGTCGGGCTAGTCGCCTTGAATTCGTTTGGGTGGTACGGGCTCGAGAGCCTCGTCATTGAATTGTGGCAGCAGCTTCCTCTTTGGGTAACTTTTGTGTTGCTGCTTGTAGCCGCACCACTCTTCGGCTGCAAGGACCATTGTCCATCTGTCATTGAGGGTATCTTGATCAGCTTTAAGCTGCTGCTACTTCTTCTTGAGGCTGCGGGCGGTGGCGATGAGCCGCCGCTTGAACCGCTCCTGATCGAGCGGGTCTTCTGGGACTATGAAGGCTTCGGCTCCAAGGTTGACCTCCTCCTCGGAAGGAGGGAGGTAATTACTATCCTTGGAGTCGTTGAGGTCCTCGGGGTAGACTTCATCCTCATGCTCCTCCAGGCTGTCAGGCTACTAGTCAGGGGCGGGGCCTCCGAGGTCTTCGATGTTGTCCGGGGTGTGTTCCTCCCCGGTATCCGTATGGGTTTCCCTGCTTCTTCGTCCCTTGGACCGACGGCGCTGTCGTCGGCGTTTAGGCGGCTCCTCGCCTGGCTTGTTATTGTGTCTAGGGGAGCCATTGCCGGCGTTGGTGCCATCGCACTGTCTTTGGGGGTGTCCACCCTGTACACATCGTAAGTCGAAGTGGCCGTCCATCGGCCGGTGGCAATGGCATTGGTGTCAACTAGTGATTCGATGTCATTGTCCATGTCCTTGGCCTCTTCGGAGGTGTAATCCAGGATATCGGTTAAGTCTTCGATAGTGGCTACTAAGTGGGTGGTGGGTGGGACGTAAAATTCCCTATGATCCATCTCATGAACCGAAGACAGGTCGTCGGAAATGCTCATCTCTTGGATATGATCTAGCGCCTCATTTACCAGGACGAGGTTGCTCGGGCCGACGCATGGGATTCCTTCGGAGTTGACCTCCAGAGTGTTAGTAGGCAGAGGGGAGGATCTGGCGACGATGTACTCTTGCTCTTCGGATGCCGAACTGGTGTCCAGGCTCGAGGCCGAACCAGTGGCAATGGGGGAGAGTTCGGCCGGGATTGTCCCCTGGTTTACAGGTGCCAGGATGGCGTTAAGGCTCAAAGCCTGACTCGAGGTGGGGGGGTGTGTGTGCAGCCAGAGCTAACACTGGGTCTTTGGGGGTAGCCGCGTGCAGGTTCGACTCCTAGTGCGCGTTGATGGCCGATTCGATGATCGGGCCGAGGGTGAATTCGGGAGTTGAGGCTCTCGTATAGTCGGGCGTCCCGGGCAGAGCCGAGAAGCCCGTGAATATCAAATCGCCCCAAGCGTCGGTGACATACTCCATATTCCCGAACCTGACGCGATACTCAGGGGCGAAGTTGTCGACCTGGCCGAGACGACCGGCCGAATTGGCATGCAGAACAAGGCTGCCAAACACTAATAGTTGACCAGGGACAAAGATGTCTCCAGAGTTCACGCCATCTTCGATGATCAGGCGAGCCGTCGATCCTTCAGTGATCCGACAACGGAACTCTCAATGAAATCACCAATGTCGGTGTCAAAACAGGCGGATCTCGGGTTGGGGGTCCCGAACTATGGATCTTGGCTCGATGGGGAACAGTAGACGTACGACACGATGTTTACCCAGGTTTGGGCCCTCTCTAAGTGGTAAAACCCTACGCCATGCTTGATTATATTGCTTGTGTATAAGGGGGTTATAGAGTAGATCTACCACGATCAGACGAACTAAACCCTAACTAGTAGGATGGCAATGGTTCCTCTAGCCTCTATGGACTAAACCCTCTGGTTTATATAGACACCATGGGTACTAGGGTTTACACATAGTTGGTTACATCAAGGGGAACACTGGATCTTCCATCTTGACTTGGAGCACACACCAAGGCAGAAAAGGTCTTCGGTTCGGACACAATGCGGCCCAACAGTCCGGCCCATGAGAGATATGCTGGCCACCTGAGAAACCCCTAGTCCAGGACTCCCTCACTAGGCCTCCGGTATATTATTTAAACCAAGGCCAGGCTAGTCGATAGATCAACTAATATTGATTAGAACAATCTCGTGGTAGATACATGTACTCTCTATTACACCCCATATGAATACAATCAAAAGTAGGACGTAGGGTATTATCTCTTCGAGAGAGCCCGAACTTGAGTAAAATCCCGTGTCCGTGTTACCATCGCTCCAAGACGCCTAGCTTAGGACCCCTACTACGAGATATGCCAGATATAGAACCGACAGCCACCACCAAGGGTCAGACCGAATGAGATTGATTGGTGGAGGAAGATCATCAAAGCCACCCAGGACACCGAAGAAGAAATCTGAGTCTGAATTCGAAGGAAATGACGATGAAGTTCCCTCTGCTCATAGTCAGCCCGAGGATGAACTAGTCACTGATGCTCTTACCCTTTTGTCTGATGAAAATCCAAAGAAGGGTGGTCGTGGCAGAGAGAAGAACACCACTGCTGAGATGTCTAAACCAGATGGCTGCAGAACTCCACCTGGAGTTGAAACAACAACCGAACGAAATAACAGGCTGCAAAGGAGTCGCCGTCACTGGGCGAATAAATGGTTCAACTATGAAAACTTTTGAGATAAATATCAAATTCTGTTTGCTTTCACTCCTCCATGGAATGACTGCATTGCTGAGAACTGCATCGGCCCTGATGATGAAAAAGTCAGGCCTCGTCAGCCATCAACTGCTCATCCTGACTCCCTCAAAACCATCACGGATTTTCCCGATGAAGTTGCCAAGAGGCAGAAGTTCAAAGCCAAGCGTGAAGCTAGGGCTGCGAAGAAAAATCAGGTTGAAGCAAGAAATGTTGCACTTACTCAACAAGACATGCAAAAGAAAAAGGACCGTGCCTCCCGAAAGAAATATGTGGCCAGGAAATCCAAGAAGGCCGCTCCTGACTCGTCTGATGAGTCTTCCGATGATGATGCTCCCGAAGAAATACCTATGTATGATCAACGTGCTCTTCTGAACAAGCCATACAAGACTCCCTCACCAGCTAGGGTTTCACCCCCAACAAGAAAATCACCAAGACATGCACCTACTCTAGTCACTGTCAAACCTTTGGGTTCTTCTGCTCCTTCTGTGAAGAGAAAAGTGTTGTCCGAAGAGAAAGCTGAAGCCACTGCCAAGAAAGGCAAACCAAGTGTTCTTGCTCCCACAGAGGAACAAAAATATGACTTCAATCTCATGATCGATGTAATTGAGAGTTCTGCCTACGATGCAAAATCTGTTGATTTGAGCAGCCCGGGACTTCCTGCCGATGTTACCAAAATGGTAACGAAACATTTCATCGAGCTGGGGAAAATTACCAAAAAGCTCAATCAGGCGATCAAGGACAAGCAAACCCTCGAGCAAATGAGGACAGATGCTGACACTGAATCTGAACATAAAGGGTTGAACAAACAGATTGTTGAGCTCACAAAGGCTCTCAATGTCATGAAAAATGACAAAATTTATTGGCTCTTGTAGTTGAAGATGGATATTTCTCAGCTGTGTGATAGAAGGAATGATGAAATTGATTACTAGGCTGAACTTACTCGAAGGAGGATCAAGGAAGAAAAACGTCAAAAGGCTAAGGCAAGAGCCAAGAAGCCGAAAGGAATCAGGATCACCGACCTCAGACTACTGCTGATGCTCCTATTGACTCAAGTACTCCTCTACAGCAGATTCCGCCATCTCCACCGCACGAAGATGAACCCATGCAACAAGCTGAGAATGTGGAGTTCTTCATTCCTGTTCCATCTGCCCAAGAGCAAACTGTTCTTGTCATTTTACTCGAAGAGACAGATGAAGAAAATGCTCTGCCTAAGTAGCAAGCCAAAGATGATAAAACTGACTAAGAGATTGAGGTTGAAAAGGCAGACCCATCGCCTTCAAAGAAAACGCAAGGTGAGCCCTCCGATTCAAAGAAGGTGAGTGACAAGATTGAGGGGGAGCAAAATGCTTCTCGAGAGAAAACCACCCCGATCACATCATCTGGTGCCCCTACCCAGATGGATGTTGATCCTGCTCTTGTTTCCACTAAACCTCAGTTGGAAAGGGAAGAGAAGAAATCTGAAGAGCCCATGGCTCATGAAGGAGTTGTCCCACCTGTTGTACCCTTGGCGTCCGAGAAAGAAGCTGTTGTGACCCCAGTCGAAGAAAATAAAGAGAAAGAAAAGGCCCTAGTGCCTGAAAATCAGAAAGCCACTGAAGGAGTTCCAGCAAAGAAAAATGATGATAATTCTAGTTCTTCAAAGAAATCGGCCCAAGAGAAATCAAGGAAGCTTCGAGTCCCACTGAAGACTATCGAAGAAGGTGTGCAAGCACCTGATGATATTTGGGCCAGGAATGTGAGTGAAGAACATATGAAGAATCCTCTGGAAACATCTCCTCTATTCCCAGTTGAAGATGGTCCAAATGGTCCCGCATTCAATGAGCAGTTTCATCTTTTGAAACTTGCATTCTTTGGGACCAGCCCGTATGAAGAAGAACATCCTTATCACCTAGATTCTGGACAAAAGAACAGGCTGTGTATTATGCTCGCATTCTATACGAAAAGAATCGCATCTTCAAGCATCAGATTCTGAACTTTGCTGAGCTCGAGAGATTACCCTGCTTCCATCACACCGTCAAGCAAATTGAGCAAGCTTTCCTGAAGAGTTTTCTTCACTTCAATCATGGCTGGAATCGTGAAGTGATTCATCAATTCTACGCCACTCTGTATATCTCAAGAGAACTTGGAGATAGTTCTACATGGATCCTCGAATGGATGACAGGAGAGGAAAAGATAAAATGCTCGGCAGATCAGTTCTTAGCATTGTTGAATCTGCCCAGGTGCGAATTTGATGCAAATAGTGAACACAGGCTGCACTATTGGGAAGTGTCCAAAGCTCAGCTGCATATGCTGATGGACCCGAAGCAGGTTGGTGATGAATGCATTGAGATCAACCCGAAGAATCTGGCATATGAGAATAAAGTTATGTTCTACATCCTCTGCAACTCCCTTACTCCAACTAACAGGCCAGAAACCATCAATGGCATCGTGGGAAATGTACTATTTGCCATTGCTCAGGGTATTCGCTTCAATATTCCAGATCTTTTCATTCGCAACTTAGCCTGTGCAGCTCATAGCCCTCAAGTCTTAAAGCCCTATGCTCCTTGGATCATGTATGCCGTTGAGCAGCTCCTTGAAGAAAAGTTATACTGTCCATATGTTCCGAAAGTATTCATACCTCCTGTCCGTGACACGCTCAGAATTGTGAAGGACTTAGGGAAAGGAAAGATGCCAATGGATGCCACTACTTCTGCTTCTTTGCCTGCCTTTGCTGGAGTTCCGAAGATCAAGAAGGCTAAAGTTGAAATTCCTAGTGAAGAAAATCCTTCGCTATATGAAATTTGTCTTCGTACTCAGCAAGCATTGGAAAGCCACATCAAGCTCAATAGAAAAGTAAAGTTGGAAATGATGACAGAGATCAATTTGCTTCACAATTACTCTCGCCAAACCCTTCTATATGAGAAAGAACAGAAGAAGCACTCCTGGACACTTCTTCACAAGCATTACACTTGCAAGCAACTTTCAGCCAAGGGCATCGAAAAGGAATATGATTATCTGGAGCAGTTTGAAGTACCTCGTATTCGAAGGCAAACACCAGTGCTCCCTCAGCGTTCTGCCTCAACTGACCTGCTATTTGTCAAACCTGATGATATTCTTGAAGACACGGCAGGGACTTTTATCTACAAGCCAGAAGCACCTCATGCTGCTACTCCCGAAGCAAATCCTGAAGCCCGTGCTGCATCTCCAACTCCTGCTTCGGCCTCGACCATTCCTCGCTCTACATCTCTGAACAGTTCGAATTCTGGTTCTGAGGGTTCTTCGGACGAGTAGTTCCTCGTATGCATTCTCTTTCCTTTTTGACACTTGTTGACAAAAAGGGGGAGTACTACATCGAGTGATAGATCAACAGGTTATTTGTAGGGTGTTTTATTCACCATTTGCTTTTCCGTCAAACTTTATGGTTTTTCGTCGAACAATTTGCTTCTGAAACTTAAAGTACCGCTTGTGGTGTTGATATACTCAGTCGACATGTACTGTTAATAACCCCCCTGCAATGTTATATGCTTCTAAATTTTGTTTACGGGTGAAATTGAAAGTTTACTTCCTTGCAGTACTTATCTTAGATAATTATCTATCGTGCAGGGAAAGTAAAAGTTTTTTCAGGGATGACAGGAAATCATACTTCTCAGAGAAAGAGGCATGTCACTCCTTGGAAATATATGTATCTTATGGTTAGATGTTCTATATTGGTTATCCTTCGCTATCTAACCTTGCACAAGAAGAAAGTTGCTTCAGATTATTCCACCTGTGACTCAAGAGCAAATTCTTTCCATCTATCAAGTTGTTTTCCTCACACTTCTACTTCATAACATCTTTGTTGCAGGTAAACTTCATGTGAAGCATATCTACTACGAGCAATATATCTATAATTCCTTTGCTCTGATTTCCCTCATATATCTAACTTCCAGGGAACTCACATCTCGTGTGGATTTAAACTATGATCTGAGAAAATCTTCATGGCTTATCTTTGTCACTTATCATTTCAAATTATTCACTTTATCTAACAAATCTCTCTCAAAGATTGTGTGTGACAAGAAACACCTCAGACACTATCGAGTGTATTGGAAGAGACCACGGATGAGATCATATATAAATATCACTCGTACGAAGATTCATCTCGCTACCTTCTTGTTTTTCATCTATGCATTCGATGCATATCTTCAGGGGGAGCGTGTTTTATCTTCGTAATTATCTCTCGTCTTTCATTATCCTTCACATTCCATTTCATTCATTTATCTATCCTTCGATGTGCTCTGTTTTGTCAACAATCGTCCAAAAAGGGGGAGATTGTTGGTGCAATATTTGCCCTCTTGTGTTTTGGAGATTGTTGACAGAAACAGGCATGGACTGATTTGTTTGCTAGTGATACAGAGAGAAATAGTCCATGCAAAACCAAAGAGAATGCTGTTTCCGGTGTCAAGTTCGAGGAACTTCACCAAAAAATATCTACATTGCAGAGAAGAATGAGCTACATCTATTGAACACATGTAGGCGAGAAGATTGATGTGAAGGAGTTAGCCCCTCGAAAATTATTGCTGACGTGAAGCAATTGGTTCGGAGATTCTGTCCGAAGGAAAATGACTGCAGCCAATGGAAGTTGAAGACAAAGTGAAGACGTAGTATTCATTTCGTTCTTCTTCTTTCAATTAATTGAGTCATAGGACCTTCGAACTATAAAGAGGGGTATAGGTTCTCGAAGCTTAGATCCGCTGTGATGCTTAGCCCAAAACCTTTGAAAGATGTGAGAGAAATCTCTTTATGCTTCGAATGATTACCTGGCAGCAGTAGACGTTGTTCTTCATGCTGCAGGAGATATCTTTAGAACTGAGGAGTTAGCTTTACTTCCTCCGCAAGTAATGTTACCATTGTGCTCAATTTCTGACCGCTGGACTCTTGTCGTTCGGCCATTAGTTGCTCCACATGTCCATTTCGGTCATTTCCCTTCAGGGAAGGCTGCGGCTATAAATAGCCACCCCGCTCCAACATTGTTCGTTGGCTGCTCCGCTTAAGATTTCTGAGAAGATTGATTGAGCATCCCCTCTTCGAGTGATTTGAGTTTAAGATCCGCCGAGAGAGAAATCAAGAGCCCAAACTTAGACAGTGGTTGAGCATCACAGTAGTTCTGAGTTAGAGTTCTTGTACCTATTACTCTTGAGAGCTGGGCACTCTCTAGACGGATAGCTGTCGGTTCGAGTGTTGAAGAGTTGTTGTCTTCACCGAGCTAGATCTTCAGCAACCAAGAGTGATTGTGGTTTGCGAAGGTCGACCGTAGGTTTGGAGATCGCCGACAAGTATCTACCATGGGTGAAATCAACAAGAGTCTGATCAGCTCTGAGTTGAAGGAGAATAGGGCGAAGAGAGTTTATCTTCCGTGTTAAGTCACAACCCCTCCAACCAGACGTAGTCCTTTGGCAGAAGGGCGAACTGGTCTACCAAATCTCTCTGTCGCCATCAAGCATCATTAGTACTATCTACTTTACTGCATTACTTTCAGCAGTTTACTCTCGTGCTCCGTGTTGATAGTTTATTTGATCAGTCGTTGTATGTGGCATATCTTTCGTTCTTATCATCTGTTATCTTTCGTCGCTTGCTCTGTTACTTTCTCCTCATTCAGCGTAGTCATTTCATTCACTTACTCTGCTGCTCTTACTTATTCGATATTGTATTTCCCCCTGTATTGTTTTCATTCACCTTGTCGTAGTTCTTTCTCGTGGTTATCTATCGTAGTTCCTCACTCTGTTTCTCTCCCATGCTGCTGCATCTGTTAGCACATTGCATTACCATCGTCATTGTCAAACCTGTGATATCTTATACTCGTACTATCATTGCTTCTTTCATTGATAGATATGTTCCTTGATAAAGTGCTTGTTTAATTTTGTATCTACCGAACCTTATTTCCGCTGCTGTGTTTGGGATCAATTCATAACATTCGAAGGAATTTTTGAATCTCCCATTCACCCCCCCCCCCCTCGTTGATATACTGTTGGTCCTAACAATTCTTGATAAGCATCATCATTCAAAATTTTCTCCTAAATCTCATGAAGGTTTCCTACTCGGTTACGGCTCAAGCTCTCACACTTACCGTTTCTACAACAATATCACCCGAAAGGTTAAAGAGACGGTAGATGTGAAGTTTGATGAATCTAACGGGTCGCAAGTAGAGCAATTGCCAATTGATGTAGGAGACAAAGACCCCTCGAAATCAATTCAAGATTTGTCTATTGGCAAAATTCGCCCAACGGAGGTGAAAGAGAGTACTTCGTCCATTCAAGTGGAAGGCTCAACTTCACATCAAGCTGAACCACAAGTTGTCTTGGAGGCATCCATAAGTGGAACACGTCAAGACGAAGGAAATCAGGAAGTACAAGAAGATGAACCACCTCGACCTACTTCTCCACCTCCACAAGCGAACGACAACGCCACCAACAATGAAGAATAAGAAGATGATGATAAGGATGTTCCACCCCAACCCAAGCAAAAGCTCTCATGAGTTAGAGCAAGATTCTCAAGAGATCATCCCGTTGAACAAATCTTCGAAGACATCCAAACCGGGAGAATCACTCACTCTAAAACTCATTTGGCTAACTTTTGTGAACACTACTCATTCATTTCTAGTGTTGAACCTATGAAGGTAGAAGAAGCCCTTGAGGATCCGGATTGGATAAATTCTATGCACGAAGAGCTACACAACTTCGAGAGGAATCAAGAATGGACATTGGTTGAAAAGCCGAACGATGATGATAATGTCATTGGAACCAAATGGGTGTTTCGGAATAAGCAAGATGAGGATGGACAAGTTGTACGCAACAAGGCCCATCTCGTCACTCAAGGATACACTCAAGTCGAAGGTATGGACTATGGTGAGACATATGTCCCCGTTGCTAGACGTGAGTCCATTTGCATTTTACTTGCTTATGCCAATCACCATGATATCACTTTATACCAAATGGACATTGTGAGTGCTTTTCTAAATGGTGAAATTGAGGAGGAAGTTTACGTTAAACTACCTCCCGGCTTTGTTAATCCCAAGAAACCTAATCATGTCTACAAATTACACAACACTCTTTATGGTCTTAAACAAGCTCCTAGAGCTTGGAATAAATGCTTGACTAAGTTTCTTATTGAAAAAGGCTTTGAAATTGGGAATATTGATTCTACTCTTTTTACTAAAAGGGTTAATGGAGAACTATTTGTGTGCCAAATATATGTGGATGATATCATATTCGGCTCTACTAACCCCCATTTTAGTTAAAAATTTGGAAGGCTAATGTCCAAGAAGTTCGAGATATCTATGATGAGTGAACTCAAATTTTTCCTTGGATTGCAAATCAAGCAAACAAAGGAAGGTACCTTTGTCTCACAAACAAAGTATACCAAGGATCTTTTCAAGAAGATCAACATGCAAGAAAGCAAAGGTATGAAAACACCCATGCCTACTACTGGACATCTTGACTTGACGAAGGATGGCAACCCGGTTAACCAAAAGGTTTACCGATCTATGATTGGTTCATTATTATATCTATGTGCCTCCAGTCCCGATATTATGCTAAGTGTGTGCATGTGTGCACGATATCAAGAGGCTCCTAAAGAATGTCATCTTAAGGTCGTGAAAAGGATAGTGAGATATTTAATTCATACACCAAACTTTTGCATTTGGTATCGTAAGAGGTCATCTTTTGATCTTGTTGGCTATTCCGACTCGGACTATGCTGGTGATAAGGTTGATAGAAACTCCACTTCGGGTACATGTCAATTTCTTGGTAGATCCCTTGTCTCTTGGTCCTCCAAGAAACAAAACTCGGTATCCTTATCCACCGCCAAAGCGGAATACATTGCCGCCGGATCATGTTGTGCTCAATTACTTTAGATGACCCAAACTCTTAAAGATTATGGGATACATGTGAAACATGTTCCATTGCTTTGCGACAATGAGAGTGCTATTAAGATTGATCACAATCTCATGCAACATTCTTGAACTAAGCATATTGAAGTTTGTCATTATTTTATTCGCGATCATGTTGCTAGAGCAGACATCAATATTAAGCATGTTCGTACCGACAACCAATTCACGGATATCTTCACTAAATCGGTTGATGAAAAGATATTTTGTCGTTTGAGAGGTGAATTGAACATCATTGATGCCTCAAACTTGGAATAGAGATTCCATTTGGATACATGCAAGTCATGAGCCTATGTGACTAATCCTTGATGTTTCTCTTATGATGATGACCATTTATCTTGGATATATTTGCACCCTTGTATGTTATCTAACCCTTGTTGGTACTTGCATGAGCCTAAATCTATGAGATTGCAAACCTCTCACATCATGAGCAATCTCTACATCACCAAGTATCTATGTATTGGTTGTTAAAACTGAGGAAGCGTGAACTTACTCAACATATCCTTTGACAATATCTATATGATGAATTTCAATCTTGTCAATTTGGATACACAAGTGTTATTCCTTGCAAGACTAACCCATGTTGGAAGATGAACTTCATCTCCAAAGGATGCTCCCAACTCTTGGTGGTCTACATCAACCTTGAGCATCTAACATAAGTTCAACTACATGATCAAGATCAACACCACAACCCAAGGTATGTCATTCCATCTTAGAGAAGCTTTACTCCAAGTCATGAGTTGGAGCAACTCAACAAGATGTGAATACATCAAGACGCTTAAAGGAAAAATGGCAACCCCATTTTGAGCTTAACAATGAGTATGACCTATGATCAAGTGATCTCACTTGACTCCTAAGTCAATAGACTCTAATATAGGTGACTTTGTCGCCGACCACCTCTAGATGAAGTTCTCTAGTGTTCTTTTCATACATTGCATTTTTGTTTGCATTTCTTCTTGTGTTTCCCTTCTAAATCAAAAAAAAATTCATCTAGATCTCTTTTGTTTGTCTTTAAATAAAAATTTAATTCATTGCAAATCATTATGAAAATTCCTTTGCAAGTGAGCTGAGTTGACAAAACTTTTCTCTGCGTTGAACTCGGTTCCACCGATCCAAAGCCCATCGGCCAGACTGAAGCACTAGGATTACTTGTACACAGTTCATCGGTACAACCAAAATGGACCAACTCGGTCTCACCGATGAGCATCCTCAGTGGCTCTGTTATCTCAGAGTCACCGATTGAAACAGATCGGCGCCACCGATTTCACTACTGAGAAAACTTTTTGCCATCTTATATTGCCTATTTTCTTCAGCTCCACTCAATGATTCTTTTCCTCTGTCTGCATCTTTAGCTACATTATGCTTTCTTGAGTCACTCAAGGATCATACTCACTTGACTCATATGCATAAAAATAACCCTTCTTATCACAAAGGGGGAGAGAGAGCACAACAAAGCCTATTATCACAAAACTCTTCTAAGAAAGGAAGAGAGATGCAAGACCATAAGAGGAGAGAAGTCACATGTCTTCAAGAGGGTAAAGACATTTTAGTATTTGTTTTGAGATATCTTTGGATCTTATCTATTTTTGCTCTGATTGATTCATCTATTTCTGCTCTGATTTTATCTCACCCTACCTTCTCCCATTATCCAATGTTAGATTCAGGGGGAGAAAGAGTCCATGTTAAGGGGAGAAAAATCCTTAGTACTTATTGCAAATCCTTAAATCTTTGGGGACATGTCTATATCTGCATGAAGTACTCACTCTGTGATACTCACCTATTAACAGTCTTGGTATTCTTGTGGGTCTTGGAATCTTTCTTGTTCGCTGTTCTCTTGTGTTACTTAACCTTGTTTTCTCAAGTTTACTACCTCCAAGAGTCAGGTCAAGAATCACAAGGTAAGTATATGCATCACACTCATGTGCATGATGATTTCTTGATTTTGCACATATTGTTTGCAAGAGGGATTCAGAAAGCATGAAGGTACAACCTGTCAACACTTGTTTTTTGCTCTGATGCATATGACCAAGATACATGTAACTAATTACTTACTCTATCATGCTATGCATTCATAAGTCTTTAAATTTTATCATCACATGATTGCATACATGTAGAGGGAGCTTATGCATGTTACATGTTCTTCCAAAGCTTCACTTATTACTCTTCATATCATTTACTTTAAGCGTTGATGTATGTTGTCATCAATTACCAAAAAGGGGGAGACTGAAAGCACAAGTGCTCCCTAGGTGATTTTGGTAATTAATGTCAACATATCTCTTGTTGTACTAATAGTTTTATCTAGCATGTTTCAGATAAGTTCAATAGTGGAGTGGCAAGGACAAGAGGATGTGGAACCCCTTCAAAATGCTAAGGACAAAGATTGGCAAAAGCTCAAGACTCTTCATCTATATTTTAGTGATCCAAGATCACATTGAGTCCATAGGAAAGCCAATACTATTAAAAGGGGATCAGGTGTTGCTTAATGGTCTACTTGCTCAAATGCTTAGTGATATTGCTCCAAAACCCTCAGCCACTTTCTCCATCCAAATATGTCCAAGCCCTAATTCCAAACTCGTCCCCACCAATTCTTTCTGCCCAGGGCCACCAAGTTCATTTGACATAGCCACTGCCAGAAACCCTAACAATTTGATCTCACCGATACGGATCTCGGTCCAACCGAGATGGCCTCGCCAACTCTCTGTTATTTGTTGCAATTATTTCGGTCTCACCGAGAATTGCAATCGGTCTCACCGAGATGGATTGACAACTCTCTATTGCCTTATTGCTTCACTTCGGTCTCACAGAGTTGATGCAATCGGAGCCACCGAGATGAGGTTTGCCCTAAGCCCTAGCACATCGGTCCCACCGAGATTCCCAATGTTCATATTTTTGAACAGATCGGTGCCACCGAGTTAAACTAATCGGTGCCACCAAGATGAGTCAAATGTGTGTAACGGTTGGATTTTGTGTGGAGGCTATATATACCCCTCCACCCCCATCTCCATTTGTGTGAGAGCCATCAGAACGTTCCTACACTTCCACCATAAATTTTCTGAGAGAGAACCACCTACTCATGTGCTGAGGTCAAGAGATTCCATTCCAACCTTTTGAACCTTGATTTCTAGCCTTCCCCAAGTTGCTTTCCACTCAAATACCTCTTCCACCATAGCCAAATCTGTGAGAGAGAGTTGAGTGTTGGGGAGACTATCATTTTGAAGCACTAGAGCAAGGAGGTCATCATCAACACACTGTCTATTACCTTTTGGAGAGTGGTGTCTCCTAGATAGTTAGGTCTCGCTTGGGAGCCTCTGTTGTGATGTGGAGTTGAACCAAGAAGTTTGTAAGGGCAAGGAGATCGCCTACTTCATGAAAATCTACCCGAGTGAGGCAAGTCCTTCGTGGGCGATGGCCATGGTGGGATAGACAAGGTTGCTTCTTCGTGGACCCTTTGTGGGTGGAGCCCTCCATGGACTTGCGCAGCCATTACCCTTCGTGCGTTGAAGTTTCCATCAACGTGGACGTACGATAGCACCACCAATCGGAACCACGCCAAAAATTCTACATGTCTCCATTGCGTTTGCACACTCCAATCCCATCCCTTTACATTCTTGCAATTTGCATGCTTTACTTTTTCCGCTGCCTATACTCTTGTCATGCTTGCTTGAGATGTATTGTGTGTGCTTTAACATGTGCAAAACTCAACCTTAACTTGAAGAAATTAAAAATGGCAACTTTTACTTGTTAAGGGTCTAATCACCCCCCCCCCTTCTAGACCCCTCTTGTCGGTCCTTTCAAGTAGGGCCACCTGCAGGTGGTTCATATGTGGTCTCACCCATCTCGCGCCACAAGCACACATTTGTGGGTCGGCACACGGTCCACCTTTGTCCGGAAGCGAAAGGGGAAGTTTGACCATGATGGACTCCTATAGGTTTTGTGTTACGGTAGGGTGAGATTTCAGACCTAGCTATTTGGGGGCATGCGTTCATAGCTAGAATTCCCTTACCGCTGACATGAAGTGGGGTTTGTAGGGGGTGGCTGACTAGCAATACTCTGCGCTTTGTGCGACAGGTGCCACATCAAAGTTGTGCATTGGGCATTTGAACATCAAACCACCCTTTTCATACATATATTTGATCCACATGCAAGTGTGTTCATGTTCTGACCCTTTCCCGCGTTATTCTTCTTGCCAAATTTATAATCAACAGACGAGTTGGATGCAGCAACAGTCTGCGATTGGGGATGCAACAGACACGGTTCGCTCAGACTACCCGTGTGCCACGCCCATGCCCCTGTTACTCACATCGGCATAGTAGATTGGGCTCCATGAGGCTTGCCTCCCACTCTCAAAAATAACTACTACCTTGCAATCTCGAAAATATCTACCGCCTGGAAGGTTTTTATGTTTGATAGCACACGATTAGTATGTGTGGACCATGTGCGATGTCTGTTACTCTCGCTCTGCTTCAATCCCTTGATTCAAATTTTTAGTAGCCCCGGCATTTTACTCCCGCCTGCATCCCTCGCAATCTCAAAAATATCTGCTCGCTTAGAGGTTTTTCTATTTGATAGCACACGATTAGTATGTGTGGACCGTGTGCGATGTCTGTTACTCCCGCTCTGCTTTAATCCCTTGATCCAAATTTTCAGTAGCCCCGGCATTTTACTCCCGCCTCTGCATCCCTCGCAATCTAAAAAATACCTGCTCGCCCTTCATCCAAATTTTCAGTAGCCCGTCATTTTACTCATGCCTAGTAAAATTTTCAGTTGCCGCGGTATTTCCTCAAACACCACCTTGGCCCCCCTCTCCACACACACACCCCAAAACCTCCGCTCACACACACACACACACCACCCCACCCTCGCTCGAAACCATTGGTAGCTTTCGGTTGAACCTGCTTTGAACTTGATCATATAGCTGACATAGTAGTTGTGGCTCAGCCACCGTTCATCATTTCTTATACATGTTACGATAGATCATTGCACATCCTGGTACATTGCCAGAGGCATTCATATAGAGTCATATTTTGTTATAGGTATCGAGTTGTAATATTGAGTTGTAAGTAAATAGAAGTGTGATGATCATCATTATTCATTATTAGAGCATTGTCCCAATGAGGAATGGATGATGGAGACTATGATTCCCCCACAAGTCGGGATGAGACTCCGAACCAAAATAAAAAAATAAAAAAAGAAGAAAAAAAAATGAAAGAAAGAAGGAAGAGAAGGGGCATGTTAATTCCACAACTGTGATTCAAAGTAGCATCATGTTTTTCATATAGAGAGTCTCCTATGTTGTCACTTTCATATACTAGTGGGAATTTTTCATTATAGAGTTAGATGCACACCCACTTAGTTTTCATGTTGAGCTTTCATACACTTATAGCTCTTAGTGCATTCGATGCATGGCAATCCCTACTCCTCGCATAGATATCAATTGATGGGCATCTCCATAGCCTGTTGGTTAGCCGCGTCAATGTGAGACTTTCTTAATTTTTTGTCTTCTCAATATTTACCCCTATCATCATACTCTATTCCACCCATAGTGCTATATACATGGCTCGCGCTCATGTATTGGGTGAGGGTTGAAAAAGCTGAAGCACCTTAAAAAGTATGAACCAATTGCTTGGCTAGTCATCAGGGTTGTGCATGATAAATACTTTGTGTCAAGAAGACAGAGCATGACAAGACTATATGATTTTGTAGGGATAGCTTTCTTTAGCGTGGATATTTTGAAAGACATGATTGTTTGTTGGGATGCCTGAGTATTTATGTCTTTAGGTCAAATTATAGACTATTGCTTTGAATCATTCGTGTCTTAATATTCATGCCATGATGAGATATATGATCAAGATTATGCTAGCTAGCATTCCACATCAAAAATTATCTTTTTTATCATTTACCTACTCGAGGATGAGCAGGAATTAAGCTTGGGGATGCTGATATGTCTCCATCGTATCTATAATGTTTGATTGTTTCATGCCAATATTATACAACTTTCACATATTTTTTGCAACATTTTATATGATTTATTGGACTAACATATTGATCCAGTGCCCAGTGCGAGTTCTTGTTTGTTGCATGTTTTTTGTTTCATTGAATATCGATATCAAATGAAGTCCAAATGCGATAAAAATTTATGGAGAATTATTTTGGAATATATGTGATTTTTGGGAGGTGGAATCAACCCAAACGGAGGCCCACGGCCTCCACAACCCACCAGGGTGCGCCGGGCACCCCCTAGCGCACCCAGGTGTCTTGTGCCCTCCCCATAAGTCGGTTGGGGCCCTTCTTCGAGCGCAAGAAAGATAATTTATGGAAAAAATCATGTAAAAATTTCAGCCCAATCAGAGTTACGTATCTCTGGGAATTTAAGAAACGGTGAAGGGCCAGAAAACAGAGACACGAAACAGAAGAGAAAAGAGAGATGTATCCAATCTAGGAGGGGCTCCTGCCCCTCCGCTGCCATGGAGACCATGGACCAGAGGGGGAACCCTCCTCCCATCTAGGGGGGAGGCCAAGGAAGAAGAAGAAGGAGGGGGCTCTCTCCCCCTCTCTCGCGGTGGCGCCGGAGCGCCGCCGGGGCAATCACCGTGACGGTGATCTACACCAACAACTTCGCCGTCGTCAACACCAACTCTCTCCTTTTCTATGCAGCGGTCAAACTCCTCTTCTCCCCGTTGTAATCTATACTTAAACATGGTGCTCAACGCTATATATTATTTCCCAATGATCTTTGGCTATCGTAGGATGTTTGAGTAGATCTGTTTTGTCCTATGGGTTGACAGATGATCATGATTGGTTTGAGTTGTATATTTTATTTTTTTGTTGTCCTACGGTGTCCTTCGTGCCGTGCAAACGGAGGGATCCCCACTGTAGGGTGTTGCAATACGTTCATGGTTCGCTTATGGTGGGTGGCGTGAGTGAGAGAAGCACATACCCGAGTTTGGGGGTCATTGCGTATGGGATAAAGAGGACTTGATACTTAATGCTATGGTTGGGTTTTACGACCTTAATGATCTTTATTAGTTGCGGATGCTTGCTAGAGTTCCAATCATAAGTGCATATGATCCAAGTAGAGAAAGTATGTTAGCTCATGCCTCTCCCTCATATAAAATTGCAACAATGATCACCGGTTTAGTTTTCGATCACCTAGGGACAAATGACTTTCTTGTTACCAAAAGCTATCTACTTTTATTGTCTTGCATTTTACTAGTAGTTTTATTCTTGCAAAGTACTTCTAGTTTTATTCTTGCAAACTTATCCTTTCACCTACCAAATAGTTTTATACTTGTTCTAGGTAAAGAAAACATTAAGTGTGCGTAGAGTTGTATCGGTGGTCGATAGAACTTGAGGGAATATTCGTTCTACTTTTAGCTCCTTGTAGGGTTCGACACTCTTTTTTATCGAAAAAGGCAACAAACGATCCCTTTACTTGTGGGTTATCAAGACCTTTTTTTGGCGCCGTTGCCGGTGAGCAATAGCGTGGGGTGAATATTCTCGTGTGTGCTTGTTTGCTTTATCACTAAGTAGTTTTTATTTTCTATTCTCAGTTGTTTTATATCTTTAGTTATGGATATGGAACACGAAATACCAAAAAAATTAGTTGTACTTGCTACTCATGGAGATGGGAACCTCCTAAAACCCTCGATGCTCATTATGTGAAAAATATTATGCACTACTTTGATAATCCTGAGAAAACCCCGTTCAACTTGATAATGGGAGACATGTTGGATCAACGTGAATACTTTAGGGATCATCGCTTGTCACAAAAAGGGAAATTATTATGGGATCAAATTCATTTGTTGCACTGGTATGCTCGGAATTTATGCTTGAGATATGATTATACTTGTTGCTCTAGGATGAAGGCTCCACACCTTCCCTTTTCATGCAAATTTAATGAAAATGAAACCTTAGCTTCTTATGCTAATGGTATATATGATTACTATGATTTGGAACAAATAGAAGAATTTGTTGCTTTTAAGGGTGCTTATGAAATTGAATCTATGTTTGAAAAGTATGAAGATTTTGATGATTCAGTTTATAGACCTGAAAATTTTGTTATACTTAAATATTTCTATGATAATTATAAATTCAATTACTATATTGATGTATTTATTGAGAATGTCTCCGCCGTCCAAAAAGAGATTAATATTTTGCAGGAGTCTATGTAAGAAGAAAATGATGAAACTGTGAACTCATTGGATGAAAAAGATGAAGAGGAGAGCGAAGAACAAAAGGAGGAAGAGCGGATTAGCTACCCGTGCCCACCTTCTAATGAGAGTAACTCACCAACTCATACATTGTTTAATATCCCTTCGTTCTTACCGAAGGACGAATGCTATGATAAATGCTATGATAATTGCTATGATCCCTCGGATTCGTTTGAAATATCCCTTTTTGATGAAATTGATGCTTGCTATGCTTGTGGCCATGATGCCAATTTGAATTATGCTTATGGAGATGAACTTTCTATAGTTCCTTATGTTGAGAATGAAATTTTTGCTATGCACCCACACGTGATAGTCCTATTATCTTTTTGAATTCTCCAAACTACACTATATTGGAGAAGTTTGCACTTATTAAGGATTACATTGATGGGTTGCCTTTTACCGTTGCACATGATGATTTTGATGAATATAATATGCATGTGCTTGCTGCTCCTACTTGCAATTATTATGAGAGAGGAACTACATCTCCACCTCTCTATGTTTCCAACACGATAAAATTGCAAGAAACTGCTTATGCTATGTATTGGCCTTTACTTGATGTACATGAATTGTTCTTTTATGACATGTCGATGCATAGGAAGAGAGTTAGACTTTTTCATTGCATGATATATGTTGCTTTGTGCTCACTACTAAATGCCAAATCATTGCTAATTAAAATTGGATTTGATATACCTTGGGATCCGGGTGGATCCATCACTTGAGCACTTTATGCCTAGCTTAATGGCTTTAAAGAAAGTGCTGCCCGGGAGACAACCTGAAAGTTTTAGGAAGTCATTTTATTCTGTTGAGTGCTTTTATAAAGGTTAAAAACAAAAAATATAGAGGGGAACTTAAAACTTCACAAAAAGAAAAGTGAAAGTGAGAAAGACGAGCACCGTGGAAGTGGGAGCTAGCCTTGAACTTTGTTCATGCCCATGGAAACTTTGTGAATCTCGATCACAGAAACTTTTCAACAAAAATAATTATCTCCTTGTACAAATCCATTGTATTATAAAAATAATGTGCCAAGATTTGCCTTTAGGATGATTAGATTGCTTGTTGGTATGTGCGATGTAAAAACAGAAACTTTGGCTGTAGTCCATGATTTTACACTTTTTTACTGGAATATCAAAAGTTTCTGAAACTTTTTGCACAGTATTTATATACAAATTGTTTATTTTTTCCTAATTTTTCAGAATTTTTGGAGTAACAGAAGTATGGTTAAAGTTCAGATTACTACAGACTTTCCTGTTTAAGACAGATTCTGTTTTTGATGCATTGTTTTGCTTGTTTTGATGAAACTATCGATTTTATTGGTGCTATAAGCTATGGAGAAGTTATAATACAGCAGGGACAATGGAAAAATAAAATATGAATGAGTTTGTAACAGTACTTAAAGTAGTGATTTGCTTTAATATACTAACGGAGCTCACCAGTTTTCGGTTAAGTTTTGTGTGGATGAAGTGTTCAAAGATCGAGGAGGTATCGATATGAGGAGAAGGAGGAGAGGCAAGAGTATGAGCTTGGGGATGCCCAAGGCAACCCAATTAAATATCCAAGGAGACTCAAGCGTCTAAGCTTGGGGATGCCCCGAAAGGCATCCCATCTTTCTTAAACTAGTATCGGTATGTTTTTGTTTTCGTTTCGTTCATGTGATATGTGTAAATCTTGGAGCCTATTTTGTGTTTAGTTTTCATTTTTATTTTATGCACCATGCTGTTATGAGATAGTCCAAGGTTGATTTATAGAATGCTCATTGCACTTCACTTATATATTTTGAGTATGGCTTTATAGAATGCTTCATGTGCTTCACTTCTATTATTTGAAGTTTGGATTGCCTGTTTCTCTTCACATGTAAAACTGTTATTTGTAGAATTCTCTCTTGCTTCACTTATATTTATTAGAGCATGGTATTTTGTAGAAAAACTTAAACTCTCTTGCTTCACTTATATCTATTTAGAGAGTCAACATGAATTGGTCATTTGCATGTTTAGTCATAAAATCCTACATAAAACTTATGGATAACTGAATATGGTATGTTTGATTCCTTGCAATAGTTTTGCGATATAGAGATGGAATATGTGGGAGGTACTAGTGGATGACCATGTTTAGTAAGATATTGGTGTTAAGGTTTGTGATTCCCGAAGCATGCACGTATAGTCTCTCGTTATGCTATGAAGTTGGAGCATGATTTATTATAGATTGTCTTCCTTACGAGTGGCGGTCGGCGACGAGCGATGGTCTTTTCCTACCTATCTATCCCCCTAGGGGCATGCGTAGTAGTACTTTGCTTCGAGGGCTAATAAACTTTTGCAATAAGTATATGAGTTCTTTATGACTAATGTGTGTCCATTAATTATACGCACTCTTACCTTTCCGCAATTTGCTAGCCTCTGCGGTTTCGTGCATTGCCCATTCTCACCTCGAGAGTCGGTGCAAACTTCGCCGGTGCATCCAAACCCCATGATATGATACGCTCTATCACACATAAGCCTTATTATATCTTCCTCAAAACAGCCACCATACCTACCTATTATGGCCTTTCCATAGCCATTTCGAGATACATTGCCATGCAACTTCCACCGCTTCCGTTTTGATGACTTGAGCATTCATTGTCATATTGCTTTGCATGATCATATAGCTGACATAGTAGTTGTGGCTCAGCCACCGTTCATCATTTTTTATACATGTTATGCTAGATCATTGCACATCCTGGTACACTGCCATAGGCATTCATATATAGTCATATTTTGTTATAGGTATCGAGTTGTAATATTGGGTTGTAAGTAAATAGAAGTGTGATGATCATCATTATTCATTATTACAGCATTGTCCCAATGAGGAATGGATGATGGAGACTATGATTACCCCACAAGTCGGGATGAGACACCAGACCAAAATAAAAAAGAAGAAGAAAAAAAATGAAAGAAGGAAGAGGGGAATGCTAATTCCACACTTGTACTTCAAAGTAGCACCATGTTTTTCATATAGAGAGTCTCCTATGTTTTTCATTATAGAGTTAGATGCACACCCACTTAGTTTTCATGTTGAGCTTTCATACACTTATAGCTCTTAGTGCATTCGTTGCATGGCAATCGCTACTCCTCGCATAGATATCAATTGATGGGCATCTCCATAGCCCGTTGGTTAGTCGCGTCGACGTGAGACTTTCTTAATTTTTGGTCTTCTCAATATTTACCCCTATCATCATAATCTATTCCACCCATAGTGCTATATCCATGGCTCGCGCTCTTGTGTTGCATGAGGGTTGAAAAAGCTGAAGAGCACTAAAAAGTATGAACCAATTGTTTGGCTTGTCATCGGGGTTGTGCATGATAAATACTTTGTGTCAAGAAGACAGAGCATGACAAGACTATATGATTTTGTAGGGATAGCTTTCTTTAGCGTAGGTATTTTGAAAGACACGATTGTTTGTTGGGATGCCTGAGTATTGATGTCTTTATGTCAAATTATAGACTATTGCTTTGAATCAATTGTGTCTTAATATTCATGCCATGATTAGATATATGATCAAGATTATGCTAGGTAGCATTCCACATTAAAAATTATCTTTTTTATCATTTACCTACTCAAGGACGAGCAGGAATTAAGCTTGGGGATGCTGATATGTCTCCATCATATCTATAATTTTTGATTGTTTCATGCCAATATTATACAACTTTCACATATTTTTGGCAACATTTTATATGATTTATTGGACTAACATATTGATCCAGTTCCCAGTGCCAGTTCCTGTTTGTTGCATGTCTTTTATTTCGTAGAATATCCATATCAAACGAAGTCCAAACGCAATAAAAATTTACGGAGAATTATTTTGGAATATATGTGATTTTTGGGAGGTGGAATCAATGCAAACCGAGGCCCACGGCCTCCACAACCCATCAGGGCGCGCCGAGCACCGCCTGGCGCACCCAGGTGTCTTGTGCCCTCCCTGTAAGTCGGTTGGAGCCCTTCTTTGTGTGCAAGAAAGATAATTTATGGTAAAAAAAATCGTGTAAATTTTTTAGCGAAATCGGAGCTACGTATCTCTGGGAATTTAAGAAACAGTGAAGGGCTAGAAAAAGGACACGCGAAACAGAAGAGAACAGAGATATAGATCCAATCTAGGAGGGGCTCCTGCCCCTCCGCCGCCATGGAGACCATGGACCAGAGGGGGAACCCTCCTCCCATCTAGGAGGGAGGCCAAGGAAGAAGAAGAAGGAGGGGGCCCTCTCCCCCTCTCTCCTGGTGGCGCCGGAGCGCCGCCGGGGTAATCACCGTGACGGCGATCTACACCAACAACTTCTCCGCCGTCAACACCAACTCTATCTCCCTCTATGCAGCGGTCTAACACCTCTTCTCCCCACTATAATATCTACTTTAACATGGTGTTCAATGCTATATATTATTTCCCAATGATCTATGGCTATCTTATGATGTTTGAGTAGATCTGCTTTGTCCTATGGGTTGACAGATGATCATGATTGGTTTGAGTTGTATATTTTATTTGGTGATGTCCTACGGTGCCCTCCGTGTCACGCAAACGGAGGGATCCCCACTGTAGGGTGTTGCAATACGTTCATGGTTCGCTTATGGTGGGTGGCGTGAGTGACAGAAGCACATACCCGAGTTTGGGGGTCATTGCGTATGGGATAAAGAGGACTTGATACTTAATGCTATTGTTGGGTTTTACGACCTTAATGATCTTTAGTAGTTGCGGATGCTTGCTAGAGTTCCAATCATAAGTGCATATGATCCAAGTAGAGAAAGTATGTTAGCTCATGCCTCTCCCTCATATAAAATTGCAACAATGATCACCGGTTTAGTTTTCGATCACCTAGGGACAAATGACTTTCTTGTTGACAAAAGCTATCTACTTTTATTGTCTTGCATTTTACTAGTAGTTTTATTCTTGCAAAGTACTTCTAGTTTTATTCTTGCAAAATTATCCTTTAACCTACCAAATAGCTGTATACTTGTTCTAGGTAAAGCAAACGTTAAGAGTGCGTAGAGTTGTATCGGTGGTCGATAGAACTTGAGGGAATATTCGTTCTACCTTTAGCTTCTCGTTGGGTTCGACACTCTTATTTATCGAAAAAGGCTACAAATGATCCCCTATACTTGTGGGTTAGCACACCTGTTGTTACTATTGTTACTCGTTACTTGTTACAAATTATCTTACTATCAAACTACCTGTTACCAACAATTTCAGTGCTTGTAGAAATTACCTTGCTGAAAACTGCTTGTCATTTCCTTCCGCTCCTCGTTGGGTTCGACACTCTTACTTATCAAAAGGACTACGATTGATCCCCTATACTTGTGGGTCATCAGGGCCTCACGAAGCCACGCTGAGTCGTCGGCGATGAGCTGAGTGCTCCGAAACGGATCTCGCCGCCAACTAACATGATGATGACGATGATGATAATCCACCTGCCCCATAAAATTTTTAAACGCCTTGCCCCACGATGGGCGCCAACTGTCGGGGTTACGATCCTGACAATGAGTACTAGGGGTAAAAAGAGGAGTAGAGCCTAGCTAAAGCGCAGGCGTAACACTCGGTGTTTTACAAGTTCAGGCCCCTCTCAGAGGAGGTAATAGCCCTATGTATCGTGCCTTGAGGCTTGTTTTCTTTGGGGGTATGATTACATATATTGCTTAACCCCAGCTCAGGAGGAGGAGGGCGGCTTATATAGAGTGCGCCGCAACCTACAACACTCCCACGTCGCTGGGTGTTTAATGCCCATAACTACGACAGTTACTGGTATAAATAGTCACAACTACAACAGTTACAGGTAATGGTAGCTATGACTCTACTTTAAGAATGACTTAGGATACCTCAACCATTGCAACTCCTACATCGTTCCTTCACCTCTCTTGTCCGCGTGATGGTGGTTGTCCCGACTTGAGAGTGGATGTCCGAGTGTCGTCGAGGTGTCCGAGTGGACCTGCTGTTATTCGCATCTGAATGCTCGTGTGGTCCTGCGACCTACCAATGATGGTGTGGGGCCCTAGGTGGGCCCCAGATGACAGGTCCTTGACCCTACATGTAGTAGGTAACCTCATCAATCATCAAAACGACGCTCAGTGGGCGGCAAACATGAATCCAATGTGCAAAAAAAATTGTACGGTCGCCCAAGGGCAATGTTGACATTCAGCCAACCGAGCTAAATAGACGATTTCTCCATGATCTTGGCTGAGATCGGAGTTGATGATGATGAAAACACCTGTCCGATCTTAATGATCCGACATGGAGCAGAGTCCTCGGCCTAGCCAAGGTAACCAGTCGAGCCGGCGACGAAGATGCCAACGTCGACGATCAAGTTCAGTTTTGACGTGTAGATCACGTCGGAGCCCATCTGAATTCTCATCACACGGCGGTGACTGTCAGCGGGGACTTGCATGGGCCATCAATGTCGGCGCTAAATCCGGCATATCTTGAGGTAGAGGTCCTAAGCTAGGCATCTTTGAGCAATGGTAACATGGACACATGATTTTACTTAGGTTCGGGCTCTCTAGAAGAGATAATACCCTACGTCCTGCTTTCGATTGTATTCATATGAGGGATAGTACATAGTACATGTATCTACCACGAGATTGTTGATCTAAGCTGTAATGCTATGATCGATTGACTAGCCTGGCCTAGGTTTATATAATGTACCGGAGGCCTAGGATAACATGAGTCCTTGTCTTGTGCACCAAGTCTTGTGGAATCATCCTTGTATATGTCATGGGCTGCCCGAAGTGGCCTATTAGTGAACCGCTATGGGGGTCTGTCGGTGTCAAAACCGGCGGATCTCGGGTAGGGGGTCCCGAACTGTGCATCTAAGGTCGATGGTAACAGGAGACGGGGGACACGATGTTTACCCAGGTTCGAGCCCTCTCTATGGAGGTAATACCCTACTTCCTACTTGATTGATCTTGATGAATATGAGTACTACAAGAGTTGATCTACCACGAGATCATACTGGCTAAAACCCTAGAAGTCTAGCCTATCTGATTATGATCGCCTCTACGGACTAAACCCTTCGGTTTATATAGACACCGGAGGGGACTAGGGTCGTACAAAGTCAGTTACAGAGAAAGGAATCTTCATATCCGAACGCCAAGCTTGCCGTCCACGCCAAGGAGAGTCCCATCCGGACACGGGAGAGAGTCTTCTGTCTTGTATCTTCATGGCCCATTAGTCCGGCCCACCTTACGTAGCCTGGACGCCCGAGGACCCCTTAATCCAGGACTCCCTCAGTAGCCCCTGAACCAGGCTTCAATGACGATGTGTCCGGCGCGCAGATTGTCTTCGGCATTGCAAGGCGGGTTCCTCCTCCGAATACTCCAAAACAGACTTCGAGCACAGAAAGCGTGTCCGGCTCTGCAAAACAAGTACCACACACAACCGCAGAGAGTATAATATTTCACGAGTCCAATCCGCTGACAACTTTTTGTAACGCGACACCACGTTCCTGCACGGTCATTATTTCAAACCGTTCTTTAGCCTCCCGCTCCACGCTTTAAGATGCGGTTTCCGATGGAACGTCTTGTCACAGCAGAGATCGTGTCCCTTTATTACGGGATTCTCATCAATACGGGCGTGGGTAATCCAACCGTGCAGTCTGCACGGCCCTTGGGAATAGGCGAGTTTTAAGGCGAGTGGGGAGGCGCTTGATATTCACTGCCTTTATAAGGAGATAAGGATTCACCCCTTTCACCCACGCCTTCTCTTTCTCTGCCTCTCCATTCCTGAGCTCCAGCGCCCAAGTTCTCATCTTTTTCGCCTCAAAGAAGCACTCCGACCATGTCCGGATCCGGAGCGCAAGGCAAGTGGATGGCCTCCTCCGTCAAGGAGAAGGACATCACGAAGCTCCGGGAGGCGGGGTACCTGGCCAAGGAAATCGCCCACCGGCTTCCGGCCAAGGGACAGATCATCCCCACCCCCAAGCCTCACAAGAGGGTGGTGTTCATCCCCCACTTCGTCCGCGGGTTAGGGTTTCCTCTCCACCCTTTCGTCCGCGGACTCATGTTCTACTACGGGCTAGATTTCCATGATCTAGCCCCAAATTCCTTCCTCAACATCTCGGCATTTATTGTCGTGTGCGAGGCCTTCCTCCGCATCCCACCCCACTTCGGACTGTGGCTCAAGATTTTCAATGTGAAGCCGAAGGTGGTGGATGGCCAACACGCAGTGTGCGGAGGCGCCATGGTGAGCAAGATGCCCAACGTCACATGGCCCAAAGGTACCTTTGTGGATATCGTCAAAGGGTGGCAGCAACTGTGGTTCTATATCACAGAGCCCCGCGACGCCACCTGGGCCACGGCTCCTGAATTCAAGTCCGGAGCCCCAATGCGGCTCACCTCCTGGCTAGAGAAGGGCCTGAATTAGGCGACGTCGGACAAGCTGACAGCGCTACAGGCGCGTATCCAGAGCATGGTGGACAAGAACATCAAGCTTGTCAATGTGATCCAGGTGATGCTAGTTCGCCGGATCCTTCCATGCCAAAGCCGGACTTGCCATCTGTGGGAGTTCGATCCAGCCGAGCACCAGACCTTGCAACAGTTCTTCGGAACTACGCACGAAGACATCTAGAAGGTGCTTTTTAAGGCCAACGAGAAATGGCCGGAGACAACCGAGGACCGTGGGCACGACCTGGCCCATCCCGCCAGTCCGGTAAGTCTTTCGCGCTTCAAGGTGTATCCTTTACTTGCTTACTCAGGGAAAATGCCTAAGGCTCCCTATTTATTTTTTCAGGGTTGGACGAAGAAGGCAGAGCGGATTAAGTGTTCGGCTCCGCTGCCCGAGGAACTAGCCATCCCGCTTCTGATGAAGATGCTGGTCCCGGCGCCCTACCAGGCGCCGGAGAAGAAGGCCAAGAAAAAGGCCAAGGAGACCAGAAGTGGCCTCCGTCGCAAGGGAACTTCGGATGCGACGTCCGAGGACGCCGAGACTCACTCCACCGCCGCAGAGGACAACGAGGAGGAGGAGGAAAGCAACTCTCCCCCTGAGGGGGGAAGGAAGAAAAGGGCAGCCCCCATAAATCTGGAGGCAGAGGCGTCCAAGAAGGGGAAGGTCTCCCTCGCGGATAACTCCGCGTGGGACGTCGATAGCAGCCCAGAGCGGCGCCCCCGAGATAAGCCCCTGGCCGGGTCGTGAGTACTCAAAGACCCTGACGCATTCATATATCCAGCTTCTTTTCTCCATAGTTTTAACATGTTGAATCATGTACTTGCAGTCCGGCTCGTTCCGACCTCGAGCGATCCTCATCTTCGGGGAATTCGCTGGACCCGAAGGTGATGGACAGCGGGTCCCTTCCGGCGGCCTCCCCTCCCAAGGCCATGGATGACACCAAGGCGTTGTCCCAAAGGATCCCAGGCCAGGGAGAGATGCAGGAGGCCGTCAGCGCGGCGCCAGAGGGTGAAACCTCGGCCGCCGGACACATGGGGGAGCAAATCCCCATGGAGACTGGCAATGGGGGCCAGGTCCAATTCGGCCTCCAGCCGAATACGGTCCCGGAGACCTATACGGCTCCGGAATCCGGCAAGCAACCTCCTTTGAAAGAAGGGGGTGTGCCTATTTCGCCGGTGACCTCTGTCCAACCAGAGGCACCGGACACCCTACTGGAAGCGCTGCGAAGTGCTTCCATTGTAGAGGAACACCGTGCCCTCATGGGTACGGTGATTGAGAAGATTCAGTCCGCGAAGAGCGGACTGACCAAAGCCTGCACAAGCCTTCTAACAGGTTTTGATGTATGAAATGCAATTAGGTAAAAAGAATGTCACAGTATAGACAGTAGCCCCTGAGACACTGTCCGGTGGTTGAAAAGAAAAGCCGGACAGAGGATCAAACAATTTTCGCAGGACACTAACCATACATGTCTATGTGAAAAAGCAGGCGTCGCAGCTGGCTGCGACCTCCCATGCTGCTGAAGTCTCCGGACTGAAGCAGAGTCTGGAGCGGGCCAAGGAAGAACTCGGCCGTGTGAAAAAGCAGCTGGAGGACAAGCAAGGTATGCCATGACCTTTTGTATATCAGAAAGGATAGATGATTTGTATTGACCATAGTGCCATGATATTTGTAGGAGCGGCGACCGAG
Organism: Thinopyrum elongatum; assembly: GCA_011799875.1. Lineage (NCBI taxonomy): Eukaryota > Viridiplantae > Streptophyta > Magnoliopsida > Poales > Poaceae > Thinopyrum > Thinopyrum elongatum. Next base: position 342,834,737 of record CM022297.1, on the reverse strand, counting down.
GTGGAGGCCCTTAAAAAGGCGTTGGCCGAGGCCCAGAAGAGAGCGGCGAAGGAACAATCTGTCGCAAAAAGCATGAGGCCAGGGTCGGTGAGGTCCAACAAGAGCTCCAGGACGCTGTAAAGAAATGCGAGTCCTTGGAGCGCAAGATTACGGATCAAGAGTCCGAGCTTCCTAAGGCCCACCAAAGCACACAAGAGGCCCGGGTTGAAGCCCAGGGTGCCCTCCAGGAAATCCAAGAGGCCAGGAAAATCACGGCGGTTAAGGCCTTTATAATGCAAAGAAAATTTGTGAAGAAAAGGTACCTCTTACTGACCCGGATTTTGAGTTCTCCAGGAGCGTTTACGGATCTGCCATGCAGCATTGCTGATGCTGCGGATTTCTTCCGAGCCGAAGAGGGGAGCTCAACAGAGAAGCTGTTCTGGTCGCAATACCTTGCGCCAGAGCATCCGGTGCCCTTCAGCGATCAGCTGAAACAGTTGACCGAACTGCATAGGGCGGCCGAATTGGCCATGAACGATTTGATAATCCGTCGATGGCCTGCCGAAGCCATACCCAACAGCTACTTCGGGCTCGTGAAGCGACTGGTTGCTGCCTGCCCTCGGCTTGATGCCATCAAGCGGTCGGTCTGTATTGAAGGTGCGCGGATGGCCTTCGCCCGTGTCAAGATACAGTGGGCGAAGATGAACGTCGTCCAGCTCGCGACCGAGGGACCGCCCACGGGCAAGGAGCACCGCACGCCCGAGCGATATTTTGACGATGTCCGGGTGGGATCCCGCATTGTAGCGGAGCAGTGTGCAAAAGACATTATCTTTGGATGAATATATTCATGTTATCCTGTCCTGTATAATGGAACAAAACTGATATGTAATATAATATTAGTTGTTTATATCAAGATTTTTCCTCCTGTGCGGCCATTTTATTAAATCTGAGAGTTGGCCAGTCATCGGCTTCAGCCCCCACGTAGGTAGTACGGGGGTGTTCGGGATAGAATCTAAACACTCTTGATCCAAAGTTTGGTCCTTGAAGGAGGTGTTTAGCGCAACGAACCAGGCAATCGGACTATGTGGCTTTATCACCCTCACTTAGCCATAGGAGTTTTATAATAGAAATTTAGGCGCAGCCCCTAGTATTCGTGAGTCCGAACTAGGGTACTGTAAACACCTGATCGGGTAGAGACCGATTCGTCGCATAATGCGGAAAAAATCGCAAAAGATTTGTAACCTCCGAAGAGTTGACCGGCTCACGCCGCATCATGACAGTCAGTTTTCGGCTTTCTCTACTGAGGTGCTCATCCGGATAAACCAGGGCACAATCGCAGTAGTTCTCCCTTTACTACACTAGCCGATATAGCGGAACGTAAGGTAGTAAGCACAGGAGCCGGGCAACCCAACTATTGACCAAAGTCATGATTCGGAGCCGATGCATATAATGCTAAATTCAGGGTGCCGAACTATACTGTAAAAAGTGTTCGGACTTTGTTGCCGTAATATGGGGCGCAATAAAGCCCTTGACGAATTTAAGCCGTACCAAAGTGTACGGGTGCAATTGATAAGATTATCAAGAAAAAATGAAATAGTAAGCTAGTGCCGCAGAAGTTGGGCCGCGAACTGTTTCTATTATAATTTTATTGATACGTCAAAGCGTATAAGTAGTGCGATAAGCAACAGGGCTATTTAACATGCCATGACCAAGGGAGAGCTGCGTGCGGGTCCTGAGAACAGGTAGAGTGATCGTCAAAAAGACCTCCTAACGATTCCCGTATACCTCAATGCTTCTTGCTGTCCTTGGTGTATCTATCCTTCGAAAGGACCGATGATCAGGCCATCTTGAGGGGCCTGTGGAAAAGAAACCTGAAAAGGATGAAAAAGAAAAAGTGAAAGTATGTGTGTCCAGGGGAGGTCGAGCCGTAATATGGACCACAATCTAGTTATGCCTCCGTCTATGCCCATGGTATTTTAAGTGCGTAGTTATGTACGCATGGTACGTATGCCGCCATTTGGCCGGGACGGAGACGGAGGCCGGATTGCTAGTCTAACTCCAGATGAGCCGGACTGTTATACTGCAGAGTAGTCTGGATCCGCTTGACAGTGTCCGGGAGCTTGGCCGCTGAATTAAAATTCTGCTTGGCAAGGCCGCTCTGTACTTTCGCTGCCAAGGCCGCGGTGTGCTCCTCGGTACGGAGGGAGCGCTCCGTGTTTCCGTTAACTGTTATGATGCCGCGTGGTCCCGGCATCTTGAGCTTGAGATAAGCATAGTGTGGCACCGCATTGAATCGAGCAAATGCGGTTCGTCCGAGCAGTGCGTGATAGCCGCTGCGGAAGGGGACGATATCGAAGATCAACTCTTTGCTTCTGAAGTTGTCCGGGGATCCGAAGACAACCTCCAGTGTGATTGAGCCCGTACAGCGGGCCTCTACACCTGGTATGACACCTTTAAAGGTAGTTTTTGTGGGTTTGATCCTTGAGGGATCGATGCCCATTTTGCGCACTGTATCCTGATAGAGCAGGTTCAGGCTGCTGCCCCCGTCCATGAGGACGCGCGTGAGATGGAATCCATCAACAATTGGATCGAGGACTAGTGCGGCTGAACCGCCATGACGGATACTGGTCGGATGGTCCCTGCGATCGAAGGTGATCGGGCAGGACGACCATGGGTTGAACTTTGGGGTGACTGGCTCTATCGCGTAGATGTCCCTGAGCACTCGTTTGCGCTCCCTTTTGGGGATATGAGTGGCGTATATCATGTTCACCATTTTAACCTGGGGAGGGAACTTCTTCTGTCCTCCTGTGTTCGGCGGACGGGACTCCTCGTCGTCGTCCTTGCTTTTTGACCCCTTCTCCTTGTTTTCGGCATTTAACTTGCTGGCCTGTTTAAAAACCCAACAGTCTCTGTTGGTATGATTGGCTGGTTTATCAGGGGTGCCGTGGATCTGACATGGACGATCGAGTATGCGGTCCAAGCTGGATGAGCCCGGATTGTTTCTTTTGTATGGCTTCTTCCGCTGGCCGGACTTGGAGCCGCTGAAACCGGCGTTGACCGCCGTGTCATCGGCAGTGCCACCATTGCTTCGGCGCTTGTGCCTGTTGCGTCGGGGCTTGTCATTGCTATTCTTGGCTTCAGAGGTACCGGCATCGCTTGCAGTGTTATTGCTACGGGCTAGCCAACTATCCTCGCCCGCACAAAAGCAGGTCATGAGTGCCGTGAGGGCTGCCATGGACTTCGGCTTTTCTTGGCCGAGGTGACGAGCGAGCCATTCGTTGCAGATGCTATGCTTAAAGGCCGCTAGGGCTTCGGCATCCGGGTAGTCGACGATCTGGTTCTTTTTAATAAGGAACCTAGTCCAGAATTTCCTGGCCAACTCTCCAGGCTGTTGAACTATGTGACTTAAGTCATCGGCATCCGGAGGTCGTACATATGTGCCTTGGAAGTTGTCGCGGAAGGCGTCTTCCAAGTCCTCCCAGCTGCCAATAGAGTTTTCAGGCAGACTGTTTAACCAGTGCCGAGCTGGCCCCTTGATTTTTAGTGGGAGGTATTTGATGGCGTGAAGGTCATCGCCGCGGGCCATATGAATATGGAGAAGAAAATCCTCAATCCATACCGCGGGATCTGTTGTTCCATCATATGATTCGATATTTACGGGTTTAAACCCTTCTAGGAATTCATGCTCCATTACTTCATCAGTGAAGCAGAGGGGATGTGCGGCGCCTCTATATCGGGCCAAGTCGCGACGTAGTGCGGATGTAGTCCGTCCGCGGTTTTCGGCTCGGACGTGGTTATGCTCGTTACGTCTGGCTTGATAGCCGTCGTCGTGCGCCAGGGCATGCCCCCGCGATCCGTAGATTGATCGGGACTGGCCTACTCTGTTCTCCAGGTCTTGCCGTAGGTCATATGTGTATTCTCGAGCTGTGGTATCTTTTGCCTTTACGGTGAGGTAGTATGGGCAGGTGTTCGGCTTGGGTTGCCGCTTTGTCCCGGCCACGTGGTGGTCGGTCAGCCGCATTACGTGTTGACGGCATGGGCTCAAGTGCCTCGTCGTCGAATTGGGGTAGCAGTTTACGCTTCGGGTAACTTTTAATGGGGCGCTCGAGTCCGTATTCCTCGGCTGCCAGGACATCAGTCCATCTGTCGTTGAGTAGATCTTGATCAGCTTGAAGCTGCTGCTGTTTCTTTTTCAGGCACCTCGTAGTGGCTATTAGCCGGCGCTTAAAGCGCTCCTGCTCGACAGGTTCCTCAGGCACGAAAAAGTCTTCGTCACCGAGGCTCACCTCGTCTTCGGAGAGTGGGAGATAGTTGCTGTCCTCCGAGTCTTCGTTTATGGCCTGTTTGTCAGGGCTGACTTGCCCATCTTCCCTATCGTCCTGTTCGGAAGTCGGCTCGACGGGATCTTCTTTGTCTTTGGCATCATCCGGAGTATTGTTTTCTCTCGTGCCGGTATTGCTGTCTTTTCCACGGCGTGATTTAGAGCGGTGCCGCTGACGTCGGTGCTTTGGCTGTGTCTCAGGAGGTTTATCCTCGACTGGATCTTTCTCGTTATCGTCGTTATTCTCTTTGGGAGTATCCACTATGTACACATCATACGAGGAGGTGGTTGTCCAGCGCCCAGTAAACGGCGGGTTTTGGGCCTGCTCCTCTCCGGCATCATCGTCCATACCGTCGATGTCTTCGGAGTCGTAATTGAGCATGTCGGTTAAGTCTTCGACAGTGGCAATGAAGTGGGCGGTGGGTGGGAAGCGAAATTCTCCGTCATCAGCCTCCAGTTCAAACTGGATATAATTCGGCTGTGAGTCCCCCGCTAAGAAGAGGGTTTTTAATGAGTTTAGCACATCACCCAAAGGTGAGTGCCGGAAGATGTCCGCGGAGCTTAACTCGACGATCGGCGCCCGACCGAGCTCGATGGGCGCGGACGCACGCGGTTCGGAACCTGTGGCCGGAGACGAATCCGAGGTTCCGGTGACACAGATCCCGTTCAAAGTTGGGTCTGTGTGCGGCTCCAACGCCGCTAAATCTGCGGCTTCCGTGGCGGGGTTGAGCTTCCTGTCCTCGGGTGGCACGATCTGCTCCGGATCTAGGGCCAAAGCAGTTACAGGCGCTATCTCCCGGGTATGGTCCGATGATAGATTTAGGTCATGTTCATCGCGGTGGCAGGGAGCGGCTACCATGGGCTCGAATCCGTCGAACATCAAGTCTCTGCGGATATCAGCAACGTAGTTCAAGCTTCCAAACCTGACCTGATGGCCAGGGGCGTAGCTGTCGATCTGCTCTAGATGGCCAAGCGAGTTGGCCCGCAGTATGAAGCCGCCGAATACGAAGATCTGGCCGGGGAGAAAGACCTCCCTCAAGGCAGCGTCGTTGTGGATGATTGATGGAGCCATCGAGTCTTCTAGCGACGACACAGCGGAACTCTCAATGAAAGCACCAATGTCGGTGTCAAAACCGGCGGATCTCGGGTAGGGGGTCCCGAACTATGCGTCTAAGGTCGATGGTAACAGTAGACGGGGGACACGATGTTTACCCAGGTTGGGGCCCTCTCTATGGAGGTAATACCCTACTTCCTGCTTGATTGATCTTGATGAATATGAGTATTACAAGAGTTGATCTACCACGAGATCGTACTGGCTAAAACCCTAGAAGTCTAGCCTGTCTGATTATGATCACCTCTACGGACTAAACCCTCCGGTTTATATAGACACCGGAGGGGACTAGGGTTGTACAAAGTCGGTTACAGAGAAAGGAATCTTCATATCCGAACGCCAAGCTTGCCGTCCACGCCAAGGAGAGTCCCATCCGGACACGGGAGAGAGTCTTCTGTCTTGTATCTTCATGGCCCATCAGTCCGGCCCACCTTACGTAGCCTGGACGCCCGAGGACCCCTTAATCCAGGACTCCCCCAGGGTCCTCGGCCCAACCCACCTGGTCGAGAGGCGATGTGGTGAGTACCCCCTAGTCCAGGACTCCAACAGCATGGATACAAACTAATCTTGTTTTTCGTTGTGAAACCAATAGAAGATAAGGAAATTATTGTGGCACCCCAGTTCAGAGCAACCGGTTTACCTTGCATTGCCAACCTGGAGATCAAGTCGTCTGGCAACACATGACAACTTGGTAAAGAAAATAACCGCTGTATTTATCTCTTGCTGATACATAGGTTCGATGATTACATAGGAAAGCGAGGCCAAGCGGCACACATGGTGCAGCTACACTTATGTACATTATTTAGTAGACAACTTAGGGGTCTTGACGATAAGGGAAACTTCTACTCGGCAGTGGAAGGACGGGGAAGCAGAACTTCACTCCACAAGGACACTGCTAGGACACGTCCTAGAACGCGAAGTATCGGTCGATGTCAACTCCTTGCATGGCTTCTCCTGCATCTGGAATGACACACCACGTGAGTACTTTGAATGTACTCACAAGCTCACAACAAACAAAGCAAACACGAGAAACAATAACAAGGAAGTTAATAGATTTAAGTATGAGCATGAACATGATGCTTTCATTCTTAATGTGCACATGGATTACCATCATGGTCCCTTGGACCAATTTACCATCTCGGGGTTATCTTGTAACCACTCTCAGCATCTTACCATCGTGATCATCACTCGATCACATCATTATCAACCATGGTGATCATCACACGACCACCAACTTTTTCATGTGCAATCTCGGGGTTCTTAAGTGTGCAAGTTAATTATTTTTGTTGACCCACAGTGTGACCTACTACGAACTGTGTCCATAACTGAGGACGCGTCTATCGATAGATTATACACTCAACGGAGGTTAGTACACTGTACCAACACTATGGAACTCATGGCCTGGTACTTTAGTACATATTCTCATGAGGGTGGACCAATGACGTTCCAACAAAACCAATCTAATGCATGACACTCTCCCGGGCACTCTGACAAACTCCCCTTTGGGCTATGTCATGGGTGGCCCCGATGTCAACTCGTGACATCTGCCACCATTGTGGCTGCCACCGTCGTGGAAAAACTAAACATAATCGTCCCAAACAGGGACATCGGTACCATAAAACACGGGCACACAAGGTTATCGCCACCTACCAGGCCAGGGTAGCACGAGCACATAACCTTCCCTAGTAGGAGGCACCGGCGAGAGGCATGCCAATAGACGAAATTAGGGCCACCCCATCCAGGCAAGTGTGGTTGCACTGGTGAGCTCGATTCGGTGGCACCATGACTCGATCAACAGCTTGTTCAAGTTGAATTATAGTCAGGTTTAACTTGAATGAAAAATTATTTGTGGCATATGGTGCACGGGATCATGATAGCATGAACATAAGTAATGGATGCATCATACCTAAATCATGGCATATAACATGAGCTCTATTGTCTACAATAGCAATATGACATGACATGATTTTAACGCAACAAGTATTACAAAGTAAAGTATTTAAATAATGAGGCATATAATGAATTAAAATTCAAGTGGAACCATTGCCATTGTGATCACATCCTTGCAAATGAATGTTCTGGCTTGCCTTAGTTCTGAGGAGTGTCACAATACTCCTGGTCTTCTCAAACACAATTAGTTTCTTCTAAAAATAAATTTAAATGCATAAATAAAATGCCACATAAATCATTTTATTTCACCAAAAATTCTATATAGCAAGGAAAATTCTCAAATTGCACCAACAGAAACTTTAGCTCAAGACAATACTATAGCAAAAAGTTTCAACTCATTTGGACTTATTGTTTAGGATTTAGAGCTGGTCAAAGTTCTGGTCAAAATATGAATTTAAATGAATTTATCAGAAAATCCAGAGGAGGCCACGTCGAAGGCGTATTTGCCAGGGGCGCCTCCACTTAGAAAACGGTTCGAGGGCGAGAGAGAGACTGGCGGGTCAGTCCCCCTGTCAGGGTTAAAAGAGAGAGGGAGGGAGCAGGGGTGCGGCGGTTCTGTCACCGGTGGTTCTCCGACGAGGAGGCCATGGCGGTCGCCAGCGAGGATTGGGATGGACTCAGGGCGACGTGAGGGTCATGTACATACCCGAAACATGGATGGAGGTGGACGGATGATGAGGCTAGGTCCTTCTCCAGAGATGGTGGGCGGCTGAGCTCGTCGGAGTTGGCGTTGCCAGCGATGATCCGACCAGCTGGCTGCACCTACGCGTTCAGGAGATCACCAAGAGCTCGCCTGAGGTAGTGAAGGAAGAAGAGGTCGAACAGAGCGAGTGGATGGCCGAGGGGGATCTGCGGCCAACTCCAGTGAGGATCGAAGGTAGGGGACCCTCCTGGCCTCGCTCACTTGCCGAAGATCGATTTGTGGCCAATGGGAGAGGATGGGATGGTTTGTGTAACACCCTGGTTTTCACTCCCATTTTTTTTTCTTTCGCGGGATCTGACTCCCGTCTTTTTTCTCGGTGTTATCGGATTTCTCTCACTCTTGGGTATATGAAGATGGTCATTTAAGCTTGCCTTCCCTATCCAACCAGAGATTCTCTCCAGCCAACCTTGCCACCCAAGATTTATTCTCGGGGTTTTGCCGCCGAAACCCTACCTTCCGAGTTGTTGGAACGGAAATCCTAATCCTTCCAGTTACAAAGGAACCCCAATTTCCTTTGATATGATGCCTCCCAAACTTTTCCCAGTGATCATCCTTTATCTATAAACCCTGGATATGCAAAAGTATTGCCAAGTCATTTACAATATTTTTCATTTATAATTAATTCCTTTTTCTGCTGATAAGAGGAATTAAATCCAAGAAAATATCTATCCATCTCCAAAGTTCATGAAAACTTGTGGAGATATTCTTTGTGATCATATTGAGCTCCCACAAAAATATTGGCAATAATTAAGTAAGGGAAATTGCATTTTCCTATTTAATGCCAATATTGCATTTTGGGCCCTTTCTAAAGGAACTACCATTTTGGTAGCCAGGAAAATTTCCAAATAATTTGTGGATCTTCTCCTATCCATATATTCACCATTTCCATCAAGAACCCAAGTTCCACCCATTAAATTTTGAGCACAACACCAATTTGCAAATTCTGTCCAGTTGGGCAAATTGCAAAGGAAGTGCTTCAACCCTTGATCCATTTGAGCTGAAATTTTTCATGGTGATTCACATTGATAAATCACTCATGGAAACCAAAAACCAGCTCAATCCATCTATCCATTCATCCACAGCATTTTTCTCAAGTTTCTGTCCATTTGGAAGTGCTGTGAAGGAAGTACCATATGGGCATTTCCAAATGAGCTGAAACTTTTCCAGTACCTTTATATGTTCAAATAATTCATCTCCTCAAAATTTTAGTTCAATGAAAGCTAGTATGTGAGTGCCACATAAAAGTTTGCCTCTCTGTTCAGCAGGGTCCATTCTACAGCAAGTGCCCCCAATTCTTATCCAACTAGCCTCAAAATTTACCAGGGTAGTTACCTTGGTAGATCATTGCTCCATGCCAAAAACCAGCTCGTTTCACCCAGCGATATCTCCAGAAATCTCATCAAACACCTTCATATCAGATCACATGTGAGCTCTCATCTGTCAACTCTTGCCGTCACTTGCAATCAAACCACAATGGGTCAACTCATTGACCTCTAATCTATACAGTTGACATGATTTGAGGTTGCTACTATGCCTTGGACGCATGGTGCCCGTGGTGACCATGGATGTAGCCCGCAATAGTGGCGCTCTACGCGCCCCTCGCCTCGGACAAGCCAGCTCGAGCTGCCGCGGCTTGTCCATTCGTCCCGACTAGCTCCGCAGTCGTCGCGTGCACCCTCTCCGGTAGCTTCCCCTTCTCTCTTCTTCTTTCCCACACCACGGTGATCGCCGCCGCGAGTCTGTTCAGCCCGTGACCTCTGTCTTCTTCCGCTTCGAGCTCTCCTGAAGCCACCACCTGCTTCTCCACGTCCCTGGAACCCTTGCCGACATCTCCCTCTCTTGCCGCGTGTCGCCGGAGCTCCAGGACGGCGATAAGCATGCCACTGCGGCCGTGCCTATCCATCGCATTCGGCTGGTTATAAATAGCCGTGGCCGAGCTCGCTCCAAGCACCCACACCACTCACAGCCCCTCTCCGACCTCCTAGCCTCCTCCTCGACCAACCGTTAGAGCTCGAGGAGCTCCCCTGCCACCACATCGCCGCCGCTCGGCTTCGCCTAAATTCGGGCAAGCCCGAGATCTCCTTCCCCTTATTCCACCACCAGGAGGAGCCCCGTGCTCCGGCGAGTCTTCCCCACTCCTCAGTTCGCCGCCGGAGCCACCGTGGCCGCGTCTCCCCCAAGTTCGGCCGCCGCCTTTGCTCTCTGCCTCCGCGTGGCGTCCCCGCTGCAGTCCTCCCCGGCGATTCCCCTGCACTCCATCGGACTTGGAGCTCCTCCCTGAGCGCGCCGACGTCCTCACCTGAGCCGGAGACGGCCGAAGCCACCCGAGCCCGAGCTCATCAGAGCTCGCCGCCCACGGCCACGTACAGTCGTGTCAATGGCCACTCCCCGAGCTCCGTGCTACCCTCACCGGTCGAGCCGCTCGCCGGCGACCCCTTCCCCCCGTTCGCCTGCTGGAGTAGACCACCGGAGCACGTGAGCCACGCCGGAGCTGGCACTCCTGCCGCCGCATCGGGGACCAGCAGAGAGGGAGAAGAAGGAGAATGGGAGGAGAGAGAGGGTGGCATGGGGCCCAGTCATCAGTGACTAGGGGTCGCCACGTCGAATTAAGTGGAAACGGTTTTTGGAGAATACGCTTTCTGTTTCTGAAAACGTACTTTCGCCTAGTTCTCGGCTGAAATACGTTTTCTCTGCAGCGAATGCGTATTTCTTCAAAAGGCGCCTTCTGTTTTCCAGCCAGGGGCTTATTTGTGGAGATTTCTTTTACAGATTAGTCCCTGGCAGAAAATACTCACAACTTTTCACTCGTAACTCCGATCGAGGTGAATCCAACGCCCACGTCTTCGTCTCGTGGAGGCCGTTCCGATGAGGTCATTTTTATAATGTTGACACATTCTGAAAATGACCATTTTGCCTTCTATCAGCCCCCTCCGAGAGAGAACCATGCCGGCGAATTCTTCTGTGGCTTCACCACACTTCTTCCCGGAGTATTCTTCGACCCCAGGCAAGCCGACCATCTGATATATGCACTAAAGCATTGCTCTATGTTATTCTTGCATGTTAAATTAATGTGCTTGTGCTTGTCTGTGTAGTAGTGAGCTATATGTGACTCTGACGAACCCTTGCTTGCACTTTCTTCGATAACGGCACCACGCTTGTGTTCTGAGCTATTTTCGGCCGTCCGGGGTGGATGCCGACTTTTATTTCTCTTGTCAGCAATTGTCCGTGTTCTGAGCTGCTTTTCGGCCATCTCGGGTAGCTGTTGAATTTCTTTCCGTAGCGGTGACCCTATGCTCTGAGCTGTTTTTCAGCCGTCTTAGGGAACTGCTACATTCTTCTTATCAACACCGTCTCATGCTCTGAGCTGCTTTCCAGCCGTCTTGAGCCGGGGTTGAGTTATTCCGGTAATGTCCCAGATCTGAGTTGTAAAGATCGTTCTGGTGGCTACTGGTTTCTTTGCCAGTTTTATGCAAAGGTTCCGATGGTCGTAACTTACAGCTCGAACTTATAAAGTGATAACTTGCCATTTAAATCTTGTTTCACTAAAGACCTGTCGTGATATCATATGGAGATAGGTTGTTATGATCATGCATAGCTACTACCATCTCAAGTTATTGCGGTAAACAACCATGCTGGTTAAATAATGGCTAAAGCTAAACCTAGTCGGTTGATCTAGAGTCACCTGTCCGGACTTATCCGTGCAACCACATTTGCCGGTATGGGACGGCCTTGACTTGGTCTGATCGCGTGCTCTTTTATCGGTACCGCCAACTAGGGAAGGTTATGCGTGCGCGCTACCCTGGCCCGGTAGGCGGCGATAACCTTGTGAGCCCAGTTGATTGTTTAACCCGGGAGTCCTCGTTTGGGACAATTTAGTTTGGCCACGACGGTGGCAGGTGTCACGAGGTGACACAGGGGCCACCCAGGGCAGGACTCCGAGGGAGGATGATTGCCGGTGGTACGGTGGAGGAGTCACGGGTTAGGCAGGTTTCGTTGGAAGAACCCTGGTCCACCCGAATGGGATCATGAGGTCAGGTACTCCATGGTGTGGGTAAAGTGCGCAACCTCTGCAGAGTGTCAAATCTATTCGAATATCCGCATCCACGGTATTGGACAGTCCGTCCAGACCTCTCTAGGTGGTCAACCGGAATAGTAATAATAATGATGGAAGAACTTGTCTTATGATCGGAAATACTCAGTGGATTGTGAATATTCTGAGGGTTGTGAGGCAACCCGGAAGAGAGTAAGTTGGACCTGGTTAAGGTTTGGATGGGATCCTGAGAATGTTCGGAGTATGGATTATTTACTTGCCATGCTTTACTTTACTTTAGTATCACACTGGATACTCCTGTTATGACATGATAATTAATATTGCTAGCTAGTTATGCTATGCCATGATAATTATTGTTTTCTCTAATAACAAATGCATGCTTGAATGCCATGGATTGCTTTGCTTGGTGTATATGTTAGTTTGGTTTGCTTGCGAGTACATTCAAAAGTACTCAGCGGCCTTCAATGTGGCCAGGTTCACATAAGGATCCGTCATCCGTCGACGAGCAGCCGGAGTGTTCGCGAGCTAGGAGCGTAACCCAGTCAGATCCCTGTGGATTGGAGCCGCACCAGGCCCATGCTGCCTTAGATAGAGCTTTTCCGCTGCCACCCCTTTGTAATATATCTCATGTAAGACCTATATATATATCCATTAATAGAAATGCCTGTGTTCATGATACTTGTTGTAAACGCGCATGCCAGAGTGATTTCCTGGGCTGGTATGCGTGGCGACCGTCTGGCTACAGTGGTAATCAGGCGGGGCGCCACAACGGATGGTATCAGAGCCAGGCTGACTGTAAGTTACCCCTAGCCAGACTTCATTGTCTCGTGCTCAGTAGAAAGCCCAGATGGATATCAGCCATCTTTTGCCAAACTGGCTCGGCTACTATTGATCATAAGGCAACCCCATAGGTCATTGGCTCCATCAGACCCCAACCCTCGTGGCCTTTGCCTCCGGTACGAAATATCCGCACCAGGCAACGACCCATGAGCCCTGAAACCTCTAGGTAAACCAGATATCCCTACCCTGCTTTCTAGCCATGGCATTTCTCTCCTTAACTCTAGTTTCCTTTGGGAAACGCCTATAATTCTATCTCTCCCCGACAACCTTAGAATCGTTAACATAGCCATCGTGCGTCGAGAGTGTGATGTTCCCTAAGGAAGTAGTAGGAGCTCAACACCAGTGCTACTAGGAGCATTGTGTGGTTTTGCTTCTAAGTCCTTAGAGGTGCATCGAGTGCGCTAGGCTAGTTATACTAGTGGATCCTCGGCCACGTGTGTAAGGTCCGCAAAAATTTGAGTTTTATTTGCTTTTTGGTTTTTCGTGGTTTTTGTTTCTTTTGTCGGTTTCGTTTCTTCGCTCCGACTGGATCCATCCGCGAGTGTCGTCAAGAAGACCAGCATACAACTTGGATAATACCCAATAATCCAAATTCAGTAAGAGTCAAGCCAAGTCAACTGGCTGATATCCAGAATAGCAACACCGGATCTGTCAAGGATGAAGAATGGGTCAGAAGCAGAATCTATGTGCAACAGACAAGGCCAGAATATACCTGAGAGAGAGTTTGCCTCAGAACAGATCACGCCTAAGGAGCGGTCAGATGAGTTACCAAGAATGAATATCAGTAAGGACAAATTATTCCATCCGCGCCACAAGGACTATTTCAGTCAGTGGGGTGAACATTGAGTCTTTTCTCAATGGACTCAAGAACCATTTATTACCCACCGAAGACATATTTCAAGAATGGGAATATGCCACGAGCAACAACAAAACTCCGGTACGTTGGTATAAATTTCAAAGCAAATCTTGAAGCTCGCCGGTGCAAATACAAAAAAATTTGGGCACTGTGACAAGGTTTGCAAGGAATATGGATGAGTTCACGGTTGCCCAGAATCACTGAGCTTCCAAGCATCCAGAATCAAGGAGCACCTAACATGATTGGAAACTCAGCTGAACCAAATGGAATTATCCGTCAATTGCTTATTATCGGCAACACCTGGTTTGAATACAAAGGGTATTCCGAATTAATTATAAACATGAAGTCTGCATCAGTTTTGCAACCTTTACAACAACAATGATCATACCAGCAGAAGACAAGCGATGTGCGTGACCAGCGGAATATCTTCAGACAAGGTATGGCCTATACCAAGTTTGGATCCGCTATGGGTAAAATTCCGGATACATAAGAAGGAAGCCAGACTCGGCCATAGATCCGACTACTTACACAGCGAAAGGCTTTTGGTATAAGAAACCCAGCCTTCCTCCGCAAGCTACCAGACTGCCAATCTTCCTCGGTACGCCACTTGGTGAGAAAATCTTCTGGGATACAGCACTCCCATCTTCCACCGTGTGCTACCACGGAAAAACTTTTGGCATAAGGCACTTGACCTTCCACAGCAAGCCCCATGAAGGAAAGCTTCTGAGGTACAATACCCAGCCTTCTACAGTAGGCTTCCTTGGCAAAAGCTTCGAGCATAAGGAATTTAGCCTTCTTCAACACACCTCGTGCCTACAATAATCTTGTCAGAAGCACAAACTAGTCCAGACACCCGTCCGCCTCAGAACTCAGTGGTTATGAAAGGATTTATCCTACGCTTGCATATGTTGTGCGCATGCAGTCCAGTGGATCAGTTCATGCGAGACACTCATACACGGGAATGACTGTGTTCAGAGAAGAATTGGCCCCATGTTGAGAAGAAGAATATGAGCACAGCAACCCCTACGAGATATGCAAGAGTAAGTTGTGAGAACAAGCCCGACAAGCCGGGAAAACCATCAAGGAGCCGTGTTGGCAAGTCATGACAGGTCTATCAAAGGAATCCCCAGGAACCCAGAAGTTGTGGACAAACAACCTCCGTGACGGTCAATAAGATACAGCTTCACGGACAGAGTGACATTGATAACCCTTGTCAGACTCTTGCACATACGGCCACAACAATGCAGCCAGCACGTCATACTCATCCTAAATACGGGCCATCAACCAAGACAAGGGACTATACTCCGAAAGATACACCGAATAATAGCGATACTATGCTCATCTCAGTGGTCATAGCAAGGACTACAGAGCCTATATATAACAGAGCTCTCTCCACGAGCAACAGAGTTTTGAAACAAGACATTCAAAAAGAATAGCTGAAAGCACATCAGCATTAACAGCTCATAGGCACCATGACATCATTGGAGTAAGAGATTACTGTCTATGATTACTTTGTGAGCATGTCCGACACTTCAGTTGGGGATACAACAGCTATAGTTCGGTTATGTTGTTCCTTGGATTGTGGATCACCTAAGGACAAAGTCAGAATGCCGAAAACAAAAGGAAACATCAGTATGGAACCCACAGCTAGATTGAGCATTCTGACACGGCAAAAAGAAAGCCACTCCCCCTCATTCGAGGCCATACAAGCACATAAGCTAGGTACTAGGAAAGGATGTCTTGCCCTGACTGTCAGAGTACGGAGTATCGCAATAAAACCCGAAGCAGTCACTTCCAGGTTATGGAAACCAAGCTGTCTGTTGGAACTACCCGCTACCCCACCCAGCAATACCACTGCCAGGACAAGAGGTACACCTGGCAGGAAAGAGAAGGATTCAAGGAAGCCATGTGCAAAGACAACACATGGTCCATTAGAAGAGGGAGTTAAAAGGTCAGTGAACCAACGAAGACAAGACCGCTGATGGATCCAAGTCGCACACAGGTAAGCCCCTTTCAGTGGGAGGTAAGCCCGGAAATCTAGAGGACGAGATTTTCTTAAGGGGGGTAGGTTTGTAACACCCTGGTTTTCGCTCCCATTTTTTTTCTTTCGCGGGATCTGACTCCCGTCTTTTTTCTCGGTGTTATCGGATTTCTCTTGCTCCTGGGTATATGAAGATGGTCATTTAATCTTGCCTTCCCTATCCAACCAGAGATTCTCTCTAGCCAACCTTGCCACCCAAGATTTATTCTCGGGGTTTTGCCGCCGAAACCCTACCTTCAGAGTTGTCGGAAGGGAAATCCTAATCCTTCCAGTTACAAAGGAACCCCAATTTCCTTTGATATGATGCCTCCCAAACTTTTCCCAGTGATCATCCTTTATCTATAAACCCTGGATATGCAAAAATATTGCCAAGTCATTTGCAATATTTTTCATTTATAATTAATTCCTTTTTCTGCTGATAAAAGGAATTAAATCCAGGAAAATATCTATCCATCTCCAAAGTTCATGAAAACTTGTGGAGATATTCTTTGTGATCATATTGAGCTCCCACAAAAATATTGGCAATAATTAAATAAGGGAAATTGCATTTTCCTATTTAATGCCAATATTGCATTTTGGGCCCTTTCTAAAGGAACTACCATTTTGGTAGCTAGGAAAATTTCCAAATAATTTGTGGAGCTTCCCCTATCCATATATTCACCATTTCCATCAAGAACCCAAGTTCCACCCATTAAATTTTGAGCACAACACCAATTTGCAAATTCTGTCCAGTTGGGCAAATTGCAAAGGAAGTGCTTCAAACCTTGATCCATTTGAGCTGAAATTTTTCATGGTGATTCACATTGATAAATCACTCATGGAAACCAAAAACCAGCTTAATCCATCTGTCCATTCATCCACAGCATTTTTCTCAAGTTTCTGTCCATTTGGAAGTGCTGTGAAGGAAGTACCATATGGGCATTTCCAAATGAGCTGAAACTTTTCCAGTACCTTTATATGTTCAAATAATTCATCTCCTCAAAATTTCAGTTCAATGCAAGCTAGTATGTGAGTGCCACATAAAAGTTTGCCTTTCTGTTCAGCAGGGTCCATTCTATAGCAAGTGCCCCAATTCTTATCCAACTGGCCTCAAAATTTACCAGGGCAGTTACCTTGGTAGATCATTGCTCCATGCCAAAAACCAGCTCGTTTCACCCAGCGATATCTCCAGAAATCTCATCAAACACCTTCATATCAGATCACATGTGAGCTCTCATCTGTCAAATCTTGCCATCACTTGCATCCAAACCACGATGGGTCAACTCACTGACCCCTAATCTATACAGTTGACATGATTTGAGGTTGCTACTATGCCTTGGATGCGTGGTGCCCATGGTGACCACGGATGTAGCCCGCAACAGTAGCGCTCTGCGCGCCCCTCGCCTCGGACAAGCCAGCTCGAGCTGCCGCGGCTTGTCCGTTCGTGCCGACTAGTTCCGCAGTCGCCGCGTGCACCCTCTCTCTTCTTCTTCCCCACGCCACGGCGATCACCGCCGCGACTTTGTTCAGCCCGTGACCTCTGTCTTCTTCCGCTTCGAGCTCTCCCGAAGCCACCACCTGCTTCTCCACGTCCATGGAACCCTTGCCGACATCTCCCTCTCTTGCCGCATGTCGTCGGAGTTCCAGGACGGCGATAAGCACGCCACCGCGGCCGTGCCTATCCGTCGCCTTCGGCCTGTTATAAATAGCCGTGGCCGAGCTCACTCCGAGCACCCACACCACTCACAGCCCCTCTCTGACCTCCTAGCCTCCTCCTTGACCAGCCGTTGGAGCTCGAGGAGCTCCCCTGCCACCACATCGCCGCCGTGGCCGCCGCTCGGCTTCGCCTAAATTCGGGCAAGCCCGAGCTCTCCTTCCCCTTATTCCACCACCAGGAGGAGCCCCGTGCTCCGGCGAGTCTTCCCCACTCCTTAGTTCACCGCCGGAGCCACCATGGCCGCGTCTCCCCCAAGTCTGGCCGCCGCCTTTGCTCTCTGCCTCCGCGTGGCGTCCCCGCTGCAGTCCTCCCCGGCGATGCCCCTGCACTCAATCGGACTTGGAGCTCCTCCCTGAGCGCGCCGACATCCTCGCCTGAGCCGGAGACAGCCGAAGCCACCCGAGCCCGAGCTCATCGGAGCTTGCCGCCCACGGCCGCGTATAGCCGCGTCAACGGCCACTCCCTGAGCTCCGTGCTACCCTCACCGGTCGAGCCGCTCGCCGGCGACCCCTTCCTCCCGTTCGCCTGCTGTAGTAGACCACCGGAGCACGTGAGCCACGCCGGAGCCGGCGCTCCGACCGCCACATCGGGGACCAGCAGAGAGGGAGAAGAAGGAGAATGGGAGGAGAGAGAGGGTGGCGTGGGGCCCAGTCGTCAGTGGCTAGGGGTCGCCATGTCGGATTAAGTGGAAACGGTTTTTGGAGAATACGCTTTCTGTTTCTGAAAACGTACTTTCGCCTAGTACTCGGATGAAATATGATTTCTCTGCAGCGAACTCGTATTTCTTCAAAAGGCGCCTTCTGTTTTCCAGCCAGGGGCTTATTTGTGGAGATTTCTTTTACAGATTAGTCCCTGGCAGAAAAACACTCACAACTTTTCACTCGTAACTCCGATCGAGGTGAATCCAACGCCCACGTCTTCGTCTCGTGGAGGCCGTTCCGTTGAGGTCATTTTTATAATGTTGACACATTCTGAAAATGACCATTTTGCCTTCTATCAGCCCCCTCCGAGAGAGAACTGTTGGAAATATGCCCTAGAGGCAATAATAAAATGGTTATTATTATATTTCCTTGTTCATGATAATTGTCTGTTATTCATGCTATAATTGTGTTATCCGGAAATCGTAATACATGTGTGAATACATAGACCACAACATGTCCCTAGTAAGCCTCTAGTTGACTAGCTCGTTGATCAATAGATGGTTACGGTTTCCTGACCATGGACATTGGATGTCATTGATAACGGGATCACATCATTAGGAGAATGATGTGATGGACAAGACCCAATCCTAAGCCTAGCACTAGATCGTGTAGTTCATTTGCTAAAGCTTTTCCAATGTCAAGTAACTTTTCCTTAGACCATGAGATTGTGCAACTCCCGGATACCGTAGGAGTGCTTTGGGTGCACCAAACGTCACAACGTAACTGGGTGGCTATAAAGGTGCACTACGGGTATCTCCGAAAGTATCTGTTGGGTTGGCACGAATCGAGACTGGGATTTGTCACTCCATGTAACGGAGAGGTACCTCTGGGCCCACTCGGTAGGACATCATCGTAATGAGCTCAATGTGATCAAGGAGTTGTTCACGGGATGATGTGTTACAGAAACGAGTAAAGAGACTTGCCGGCAACGAGATTGAACAAGGTATCGAGATACCGACGATCGAATCTCGGGCAAGTATCGTACCGATAGACAAAGGGAATTGCGTACGGGATTGATTGAATCCTCAACATCGTGGTTCATCCGATGAGATCATCGAGGAGCATGTGGGAGCCAACATGGGTATCCAGATCCCGCTGTTGGTTATTGACCGGAGAGTCGTCTCGGTCATGTCTGCGTGTCTCCCGAACCCGTAGGGTCTACACACTTAAGGTTTGGTGACGCTAGGGTTATAGAGATATTAGTATGCGGTAACCCGAAGGTTGTTCGGAGTCTCGGATGAGATCCTGGACGTCACGAGGAGTTCCGGAATGGTCCGGAGGTAAAGATTTATATATGGGAAGTCCTATTTTGGCCACCGGAAAATGTTCGGGATTTTTCGGTATTGTACCGAGAAGGTTCTAGAAGGTTCCGGAGTGGGGCCCACCTGCATGGGGGGACCCACATGAACGTGGGTAGTGGGGGCAAGGCCCCACACCCCTAGTCAAGGCGCACCAAGATTCCCCCTTAGAAGGAATAAGATCATATCCCGAAGGGATAAGATCAAGATCCCTAAAAAAGGGGGATAACAATCGGTGGGGAAGGGAAAGGATGGGATTTCTTTCCTTCCACCTTTGCCAACGCCCCAATGGACTTGGAGGGCAAGAAACCAGCCCCCTCCACCCCTATATATAGTGGGGAGGTGCATGGGAAAAAGAGCTCAGCCCCTGGCGCCTCCCTCTCCCTCCCATGACACCTCTTCCTCCTCCAGTAGCGCTTGGCGAAGCCCTGCTGAAATCCCGCTGCTTCCACCACCACACCGTCGTGCTGCTGGATCTCCATCAACCCCTCCTCCCCCCTTGCTGGATCAAGAAGGAGGAGACGTCTCTGCTCCGTACGTGTGTTGAACGCGGAGGTGCCGTCCGTTCGGCGCTCGGTCATCGGTGATTTGGATCACGACGAGTACGACTCCATCAACCCCGTTCTCTTGAACGCTTCCGCTCGCGATCTACAAGGGTATGTAGATACACTCCCCTCTCACTCGTTGCTAGATGACTCCATAGATTGATCTTGGTGATGCGTAGAAAATTTTAAAATTCTGCTACGTTCCCCAACAGTGGCATCATGAGCTAGGTCTATGCGTAGTATCTTGCATGAGTAGAACACAAAGTAGTTGTGGGCGTCGATTTGTCAATCTTCTTGCCGTTACTAGTCTTATCTTGATTCGGCGGCACTGTGGGATGAAGCGGCCCAGACCGACCTTACACGTACGCTTACGTGAGACAGGTTCCACCGACTGACATGCACTAGTTGCATAAGGTGGCTAGCGGGTGTCTGTCTCTCCCACTTTAGTCGGATCGGATTCGATGAACAGGGTCCTTATGAAGGGTAAATAGAAATTGGCATATCACGTTGTGGTTTTGGCGTAGGTAAGAAACGTTCTTGCTAGAAACCTATAGCAGCCACGTAAAAACTTGCAACAACAATTAGAGGACGTCTAACTTGTTTTTGCAGCAAGTGCTTTGTGATGTGATATGGCCAAAGGATGTGATGAATGATATATGTGATGTATGAGATGATCATGTTCTTGTAATAGGAATCACGACTTGCATGTCGATGAGTATGACAACCGGCAGGAGCCATAGGAGTTGTCTTAATTTATTATATGACCTGCGTGTCATTGAAATTCGCCACGTAATTACTTTACTTTATTGCTAACCGTTAGCCGTAGTAGTAGAAGTAATAGTTGGCGAGACAACTTCATGAAGACACGATGATGGAGATCATGATGATGGAGATCATGGTGTCATGCCGGTGACGATGATGATCATGGAGCCCCGAAGATGGAGATCAAAAGGAGCAAAGTGATAATGGCCATATCATGTCACTATTTTGATTGCATGAGATGTTTATCATGTTTTTGCATCTTATTTGCTTAGAACGACGGTAGCATATATAAGATGATCCCTTACTAAAATTTCAAGAAAGTGTTCCCCCTAACTGTGCACCGTTGCGAAGGTTCGTTGTTTCGAAGCACTACGTGTTGATCGGGTGTGATAGATTCTAACGTTCGAATACAACGGGTGTAAGCCAGATTTACACAGCAATACACTTAGGTTGACTTGACGAGCCTAGCATGTACAGACATGACCTCGGAACACAAGAGACCGAAAGGTCGAGCATGAGTCGTATAGAAGATACGATCAACATGGGGATGTTCACCGTTGATGACTAGTCCGTCTCACGTGATGATCGGACACGGCCTAGTCGATTCGGATCATGTAATCACTTAGATGACGAGAGGGATGTCTATCTGAGTGGGAGTTCATTACATAATTTGATTAGATGAACTTAATTGTCATGAACTTAGTCTAAATGTTACATATCTATCTTGTAGATCAAATGGCCAACGCTAATGTTACCCTCAACTTCAACGCGTTCCTAGAGAAAAACAAGCTGAAAGACGATGGTAGCAACTATGCGGACTGGGTCCGTAACCTGAGGATTATCCTCATAGCTGCCAAGAAATCATATGTCCTTGAAGCACCGTTAGGTGACCCACCTGCTCTCCCAGCACTGCCAGACGATTTGAACGTTTGGCAGACATGCACCGATGATTACTCCTTCGTTCAGTGCGGCATGCTCTTCAGCTTAGAACCGGGGCTCCAAAAGCGTTTTGAGCATCACGGAGCATATGAGATGTTCGAAGAGCTGAAAATGGTTTTCCAAGCTCATGCCCGGATCGAGAGATATGAAGTCTCCGATAAGTTCTACAGCTGTAAGATGGAGGAAAATAGTTCTGTCAGCGAGCACATACTCAAAATGTCTGGGTTGCACAGCCGCTTGTCTCAGCTGGGAGTTAATCTCCCGGATGACGCGGTCCTTGACAGAATCCTTCAGTCGCTTCCACCTAGCTACAAGAGCTTCGTGATGAACTTCAACATGCAGGGGATGGAAAAGACCATTCCTGAGGTATATGCGATGCTGAAGTCAGCGGAGGCAGAGATCAGAAAGGAACATCAAGTGTTGATGGTGAATAAAACCACTAAGTTCAAGAAGGGCAAGGGTAAGAAGAACTTCAAGAAGGACGGCAAGGGAGTTGCCGCGCCCGGTAAGCCAGCTGCCGGGAAGAAGTCGAAGAATGGACCCAAGCCTGAGACTGAGTGCTTTTATTGCAAGGGAAACGGTCACTGGAAGCGAAACTGCCCCAAGTACTTGGCGGACAAGAAGGCCGGCAATACCAAAGGTATATATGATATACATGTAATTGATGTGTACCTTACCAGCACTCGTAGTAGTTCCTGGGTATTTGATACCGGTGCGGTTGCTCATATGTAACTCAAAGCAGGAACTGCGGAATCAGCGTAGACTGGCAAAGGACGAGGTGACGATGCGCGTCGGGAATGGTTCCAAGGTCGATGTGATCGCCGTCGGCACGCTACCTCTGCATCTACCTACGGGATTAGTTTTAAACCTCAATAATTGTTATTTAGTACCAGCTTTGAGCATGAACATTGTATCTGGATCTCGCTTAATGCGAGATGGCTACTCATTTAAATCTGAGAATAATGGTTGTTCTATTTATATGAGAGATATGTTTTATGGTCATGCCCCGCTGGTGAATGGTTTATTTTTATTGAATCTCGAACGTGATGTTACACATGTTTATAATGTGAATGCCAAGAAATGCAAGGTTGATAACGATAGTCCCACATACTTGTGGCACTGCCGCCTTGGTCATATCGGTGTTAAACGCATGAAGAAACTCCATGCAGATGGACTTTTGGAGTCTCTGGATTATGAATCATTTGACAGATGCGAACCATGCCTCTTGGGCAAGATGACCAAGACTCCGTTCTCCGGAACAATGGAGCGAGCAACCAACTTATTGGAGATCATACATACTGATGTGTGTGGTCCAATGAGTGTTGAGGCTCGCGGTGGTTATCGTTATGTTCTCACCCTCACCGATGATTTGAGTAGATATGGGTATGTCTACTTGATGAAGCACAAGTCTGAGACCTTTGAAAAGTTCAAGGAATTTCAGAGTGAGGTTGAGAATCAAAGTGACAAGAAAATAAAGTTCTTACGATCAGATCGTGGAGGAGAATATTTGAGTCATGAATTTGGCACGCACTTAAGGAAATGTGGAATTGTTTCACAACTCACGCCGCCTGGAACACCTCAGCGTAATGGTGTGTCCGAACGTCGTAATCGCACTCTATTGGATATGGTGCGATCTATGATGTCTCTTACCGATTTACCGCTATCCTTTTGGGGTTATGCTTTAGAGACTGCCGCATTCACTTTAAATAGGGCACCGTCAAAATCCGTTGAGACGACACAGTATGAATTATGGTTTGGGAAGAAACCTAAGCTGTCGTTTCTGAAAGTTTGGGGATGCGATGCTTATGTGAAGAAACTTCAACCAGAGAAGCTCGAACCCAAGTCGGAAAAATGCGTATTCATAGGATACCCTAAGGAAACTATTGGGTATACCTTCTACCTAAGATCCGAGGGCAAGATCTTTGTTGCCAGGAATGGATCCTTTCTAGAGAAAGAGTTTCTCTCGAAAGAAGTAAGTGGGAGGAAAGTGGAGCTTGATGAGATGACCCTCGAACCGGAGAGTAGCGCAGCACAGGAAAATGTTTCTGTGGAGCCTACACCGGCTAGAGAGGAAGTTATTGATAATGATCATGATCAAGCTACCACTGAACTTCGAAGGTCAACGAGGACACGTTCTGCACCAGAGTGGTATGGCAATCCTGTCCTGGAAATCATGTTGTTAGACAACAGTGAACCTTCGAACTATGAAGAAGCGATGGCGGGCCCGGATTCCGACAAATGGCTTGAAGCCATGAAATCCGAGATAGGATCCATGTATGAAAACGAAGTATGGACTTTGACTGACTTGCCCGATGATCGGCAAGCCATAGAAAATAAATGGATCTTTAAGAAGAAGACTGACGCGGATGGTAATGTGACCATCTATAAGGCTCGGCTTGTCGCTAAGGGTTATCGACAAGTTCAAGGGGTTGACTACGATGAGACTTTCTCACCCGTAGCGAAGCTGAAATCCGTCAGAATCATGTTAGCAATTGCCGCATACTATGATTATGAGATATGGCAAATGGACGTCAAAACGGCATTCCTTAATGGTTTTCTTAAGGAAGAGTTGTATATGATACAACCGGAAGGTTTTGTTGACCCTGAGAATGCTGACAAGGTATGCAAGCTCCAGCGCTCAATCTATGGGCTGGTGCAAGCATCTCGGAGTTGGAACATTCGCTTTGACGAGATGATCAAAGCGTTTGGGTTCACACAGACTTATGGAGAAGCCTGTGTTTACAAGAAAGTGAGTGGGAGCTCTGTAGCATTTCTCATATTATATGTGGATGACATACTGCTGATGGGAAATGATATAGAATTCTTGGAAAGTATAAAGGCCTACTTGAATAAGTGTTTTTCAATGAAGGACCTTGGAGAAGCTGCTTATATATTAGGCATCAAGATCTATAGAGATAGATCGAGACGCCTCATAGGTCTTTCGCAAAGCACATACCTTGATAAGATATTGAAGAAGTTCAATATGGATCAGTCCAAGAAGGGGTTCTTGCCTGTATTGCAAGGTGTGCAATTGAGCTCGGCTCAATGCCCGACCACGGCAAAAGATATAGAAGAGATGAGTGTCATCCCCTATTCCTCAGCCATAGGGTCTATTATGTATGCCATGCTGTGTACCAGACCTGATGTAAACCTTGCTGTAAGTTTGGTAGGTAGGTACCAAAGTAATCCCGGCAAGGAACACTGGACAGCGGTCAAGAACATCCTGAAGTACCTGAAAAGGACTAAGGATATGTTTCTCGTATATGGAGGTGACGAAGAGCTCGTCGTAAAGGGTTACGTCGACGCTAGCTTCGACACAGATCCGGATGACTCCAAGTCACAAACCGGATACGTGTATATTTTGAATGGTGGAGCGGTAAGCTGGTGCAGTTGCAAGCAAAGCGTCGTGGCGGGTTCTACATGCGAAGCGGAGTACATAGCAGCCTCGGAGGCAGCACACGAAGCAGTATGGATGAAGGAGTTCATCACCGACCTAGGAGTCATTCCAAATGCGTCGGGTCCAATGGCTCTCTTCTGTGACAACACTGGAGCTATTGCCCTTGCCAAGGAGCCCAGGTTTCACAAAAGGACCAGGCATATCAAGCGTCGCTTCAACTCCATACGTGAACATGTTCAAGATGGAGACATAGATATTTGTAAAGTGCACACGGTTTTGAATGTAGCAGATCCGTTGACTAAACCTCTTTCACGAACATGATCAACACCAGTACTCTATGGGTGTTCGATTCATCACAATGTAACTAGATTATTGACTCTAGTGCAAGTGGGAGACTATTGGAAATATGCCCTAGAGGCAATAATAAAATGGTTATTATTATATTTCCTTGTTCATGATAATTGTCTGTTATTCATGCTATAATTGTGTTATCCGGAAATCGTAATACATGTGTGAATACATAGACCACAACATGTCCCTAGTAAGCCTCTAGTTGACTAGCTCGTTGATCAATAGATGGTTACGGTTTCCTGACCATGGACATTGGATGTCATTGATAACGGGATCACATCATTAGGAGAATGATGTGATGGACAAGACCCAATCCTAAGCCTAGCACTAGATCGTGTAGTTCGTTTGCTAAAGCTTTTCCAATGTCAAGTAACTTTTCCTTAGACCATGAGATTGTGCAACTCCCGGATACCGTAGGGGTGCTTTGGGTGCACCAAACGTCACAACGTAACTGGGTGGCTATAAAGGTGCACTACGGGTATCTCCGAAAGTATCTGTTGGGTTGGCACGAATCGAGACTGGGATTTGTCACTCCATGTAACGGAGAGGTACCTCTGGGCCCACTCGGTAGGACATCATCATAATGAGCTCAATGTGATCAAGGAGTTGTTCACGGGATGATGTGTTACGGAAACGAGTAAAGAGACTTGCCGGTAACGAGATTGAACAAGGTATCGAGATACCGACGATCGAATCTCGGGCAAGTATCGTACCGATAGACAAAGGGAATTGCGTACGGGATTGATTGAATCCTCGACATCGTGGTTCATCCGATGAGATCATCGAGGAGCATGTGGGAGCCAACATGGGTATCCAGATCCCGCTGTTGGTTATTGACCGGAGAGTCGTCTCGGTCATGTCTGCGTGTCTCCCGAACCCGTAGGGTCTACACACTTAAGGTTCGGTGACGCTAGGGTTATAGAGATATTAGTATGCGGTAACCGGAAGGTTGTTCGGAGTCTCGGATGAGATCCTGGACGTCACGAGGAGTTCCGGAATGGTCCGGAGGTAAAGATTTATATATGGGAAGTCCTATTTTGGCCACCGGAAAATGTTCGGGATTTTTCGGTATTGTACCGAGAAGGTTCTAGAAGGTTCCGGAGTGGGGCCCACCTGCATGGGGGGACCCACATGAACGTGGGTAGTGGGGGCAAGGCCCCACACCCCTAGTCAAGGCGCACCAAGATTCCCCCTTAGAAGGAATAAGATCATATCCCGAAGGGATAAGATCAAGATCCCTAAAAAAGGGGGATAACAATCGGTGGGGAAGGGAAAGGGTGGGATTTCTTTCCTTCCACCTTTGCCAACGCCCCAATGGACTTGGAGGGCAAGAAACCAGCCCCCTCCACCCCTATATATAGTGGGGAGGTGCATGGGAGAAACAGCTCAGCCCCTGGCGCCTCCCTCTCCCTCCCGTGACACCTCTTCCTCCTCCAGTAGCGCTTGGCGAAGCCCTGCTGAAATCCCGCTGCTTCCACCACCACACCGTCGTGCTGCTGGATCTCCATCAACCTCTCCTCCCCCCTTGCTGGATCAAGAAGGAGGAGACGTCTCTGCTCCGTACGTGTGTTGAACGCGGAGGTGCCGTCCGTTCGGCGCTCGGTCATCGGTGATTTGGATCACGACGAGTACGACTCCATCAACCCCGTTCTCTTGAACGCTTCCGCTCGCGATCTACAAGGGTATGTAGATACACTCCCCTCTCACTCGTTGCTAGATGACTCCATAGATTGATCTTGGTGATGCGTAGAAAATTTTAAAATTCTGCTACGTTCCCCAACAAGAACCATGCCGGCGAATTCTTCTGTGGCTTCACCACACTTCTTCCCGGAGTATTCTTCGACCCCAGGCAAGCCGACCATCTGATATATGCACAAAAGCATTGCTCTGTGTTATTCTTGCATGTTAAATTAATGTGCTTGTGCTTGTCTGTGTAGTAGTGAGCTGTATGTGACTCTGACGAACCCTTGCTTGCACTTTCTTCGGTAACGGCACCACGCTTGTGTTCTGAGCTATTTTCGGCCGTCCGGGGTGGATGCCGACTTTTATTTCTCTTGTCAGCAATTGTCCGTGTTCTGAGCTGCTTTTCGGCCATCTCGGGTAGCTGTTGAATTTCTTTCCGTAGCGGTGACCCTATGCTCTGAGCTGTTTTTCAGCCGTCTTAGGGAACTGCTACATTCTTCTTATCAACACCGTCTCATGCTCTGAGCTGCTTTCCAGCCGTCTTGAGCCGGGGTTGAGTTATTCCGGTAATGTCCCAGATCTGAGTTGTAAAGATCGTTCTGGTGGCTACTGGTTTCTTTGCCAGTTTTATGCAAAGGTTCCGATGGTCGTAACTTACAGCTCGAACTTATAAAGTGATAACTTGACATTTAAATCTTGTTTCACTAAGGACCTGTCGTGATATCATATGGAGATAGGTTGTTATGATCATGCATAGCTACTACCATCTCAAGTTATTGCGGTAAACAACCATGCTAGTTAAATAATGGCTAAAGCTAAACCTAGCCGGTTGATCCAGAGTCACCTGTCCGGACTTATCCGTGCAACCACATTTGCCGGTATGGGACGGCCTTGACTTGGTCTGATCGCGTGCTCTTTTATCGGTACCGCCAACTAGGGAAGGTTATGCGTGCGCACAACCCTGGCCCGGTCGGCGGCGATAACCTTGTGAGCCCAGTTGATTGTTTAACCCGGGAGTCCCCGTTTGGGACAGTTTAGTTTGGCCACGACGGTGGCAGGTGTCACGAGGTGACACAAGGGCCACCCAGGGCAGGACTCCGGGGGAGGATGATTGCAGGTGGTACGGTGGAGGAGTCATGGGTTAGGCAGGTTTCGTTGGAACAACCCTGGTCCACCCGAATGGGATCACGAGGTCAGGTGCTCCATGGTGTGGGTAAAGTGCGCAACCTCTGCAGAGTGTCAAATCTATTCGAATAGCAGCGTCCACGGTATTGGATAGTCCGTCCAGACCTCTCTAGGTGGTCAACCGGAACAGTAATAATAATGATGGAAGAACTTGTCTTATGATCGGAAATACTCAGTGGATTGTGAATATTCTGAGGGTTGTGAGGCAACCCGGAAGAGAGTAAGTTGGATCTAGTTAAGGTTTGGATGGGATCCTGAGAATGTTCGGAGTATGGATTATTTACTTGCCATGCTTTACTTTACTTTAGTATCACACTGGATACTCCTGTTATGACATGATAATTAATTTTGCTAGCTAGTTATGCTATGCCATGATAATTAATGTTCCTCTAATAACAAATGCATGCTTGAATGCCATGGATTGCTTTGCTTGGTGTATATGTTAGTTTGGTTTGCTTGCGAGTACATTCAAAAGTACTCAGCGGCCTTCAATGTGGCCAGGTTCACATAAGGATCCGTCATCCGTCGACGAGGAGCCAGAGCGTTCGCGAGCTAGGAGCGTAACCCAGTCAGATCACTGTGGATTGGAGCCGCACCAGGAGCGTGCTGCCTTAGATAGAGCTTTTCCGCTGCCTGTGTTCATGATACTTGTTGTAAACGCGCATGCCAGAGTGATTTCCTGTGCTGGTATGTGTGGTGACCGTCTGGCTACAGTGGTAATCAGGCGGGGCGCCACAGTTTGCGAGGCTCAGGATGTCCTATTTATAGGAGAATGGTGAGGCTGAGCACCGAGCGCCGCCGTGGAGATGATGCCAGCGTGTTGGTGTCGCGTGACGCTCGGGCACAGGTCAGGAGTGATCTAGAGGAGCTGTAGATGCATGCGGGCACTATGGAGCGCTCTAAGTGGGGCAGGAGACGCACTCGCGCCCACTATTCCGCCCGAATGCGCCGTGTCCGCATCCGGCATGCCGCCTGCCAGCGTTGGGGAGGGTTAGGAGCTGGATAGGTGGACGCGGGGAGCTAGCTGAGTGGCAAGGACGAGCTGCGGTGGTGCGAGGAGGGAGCTTGGGCGGCGGCCGAGGGCCCCAGCGCCCAGAGCGCGAGCTATGCATGTCGAACACCTCGGTTCTGCGCGGTCACCGCGTGCACTGGCATACATGGTGCTTTTCGGCCACATAGACCGTGTCTACGGTGTTGTCCCTTCAACATGGTGCCGGAAATCACCCTTGTCTTGCCACCTAGCTCAAAGGATGTGACATGAGCTTGCTGAAAAGTTTCTGGACAGAAACTTGGGTAGTAAGTGTAGCTCAATCGGCTTGGAGAAGAAGGATGATTTTTGGTGGTTAAGCATCACTAAGGAAGGTAACCATGTGGTAAAAATTTCAGCTCCAAAGGGTAAAGGAAAAATGTACTTGCTTCACAAACTGACTTTACTGGTGAGAAGCAAAAACAATTTCCCTAGCTGAAAACTTACAAAGGGCCATGGCATATTTTTGCATTGAGGGGTGAGGCATGATCCAAAGTATTTTAGGGAATTTTCTGAGAATTTTTTGAACAATAAAAATTATGGTTGCTTCATAGCACAAAGAAATAAAAAGGGCTTTTCTGAGACAAAATGAATTAAATGCCACAGAGAAAAATTATGGCATGGCAAGAGAGTGAGAGACATGAGATTTTGGGAGGGTTTAGGATGATTGGCACCACTTGGAAGAAAATCAAAAATATTTCCAAATGCTAAGTCCAAATGAATTGACAGAAAAACCAATTGCAAATGAATTATTCAATAAAACCAAAGAAAAAGAAAAAGGCAAAAAAACAGGGTGTCACAATTATAAGATGTGAACATTAAATCTTAGCACTGATAGGAAAAAAATAGTTAAAACTTAAAGCTGACCTCAGCTTCTTGAACCGGTTTTATGCTTGGTGCCGGAGTTTGCTAGGTATAAGTAACTGTAAGAAAAGCCCGAAAAGAAGAAACGGGTGCATTTTGCCAATGCATGAGTGAAAAAAGAAATCTCATAGATGATAGTTCACAAAATAGATATGCACAATAATAATTCTGTATACCTTCTCCAAATGGGCAGTATGTTGCTGCTAAGAAAAAATGTACACAAATGTAAAATCAAGATCTAATAGGGCAATTTAACAACAATATGTCAAAATATTTACAGATAAAAATAAAGCAAAAATATGTACTGCATGAAAATAACTTATTTGGCCACATTGGCGAATCATCTGATGAATCAGTTAATAGGCATTGACATATCTGTGCGTCAAAAAGAAAAATAGCAGGTAAAACCCTAACATATTTAACATGTGCATATACTGAAATCTGATGCTTCTATATCTACCTAAACTTTGCAAAGGCATACCAGTCGTACGTTAGATTGAAGCTGCAACTCTTATATATAAAACCTGCTTTTAGAGGCATACGATAAGTTGTTGGGTAGAGAACTTGTACACTAACCTGTTCAATGGAGTAAATTGCAAACATGCATGTCAGAACATCATAGTTCGGGATTCAGAGAAGAAAGGAATGACACGTACCTCATATTGTACAACACAGAATAACTGATGGCAAATGTAGTAAAAAGAAAAAGACTTAATTGTTAAGTAAACAGAATTAAGTCTTTGTAGCCATTATGTTATCATATGTCCTTATTATATGGTAAGTTAGAAACACCAAAATTTAGCATGATTGTATCAAGTTTCAGGCGACTAAACTTAAGAGTTAAAGAGAAGTAAGATAGAAAAAAAACCCAAGGCAAGTTTCATTTGACTTAACTTAAGAAAACAAGATCTAATAGGTTATGAGTAAGAATAAAATCAAATTAAAGAAGAATCAGTGCGGTAGCAAGAATGTAATTGCCGCGCCATATGTATCTAAAAACGTTACTCCCTCCATTTCATAATGTAGTGCATACAAATATTTTGAAAAGTCAAACCTCACAGTTTTTGACCTAGTTTGTGGAGAAAAATATTGACATCTAGAATGCCAAATATATACCATTAGATTCATCATAATCCATAGTTTCATATTATATATATATTTTGTATTGTAGATATAAATAGTTTTCTCTATAAACTTGATCAAAGTTTGCAAAGTTTGACTTTTCAGAAAATCTATACGCACTACATTATGAAACAAAGGGACTAGAATAGAACGACGATTATGTGCAAGATGGGATAATCCGTCGTACCACCAGAAGGACATGGAGTAAAGAGTTGCAAGCTGAAAAACAATGGCAAAAATTTGCAATGGTATGTAACAGATAAACAATGGTTGTTGAAAGGATGTAAAACGAATTGAAACATAATACGGTGGAAGGAGTGGAAGAAAGAAAGCATATGACATGAAATACAATAGTACTGGAAGGTGAGAGTGTAGCAGATTGCGAGGAAGAATAGGTGAACATGAACAGTAGATAAAAACCCGAATGAAGAGAAGCACCAACTGAGAAGATAGGGAAGACGGTCAGAACATACAGAAAAGGGGCGTAAGAAGAGTTGAATGAAGTATTACTACAAATATATTGTGTCGTATAAATTCAAATGATTTCGTGTTTTCATCTATTTTTCACCCTATATCAACGGAAACAAGTTTTTGGATCACAGCGCACATCGATGGCTACATAACACTACTAGGAAAAAATCTAGTAGTAGCGCGGGGTTAAGAGCTACCAGTAGCGTGAGGGCCCATGCTACTACTAGGGCGCTACAACTAACTTTTAGCAGTAGCGGGGGTCTAACCCCATGCTACTGCTAATGGTGTTAGCGGTAGCACGGTACTGGACCCACGTTACTGCTAAAATAGCAGCAGCGCCTGTTTTGACCCCGCACTACTACTATTATTGTGTATTTCATTTCTTTATATTTATACTCTATTTATACATCGTTATAGAATTTTATACAGTAGCAATGAAGAGGTTGTGGAACAAAACACTGATTAGATTAAAGTGGATGGATCCATGTGAGCAAGTTAAATTAGTGGGATGATATGATGTTGGGACAGCACACAAATATCAGAATTCCTTCATTCAACACTTGTGTGTCGTCCCAACATCATATCATCCCACTAATTCAACTTGCTCACTTGTATCCATCCACTTTAATCTAATTCGTGTTTCTTCCACCCCAATGATATAACAACTCATCATCCATAGTCATATAATAATAACTCATCATCATCATCCGTAGTCATATAACAACTCATCATCCGTAGTCATATATATAATAACTCATCATTATTCTAGCACATAAGAAGTATTATGACCTCGTCATCATGATCATCGTAGTCATATAACAAATCGATCATCATCCATAGTTAACCAACACTAGCTAAGGGTAGTCATCCTAGGTAAATAATTCATCATCATTCTAGCATGACATGTACTACCTATGACCTACTCCTCTCTCTCTCAGGTAAAATATCATAAAATAGGTAAACCCCTCCATCTCCAAAATGGAGAATAGAGATCCACCTGTCTCCAACTTGTGTCCTGCACACATTCATGTTCTCTCCAATTGGTTGCCTGCTCGAATAATTACTTTGCCCCATCCTTTGATATCGAGCCTTTCATCCTTTAGAGAAAATGAGTATGCACTATGAAAAGCCACTGGCGGATCTGGCCATAAGCTAACCATACTCATATGACCTTTGGTATACATCAGGTTAAGCACAACATCCATCAGGAGCTTCTATTGAAGAACATAATAGTAACATAGTTAGCAATGTAGTTTACTTAAGAAGAATGTATTCAACCATAGTTAACAAAATCTTACCATTCTATTTGCACTGATGTTACCCTCATTCAACTCATGGAATAGTGGCACGTATCTACTATAATTTTGGCCAATTTCATATTTTATCTTAAAAGTCTCAACATCATTAATAAATGAGACACGAGAATTTTTCTCCTCCCAAGTTAGCTCTATGCCAAAGCTGTAGTAGGCCTTGTCTATAGCCTTTCGTGTATTTCTTGGAGAAAAGAAATAAGCTGTCAATTATAAATAAACAAGTTTAGTAGGGATGCATACCACCTATTTTTAAATAAACAATATAAATTACTTAATAAATTGTTTGACAAACTCACATAGAGGTAGAACTGGAATCATGTCAACATCCGCCCAAATGTCGATATTATCTTCACGATCATCTTCAGGACCAAGATCGAAGGTTATTTTCATATCCCCCTGAAATCTGTTGGCCTTGCATAGTCCTCTCCAATTTGAACACCAGAAATATGAGTGATTTACTGCATTGTAGAGCTTAACCGAAAAAGTGAAACCATGTTTTGATCTTAGGTAAGCTTTCTTTGTCTCCATACTCTCCCTATCTTCGAAACCGAGCTTCTCTAAGACATACGGTCTTGCATAGCGGGGGATGCACTAGTCAAATTGTAAAAAATTGAAATTACACGTTAAAGAAAAAAAGCACAAGTCATGCTTAATTATGAAAAAAATACTTGTCGTCGTTACATGTCGTAAAATGATTGAAGGCCTCCTTCAGCGTGAGGGTGAAGCACCTATTGTTATCCAGGAGAAGCCTCTCGCACATACCCCTGTCGTCGGTGCAGTAATCACACTTAGGGATGCTATCGTCGTTAGACATTTCCTGTGTTCATAATTCAAAGATTAAAAATCAAGGGCAAGTACGAGGAACTCAACACGTATATCATTATTCAGCACGGGTTGACTTTCAATCTGTCGAGGCTTCCTTGAAAACTCTCATCTCACATGGTGTATATGGTGGGCACTCCCTCTCTGATATTGCGACAGTCGGTGATTGTCGCTCCTCCCTTCTTTCATGAGTGCATTGCACCAAAATGCCTAGCACACGTGGAAAAAGGAGAAGCGGCCCCCACGACAACAGTCGGGATTCTTCCTCTCTCTAATATATCGACCGTCGGTGATGGTCGCATCCCTCCCTCATGCATTACCAACATCTATCACGAGGAGAAGAGCAGAAAGTGAAACCCACGACAAAAGTCGGGATTCTTCCTCACTGATATATCGACCGTCGATGATGGTCACATCCCCTCCTTCCCTCGTGCATTACCAAGGTCTATCACGAGGAGAAGAGAAGGAAGTGACCCCCACGACAACAGTCGGGATTCTTCCTCTCTGAAAGTCACATAAGGAGCCCCAACAGACGGAAAGTCAACCTGTTACATATATGGGGTAATGGCATAAAAAATGGCCTATGTCTTGCTGCAATGTTGTTTAATTCCTATTCTGGCAAATCATGGGCACTTGATATTTCTTACTTTATAGCACAAGTCATGCTGAAATCCACGAAAAATTTTGGCATAACTTTTGCTAAAATAGGACATATCAAGCGCCTGAAATTTGCCAGAACAGAAATGAATCAACATTCCGGCAAACATTGGCGACTCGAGGTGTTCCCTGCAAAATCATACACATGTACAAATATCATCATATATATAAACCATACCACTCTCGACAGAATGTTTTAGTGACATGAAACAAAGAGCGGAGGAGGAGGAGGTGGACTTTTAGCTTACCCACTTAGCTGTAGAGGAAGTAGAGGAAGCTCTGACGACGGTCACTCCAGGGAGACGTGACACGAGAAAGTGAATATTCTGCCAAGTGAAAAATTTAGATCGTCAATATAATTGGCAACAACATTTTTATATTTTATTCGATACCTAAAATATTTAAAGGTATTTGGTTAATGTAGATACCTAATTTTTTTATATTCAATACCTCAAATATTTCTGTATTCAAAAAACCTATTTGATACCTAAAAGATTTTCTATTTGATACCTAAAATTTCTATTCTATTACTATTTTCTTACTTAATATGTTCTATTCTATTACTAGTTTTTATATTATATTCTATTGCTAGTTTTTATATTCTATTCTATTACTAGTTTTAATATTTTCCATTCTTGTATGCACCATTCATAAAAATTGTATGAGCAACACCATTCACCATTCTCACATTAGCATTGAACAACAGAAAAAAAACCAATACACAATAGCCAAAATCTACAAATTCATCCATACATCCATCGAACAACATCCATACATATAACAATCCATACATCTATCAATTCATCCAGGCAATAATCCATCCATGGAGGGAGAAGGGAGGGAGCAGGGAGATATACCTTGGTGGAGGAGCGAGGGCGACGACGGGCGGCGGCGGTCGACGGGCGGGCGACGACAGAGAGCAAGTGAGAGAGTGTGAGGGGAGAGTGAGTGAGAGAGGAAACGGGAAGGGTGGATAAGGTGCCAATAGAAGCAGCGCGGGGCTTAGAACCATGCTACTAGTAGGTGCAGTAGATGTAGCGCGGGCCATACAACCCGCGCTGCTGCTAAACAGGGCCCACTAGCTGGCCCGTGTAAGGTTAGCGGTAACGCGGGCTACAGACACCGTGCTACAGCTACCAGGTTAGTTGTAGCGTGAGTGATATACCAAGCGGTGCTAATATGGCTTGACCCAAGGGGTACCGCGGGGCCCACTTATCAGTAGCGTTGTTTCTGACCACCCGCGCTACTCTTAAACTGTACCTGTAGCATGGTGTTAGGGCACGCACTACTACTACTTAGCATTAGCACGGTGCACTTACCCATCGCTACTGCTAAGCATCTACCTATAAGATTTTCCCTAGTAGTGTAAGGCTGCATAGGTGCATGCCCCCGTACCTGCGTGCCCCTGCGGATTTTGGAAGAAGGAAGAAGAATGAATAAGGATGAAGAAGAGGGAGAGAGGATTTCATGCGGGGCCTAGCTTGTTTGAGGAGTTAAGTTTGAGGATTCGGTTAGCTTCTTGCTTTTTCAACTCCTCAACTTTAAGGAGTTAACGTTTAATGAGGTGTTTAAGGAGTTAAATTTTAAGGGTTTCACCAGTAGAAAACTGAACTTTCATCCGGAGCACTAGTCCCGGTCGGGTTTGGGCCCGCAACTAATGTGAGCATTAGTCCCGGTTCCAACGGCTAGGAGCGGACGGGGGCATAGCCAGGATTAGTCCCGGTTCAAATGGGACCTCTAGTCCCGGTTGGTGATACCAACCGGGACTAAAGGGGTTGCAGCGGGCTGGGGCCCCTGCGAGCCCCTTTAGTCCCGGTTGGTATCATCAACCGGGACTAAAGATAGACCTTTAGTCCCGGTTGGTATATCCAACCGGGACTAAAGTCTTCCTTATATAAAGCTTCTTCATCGAGCCCGAGTCCAAGCTTTATCTCCTCTGTGTTTCCTTCCCCAAGCTCGAGTTCATCCGCCATTTTTGCCAAGATTTGTCAAGATTGGAGGCACCCCATCTATCCAAGGGTTCTAAAAGGTTAGCAACTTCATCTTTTCATCTCTCATTGCTAGTTTAGCTCATTTCATGCTCTATAAGTATAGTGATTTGTGGGTTTTAGTTTGGGAGTAATTATGTGGGAGTTTATTTGATTTATATGCAATTTGAGCTCAAATTAACTTCTTAGTATGCATATGTGTAGGTGTGGTTTACTTAGTGCCTTCCCGTCCCCGTCCTCACCATCGTCGATCGCTCACGCCGTCCCATCGCCGGCACCACCTTGGTGAGCCTCTTGTTCTTATCCTTTTTGTAAAAAAATCTTATTTGTATGATTTAGATCGTTACATGTATAATTTTCTTACTTGTATGATTGTTTGTTATATATAGTGCCATGGTTTTGATATTCGTCCCCATCGGCCCTCGTCCGGTTTATGATTCGGATGTGGTATATTATCTTTTATAACTATTTGTTTCATTTCGTGTTTATGACAATTATGCCCATCAAGTTGACATAGATATTTTTATCTAGGAGGTATGTGAACCAAAAATTGCAACCGACCCTCTTGTCGAGAAGTTAAATTTAGTTGAAAAATAAAATGATTATTTGAAAGAAAAATTGAAAAGAATTGAAGAAGAGAAGATGAAATTGGAGTTGTATGTTGCCGATGTCGTCGATGATCACAAGATCAAGATGGATGCAATGCGCTTGAAGATTAGAAAATATGACATTAATAAAGAGGCTTGGTATCATTATGTTGTTGGATCAATTATTACCTTAGTTGCGATTTTGATCTCATGTGTTGTTGCATTTAAATGCTTTAGTGGTTGTATGTTGTTTTATGAGAAGTATGTATGAACTTTATGTATATATATTTGCAGTAATAACATTTGGTCACTACTCTACTTTGGTTTTAATGTGATGAACTTGTATTAATTTGGTCACTTTGATGTTGTGTAATGAAGATGAGCCGGCAATGGATGTACGATGATCGACGCTCTCCCGAGTTCATTAATGGCCTGCATAATTTTATGCGTGTGGCTGAGGCAAACAAGCAGAATGGTTTTATGTGTTGTCCATGTGGTGTCTGTAAGAATAATAAGGATTACTCTACCTCAAAAATCCTTCATAGCCACCTGCTTCAGTCCGGTTTCATGTTCGGCTATAACTGTTGGACCAAGCACGGAGAAAGAGGGGTTATAATGGAAGACAATGAAGAAGAAGAGGATGATGACAACTATCCTAGGTTGCCTGAATATGATGGTACTACAATGGGGGAAGCTGAAGAAGAGGCATCAGATGAGCCACTGATGATCTTGGTCGGGCCATTGTTGATGCAAAGAGAAACTGCGAAAGTGAAAAGGAGAGGTTGAAGTTGGAGCGCATGTTAGAGGATCACAAAAAATTGTAGTACCCAAATTGCGAAGATGACAAGAAAAAGTTGGGTACCGCACTGGAATTGCTGCAATGGAAGGCAGAGAATGGTGTATCTGACAAGGTATTTGAAAAGTTGCTGAAAATGATAAAGATAACTAATTGCCCGACAGTATGTACGAAGCAAATAAGGTTGTCTGCCCTCTAGGATTAGAGGTGCAGAAGATACATGCATGCCTAATGACTGCATCCTCTATCGCGGTGAGCAGTATGAGAATTTGAATGCATGCCCGGTATGCGGCGCATTGCACTATAAGATCAGCCGCGATGACCCTGGTGATGTTGAGGGCGAGCGCCCTAGGAAGAGGGTTCCTACCAACGTGATGTGGTATGCTCCTATAATACCACGGTTGAAACGTTTGTTCCAAAACAAAGAGCATGCCAAGTTGTTGCGATGGCACAAAGAAGACCGTAAGAAAGACGCGATGTTGAGACAACCCGCTGATGGGTCGTAGTGGAGAAAAATCGAGAGGAAGTTTGTAGACTTTGGAGATGACGCAAGGAACTTATGGTTTGGTATAAGTACACATGGCATGAATCCTTTTGGGGAGCAGAGTTGCAGTCATAGCACCTGGCCTGTGACTCTATGTATCTATAACCTTCCTCCTTGGTTGTGCATGGAGCGGAAGTTCATTATGATGCCAGTGCTCATCCAAGGACCTAAGCAACCCAGCAACGACATTGATGTGTACCTAAGGCCATTAGTTGAAGAACTTTTACAGTTGTGGGATAAAAAAGGTGTATGTGTGTGGGATGAGCACAAACAGGAGGAATTTGACCTACGAGCATTGCTGTTTGTAACCATCAATGATTGGCCTGCTCTTAGTAACCTTTTAGGATAGACAAACAAGGGATACAATGCATGCACACATTGTTTAGATGAGACTGAAAGTATATATTTGGATAAATGTAAGAAGAATGTGTGCCCAGGACATCGTCAATTTCTTCCGATCAGAAATCTCTTAGTAAAGAAAGGCAAGCATTTCAAAGGTTAGGCAGATCACCGGAAGAAGCCTGGCCACCATACTGGTGATGATATATTTGATATGGTCAAGGAATTAAAAGTAATCTTTGGAAAGGGTCCTGGTGGACAATCTATTCCTAATGACGCTAACAGACATGCACCCATGTGGAAGAAGAAATCTATATTTTGGGAGTTACCCTATTGGAAAGTCCTAGAGGTCCGCTCTGCAATTGACGTGATGCACGTGACGAAGAATCTTTGCGTGAACCTGCTAGGCTTCTTGGGCGTGTATGGGAAGACAAAAGAAACACCGAAGGCACGGGAGGACCAGCAACGTATGAATGAAAAAGACAGCATGCATCCAAAGCAGTATCAAGGTCCTGCCAACTACGCTCTTACCAAAGAAGAGAAGGAAATCTTTTTTGAATGCCTGAGCAGTATGAAGGTCCTGTCTGGCTTCTCGTCGAATATAAAGGGAATAATAAATATGGCAGAGAAAAAATTCCAAAACCTAAAGTCTCATGACTGCCACGTTATTATGACGCAATTACTTTCGGTTGCATTAAGGGGGCTTCTACCAGAAAATGTTCGATTAGCCATTGTGAAGCTATGTGCATTCCTCAATGCAATTTTCTCAGAAGGCAATTGATCCAGAAACCCTACCAAGGTTACAGAATGATTTGCTCCAACGCCTTCTCAGTTTCAAGTTGGTGTTCCCACCATCCTTCTTAAATATTATGACACACGTCCTAGTTCAGCTAGTTGAAGAGATTACCATTCTGGGTCCTGTATTTCTACACAATATGTTTCCCTTTGAGAGGTTCATGGGAGTCTTAAAGAAATATGTTCATAACCGTGCAAGGCCAGAAGTAAGCATCTCCAAGGGCTATGGAACAGAGGAGGTTATTGAGTTTTGTGTTGACTTTATTCTTGACCTTAAGTCGATTGTTGTTCCTCAATCGCGGCATGAGGGGAGACTGAGTGGAAAAGGCACACTGGGAAAGAAAGCAGTAATAAGTATGGACGGGCATTCTTTCACTCAAGCACACTACATAGTTCTACAAAATTCCACCTTGGTGGCTCCGTATATCGAGGAACACATGGATATTGTACGCTCCAAGAACCTGGAGCAGTCTGACTCCTGGAATAAACGTACACACATGGCGACTTTCGGTGGTTGGTTGCAAACACATCTCATGAATAACACCACTATTGGAGATGAGCTGTTCTTGTTGGCCAAGTCACCATCTTGGACTATATTTACTTTCAAAGGGTACGAGATAAATGGGAATACATTTTACACAATCGCCCAAGATAAAAAGAGCACCAACCAAAACACAAACAACAATAGGAAAAAGGACACATATTATGGTTACATAGAGGAGATGTGGGAACTTGACTATGGACCTTCTTTTAAGGTCCCTTTGTTTCGGTGCAAATGGGTCAATCTGACAGAAGGCGGGGTAAAGGTAGACCCATAGTATGGAATGACAATAGTGGATCTCAACAATCTTGGGTACACAGGCGAAC
The DNA here is from genome assembly GCA_011799875.1 of Thinopyrum elongatum. NCBI lineage: Eukaryota > Viridiplantae > Streptophyta > Magnoliopsida > Poales > Poaceae > Thinopyrum > Thinopyrum elongatum. The sequence goes on along the minus strand of CM022297.1, from coordinate 342,794,136 downwards.
CATTCTTCCTAGCCAATGATGTGGCTCGGGTTTTCTATGTGAAGGACATGTCTACCAAACCAAGAAAAAGAAAAGCTAAGGAAGCGAATACATCATACGATGAGCCAAAGCGCCACATAGTTCTTTCAGGGAAAAGAAACATCGTGGGAGTGGAGGACAAGACAGACATGTCAGAAGATTATAATAAGTTTGATGAAATTCCTCCCTTCACAGTGAAGACTGACCCAAGAATCCTGTTAAATGATGAAGATTCTCCATGGTTACGGCGCAAGGGACATACGCGAAGAACAAAAATTATACCCCAAGATCCCACTCTGGGATGTGACCGGCTTCACCATCATCACTTTCTCTCTAGTGAGTTTCCGTACTTATAGCTGGAAAGTCCCACTTCGGACAAACCGGAGGGAATCTTTATAAGAGTTAGGGTATATATGTGTTTTGGGTGTTCCTAGGTGGACTCCGAAGCATCGGAATCCAACCAAAAAGCTAGGGCATTTTGGCATTTGAAACATGATTTCTGAATAATTATTTATTAAGTTATGAATTTTCAATTATTCCTGTCCTTTTAGTATTTTATTTATACAGAAGAGTTAATCAATGCAATTATGTCCAAACAAAATATGAATATGTAGGTTATGTTAAGACAAACAATTTGACATCTTATTTGCTCCATTTGGCTTAACAGAACTGAAGATATGAATTTTTAAAGTTTAAAATAATGTCTTCAATTACTGTATTTAATTAATAAGTGCAAAATTAATTATGCAACTTCCAGTCAAAATGATACTAGTTGATAGAAATCTTCAAGATGAATCCACAGATATTTGAATCAACTCATTTGGTTTAGTTTTCAAATTGTTATGCACTTTACAGGAATTAAATTGAATCTAAAAAATTGAATCTGTCAAATAATTTCTTCAAAATGAAAATTAATTGAAAGACACCTTTAGTCCCGGTTGCAACCACCAGCCGAGACTAAAGGTTTCATCTCCCGCGCAGAATTTTGGCCACCGAAAAGGTTGGCCTTTAGTCCCGGTTCGTGGCTGGAGCCGGGACTAAAGGTCGTGGGTATATAACTGGTGTCCCGGGGCCAGCCATCGCCTGGGAGAAGGAACAGAACCACGCCGCCGCCAGGCTGATGGATTTCACCGCCATAGCCGGTCTTCTCCCTCTCCGACACGTCTGCGGTCTCGCTCTCTCCGCAAACGCGTGCGACGCCAGGCGCCCCTGAACGCCCCACCACGCTCGTGTTCAACCTCCGACTGCCGGAGATCACCGACGCCGTCCCGCTCGCTCCGGCCCCTCCCCGATCCCGCTGAGCATCGCCTAGACCTCGCAGTGAGCCCCCGCCTTGAATCCCCCTCTTCCCTGTGTCTATCGCACGCCGTAGCAGTTGATTCATCAAGGACCAAAAGTGCGCCACGCACGAGCTTGTCGCCAGCGAGCTCTAGTGACCGATTAGTCCAATGTGTGTGCCCATTATGTTCACCGCGCTAAGTGGAGCATCCCTAGCGCATTAGTTTACTCACGCGCATGTCGTAGCGACGTTTCCGTCGAGGGCCGAACACCAGCTACCGCGCTGGTCATCGCTGTCGACGACTCCGTCCACCCTGCGACTCATTGCTGCCTCCCCTGGATGCGCATTGGTGCGAGCTATGCGTTGGTAGCCTCTGCTGCCGCTGCCCTGGTCCCTAGGGTGGACCGCGCCACGTCTAGAGGTCACCAGTGATGACCTCGTCGGCCTGGGTCACTGACCGATGGACCCGGCTAGTCAGGTGATTAGCTTAGTGCTAATTACCCCTTTGACTAACCCCTGGGTGTATGACATGTGGGACCCCACCGTTAATGGCGTGGTTTAAACTAAATAACCCTCTGTTAACCTCGTGCCTATATAATGTGGAACCCCACTGTCAGGTTTGACTTTGACTAGCCAAGTGATGGCGTCAGCTGACGCGGTAATAATTTTTGGATTTTAAATAAGTCTTAAATGATTTATTTATTTTCAGAAAAATCCCTAAACTTCTAAAAATCATAGAAAATAATCTATAACTCCAATGGAAATAAATTATATATGAAAAATTATCAGAAAAATAAGAAGAATCTGTTTAAGGCATTTCCATGCATGTTTGAACAACTTAAACTATTGTATAAGACAATTTGAATAAATGGCATTTGAAATGCCTTATGTGGAGTTCGAATTTGAATCTTGTGTTCAAAGCAACTCCATTTAAATTGTTGCTAGCTACATTATCCCAAATCATATTATATTGCCATGTCATGATCATGCATCATATTATTGCATTGCATTGAATGTGTTCCCTCTTGTTTGCCGGTGGTTGTTCCCTCTCGGTAGACGTTGTTCCGATGTTGTGATCGTTGACACTGATGAAGTGCAGCTTCATCTTCAAAAGTGCCAGGCAAGCAAACCCCCTTGTTCATTTTGAAACAATCCTACTCTCTGCTCTTGCTCTCTTTTATTGCATTAGGACAACAACGTTTCAACTGTTACCTGTTCTAGGTAGTTGAACCCATTCCTTTGCATGACCTATCATTTTCACCAAATAGCTAAACCATCCTAGCATGCTTATGAGTTTCTTGAGCTTTGTTGTGACCTCATCCATGCTCGCTTGGTAAGCTTAGAGTCATGTCCGGTCCAATGCATCTGGGTGATGAATTGGAATGATCATGTCCTAATGATGAGACTTAAGTGTGTGGACCTGTTTGGTCAAGATGGTGAAGAAAGGCCATGTTGGAGAACATGGTGGATTGTCTCGTGATATGTAGATACTTGTCCGTGCAGAAATGATTTAATAAATTTCAGAAATTTGACTAAACTTCAAAAAATCGTAGAAATTCAACCGTAGCTCAGATTGAAATAATTTATATATGAAAAATTAACAGAAAAATTCAATCTATCCATCTGTACCATTTGCATGCATGACAAAACAAGTTATAGCTAGCTACTGTATAAGTAAAAACAACTAAATGGCATTTTTAGTGCTTAACTTTGGAAGGTTCAAATGGACTTCATCCAAATTTATGTTAGTTGCATAAGCTCAAACCACATCATATCTACATGTCATGATCATGCATCGTATTGTTGCGTTGCTGTGTATTGATTGCATCTCCGGTATTGTTCTTCTCGATACTATGATTCAGTTTTTGCTTATTGAATGCATTCTAATTTAAATACTAAATTGTTTTATCTTTCTTCTGGATTAGTTAAGCTATGGACCATAGCGGCAAATACCATGAAGAGGATATCTTTGACATGATACGCTCCTCCCAAAACCAAGAGAATAAACCAGATGACGGCTCACAATTTCTGAACGACTCCGGTGAGGGACTTGAGCAAGAACCAAGAGACAAAGGGCAAACAAACAATGATGGCGAAGAAAATGTTAGACAATTAACAAAGTTCAGCGAGGTATATATATATATATTAGGCCTCTGGTGATCATTAGATGTATTAATTGATTTGTATATATACATATATATTAATGAATCTTTCTTCTTTTAGCCCTCCGGATCGAGCCAATCTCCTAGAAGGGTACGAGGTCGGGCCAAAAAGTTGGGCGATGACATAAAGTTCAACATCGATGAAGTCGCAGAAGATGGCGAACCGATTGCTCCTGAAAAGAATGCCCGTAAATTTATAAACCAATGCAGAGTTATTGTTAGGAACAACATCGCGATCACCATTCGAGAATGGAATAAGCCAAAGGTAGATCGAGGAGTTAGTTATGTTGACGAAAGATCAAAAAATTGCTTTGGGATCCGCTCGTGTCACGTTTCATCCTTCCAGAGGGTCTCACAGATGGCAAACGGTTGAAAGTCAAGCATTTTGCTATTAAGAAGATGGCCACACAATTCCAGAGCTGGAAGAAAAGATTATACAGGGACTACATCAAGGCAAAAAAGAAGACTCCAGAATTCACTGGAGCACTAGAGAAGATAAAAGATCACTGGGACGCATTTGTGAAGTACAAGGAATCGAATGAAGCTCTGGAAAGGTTGAGAAAAAATAAGATAAATGCTGAGAAAAAAGAGTATCACCATGTTCTGGGGACAGGTGGCTACAAGAGAGCCGTGCCTAAGTGGGAAGTAGTTGAGGCCAAGATACTTGCTGAAGGGGTCATTCCAGCTACAGTGGATTGGCCCCAGAGGTCCAAGCATTGGTTTTATGCGCATGGGGGACAGTTGTACCCAATGACAGGGCAGATTATTGAAAAGGCAGATCTTAAAACAGCCTCGGACGCTTTACTTCAAGCAACAGAAGATGCTCGAAAGGGGTTGCTCTAGCCCAAGAGAGAGAATGACGAGATTACACGCGCCCTCAAGAATCCTGAACACAGAGGACGAACACGAGGCAAAGGCATTGTTCCGTGGGTTCAGGGGTTTTTGTAGTGGAACGACACTTATAGAAGTCGTCAGAGAAAAAAGAAGCAGGATGCAGACCGGCTTCAGAAGATAGAAACAAAGGACGAGGAGTTGGAACGCATGTTAAAGTGACAGCAGGAGCAACTACACACAATTAGCCAGCAAAGGGCATCTCCGCGGCAGGAGCAAGCAGATCCAGCATTGGATAGTACCATCCCATCTATGCGGAAAAGCAGCGTGGGTTCCACGGGGGTCCGGGCCAATGATGCACTGCTGGCTCGCTACCCCGTGGATGATATCAAAGAGAGGACAAATTGTGAGCTACACCAGAAAATGAAGAACATATCCATGAAGGTGGCGGTCGGCGTTGCTTTACCAAATGCACCTGAAGCAACCATACATGGCAATCCGATTCCAGCTGGCTATGCTTGTGTCGGGGTGGATGAAGTTCTGCCGGGATATGACTCACTAGAGCTTGACATTCTTGGAGGTGAAGGGGAGCAGACACTGGGAGAAGTCATACATGGTGTCATTGTATGGAGAAAGGAATGCATCGTGTTTCCAAATTCGGCGCCAAGGCCACCGACTCCTCCGAGTAGCAATACACCTCTAAGTCCACCCCACCTCGAGAGGGAGCCCAGCGTGAGTCCATATCAATCTCCGTCGCATCAGCCGACTCCACCCCCTATGTCCCAGCAGGGCCAAAAGCGGAAGAAAGCTAGAAAGAAGAAAGCCAACGACGAGCCTCCTGCCAAAAAGAAGTTAGCTTATGATATGACTGATGAGGAAACCAAAACGGTCGTGGTTTCCGAAGTGAAGTCCCATTTTGCACCGAAACCGCCCCCGCCGCCAAAGGAGATAATACCTACGAAAACCGTAAAGCACTTTGTGGACTTTCTTGAGCGACCCTTGGCACATGTGGAGAATAGGCCATCAGACTATGACCGCTCTATTAGGAAGTCATATGAGGAACAATTGCAGCAGTCGAGACGTATAAGTAGTAATAAAAGCGGGAAAACTGTTCCCCAGCTCGAAGAACAGGCAATCCAATTGATCCCCCCGCTCAAGGTGATTACCGATAAGGTAACCGACGCTACTAGAGACATCGGTATCAATGTTGATCAACTCCTAGGCATCAAGGAAGTCCCCGTGGCTGATGTTGCATGGCAATATGTCCCCGGGAAAACTCCGGTCAGACCTGAGCAGGTCCTGCATCTATCAACACAAATGCGAAGATTGCATGAGTGATACATGAAAGAAGTAAAGAACGAGTGAGAGATGCTAATGGTGAAAGTCAAGGAAGAGCATTACTTCTATGAAAATGAGTTATGCATTGAGTTTCCAGAAATTTTTCAGTTATACAATCAAGACGCACTCGACAAATCTATCGTCAGTTGCTATTGTCTGTAATTGATTTCATTCTATAATTTAAGTCTCTAGCTCAGCTCGTTCATTGCCTGTAATTATCCTCACTATATTCTTTTGTACGCTATTATGCAGAATAAAGATTCTTGAATGCAAAAGAGATGGAATCTATGACATTGGGTTCATTGACCCATATATCATTAATGAAAAAATGATACAAGACCACACCAAAGACTCAGAGAATAACTTGCTAAGGTTTGTGAAGGCACAAAATACCATAACAGAAATACTATTTCCTTACAACTTCAAGTGAGTGTTACTGTCTTGTACTATAAATTCTATTTTGCTTACTCGATGTTAAGTGTAGTTGATGAGTTATGCATGCCTGCTTATATAAACGTGCGCAGGTACCACTGGATCCTCCTAATCATTAAAGTTGATACTAGAACTGTTGAAACTCTGGACTCACTAGGTAAAGACCCTCGATAATACACCAGCATGGTTTGGATGCTCAACATGTAATTTCAATCATTATCGCACTATATCGGCCTCTTTCGTTCATTTCCTGATATCAAGTAATTAATAACTCCTTTATTCATTTTCTTTGCTGGTCAGGGTTTGGAAACTGTTCATCAATGATGTTGTTGATGAATGGAATCGGAGCTGCGTTGGCGACGGCCCAAGGTAATTAAGTAGTACTAGCTAGGTCCACGCATCTCTTTAATTCTAGTTTCAATACCATTATCGTGCTTGATTATTATCTGATTGGATTCTATTCTCGCAAAGTGCATGAGGCAGAAACAGGGGACTAATTTATATGCATACTACATTTGCGAGAACATTTGCATGACGACCGAATGGCACAGAGATGTAAGACAACTTCATCTATGTAAACACTATTCACAATTTTTTATGATGATCTAATATATACACACACAACTAATATATTCATATTGATCTCCTTCTTTAACGATGGAAGAGATGCGGGAGAAGCTCCTACCAGAGAACCGCATACAAGCAATTCAAGAGAAATTACGGGATTTTTGCTTACGGAGGTCATATCTGAAAGCGGAGAATATCATTGCTGCTAATGCCTGCATGTAATGATCTCCAAATTGTAGGAGAAATTTGATCAAAATATGCCCTAGAGGCAATAATAAAATGGTTATTATTATATTTCCTTAATCATGATAAAGGTTTATTATTCATGCTAGAATTGTATTGATCGGAAACTTAAATACATGTGTGAATACATAAACAAATACCGTGTCCCTAGTAAGCCTCTAGACTAGCTCGTTGAGCAAAGATGGTTAAGATTTCCTAACCATAGACATGTGTTGTCATTTGATAACGGGATCACATCATTAGGAGAATGATGTGATGGACAAGACCCATCCGTTAGCTTAGCATATCGATCGTTCAGTTTATTGCTATTGCTTTCTTAAATGTCAAATACATATTCCTTCGACTATGAGATTATGCAACTCCCGGATACCGTAGGAATACCGTGTGTGCTATCAAACATCATAACTGGGTGATCATAAATATGCTCTACAAGTATCTCCCAAGGTGTTTCTTGAGTTGGCATAGATCGAGATTAGGATTTGTCACTCCGAGTATCGGAGAGGTATCTCTGGGCCCTCTCGGTAATACACATCATAAGAAGCCTTGCAAGCAAAGTGACTAATGAGTTAGTTACAGGATGATGTATTACGGAATGAGTAAAGATAGTTGCCAGTAACGAGATTGAACTAGGTATGAAGATACCGACGATCGAATCTCGGGCAAGTAACATACCGATTTAGAAAGGAATTACATATGTTGTCATAACGGTTCGACCGATAAAGATCTTCGTAGAATATGTAGGAGCCAATATGGGCATCCAGGTTCCGCTATTGGTTATTGACCCGAGAGGTGTCTTAGTCATGTCTACATAGTTCTCGAACCGGTAGGGTCCTCACGCTTAACGTCCGTTAACGATATAGTGTTATATGAGTTATATGATTTGGTGACCGAATGTTGTTCGGAGTCCCGGATGAGATCACGGACATGACGAGGAGTTTCAAAATGGTCGAGAGGTAAAGATTGATATATAACACTATGGTATTCAGACACCGAAATAGTTTTGGAGTGCACCGGGTACTCATCGGGTCATCGGAAGGGGTTCCGGGCACCCCCCAGCAAGTGTATGGGCCTTATGGGCCAAAGGGGGGGACAGACCAGCCCACAAGGGGGCTGGTGTGCCCCTTCCCTTGGCTGGCCAGCCCTAGGGGAAGGAAAGGGGAGGGGTGGCCCCTCCTGCCTTTCCGTCCTCAGGAGAGAAAGGAAAGGGGGGGGGCACCTCCTTCTTCCTTCCTCCCGCACTCCAATTAAGGAAGGGGGCGCCACTTGGGGGAAGACCCCAAGTCGGATTCCGCCTACTTGGGGGCGCCTCCTGGCTGCTCCCTGCACCCTCCCACCTATATATATGTGGGAGGGGGCGCCTAGCAGAACACACAACATTGTCTTAGCCGTGTGTGGCGCCCCCTCCACCGTTTACACCCCCGATCATATTTTCGTAGTGCTTAGGCGAAGCCTTGCGGAGATAACTTCACCATCACCGTCACCATGCCATCGTGTTGTCGGAACTCATCCAATACCTTGCTGTCTTACTGGATCAAGAAGGCATGGACGTCACCGAGCTGAACGTGTGCTGAACGCGGAGGTGTCGTACGTTCGGTACTCGATCGGTTGGATCGCGAAGAAAGTTCGACTACATCAACCGCGTTGTCAAATGTTTCTGCTTACGGTCTATGAGGGTATGTAGACACACTCTCCCCTCTCGTTGCTATGCATCTCCATGGATAGATCTTGCATGTGCGTAGAAAAAAAATTGTTTTCCATGCAACGTTTCCCAACAGTGGCATCCGAGCCAGGTCTAAGCGTAGATGATATGCATGAGTAGAACACAAAGAGTTGTGGGCGGTGATAGCCATACTGCTTACCACCAACGTCTTATTTTGATTTGGCGGTATTGTGGGATGAAGCTGCCCGGACCAACCTGACATGTCCATGCACATGAGACCGGTTCCACCGACAGACATGCAACTAGTTTTGCATAAAGGTTACTGGCGGGTGTTTGTTTCTCCTACTTTAGTTGAATCGAATTTGACTACGGCCGGTCCTTGAAGAAGGTTAAAACAGCAAACTTGATGAATCACCGTTGTGGTTTTTGCCGTAGGTAAGAACGGTTCTTGCTAGAAGCCCGTAGCATCCACGTAAAACTTCCAACAACAAAGTAGAGGACTTCTAACTTGTTTTTGCAGGGCATGTTGTGATGTGATATGGTCAAGATATGATGTGATATATGTTGATGTATGAGATGATCATGTTTTGTAATATCGACAACCGGCAGGAGCCTTAGGGTTGTATCTTTATTGTATGAAGTGCAAGCGCCATGTAATTGCTTTACTTTATCACTATGTGTTAGCGATAGTTGTAGAAGCAATAGTTGGCGAGACAACCCCGACGCAATGATGGAGATCAAGGTGTCAAGCCGGTGATGATGGTGATCATGACAATGCTTTGGAGATGGAGATCAAAAGCACAAGATGATGATGGCCATATCATGTCACATATTTTGATTGCATGTGATGTTTATCCTTTATGCATCTTATTTTGCTTAGAACGGCGGTAGCATTATAAGATGATCCCTTCACTAAATTTCAAGATAAAAGTGTTCTCCCCGAGTATGCACGGTTTCCAAAGTTTGTCGTTTTGAAGCACCTCATGATGATCGGGTGTGATAGACTCTACGTTCACATACAACGGGTGTAAGACAGTTTTGCACATGCAGAATACTTGGGGTAAACTTGACGAGCCTAGCATGTACAGACATGGTCTCGGAACACTGGAGACCGAAAGGTTGAACGTGAGTCATATAGTAGATATGATCAACATAGAGATGTTCACCATTGATGACTACCCCATCTCACGTGATGATCAGACATGGGTTAGTTGATTTGGATCACGTATCACTTAGATAACTTGAGGGATGTTTATTTAAGTGGGAGTTCATTAGTAATTTGATTAATTGAACTTAAATTTATCATGAACTTAGTCTTAATAGTTTTTGCATAATTATGTGGTAGATCAATAGCTCGCGATGTAGCTCCCCTATTTTTGATATGTTCCTAGAGAAAACTAAGTTGAAAGATGATAGTAGCAATAATGCGGACTGGGTCCGTGATCTGAGGATTATCCTCATTACTGCACAGAAGAATTATGTCCTTGATGCACCGCTAGGTGACAGACTTATTCCAGGAGCAGATGCAGACGTTATGAACATTTGGCAAGCTCGATATGATGACTAAATAGTTTACTGCGCCATGCTTTACGGCTCAGAACTGAGATTTCAAAAACGTTTTGAACGCCACGAAGCATATGAGATGTTCCAAGAGCTGAAATTGGTATTTCAGACTCATGCCCGTGTCAAGAGGTATGAGACCTCTACTTTTCCTAAAAGATGGAGGAGAATAGCTCAGCCAGTGAGCATGTGCTCAGAATGTCTGGGTACTACAATCGCTTGAATCAAGTGGGAGTTAATCTTCCAGATAAGATAGTGATTGACAGAGTTCTCTAGTCACTATCACCAAGCTACTAGAACTTCTTGATGAACTACAATATGCAAGGGATGACGAAAATGATTCCCGAGCTCTTCGCAATGCTGAAACCGGCGAAGGTAGAAATCAAGAAAGAGCATCAAGTGTTGATGGTTAAACAAGACCACTAGTTTCAAGAAAAAGGGCAAGGGAAAGAAAGGGAACTTCAAGCGGAATGGCAAGCAAGTTGCCACTCCCGTGAAGAAGCCCAAAGCTGGACCCAAGCCTAAAACTGAGTGCTTCTACTGCAAAGGAAATGGTCACTGGAAGTGGAACTGCCCCAAATACTTGGCGGATAAGAAGGATGGCAAACTGAACAAAGGTATATTTGATATACACGTTATTGATGTGTACCTTACTAGTGTTCGTAGTAACCCCTGGGTATTTGATACCGGTTCAGTTGCTAAGATTAGTAACTCGAAACAGGAGTTGCAAAATAAACAGAGACTAGTTAAGGGCGAGGTGACGATGTGTGTTGGAAGTGATTCCAAGGTTGATACGATCACCATCACACACTCCATCTACCTTCGGAATTAGTGTTGAACCTAAATAAATGTTATTTGGTGTTTGCGTTGAGCATGAATATGATTAGAACATGTTTATTGCAATACGGTTATTCATTTAAATTAGAGAATAGGTATTGTTCTGTTTACATGAATAAAACCTTCTATGGTCATACACCCAATGTGAATGGTTTATTGAATCTCGATCATAGTGATACACATATTCATAATATTGATGCCAAAGATGCAAAGTTGATAATGATAGTGAAACATACTTGTGGCACTGCCGTTTAGGTCATATTGGTGTAAAGCGCATGAAGAAACTCCATGCGGATGGACTTTTGGAGTCACTTGATTATGAATCATTTGTACTTACGAACCATGCCTCATGGGAAAGATGACTAAAACTCCATTCTCCGAAACAATGGAGCGAGCTAATGACTTGTTGGAAGTAATACATACTGATGTATGCGGTCCGATGAGTGTTGAAGCACGTGGCGGGTATCGTTATTTTCTCACCTTCACAGATGATTTGAGTAGGTATGGGTATATCTACTTGATGAAACACAAGTATGAAACGTTTGAAAAGTTCAAAGAATTTCAGAGTGAAGTGGAGAATCATCGTAACATGAAAATAAAGTTTCTACGATCTGATCACGGAGGCGAATATTTGAGTTACGAGTTTGGCCATCATTTAAAACAATGTGGAATAGTTTCACAACTCATGCCACCTGGAACACCACAGCGTAATGGTGTGTCCGAATGTCGTAACCGTGCTTTATTAGATATGGTATGTTCTATGATGTCTCTTACCGATTTGCCACTATCGTTTTGGGGTTATGCATTAGAGACAGCCGCATTCACGTTAAATAGGGCACCGTCTAAATCCGTTGAGATGACACCGTATGAACTGTGGTTTGGCAAGAAACCTAAGCTATCGTTTCTTAAAAGTTTGGGGATACGACGCTTATGTCAAAAGGCTTCAGCCTGATAAGCTCAAACCCAAAGCGGAGAAGTGTGTCTTCATAGAATACCCGAAAGAAACTATTGGGTATACCTTCTACCACAGATCCGAAGGCAAAATCTTTGTTGCTAAGAATGGGTCCTTTCTAGAGAAGGACTTTCTCTCGAAAGAAGTGAGTGGGGGGAAAGTAGAACTTGATGAGGTAATTGTACCTTCTCCCGAATTGGAAAGTAGTACATCAGAGAAAGGCGTTCCCATGATGCCTACACCAACCAAAGAGGATGCAAATGATGATGATCATGAAACTTTAGATCAAGTTACTACTGAACCTCGTAGGTCGACCAGAACACGTTTCGCACCAGAGTGGTACGGCAATCCTGTCCTGGAAGTCATGTTGTTGGACAACAGCGAACCTACGAACTATGAAGAAACTATGATGAGCCCAGATTCCAAAAAATGGCTTGAGGCCATGAAATATGAGATAGGATCCATGTATGAGAACAAAGTGTGGACTTTGGTGGATTTACCCAATGATCGGCAAGCCATAAAGAATAAATGGATCTTCAAGAGGAAGACGGACGTTGATGGTAATATCACTGTGTATAAAGCTCGACTTGTCGCGAAAGGTTTTCAACAAGTTCAAGGGGTTGACTACGATGAGACTTTCTCATCCGTAGCGATGCTTAAGTCTGTCCGACTCATGTTAGCAATTGCCGCATTTTATGATGATGAAATCTGGCAAATGGACGTCAAAACTGCATTCCTTAATGGATTTCTTAAAGAAGAGTTGTATATGATGCAACCAGAAGGTTTTGTCGATCCTAAAGATGCTAACAAAGTGGGCAAGCTCAAGCGATCCATCTATGGACCCGTGCAAGCATCTCGGAGTTGGCATATACACTTTGATGAGATGATCAAAAGCATATGGTTTTATACAGACTTATGGTGAAGACTGTATTTACAAGAAAGTGAGTGGGAGCTCTCTAGCATTTCTGATATTATCTGTGGATGACATATTGTTGATTCGAAATGATATAGAATTTCTGGATAGCATAAAAAGGATACTTGAATAAGAATTTTTCAATGAAAGACCTCGGTGAAGCTACTTACGTATTGAGCATCAAGATCTATAGGGATAGATCGAGACGCTTAATAGGACTCTCACAAAGCACATACCTTGAAAAAGTTTTGAAGAAGTTCAAAATAGATCAGTCAAAGAAAGGGTTCTTGCCTATGTTGCAAGGTGTGAAGTTGAGTAAGACTCAAAACCCGATCACGGCAGAAGATAGAGAGAGAATGAAAGTCATTCCCTATGCCTCAGTCATAGGTTCTATAAAGTATGCTATGTTGTGTACCAGACCTGTTGTGTACCTTGCCATGAGTTTGGCAAGGGGGTACAATAGTGATCCAGGAGTAGATCACTGGACAGCGGTCAAAATTATCCTTAGTTACCTAAGAGGACTAAGGAGATATTTCTCGGTTATGGAGGTGATAAAGAGTTCGCCGTAAAGGGTTACGACGATGCAAGGTTTCACACCGATTCAGATGACTCTGAGTCTCGATCTGGATACATATTGAAAGTGGGAGCAATTAGCTAGAGTAGCTCCATGCAGAGCATTCTAGACATAGAAATTTGCAAAATACATACGGATCTGAATGTGACAGACCCGTTGACTAAACTTCTCTCACAAGCAAAACATGATCACACCTTAGTACTATTTGGGTGTTAATCACATGGCGATGTGAACTAGATTATTGACTCTAGTAAACTCTTTGGGTGTTGGTCACATGGCGATATGAACTATGGGTGTTAAATCACATGGTGATGTGAACTAGATTATTGACTCTAGTGCAAGTGGGAGACTGATGGAAATATGCCCTAGAGGCAATAATAAAATGGTTATTATTAAATTTCCTTAATCATGATAAAGGTTTATTATTCATGCTAGAATTGTATTGATCGGAAACTTAAATACATGTGTGAATACATAAACAAATACCGTGTCCCCTTGGCGAAGGAATCCAGATTTCACAAAAGAACCAAACACATCAAGAGACGCTTCAACTCCATCCGTGATCAAGTCAAGGAGGGAGACATAGAGATTTGCAAAATACATACGGATCTGAATGTGGCAGACCCGTTGACTAAGCCTCTTCCACGAGCAAAACATGATCAGCACCAAGACTCCATGGGTCTTAGAATCATTACTATGTAATCTAGATTATTGACTCTAGTGCAAGTGGGAGACTGAAGGAAATATGCCCTAGAGGCAATAATAAAGTTGTTATTTATATTTCCTTATATCATGATAAATGTTTATTATTCATGCTAGAATTGTATTAACCGAAAACTTGATACATGTGTGAATACATAGACAAAACACCAAGTCCCTAGTAAGCCTCTACTAGACTAGCTCGTTGATCAAAGATGGTTAAGGTTTCCTAACCATAGACATGTGTTGTCACTTGATAACGGGATCACATCATTAGGAGAATGATGTGATGGACAAGACCCATCCGTTAGCTTAGCATATTGATCGTTCAGTTTATTGCTATTGCTTTCTTAAATGTCAAATACATATTCCTTCGACTATGAGATTATGCAACTCCCGGATACCGGAGGAATACATTGTGTGCTATCAAACGTCACAACGTAACTGGGTGATCATAAATATGCTCTACAGGTATCTCCGAAGGTGTTTGTTGAGTTGGCATAGATCGAGATTAGGATTTGTCACTCCGAGTATCGGAGAGGTATCTCTGGACCCTCTCGGTAATACACATCATAAGAAGCCTTGGAAGCAAAGTGACTAATGAGTTAGTTACAGGATGATGTATTACGGAACGAGTAAAGAGACTTGCCGGTAACGAGATTGAACTAGGTATGAAGATACCGACGATCGAATCTCGGGCAAGTAACATACCGATGGACAATGGAATTACGTATGTTGTCATAACGGTTTGACCGATAAAGATCTTCGTAGAATATGTAGGAGCCAATATGGGCATCCAGGTTCCGCTATTGGTTATTGAACGGAGAGGTGTCTCGGTCATGTCTACATAGTTCTCGAACCCATAGGGTCCGCACGCTTAACGTTCGTTGACGATATAGTGTTATATGAGTTATATGATTTGGTGACCGAATGTTGTTTAGAGTCCCGGATGAGACCACGGACATGACGAGGAGTCTCGAAATGCTCGAGAGTTAAAGATTGATATATAGGACGATGGTATTCGGACATCGGAATAGTTTCGGAGTGCACTGGGTACTCATCGGATCACCGGAAAGGGTTCCGAGCACCCCCGGCAAGTGTATGGGCCTTATGGGCCAAAGGGGGGGACAGACCAGCCCACAAGGGGGCTGGTGTGCCCCTTGGCTGGCCGGCCCTAGGGGAAGGAAAGGGGAGGGGTGGCCCCTCCTGCCTTTCCCTGCTCACGAGAGAAAGGAAAGGAGGGCGCCACGTCATCCTTCCTTCCGTCCGCACTCCAAATAAGGAAGGGGGCGCCACTTGAGGAAGACCCCAAGTAGGATTCGGCCTACTTGGGGGCGCCTCCTGGCTGCTCCCTCCACCTTCCCATCTATATATATGTGGGAGGGGGCGCCTAGCAGAACACACAACATTGTCTTAGGCGTGTGCGGCGCCCGCCTCCACCGTTTACACCCCCGGTCATATTTTCGTAGTGCTTAGGCGAAGCCCTGCGGAGATAACTTCACCATCACCGTCACCACGTCGTCGTGCTGCCGGAACTCATCCACTACCTCGCCGTCTTGCTGGATCAAGAAGGCGTGAACGTCACCGAGCTGAACGTGTGTTAAACGCGGAGGTGCCGTACGTTCGGTACTCGATCGGTTGGATCACGAAGAAAGTTCGACTACATCAACCGCGTTGTCAAACGCTTCCGCTTACGGTCTACGAGGGTACGTAGACACACTCTCCTCTCTCGTTGCTATGCATCTTCATGGATAGATCTTGCGTGTGCGTAGAAATTTTTTTGTTTTCCATGCAACGTTTCCCAACAAAATTGTATATATATTATATTTATGGTCGTACGAGAAATTATTTTATATATGAATAACGTGTACAATATGTAGTTGCGTAAAATATGTTTGTAATAAAAAAAATTGAACGGGAAACACAAAATGAAAAGGAAAAATAAACCATAAACCCTAAAACCCTAAACCCCAACACAAAATCCTTAGTCTCGGTTGGTGTCGCCAACCGGGACTAAAGGTTCTTCAGCCCAGACGCTAGCTCACGGCCACGTGAAGAGACCTTAGTCCCGGTTGGTGTCACCAACCGGGACTAATGGTCCTCCAGCACTCAGCGCGCGCTCGCGGCCATGTGGAGGGACTTGGCCAACCCGGGACTAAAGGATGGGGGCCTTTAGTCCCAATTTCGTTGTCCCGGTTGGTGATCCTGGCCTAAAGGCCGTTGACAACCGGGACTAAAGCCCCGTTTTCTACTAGTGTTTGGCTGGAGATGTAATTTTTCTATTTTTTTTCAAGAGTGGATTTAGTTATCACGTAGTTTCTTAAACTTCGGGAGAAATGTTGCTTGCTCCTATTTGCCTTCTGGAGTCTATTAATGGATAGATTCGTCACCGAACTGGTCGCTTACACCTTTAATCCCTCTGCTAACTCATTAACTGGCCGTTCACCAAACAAATGTAGTACTCCAGGAAAGGTCCAGAGCTTTCTCTTCCTTTCTATTAATTGTTTATACTCGACTAACACGATAACCTGCCCCTAGCACAATGACATCACGTAGATAAAGCCTTGTGGCTTCTTTTATTTCATTTTCAAAGATATCAGCCTTGTCGCTTTTTTTTAACATCAGCACAGATACAAACACTCATATACACGTACATACACGCATCCCTATGAACGCACACATGCACATCATACCTTTATGAGCATCTCCGAAAGACTGAGCCGTCATATCATCTTGAAATTTACGAAGTCACCGTAGGCACCTCGTCGTCGACGGAAACGTCTCCTCCCACTGAATGCGCATCGCCAGAAATCCTGAAATAAATTCAGGAATAAATGCGAGTACCAGGATTTGAATCCTGGTGGGCTAGGGATACCACAGTTCCTCTAATCATCCAACCACAGATTGGTTTGCAGCCTTGTCGCTTTTGAGATGTATATTGCTATTATCATCCTGGTGGAGCTGAGAAATGGAGGTGCGATCTCTTTGTCGCGCCAAAGCAGGAACATGCATGGCAACAAAAGAAAAGCCAAAACCTACTTCATCGTACGTACCTTGTCTCGTGCCTTTTGCGAGAGACCAAGAGGCTGTTAACCTGCTGTGTTCAGTCGCACCAGCCAACCAACTCGGGGGTCAGCCCCCGTG
This sequence comes from Thinopyrum elongatum, assembly GCA_011799875.1. Taxonomy (NCBI): domain Eukaryota; kingdom Viridiplantae; phylum Streptophyta; class Magnoliopsida; order Poales; family Poaceae; genus Thinopyrum; species Thinopyrum elongatum. The sequence continues at coordinate 342,776,927 of CM022297.1, read as the reverse complement.
GTTTTGCTGCATGGCCAGCGCCTCGAGAACGCTAGCTCACGCAGGACGCAGCCCTTCAGTCTCTTTACGGCCGCCTGAGCGATTTTTTTTCTTCCAAATGTGGTCCTCGGTAGATCTCTATCCGGATGGATGCTCTTTTTTTTCAGATGCTGCAGCTTCGGTTATCTGATTTATATATTATTCACACGAACTCATGCATTATAGAACCAGAGCCCCATCTAATACAGATCGCAAACATGCATCACTAGTAGAAAACAGGGCTTTGGTTCTGGTCAGATCAGAGCAACAGTCCCGGTCGTGTTACGAACCGGGACTAATGTGAGCATCAGTCTCAGTTTGAGCGGCGAGGACGCCGGCCGGGTCTCGGCAGGCACCAATCCCGGTTCGGCTGGGACCTTTAGTCCCGGTTTCAGACATCAACCGGGACTAAAGAGCCTCGCTCCTCGCGCAACCCGTTTAGTCCCGGAACAGGGACTAAAGGTCAGTCTTAAGTTTCGATCGGTGTTACCAACCGGGACTAAAGGTCCTCCTATCTGGACGCCCCACAACAGCCACGCGGAGCTTCTTTAATCCCGGTTCGTAACACAACCGGGACTAAAAGTGGGGGCCTTTAGTCCCGATTGCTTAGTCCCAGGACTAAAGGCCCTTAGGAACCGGGACTAATGCCCTATTTTCTACTAGTGCATCAAACGTTTGAAAACTTGTTCCGCTTCATGCTTTTGACTCTAGCGCTCCTTCCCACGGTATCTCCTGATGAGAAAGTCATATTGAGCGGTTCCGTCTCCTACCGGTGATAATCTCACCATTCCATAGCTGCTTTAAGATTCGGTCAAAAAAACACTTTTTTTTTCTTTTTGCTATACAAACTGAATACTCAGTCTAATACAGCTACTGTCCCACACCATTTGTCTTTGCATGGCAGGCATTGATGTTACAGCTCGCTCTCTCTCTTTTCTCACACACACGCATGCATATGTCTTTTCGCTCTTCATTGCAAACAAATCCATGGACTTTTTTTCATCTTGACCAATTAAAAACATTCTTATCTTTTAAACCATAATTTCGTATTTGAAATAATTTATATATTTGAACTCCTGGCGCCAAGACCTTTAGAAGTAAACCAATTTTGGATATATTTCAAACACGTTTAATTTTCAACGTTTCACATTTCGTATGTGAAACAAACCTATTTCACTTGAAAAATGTGCTTTTTGTGAAACAAGATAGTGGAAGTGAAATATTGGTTTTGAAAGTGAAAAAAATATGAAACTGAAATGTAATATTGTGAAACTGATTATTTTGAAATGTGTATCCGTTTATTTTCAAAAGAGTGAAATATATTTTTTCAAAAATGTGCAACTGAAATTGATGGCATTTTTGTGAAACAAGCCAGCGAAGAGTGAAATGTAGCTTCTGAATTGTGAACTAGCAACCACAGAAAGTGAAATTATAATGTATCATTGTGAAACTGATTGTTCGAAAATGTGAAACAATTTATTTCAAAAGAGTGGTATAGTTTATTTGACAAATGTACAATTGAAATATATTTTTTATGAAACAAGCCAGTGAAAAATGAAATGTAGGCTCTGAATTGTGAAATAGTAACCACGGAAAGTGAATTTCTAATGTATCATTGTGAAATTGATTATTTGGAAATATGAAATAATTTATTTCAAAAGAGTGAAACAGGTTATTTGATAAATGTACAATTGAAATAGGTGTTATTTTTGTGAAACAAGCCAGTGGAAAGTGAAATGTTGGTTCTGAATTTTGTTATTAACTTGTTTCAGATTTTTCGAGTGAAATATGTTAGTTCCACATACGAAATGTGAAATGTTGAAATTTAAATGTGTTTGAAATGCATCCAAGATCGGTCTAGTTTTAAAGGTCTTGGCGTCAAGAGTTCAAATATATAAATTATTTCAAATACGAAATTATGGTTTAAAAGATAAGAATGTTTTAAATTTGCTAAGATGAAATAAAGTCCATGGATTTGTTTGCAAGGGAGAGAGAAGAGGCTGATGTATGCACGTCTTGTCTGACAAAAAGTAATACTCTGGACCAACTAGACTGACAAAAGTAGTACTCTGTTGGTGGGCCAGTTACTGAAATACCAATATTTCATAAATAGTGAAAACTTTGTATACAATACAGTATTTAATATACGGTATGAGGTGTCACTAGTTAATTGGCCGGTACATCACGGAACCGCGCAATTTTCCGCTTCGATCTCCTGATCCTCATCAAGCAACCTAGGTGCTCTCTATCATACTGCTTGGAGTTTTCATGTGTATTGATTGATCATACTGCTAGTTGCATGGATTTCACTCTGCACTTGATTTGTTTGGTCACATGTTGGTTGATATGCATGCAGACGTATACCTACGGCTTCAACACAGCAGCACACTTGCAGGAAGGAGAACTTGACCAACTTCATTCAGTTCTGTTCTGCGTGCCTCCATGTCCTCCTGTTGCGATCTTTGAATCTATCCAGCATTCCACCTCCGCCTCCGAGCAAATCTCTGGCTACCATCCCAACCTGTCGGCGCAAGTTGATTACTATCTTATCTTATTTTCTCGCTCCTTCACATGTGCCTCCCTCAGATCGTACCATTTCGTATGTAGTCATTGACCCGCCATATATGCTTAACAACATTAACAAATCGCGCTCCCGGATTTTTCTAATCCGGCTGCGGCGGCATCACCGTCGTCTTCCCGGCTGATCCGGACGGGCTTCGGTTCTCACCATTCATACGCCGCATGACAACAACGGCTCGCCGTGGCCAGTGCCGATGCAGCTGCGCTATAGCCTGTAGCTAGCTGCCGGCGACAAAGACGGCAACGGAAAAGGAGCAGATAGCTACGAGAGCAAGGACGAAACGTAATCCTGGTACATTCGATACATTCGATCTCATCATACGATATCTTCTTCCCGCCGCCAATATAGTCCAACATGCCGTGCACCAGCCGGGACTATTGACTCGATAGGACAAGGCGTGCTGAATAGTGAGTGTGACAACAAGAGTGCTTTTGAAATTGCAAGAATCAGATTCATATCCGTGCCTTGTTGTTGCAAAATTCCTACGAGCTTGATGTTTCCCTTGGTCCCATATGATTGGCGTACATGCTTGGGGAGAGGTAGGACAAGGCAACGATGTAGATGTCCCTTGAAGAGATTAGTGGCCGTCATATGCCATGTTAATTATCAGTGGAGATGATTGTTTGGATTGGAGTGCGCTAGCGTATAGAATGGTCCATTAACAATTAATCAAGAGAGCTTCGCCCACAGGTTATAACCGGCACAAAAGGAGTTTAAAAAATTGTGTGCTGACAACACCAAAAATAAAAAAAAGCTATCTGTCCATCCTTGTGGTAAGTGCTGAAATTTTTATTTCAATGTCTTAAGAGCAAGTAAAATATGGTTTGACATACATGATGCCAACTTGTGCACAACAATTAATTGAACGAGTTCTTCCCATTAGCGTTAAGCAACCCCAAACTTGTGGTAACACCAGGCTACTACTAAAATTGAAATGCTCATGAAAAGACCATTGTTCTTTTCTCCACATCCGTCTCACGGTTAACTAGTGTTTCTTAATTGGATTAAATTTCATATGTGCTGATGTCGAAAATTCACTTGACGGTATTTCTACCAGTGGACCAGTGAATAACTAGGTTTCTTATGATTTGTTTAGTTCACATGGATACCTAATGAAAACAAACACCCATTGTCAATATATACCATGTCTAATTTTTTAAACATGGTCCCGGTACAATTATATTCACATTCGGTCAACAACTCAAGGGGGGACCAGACTGGACCATGCAAGATTTCGTGAATATACCAATTAAGAACTCTATAGATTATTCACGCCAGGTCTTCTTGCCAAATCCTATTGGAAGTTGTGTTGCTCAGCCTCTAATATATTGACACATCAGCATCGGAGGTGATGAGCTGGATTGCTCAAGAATGTAAACCATTGACAAATCAGCAGTATCATATGACAGGCCACCTTACTTAAAACAAGCTAGATTTATTCCTTGAAGGAAGCTTAAGACTTGCTTACATTGTCTTAAAATTTTAAAAACTTACGACCATATATTTGTTCTTTTGTGAATATTATATAAATGAATCTAAGATGGGGTTTATACCAATTAAAACCTCTAGGAAAAGATCTACAGTAGCTAGGTGTTGACGATACTGCTACTAAATGGATGTGACATAGTTTTCCCAGCTAGTTTAGGTTGTCTTGGATTTTAATTAACATATGTTACTTCTTGGAACAATTCACAAACATGCCTTACAGGAAATAGATGCATAGCCTTATATGTACATACAAATTTGATTTACATTACACATACTCAAAAATTTGTACATCACATGTTTCTAAATTTTAGATGCATCTCGCGCATGTGTTTTGATGTTGCATACGTGTTGATACATCTTAGTTTAGCAAGAATACATTTGCAAAATTAGCAACCAAGTGACATGTCAAGACGTTTGAGTTTATTAAATTTATTATTTATATATTTTCTAACAAATAGCATCGTTTTCCATGTCATTCATGTATATTCCATATTGTTGTCGAACTTAAATGTTAATGATTCCTCATGCACATCACTATGTAAGACAACGAGTACTATGGGTGCTTTGCGGGATGCTCCCACAAATGTTCATCTTCTATATCTAAATAGTTATGCCTCACTAACATATTTCTCTCAACATGCAAACATGTCATCTCAACATGCAACATGCATGGAAAAAGATCCACCCCAACATACAACCATGCATAGGAAGAGACTCGCGTCAATATGCAAACATGCATGAGAATTTCCATTCTATTATGACATTTATATTTATAAAATATAGTTAGCCTCCACTAACATATTTCTCTCATCATGCAAACATGCCACACCTAAACATGGAGCATACATGGGAAAAGACCCACCCAACATGCAACCATGCATAGGAAAAGACCCACGTCAATATGCGAACATGCATGAGAATTTCCATTATTATGATATTTATATTTATAAAATATTTTACAACTATACAATAATCAAACACAATAACTCATCTATATTTGCAATCATAGTTCTCACATTATAACTCTAAACTCAATATTCATTTTCCATACAACCAAATATCATTGAAATATTTTGCAAAACATTACCGCAACACCATGTGGGGTAGCATCTAGCTCTTGTAACTCGTCGTACAAGGGGAAATCCTACATGGCAACACCCCCTTGCCAAAGAGCCGTAAATGTGCTTTTCTTTCCTATGAGAACTTATGGTTTTGTTTAATGTATTTCACTTTCAACATTGTTTATTATTTTGCATTTTGGTACCTTGTCTTCTAGTCAATAACTTGTTTATGTCTTGAAGAATATATCTTTTAGTTGTCAACTGGTTTTCTTGATTACTCGAATGCATGTTTACATGAACACAAACCAAAGTCTCATTCTTATTAGGCCAACTCAAAAAATTTCTTTGAATTCACATAGTTTACAATGTTAACCTAACAAAACCATATGTAATACATCCGTACTTTGTTCTGTATTGTTGAATAAAACATACACACTTCAATTTTGCTAGACCCAAACATACACGAAAACATTCAAGGTGCTTGAAGTTCATTATTATATATATTATTGGAAAATAAGAAGGATTTTTTTAAAAAGAAGTGTCTTATCCAGAAGTTTGGCCTTCTAGCGACCGAAGGACCATGCCTATAGCCAGGCCTTCTGGCTCTAAGGCCGGCCCAGTAGCGGGCCTCCTGACCGATAGAACACCCCAGTATAATGTATCATCACACCACTCCCCTTTGCCATGCATGAATGAGCTTTTGACTAATTGGGTCTCATCTAAGCTTGCGCTTCTTTACTCCGTGGTTTCGTTATTGACTTTGGTCTTTTATTTTGCCTTTTTGTTTTGACTTGTTGACCATGGCACTTTGCTTGAATTATTGTTGATCGGCTTGTGAATTTTGTTGACTACTCTGTAGGACTAATAGACTAATAATTTTGCATTAACATATATCATAATGCTCATGTAGCTGTGATTGAGAACCCCGCAGCCTCCACCTTATATTCACGGTGGGGGCTAGGGTTTTATAGGAGGGAGATCCGATCTAGCCCACTGCTTGGATGGCTTGCATACCAAGATGATGTGTTGGTGTCTATCCACTCCTCCGGGATCCTCGCTGCTGCCATGGATATGGTGGGCCCCTTTGCTAGGTCTGCTGTCGGGTTCCCTGTAGAGAAGTCACCCCCAGTGTACTACAACGTCACTTGCCGGCCCTACCACCCACCGGCAGGGGGGACAAAGATGCAGGCCGCGACTGTCTAAGCACGGCGCCCTCCCAAGGCCATGTCCCGATGCTGAAGGACTGCCTCCTGAATCGCCAGGAGAGGTCGCGAGAGCTTTTCCGTAAAGATAACAGTTTGGCATCGTTCCCTCTGCAATGGCACTTGATCACTTTCGCAACGGACTACATGGAAGCATCTTCCCTCCCCGGCCCAAAAAAAAGAAAACGAGCTTCATGAAATTGAGATGATCGGAATATGAACCCTCCCCCTCTTGTGTCGCCCCACGTATGTGACGGGGAGGGAACCCTAGCCGCCGCCAGGCAAACCCACCTCCCGCCCTATCCTTGTGATAGCCTGGCTTAATAGGGATGCTAGACTACTCATATCAATAAGGAATTTCTTCTTTTTCGGGAGCCCATTCGGAAAGAACTCCAAAGTTAAGTGTGCTCAACTTGGAGTAGTTTCAGGATGGGTGAACGACTGAGAAGTTGGTCCCGGGTGCGCACGAGTGAGGACAAAGTGTGCAGAAAAGACTAGGCTTGATTTGTGGGGCCAGTCTCGATCCCACCAGGAGTAACGACCACCGGCGAGTATGTCCGGGGCTTTACAAGTTGGTATCAGAGCCGACCCTTGTGGTTACATGGATGTTTGCAGACAGGTGCGCGGTCATGTTGTGCATGACGTTTGTGACCCGTCGTGGCACACGGCATGGCACATGTGTCGGACTGCTCGCACAGACGTATGTGCCAACAGGGAACGTTCCTGTGTCCCGACGAGGATGTCATTTCCTCAGAGTGGGGGTGTATGTAATAGCCTGGCTTAATAGGGATGCTAGACTACTCATATCAATAAGGAATACCTTATTTTCCGGGAGCCCATTTGAATAGAACTCCAAAGATAAGCGCTCACAGCTTGGAGTAGTTTCAGGATGGGTGACCGACCGGGAAGTTGGTCCCGGGTCCACCTGAGTGACGACAAAGTGCGCAAAAAATACTAGTATTGATCTGTGGGGTCAGTCTAGATCCCACCAGGAGTAACGACCACCGGCGAGTGTGTCCGGGGCGTTACAATCCTCCTCCGCCGTCGCCGCCACATGGCGTGACTGGGCGAAGCCCGAACAGCACTAGCGACAACGGGACCTTCTCGCCTCCTCATGCATGGGGCTGCTGCGGGCCAGATCCGGTGGGCCAGAGCATCATGTTCGGGCGTGGTGGGCTCCTTCCTGGGGGCAAAGTCCGATGGTGACGCGGTGGGATGCTGGTTGGAGGGGCGCGCGAGCTGCTACCTTGGGATATGTGGATCTTGCACCTTGCAGTAGCTGGCGGCGCGGGCTGTGGTGGCGTGGGTCGGCGCCCACGGTGATGCATGGACAGCGGTGGCGGCCGATGGTGGTGGCCCGGGAGTGCTTGGTCGCGGTGGTGTTGGGTGATGGTGGCTAGCGTCTGGCGGCCTCTGCCTTTCTCTGCGGGCGTGTGAGGCATGGGAAGATGGCATGATGAGGCTCGTAGTGGATTACGGTGGGGGCTAGCATGGAGGTGGAGGCTCGTAGGTTGCGATTGCCGGCGCTGCCGCGGCTGCCCGGTGCCCGGAGATGCCAGGTCCTGGACCTCCCTGTTGAGATCTGGAGTGACCAGATCTGATGGGGCGCTAGCTACTGAGTCCTCCGAAGGTGCTGCCCGCAGGTGGCTGGCAGCGCAAGCTTGATTGCGAGGGCTTTCTCCAACCCCTTGGTCTAGTGCTTGCTCGCTAGGCAGTCATGGTGGCGGTGTTAACCGGCTACGGCCCCCCTCCGGTTGACCATGAGGTGGGACCTCGATGGTTCGAGGTGGAGGTGTCTGCCTCCCCTCCGGGCGGTGGCGTCCGCGTGTTATGGCGTTAGTGAGAGATAGGTTCAGAGAGGAATGTCGGGATGATGCCTCGGGTGGCGCGCTACTCAGTGGGCTCTCCGGTGGGTCATTGAGTACCGTTGGTGGTGACACTCCTTGGTTGTGTGGACAATGAGGAGAGTTGCATTGGGAGGCATTCGCGTCTTGTCCATCACGGCAAGGGAAGTGACAAGATCTCGCTTTGAGGTCCCGGCTTCGCGTGGTGGCTGGCTAAATCATGTATGGCTCGGGGAAGCAAGTGGGTGAAAGCTCTGTGCTTTGGCCCGAGAACGACAACAGCCGCGGGTGCCACTTTCCTCATGAGGATGTTCTGTAGCTCGCTTTCCCTTTCAGAGTTCCGTGTGAAAACCTTGCTCCATTTCGTCGGACGCGGCAATGGCCACTCTTTGGACCGTTTCTCTTCTTGAGGGTGTTGCTGGGGAGCCCAGGTGTCGTTGGTTGTTGCTAATGTACTCTCTCCGTCCTTGAAAGAGTGTACTTCCAGCTTTGTTGTAAAGTCAAACTTTTTTATGTTTAACCATATTTATACAGTAATACACCAACATTTATGCAAAATCAAATTAGTAGCATTAGATTCATGATAAAATATATTTTTATCATATAGCTATTTGGTTTTACAAATATTGATATATTTTTGCACAAAGTCGGTCAAACTTTAAGATGGTTTGAACCTCCAACAAAGTTTGAAGTACACTCTTTCAAGGACGGAGGGATTAGTCTTTAATTTAGGTCATCCTATTTTCTTGCTCGGCGGCGTAGTCATGTTTTGGCCGATGTATGTTGTCTATTTTTTCTGAGTTTTATTCTTTGAGCGTTTCCTCGCTATCATGTATTGTTCAGCCGTGTACTTGTGATCTTTGTTTTATCTATAAAGCGATGCAAATGCCTGTTTCAAGTGACATGATCACAATATAACATGAAGTCCTCCTGTTTCCCTAAAATAAACAAAACATATCGTAAAGCCCAACACTATTTTGGTGATATGAGCATCCCTGTTGCACACAAATGGCTGTCTCGCTTACAATTCATCCGTCGTTGGAGGATGATTCACTGATTCAATGAACACCAAGAGGGCCTTCATGGCGATTTCCGATGATGGTCTGACGACTGGCGTCATGCCGTTTCTTCATCTCCTATTCCCTCTCTGATCTCCTCTCTCACTCCCTGTCCCCTGATTCCCTCCTCGTCGCCATTTCCCTTCTGCTGCCCCTCACACCCTCTTCCTGTTTTGCTCCATCCCGATCCCCTTTCCTTGTTTTCTCTGTTGTTGAGTTCTTGGGCACCATCGCTACTCTCGGTCGACTTTATCGTTGCCTCTTCCTGCCCAGGTAACCCCTTCTTCCCAAGATCTGCAATCCTTGCTTCTTCTCCCAATCTCTAGGTCCCTCTCGTCTTACTGTGCTATTCATCCCAGTCTCGTTCTACCAATTCTTCATATTGATCGACCATCCGGCCGCCTCTTGCATTGGTGTCGTCTGCGAATCCTCTCCCACCCACCTTCCTTGCATCGCTTATCCCTTCCGTCCTCATCCGAGCGTAATTGCCTTTGACCAGGCAATGCCTAGTTAGCTACTTCCTTAGTGTGTGTTGGGGAAGATTTGCCTTCATTCAGCCCACTCAGGCTTCTCTCAAACTCGAAGCTGGATTGTCCCCTTGTATCCTCTGCTCCTCTTAGTCGCATCTCTCCGTCTCATGTCCAGAGCTGCTGGTTTTCAGAGGTCATTTTGCTTTCGAGGAGACGTATTTAGCTCACCCTGAAGCAATTTCAAGGAGGCACCGGGGATCCTTAGTGTGTCTCAGGCCCTATGAAGTGCATCGCCTAGAATTGTCGAGGCATGGGTCAGAGCCTTGGCAATGATCGCAGGATGTTCCTAGCAAATCTCATCCTGTCCACTAAAGCTCAGGCAATCTTCATTTTTGAAATTAAATCCTCAAAGGTTAAATCTTCAGATCTTGTGAAAACATATCTGATAGTATAGTTGTTCCTTCGAGAGGAGCCTCAGGAGGGTTGTGGCTGATGTGGAAAGATGAGCTACAAGTTTCTATTTACAGTGCCTCTTTTCATGCTATTTTTGCTAATGTTGTTCATAAGGCCTCGGGTATAGAGTTCGGGTTAGTTTGCATCTACGGTGACCGATACCATTGTCAAACTAAATCTATCTGGGATCAAGTTGCGAATTTTGTGTATGATAACCTTGGTAAGCCTATGATTTGTATGGGTGACCTTAGTGATATCTTGTATGATATGGAAAACTGCAATCGCAATGTAAATTGCCACCGTCTATCTGCTTTTTGTGCTTTGATAAATAAACTGGGGTTTCTTTGACATTGGTTATAGTGGTCCCGCATATACTTGGCATAATAGGCAGCATACATCTAATCCTATCTATCAACGACTTGATTGTTGCCTTGTTAATCCTGATTGGTGTGCTTATTATTGGAATACTAAAGTACTGAATTTGCCTATCATTCTTAGTGATCATGCTCCTATACTGATCTCAACTGATGGACAATTTGTTAAGCCTAAGCCAACTTTTAAATTTGAAAATTGGTGGCCACTTGAGAAGGATGTTAATGTTTACGCTAAAACTGCCTAAAACAACGACAAGGCCGCCTCTTTTTTGGCCAAAACTTCTTCTCTTGCAGGATATTTAAAGCAGTGGTGCATGATGTCGCTTGAACTACGTCGGTATTTCCCCAAAGAGGAAGGGATGATGCAGCACAGCTACGGTAGGTATTTCTCTCGGTTATGAAACCAAGGTATCAATCCAGTAGGAGAACCAAGCAACACTATGTAAACGGTACCTGCACACAAAGAACAAATACTTGCAACCCGACGATTAGGAGGGGTTGTCAATCCCTCTACGTGTAACGATGCCAGAAATTGTCAAGTTGACGGGATAAAAATTATGTAGATTGGATAAATAGATCTCGGTAAAACGCAAAATAAAATAAATAGCAAAAAGGTGCAGCAAGGTATTTTTGGGTTTTTGGTATAATAGATCTGAAAATAAAAGCAAATAAAAATAGATCTCAAAGCAAATATGATAAAGAATAGACCCGGGGGCCGTAGATTTCATTAGTGGCTTCTCTCGAGAAAATAGCATACGGTGGGTAAACAAATTACTGTTGGGCAATTGATAGAAGATCGAATAATTATGACGATATCCAAGGCAATGATCATTATATAGGCATCACGCCCAAGATTAGTAGACCGACTCCTGCCTGCATCTGCTACTATTACTCCACACATCGACCGCTATCCAGCATGCATCTAGTGTATTAAGTTCATGGAAAAACGGAGTAATGCAATAAGAATAATGACATGATGTCGACAAGATCTATTCATGTAGGAATAGCCCCCATCTTGTTATCCTTAATAGCAATGATACATGCGTGTCTTGTTGCTCCTTCTGTCACTGGGAAAGTACACCGCACGATCGAACCCATCACAAAGCACCTCTTCCCATGGCAAGAAAAATCTATCTACTTGGCCTAACTAAACCAAAGATTCAAAGAAGAAATACGAGGCTATAAGTAATCATGCATATAAGAGATCAAAGAAGACTCAAATAAATTCATGGATATAGATCTGATCATAAACTCAAAGTTCATCGGATCCCAACAAACACACCGCAAAAAGAGTTACATCAAATAGATCTCCAAGAGACCATTGTATTGAGAATCAAAAAGAGAGAAGAAGCCATCTAGCTACTGCCTATGGACCCGTAGGTCTACAATGAACTACTCACGCATCATCGGAGAGGCACCAATGAGGATGATGAACCCCTCCATGATGGTTTCTAGATTGGATCTCGTGGTTCTAGAACTTGCGATGGCTGGAATTGTTTTTCGTCGACTCCTTTAGGGTTTCTGGAATATTTTGGTATTTATAGGGCAAAGAGGCGGTGCGGGAGGCCACCGAGGTGGGCACAACCCACCAGGGCGCGCCTGGGCCCCCAGGCACGCCCTGGTGGGTTGTGCCCCCCTCGGGGCACCCTTCTAGTACTTCTTTGCTCCATGTTGTTTCTTCTGGTCCATAAAAATTCTCCAAAAAGTTTCGTTGCGTTTGGACTCCGTTTGGTACTGATTTTCTGCGAAGTAAAAAACAAGCAAAAAACAGCAACTGGCACTAGGCACTATGTCAATAGGTTAGTCCCAAAAAATGATATAAAGTTGCAATAAAATGATTGTAAAACATCCAAGAATGATAATATAACAGCATGGAACAAGCAAACATTATAGATACGTTGGAGACGTATCAGCATCCCCAAGCTTAATTCCTACTCGTCCTCGAGTAGGTAAATGATAAAAACAGAATTTTTGATGTGGAATGCTGCCTAACATGTTCATCACATATTCTTTTCTTTGTAGCATGGACATTTGGACTTTTATATGGTTCAAAGCAATAGTCTAGTTTTGACATGAAGATTTCAATACTCAAGCATATCAACAAGCAACCATGTCTTTCAAAATATCAACACTAACAAAAGTTATCCCTAGCCCATCATGCTCAATCATTGATCCATTCATGAAACACACTCGCATATTAGCTACATCCAATGCTCAAGTATGATCATAGTGCCCCTTAGTTGGTGATTTATAAGAGAAGATAGAGACTCAAATAAAAATTGCATAAAGTAAATAGATAGGCCCTTCGCAGAGGGAAGTAGGGATTTGTAGAGGTGCCAGAGCTCAAAGCTTAAATTGAGAGATAAATTTTTTTGAGAGGCATACTTTTCCCGTCAACGAAAACGACCGAGTAATTCCCAACACTTTCCATGCTAGATATATCATAGGCGGTTCCCAAACAGAAAATAAAGTTTATTCCTTTTTCCACCATTCTATCACATTCCACGACTAGCCGTATCCACAGGTACCGTCCATACCAACATTTTCCAAGGAATTTATTATTTGACAACATAAAGTAAATTTCTTTTTCATTTCGGGACTGGGCATCCCTATTACCACCGTACTCTCGTGCAATTACAAGTGAATAAACACTCATCTTGAGAATAACACATCTAGCATGGAAAATATTGGCCACCCCCTGCCGCTTCATGAGCGGTACGGGCACACAAAAAGGAAATTTATTTTGAAAATTAGAGATGGCACATACAAATTTGCTTAGAATGGCATGGAAATACCGCATATAGGTAGGTATGGTGGACTCATATGGAAAAACTGGGTTTAAAGATTTTGGATACACAAGTAGTATTTCTACTTAGTACAAGTGGAGCCTAGCAAAAATATTGAGAAGCAACCAACCAAGAAACAAAAAATCACATAAGCGAGCATTAAGCATAACTAACACTGGTGCAGAGACATGCTATACAAACGGTTCTCACCCCCTTTCCACGATGGAGTTTTAAACCGTCACCTAGTGAGTGTGTGCGATAGGGGGGTCCTTCCCACACGACCCAGAAACCGTCGGGGATAGGCCCTTCGGCCACACAGGCGGGGGCAAAATGAGCTCGTGTGCTTTCGGGCGAGGCATCGAAACCCAATCGTTTCCGTTCATATGTACATCCCACACGGTGAATCCCATAAAAACATTTTCGTTTGTATGTATATCACACACAGTTTTTTGTGTGGAAACGTTTGTGCAAGGTGGCCTAACGCAAACAGTTCTCTGCCGGAAGCCATGTGTGATTGTTAGTTGATCCAACACGCCTACTTTCTAGAAACCATGTGGGTTGTTTGAGTTCATCGCCCACGGTGTTGTCTGAGTAACCGTCTGCAATAGAAAACCCCAATAAGCAGGGTTATTAGCCTATTATTGATAATCCATGTAGTAATCAAATTGACATTTCTTATAAAACACACCAGATATTTCATATCCGTATAACGGCAACCAGGATTTCATAATCGAAATACATCAGATAGCTTCAGCACTCAGTTACGCCATTACACAAAAGCACCAAGTTTCACATGCAACATCGAAAACCTTTGGAAAGTAGCATCATACACGGTAAATAGACAAATGAATCTCATTTGGGAAACTGCAGAAGCGGAAGGTAAATATTGAGCCTTCAGTGATGTTGAATGTCCTTGCAACTTTAGGCCAGTGGCTATGGATAATTGCCCGCCCAACCTTCGTCCTCTTCAGGAAGACTTCAATATTGTACCGTGGGTGTTGAATGAATACCTTCCTCGCCTCTTGACCATGCAGGTGGTTTGAGAGGTAATCATCGGTGAACTGCTTTGAAAAGTACTGAAAACAAAGATATGCATAAATCGCTGTTATAAATTTTGAAATGGCACAAGGGGTAAAAACAAGGTAAAAGAGTTAGTACCATCCTATAGTTGACTGATGTCTTCTTCATTGTGCAAACAAAGATCTTGCTGTTATTCGTCGCAAGTTTCTTCATCCTAACAATCTTTCTGAGTTTCTTGACTTGACTGATATTCATAGACATCTCATTTTCCCATATGCAAAATGGGTCGAACAGTGGGTCTAAGCCTCTGACAGCAGGACCTACATGTGCAAGACCAAATTGTAAGAAACCTAAATATTAGAATGATTCCTGCAACTGCACAATAATGTGCTATTAGCGAAAGGACCATGCATGAGCAAACCTCGATGGTAAACCGTAGTGTCTCCCATTGTTTCCATGCAACACATATAAGGAAGATCTTGATCAGGTTAACTGAGAGTTGCCATACTATCAGTAGAATATGTATTGAGTACAGCCAAATTCGATTTATTTCTCACATGCATAACAATACAAAATTATACCCACAGCAAATGAAAATCAAATTGCATAATTGAACCAAACAGTTAAATGGACAGCAGACCAAATGAACCAAAACAGTTAACTGAGCATGACATTGCAGAATAGAAACATGTACTAGAAGATAAGACAGTTAACAAAACAAAGAATGCTTGAGAACAGTACTACGAAATGTAGCAATTGTTGGACCAAACTATTAACTCAACATTACATGTCAGAGGACCAAACTGTTAACTGAACATCAGATTGAATATTAACATTACAGAGGACAAATCACTAGAAGGCACTGGCGGTGGCCTCGAGAAAACAGCACAAATTGTATTTTAAAGTAGATAACCGTGTGGCAGTGTCAACGGTGGCCTCGAAGACGAGGTGCTCCTCCAAGATCTGGCGGTTGGCATGCATGGCAGCCATAGCGACCTCGTGCGCACGTGCGGCCGTGATTTGCTTCTCCGCTGCCAGATGCTACTGAGCTCCATGTTATACTGCGTGCAAAATGGCTGTGGGCGGCGCTTGATTGGAGGACGGGGCCAGCGATTTCGGCGGAAGGTGTCGCGCCGTCGGTCGGGGCATGTGGGACGGGGAAGGAGGAGGATGGTGTGGGTGGGGTGTGGATTACCTGACCATATCGATGAGGCCGCGCAGCAAGAAGAATGGTCGGCGGCAAGGAGGCGGCAAATGAGAATGAAATTCAAACATCTCGGCGTCGTGGCTCGGCCGGGAACATTGAGAAACTTGGTTTTTAAATTCCTGTAAATTCAAAACTAGCCTGAAAATCATGAAACTTGGCATGGTGTCATTTCATGGCACCAACATGTTGTGGTAAAAAAATTGGCCGCATTTGGACTAGTTTTGGTATAAGCTTCTTGCAAACCGGAGCTTCTCTCGAGAAGACTCGTGGTTCCCGAGGGGGGCGTGTCACCTTTGTGTGCGAAACGATATACGCTACTTCCCCCCCTTGATTTTTTATAGAGGCAACATAATACTACATGAGTGTCGTGTTAAAATTTGGAATTATTCCGGGTTCGTTTGGCCTTTTTTATACATTAGTTGAATTTCTAGGCATTTAATGTGCATAATTCAAATTTGAACTACAAGCACATGCTCCAGTGCACAAAAGTTGGTTGAAAAATCACATGTGTGTCCTTGTATGAATTTCTAGGTCCCATGCAAGAAATGGGAATGAAATTCAAACATCTGGGCGTCGTGGCTCGGCCGGAAATATTGAGAAACTTGGTTTTTTAATTCCTGTAAATCCAAAGCACGCCTGAAAATCATGAAACTTGGCATGGTGTCATGACATGGCACCAACATGCTCTGGTAAATTTTTTGGCCGAATTGGGATAAGCTTTGGTATAAGCTTCTTGCAAACCGGAGCTTCTCTCAAGAAGGCTCGTGGTTCCGAGAGGGAACGTGTCACCTCCGTGTGCGAAACGACATACACTGCCTTCTCCCGCCTTAATTTTTTTACACAGGTAACTTAGACCAAATAGGAGTTTCGTGCTAAATTTTGGAATTATTTCGGGTTCGTTTGGCTTTTTTTATACATTAATTGAATTTTTGGGTATTTAATGTGCTTAATTCAAATTTGAACTACATGCACATGCTCCATTGCACCAAAGTTGGTTGAAAAATCACATGTGTGTCCTTGGGTGAATTTCTAGGTCCCATGCAAGAAATGGGAATGGAATTCAAACATCTGGGCGTCGTGGCTCGGCTGGAAATATTGAGAAACTTGGTTTTTTAATTCCTGTAAATCCAAAACACGTCTAAAAATCATGAAACTTGGCATGGTGTCATGACATGGCACCAACATGCTGTGGTAAATTTTTTGGCCGAATTGGGACAAGCTTTGGTATAAGCTTCTTGCAAACCGGAGCTTCTCTCAAGAAGGCTCGTGGTTCCGAGAGGGAACGTATCACCTCTGTGTGCGAAACGACATACACTGCCTTCTCCCGCCTTGGTTTTTTTACACAGGAAGCTTAGACCAAATAGGAGTTTTGTGCTAAAGTTTGGAATTATTCCGGGTTTGTTTGGCCTTTTTTATTCATTAATTGATTTTCTAGGCATTTAATGCACATAATTCAAATTTGAAGTACAAGCGCATGCTCCAGTGCGCAAAATTTAGTTGAAAAATCATTTATGTGTACTTGGGTGAATTTCTAGGTCCCATGCAAGAAGTGGGAATGGAATTCAAACATCTGGGCGTCTTGGCTCGGCCGGAAACATCGAGAAACTTGGTTTTAGAATTCCCGTAAATCCAAAACTCGCGTGAAAATCATGAAACTTGGCATGGTGTCATGACATGGCACCAACATGCTGTGGTAATTTTTTGTCCGATTTGCGAAGGCGCACACATTAACAATCAACAAAGTCATTTTGGAACAAGTGTTGTCACGTTACAAATCGGAAACACAAGTATTATTGAAACCGTGGGCATTCTACTTACCATTTATGTGCCGCCATGCGTCCCCTTTTTTATTGGCTAGGAAATGCCGTGCGGGGTAGCTATTTGAGTACGGGAGGTGTGCAATCAGACCCCTGCGCGTGCTCATCGGGAGGAGAGGCTTTGAGCTCTATCCGCCCCCCACCTCCCTCCCAACGTCTCCATTAATTGCGCCCGAGCCCCTGTTTCATGGCGTGGCTATGTCTCACTCGACTGAGATTTAAGAGAGAAAAAAGAAAATCTGAAAAGAAAGTTTTGCATGGATCTTGATGTAAGATCCGACGGACCTATATAGCATCGACTGCGACTTATAGCTAGACTGGTGAATATAAGGACGATGACAGTGGATAATAATTGTCTTCCATATTTAGGAAGTTAATTAAAAAAGCCACATGCGGCAACGCCCAAAATACACAAGGGCAAAATAAGAAGGAAGACAACAATCTGGCTCGCTAATCTCTACTTTCTTGATGCGTTGCTGCAGGCCGCGGGAACTAGTCTCCGCGGCGAGAGGCGATGAGCACTTTCGTGTCCTCAAGACACTGCTTGAGAGCATCCACGGATTCCTCCACCAGCCTTTGGCGCTCGATGCAGAGCATGGCATTCTCGTCCATAAGTTTCTTGATGATGACGCCGGTCCTCTGCAACAAGGCAGTGGTCTCCTCGTACTGCTTCGTCGTTCCGGCGATCTTCGCCCTCAGCAGGTCGCGCTCGGTGCGGAGCTTCGCCTTGTCCTCCCCTAGTCCACAGATGACGCTGGTAGCATTTTCAAACAAGGCATTCATCTCGTCCTGCTGTTTCATCCAGTTGGAGATCCGACCCATCAGGTCATCGAGCATAGCGTGCATGTGCCTGTAAGAGTCCTCGCCTGCCCGCGAGACATTTTCCCAGGACGCTGCGGCGCGGGAGGACATCTCTGCTGCATTCGCGGCGTGGCGGGACATCTCTGCTGCTTCCGCGGCACGGCCGGACCAGTCTGCTACATCGACGGCGCGGCGGGACCTTTGTGCTGCTTTGGCGGCGCGGCGGGACCTCTGTGCTGCTACGGCCGTGTGGCGGGACATGTCGGCTGCTTTCGCGGCGAGGCAGGACATCTCTCGTGCTTCCGCTTCCATGCTTGCCTCTCCCTGGTAGTAATCTCTCGACCCAGAACTCACGGTGGCCATGGCAGACGTAAGAGAACGACGATGAATGACTTGTTTGTTTTTGTGGATGAAGAGTTGATGAGGAATGTGCAGTCATCTTCGAGTAGTAGTATTTATAACCGAGTACTAATATGCTCCTAAGTGGGAAACCGTTTAGGTTTTGATCGGTGTGAACAGGTTTGCAATTAAATATAGCGTGGTAGTAGTTTGGAATGTGACGGGACGCAGGCTCAAAATTTATTGACGGTTCTATAATTTCTAAGTGCGGTACTATTCCCGGACGGCGTAACGTGGGCACGCTTTCTCGGCTGTGTACGTGGCGTTTGCACCATAGGGTGCACCGCAATAGGCGATGTCAGCACACGTCTTGTTCCAACAACTGTGCGCGCTCGTTATTACCATCGCGCATGCTTCTTTTAATTAGAATGTGTGCCCGTCTAGCGCACACATGTTGACCTGTCTAACTGTTTCTATTTGTTGTGGCTAATCACAAACAATTCATCGTGTGAAGTGTATGCCGTCAATCGCAGACACGTTGATCTGGCTGACCATTTCCGTTGTGTTGCCTAATCGCAAACAGTTCATTCGTCTGAAGCGTATGCTCTCAATCGCACACACCTTCATCTAGCTGCCCGTTTCTGTTGTTCCGCCTCATCACAAATAGTTAATCCGACTGAACTGTATGCCGTATATCGCACACGCCTTCATTTGGCTGCCCGTTTTTGTTCTTCTTCCTCATCGCAAAGAGTTCATTGAACTGAACAGTATGCTCCGCATCACACACACAACTAAAATCTGAACCGTGTTTGATGTATCTGCCATCGCAAACGTTTTGCATCTTTTTTTACGGTTTTTTACATCACTGTTTGCGATTAATGCATCGCACACAGTTTCGTCGAAGGGTCTCTGATTGTAGTGTCGCGTTGGCAGCATCCTGCAGTAGTGTAACACCGAATAATGCACCACAAGTAGGATGTAATTTAATTGCATAATTATTGACTTTCGTGCTTGCATAGGGAATCATAAACCTTAACACCAATATTCTTACTAAAGCATAATTACTCACCAACATGACTCACATATCACTATCATCATATCTCAAAACTATTACAAAGAATCAAGTTTATTTTGTCCAACGATCTTCATAAAAGTTTTTATTATATCCCTCTTGAATATCTATCACTTTGGGACTAGTTTCATATATTGCAATTGCTTTTGACAAGCTCAAACAAATTTAAGTGAAGAACATGAGCATAAAATTTTCCATCTCTCAAAATAATATAAGTGAAGCATGAGAGATTTTCTTCAAAATTACTAACTCTCAAATAAATCTAAGTGAAGCATGAGAGCATTTTTTTTAAAAATATTAAAGCACACCGTGCTCAAAAAGATATAAGTGAAGCACTAGAGCAATTCCATAGCTCAAAAAATTTAAGTGAAGCATAAAGAGCAATTCTAGCAAATCATAGCATAATTTTGGCTCTCTCAAATAGGTGTGTCCAGCAAGGATACTTGTGACAAACTAAAAATCAAAACAAGCAAAGACTCATATAATACAAGACACTCCAAGAAAAACTCATGATATGTGACGAATAAAAATATATATAGTTCCAAGTAAAATACCGATGGTCGTTAGAAGAAAGAGGGGATGCCTTCCAGGGCATCCCCAAGCTTAGTTGCTTGGTTCTCCTTGAATATTAACTTGGGGTGCCATGGGGCATCCCCAAGCTTAGGCTTTTCTTACTCCTTATTCCTTCATCCATCGCGATCTCACCCAAAACTTGAAAACTTCAATCACACAAAACTTAACAAAACCTTCGTGAGATCCGTTAGTATAAGAAAACCAATCTTTACTTTAAGTACTGTAGAAAACCCATTCAAATTTTTTTATTGCATTATATCTACTGTATTCTAACTTTACCATGGCTTATACCCCCCCGATACAATCCATAGATTCATCAAAATAAGCACACAATGCAAAGAAAACAGAATCTGTCAGAAACAGAATAGTCTGTAAAGATGCAAATTGGTATCATACTTCTGTAACTCCAAAAATTCTACAAAATTAGGACAACAGAGAAAATTTGTAGATAAATCTTGTGTGAAAAATTTAGAATTTTTTGTCGCTTCTGTGAATTTTTAATATTCTCTTACTGGACGCAAAAGTTTCTGTTTTTCAATAGGATCAAATCAACTATCACCAAAGCTATCCCAAAGGCTTTGCTTGGCCCAAACACTAATTAAAATATAAAAACACAATCATAACATTAGAATAATTGTGCAAACACTCAATAACAGAAAGAAAAAAGCAAAAATAAATTTTATTCATTGGGTTGCCTCCCAACAAGCGCTATCGTTTTATGCCCCTAACTAGGCATAATGCATAGATTCAAGTATTGTCATCTTTAGTTTTAGATCCATAGGATGCCCTCATGATTGATTCATATGATGGATTAATTCTTGTTCTAGGGAAGTGTTTCATGCCCTTCCTTAGTGGAAATTGAAATTTAATATTGCCTTCTTTCATATCAATCACGGCACCAATAGTACGTAAAAACGGTCTACCAAGTATAATTAGACAAGATGGATTGCAATCAATATCAAGAACAATAAAATCTATGGGCACATAATTCCTATTTGCAAGAATAAGAACATCATTAATTCTTCCCAAAGGTTTTTTAATAGTAGAATCTGCCAAGTGCAAATTAAGAGAATATTCTTCAATATCGGTAAGACCAAGCACATCACATAGAGATTTCGGAATTGTGAAAACACTAGCACCCAAATCACATAAAGCAAAACACTCATAATTTTTAATCTTGACTTTGATAGTAGGTTCCCATTCATCATGCAATTTTCTAGGAATTGAAATCTCTGATTCCAATTTTTCTTCCAAAGCTTTCATCATGGCATCTACGATATGTTTAGTAAAAGCTTTATTTTGTTCATAAGCATGAGGTGAATTTATCATGGATTGCAACAAAGAAATACAATCAATCAAAGAGCAATTATCATAATTAAAATCTTTGTAATTCAAAAGAGTGGGCACGTCACTAGTTAAAGTTTTGACCTCTCCAAACCCACTTTTAACAATTTTTTCATCAAGATTTTCTCCCTCCGAATTATCGGGACGCCTTCTAACTAAAGTTGACTCTTCTTCAGTCCCTTTATCATTAATTTTAATTTTACTAAACAAGGAATCAATAGAAGAAACACCAATCACTTTAAGATCTTCATCACTTTTATCTTCTAAGGAAATTGGCTTAGCGGCCATTTGATTTACTAGAGTAGCTTGTGCATCAAATATTTTGCCTAGCAAATTTTTAGCATGAGCATACTTGGATTGGAGATTGTAAACTTCTCTACTAATATCATCAAGTTGTATTGTTATGGCATCTAACACAATAGAGTGTTCCTTAAGTTCTTCGGTAAAATATTTATTGTGCTCAAATTGTGTAGTCATATATTCCTTAGTACTTTTCTCGATTTCAAGCAAAATATTGGGGTAAGGAAAATCATAATATTTTCTTTGAGGCATCAAGACTACGCAAACAAGATTGCACACAAAAAACAGATCTGACGAGAAAATGGCGAACGAAAAAAAAGGGCGAATAAAACGGCAAATTTTCGTGAAGTGGGGGAGATGAAAACAAGAGGCAAATGGAAAATAATGTAAATTGCAAGGAGATGAGATTTGTGATTAGGAACCTGATAGATGTTGATGATGTCTCCCCGGCAATGGTGCCAGAAATTCCTTTTGATGTCGCTTGAACTACGTCGGTATTTCCCCAAAGAGGATGGGATGATGCAGCATAGCTACGGTAGGTATTTTCCTCAGTTATGAAACCAAGGTATCAATCCAATAGGAGAACCAAGAAACACTATGTAAATGGTACCTACACACAAAGAACAAATACTTGCAACCCCATGATTAGGAGGGGTTGTCAATCCCTCTACGGGTAACGGTGCCAGAAATTGTCAAGTTGAAGGGATAAAAATTGTGTAGATTGGATAAATAGATCTCGGTAAAACACGAAATAAAATAAATAGCAAAAAGGTGCCGCAAGGTATTTTTGGGTTTTTGGTATAATAGATCTAAAAATAAAAGCAAATAAAAATAGATCTCAAAGCAAATATGATAAAGAATAGACCCGGGGGCCGTAGATTTCACTAGTGGCTTCTCTCGAGAAAATAGCATACGGTAGGTAAACAAATTACGGTACGGTTGGGCAATTGATAGAAGATCGAATAATTATGACGATATCCAAGGCAATGATCATTATATAGGCATCACGTCCAAGATTAGTAGACCGACTCCTGCCTGCATCTACTACTATTACTCCACACATCGACCGCTATCCAGCATGCATCTAGTGTATTAAGTTCATGGAAAAATGGAGTAATGCAATAAGAACGATGACATGATGTAGACAAGATCTATTCATGTAGGAATAACCCCCATCTTGTTACCTTAATAGCAATGATACATGCGTGTCTTGCTGCCCCTTCTGTCACTGGGAAAGAACACCGCACGATCGAACCCATCACAAAGCACCTCTTCCCATGGCAAGAAAAATCAACCTAGTTGGCCTAACTAAACCAAAGATTCAAAGAAGAAATACGAGGCTATAAGTAATCATGCATATAATAGATCAAAGAAAACTCAAATAATATTCATGGATATAGATCTGATCATAAACTCAAAGTTCATCGGATCCCAACAAACACACCGCAAAAAGAGTTACATCAAATAGATCTCCAAGAGACCATTGTATTGAGAATCAAAAAGAGAGAAGAAGCCATCTAGCTACTGCCTACGGACCCGTAGGTCTAAAATGAACTACTCACGCATCATCGGAGAGGCACCAATGAGGATGATGAACCCCTCCGTGATTGTGTCTAGATTGGATCTCGTGGTTCTGGAACTTGCGGCAGCTGGATTTGTTTTTCGTCGACTCCTTTAGGGTTTCCGGAATATCTGGGTATTTATAGGGCGAAGAGGCGGTGCTGGAGGCCACCGAGGTGGGCACAACCCACCAGGGCGCGCCTGGGGCCCCCCAGGCGCTCCCAGGTGGGTTGTAGCCCCCTCGGGGCACCCCTCTGGTACTTCTTTGGCCCATGTTGTTTCTTCTGGTCCACAAAAAATCTCCAAAAAGTTTCGCTGCATTTGGACTCCGTTTGGTACTGATATTCTGCGAAGTAAAAAACAAGCAAAAAACAACAACAGGCACTAGGCACTATGTTAATAGGTTAGTCCCAAAAAATAATATAAAGTTGCAATAAAATGATTGTTAAACATCCAAGAATGATAATGTAACAGCATGGAACAAGCAAAAATTATAGATACGTTGGAGACATATCAGTGCAGGAAAAAGAAACCTCTTCAACAAGAGTTACATGTGCTAGAAGGGAAAATCAACCAGATTCAGGTGCAACCTCTACATCAACAAAATCATGCATTAGAAAACTCTTTGGCACTTAGGTATGAACGTAACCTTTCCAAGCTTAATCAATACTATAAGAAGAGAAGCAAAAAAAGTTGGGCCAAAGATGGGGATAGAAACACTAGATTTCTTAAGTAGGTTGTTCTTAAGAGAAGGAAGAGAAACACTATTTTATCTATAAAGGATGAAAATGATGTGGTCCATTTTAAACCAAATCAAATTGCCAACACTTCTGTGAATTATTTCAGATTCATCTTTGCCTCCACTAACGATAACATGGACGGGCCTTAGAATTCTTCACAACCGTTGACAAAATCGGATGACCCTACTTACTCCATTCCAGATAAGCATGAAATCTTGTAGATTCTCGAGGATATGAAGTTGAATGCGTCGCCTGGCCCGGATGGGTTCAAAGTGGAGTTTTACGTCGCTACTTGAGACTGGATTGGAGATGATGTTACGGCCTTGGTTATCAATTTCTACACAATGGGTATACTTCCTCCCCACATTGCTGACACCAATATTACTCTCATCCCCAAAAAGTTGGTTCCAATAGTTCCTACTAATTATAGACCTATTAGCCTTTGTAATGTTATTTACAAGTGTCGGAGTCTGGGATCTGCGTCCAAGAAACTCTCCAAGAACCAAGGTTCAAACTCTGGGGGCTTTGCTTGGTTACCTATGGCCCGACGGTGACTGTGGCGGAATCACGATGAGCGCACTCACTCACAACCAGACGCAACGGGGACGCGCGAGCTACCCAGGTTCGGGCCACCGTGCGGTGTAATACCCTACTCCTGTCTGTGTTGGATTGCTTTGTAATGGAGAGCTTGTGGCTCGAGGTAAACGGGATGTGGGGGAGAATGGGTCGATCCCCTTACATGGAAGTGGCCCTGCCACTTTGTAGTGCCTTGATCCTCTTCCCCGAAAATATGAGCGGGAAAGGGTGGCCACAGGGCGGCAATTCAAAGGGGGACACGCGTCGAGGCTTATCCTGCCTAAAGGCGGTCGCCACCTACTAAAGTAGTCGTCCTGACGCGTTGGTGGGCTCAGAGTAAGGGACGAAATGGCTCAGGGCCCATCAAGCTGCCGGGCTCAAAGGCGACGTGTGGCGGCTTTTACGGGGCGGGACGCCCCCACTCCCCTCGACGCCTCGGTAACCATTGTCCTAGCACTAAAGCCTTCCCGCGCAGGCGCGGGCTCATCATTGCTCCCCGTCTCCATCTCGCCCTTCGTCTTGCGCGTGAGCAGATCCTTTTCTCCTTCTTCTCCAACTTCCAACCTCTCTCCGTCGCCATGGCCCCGGCAATAAAGGGAAGAAGAAATCCGACGGGTTGGGGTCGTCGGTTCTGCCGGGGCCTGGGCCCGCGCTGTTGAAATCCGTGATCCTCAACGAGGAGGGCCTAGACAAGGTGCGGCCGATGACGGCCGGCGCCCGCAATGGGAATGGGGCGACGAAGATCTGGCCGGCGTCGCACCCCGCGGCTCAGCGAGGGAGGACGACCTTCCCGTTCATCCTCCACTCCGTCTTCGCGAGGTTGGTGCATCCCTTCTCTGATTTCTTCGATGCCGTGCTCTGCCACTACCAGGTCCACGCGCTGCATCTGCATCCAAGCTCGGTCCTCCTCCGCTCTGTCTTAGCCTACCTCTGTGAGGCCTTTTCTGGGGGTGATGCCGTCAGTGGCCTTCCTCCGGAAGTTATTCCATCTCCGGCTGACCGCGGCGGACCAGTGCTCGGCCTGCGTGTCATTCCAGATGGTCATAGGCATGCGCGCGCACATCATCGACATGCGGATTCCCGAGGAGGTGGAAGGCTTCAGGGAGCGCTAGTTCTTCATGGACGCGTGCCAGTACAGTCCTCTTCTCGAAATCCTGGAGGCGCCACGTGGGTGGGGGCACGCCAAGCTAACTGACGCCGAGCTGGAGCCGGTCATGGCGAGAATGCGGGTGCTCCAAGCCAGCGGGCTCACCGCAAGCATGGTCGTCAAGGAGTTCGTGCGCAAGCGCATTGCCCCCCTCCAGAGGCGCGCACGCCCAGTATATACTCACTCGGTCCTGGGGGACCCCATGAGGTTGAGCGCCGATCGTCTCGCCCCGGAGGTGGTGGAGGGGCTGGTGAGCGATCTCCTTGCCACAAGGACGCCGTTTACGCCGCCAGAGGCGGCTCCCATCGACTGCTTCGAGAACTGGGAGAACGCGCGAGCCGGCATAGCGTAGTTTGATCAGTGGGGGCTGGTGCCACGGGTCATGTGGGACCCCGCGACAATCCGATCCAGGTGCTGCCGATCTCCGGAGGCAACGATGACATCAGGGCGGCGACCGCAGCCGATGCCAGGAGCGAGGCGACGATGCCCCACTGACCCGCCACCATCCGATGGCGGGGGCCTGTATTGGTGGTGGCAGCAACGCTGGGGGGCCCAAGCCGAGCCCTTGTGGCCTGCGCCCCCGGAGCAGGAGGCCCTTGGCATGGAAAGCCCTCCGCCTTCCGGGGCGGTTCCACCAGCCGAAGCTTCGGGAGGAGGCCTAGGCGGGCCGCGTGATGGGGCCTCGGGAGGAGGCCCCAATGAGCCCCGAGGAAGCGGCGGCAGCAGCCGCCTGGGAGGGAGGCTAGAGAAGAGGCGATGGGTCCCCAGAGACAAGTAAGTCTCCTCACTCCTCGCGCTCACTGCTTCACCTTGCAAGGCTTGGCCTGATCCCTAGTTATCCAGGAGGAGCTCCCCACCGAAGAAGAAGAAGCCCGGGACGAACGAGGGTGTCGCGGCACCGACCGGGGCTCAACAGGAGTTGGGAGCAGACGACTCACCAGCGCCCCTGCTGGGCACTAAGGAGCGCGGCGGAGCCGTAGAAGAAGAGCCCGAGGCCTACGCCCAGTTGCCCAAGGAGGTCTTCCCTCCTGCCAGAGGAGGAGAGCCTCCAAAAGGGGTTCGCACCGAGGGGGAGGCAGGCACCGACGTGGCGGCCTCCACTAGCCTCGAGCGATCACCGAGGTGCCCTGAGCGGGAGGTGGACGCCCCCAGCCCTCCCCACATGTTCGAGCTGTTGGCAGGAGTGGAAGTCGAGTCAGAGGTCGAGGAGGATCCTGGCCACCTGGAGGGGGACGAGGCCTCCTCGGGCGGAGACCTGCGCGGGCCTGACAATGCCGTAGCCCCCGGGCCCTCAGGGCCAGCGGGGACGGAGAAGGAGGGGCCAGACGCGCCCTGGGCCTTAGCCCCGGTGAGCCACAACATCCTACTATGGAACGGGACTCTGCACCACGCCCGGATGGCACTCACCGCCCTAGAGGCCGACCTGGTGGCCGAGGAGGTGAACCTCCACCGGGAGCGGGAGCGCCACACGGAAGGATGGTGGCTGTTGAACATGGTCGTCAAGCTGGGCCGTCGCCAAGACGACGTGACATGGAGGGAAAGCGAGGAGGCCCTCCGGAAGACCCGGGAGCTCCTCGATGGGGCGATCCGGAATGCGGGGGAGGCCGCCCGACGCCTTGAGGAGGCGGAGTCAGCCGAGGAGGCTTTCACGGAGCGCGCCGCGGCTCATGAGGCCCAACTCTTCTCCTGCGAGGGGGCGGTCGCCCGACGCCAGAGCAGGGCGGCGGTCCTGGAGTTGGACATGGAGATCCGGGAGCGCGAATTCTTGCAGACCACCATCGAGCTGGAGCGAGAGCGGGAGCGCCTCGCGAAGGTCAATGCCACGCTCGAAGAGAAGGCTGCAAGGTACAAAGAGGAGATCGACAAGCAGGCCCAGGACGAGGTCACGTGGAGGATCCAGGCCCTTGCCGACTCTTACTCCAAAAACTTGCAGAAGCAGGAGGACTGCTTCACAAGGAGGCGCGGCGCGCTCGATGCCGAAATCGCTGAGCTCAAGCGGCAGCTCGCGCCGTCGGAGGCCGAGAGGCGGAATGTGGCGGGGCTCTAGGCCACGCCCCGTCGTGAGCTCGAAGATCTCTAGGCTCAGGTGGGTGAGGTGAGCGACCAAGCGCAGCGGCTCCACGACGAGGCTACCCGTCGGTGCAGGGAGCAGCTCCAACGCTCCAAAATGTTCCACGAGCTCATGGAGCGCGCCCACAGTGCAGTGGACGCCCTTTTGGTTGAGAAGGCGCAGGACCCCCTGGAGACCGACAACGCCAGCTACGTGACCTTCTTCATGAAACTCATGGAGCATCTGGAGGCGGGCTCCGCCCGGTGGGACGAGATCCGTGACGCTGAGTGTCGCGACCTTCTGCACCAAGCGTCGACCCGCATCTTCAGCAACCTGCTGCGTGTCGACAGCGACTTCGACTTCGACCAGGTGCTATCCCCAGTCCCCGAGGACTTTGCCGCGCCAGGCTCAACGTCAGGGTCATTGTGGAGGAAGAGGCGCCCCTCTTCAGCCTTGGCGCAGCGGTCAGCCAGGACAAACTGCTCGGCCGCGGAGTCGAGCTAGTCCCTGACGGAGAGCTTCTCACGCATCTTCACATCCGTGACGCCATTGGTGAAGGCAGAGATGATTGCGGCGTCCGAGGCCTTCGGGATCCTGTTGCGCACTTGGCTGGAGCGCTGGATGAACTTGCGAAGGGACTCGCCGGGGCGCTGGCGCACGGGCCGCAGGTCATTGAGCATGAGGGGACGGTCGCTCGTGCCCGCGAATTTGGCGACGAACTGCTTGCACAGGTCCTCCCACGAACAGATGGACGCCTTGGGGAGGTTCATGAGCCACGTGTGTGCAGCATCCTTGAGGGCCATGGGGAACCAGTTCGCCATGACCCCGTCGCCCCCCTTTGCGGCATGAATGCTGACGATGTAGAGCAGGGAGTGAGCTATGGCTAGAACTTGTTGGACCACATCACGCGGCGCAACCCGGGGGCGAGGGTGACGACGCCTCCGTCGAGGGTCGCGCGATTCTGGCGCCCAGCCACGGCAACGTCATGGAGGATGCGGTCCTGATGGCTGCACGCCTTCTCAAGGTCACGCGCGCGTCCGGGGGGCGCGACAGACGATCTGGCAGCTGTCACCATCGCCGTCCGGGGCGAGCGAGCCGTGGGATGGCTCCGGGGGGCGCGCTGCGGGGCGGTGTTTGGCCACGTCGTGGTCTAGAGGAGGAGGAGTGGCGCGTCGCGTCCTGCCCAATCAGCGCGCGACGATGGAGTAGGCATGGAGCGAGAGGGCGCCTGGCCGTCACGAGCGGCATCCATGAGCTCGGTGATGTGTCCGAGCCAGGCGTTGTAGCCATCCTCGGTAGGGCTGTAGCGCAGCAGCTCCTGCGCCAAGAGCAGCACACCGTGCGGAGCGGGAGGGTCACGACGCGCGAGCAAGGAGGCGGTGGCAGAGCGGTCGCGCGCCTGCTCGTTCACCGACGGGTGGGCGGAGGAGGCCACCCACTCGTCCACAGGCTCGGTGGCAGCGCGGGGGCGTCGTCCAGGGGCGCCATGGGCAGCAGGAGCCGCGGCCCTTGTGACAGCTCGACGCGCGGCACGTTCCCGACGAGCGGCGACGGTGTTGTCCATGTCGATGTCGAGGTTGAAGGTGCGAAGACGAGAAGCCCCCCTACCTGGCGCGCCAAATGTCGGAGTTTGGGATCTACGTCCAAGAAACTCTCCAAGAACCAAGGTTCGAACTCTGGGGGGGTTGCTTGGCTACCTATGACCCGACGGTGACTATGGCGGAATCACGACGTGTGCACTCACTCACACCGGACGCGATGGGGACGCGCGAGCTACCCAGGTTCGGGCCACTGTGCGGTGTAATACCCTACTCCTGCCTGTGTTGGATTGTTGTGTAATGGAGAGCTTGTGGCTCGAGGTACACGGGGTGTGGGGGAGAATGGGTCGATCCCCTTACATGGAAGCGGCCCTGCCCCTTTGCAGTGCCTTGGTCCTCTTCCCCAAAAATATGAGCAGGAAAGGGTGGCCACAGGGCGGCAATTCAAAGGGGGACACGCGCCCAGGCTTATCCTGCCTAAAGGCGGTCGCCGCCTGCTAAAGTAGTCGTCCTAACGCGCTGGTGGGCTCGGCGATGACCTCCGTCCTGGCGCGCCGATTCGTCCTGATCTCCTCATACCAAAGAGGAAAGCTTTGGGACTTGCTTTGGGGGTGACAGACGTCGCTGCTCCCTTATCACCAGAATGGAAACTGGCCTTGGTCATGCCGTGCCATCCTCATCCTGACAGTGAGACATCATCCATGTGTCGGACGCGAAGCCCTGCGGCTGGCGCCATATGACCTACTTCATGAGGCGGCCTCGCGAGGGGAGCCTCGCAAGGCAACCTGGTGCTTGGCGGCCTTGGCAGGGCTCAGCCTGGCGGCGAGGGGCCTCGTGAGGCTTGCCCCTCGCGAGGCGACTTTCCCCCGCATGGACGAGGCTGGGCCATCCTTCATGGGCCGGCCCAAGTGTCGGCCCCTGGGCCAGAGGCAGACAGGCCGTGGTACCCTGGTTCCCACTGGGCCGACAACAAGATCATTACTAAATCTTTAGCTAATAGGCTCAAAACCCATCTGCCTGATTATATTGATCCTGCTGAACAAGCTTTTATTGAAGGGCGTAGAACTAGTGACAACATTATTATTGCTCAAGAAATCACTCGCACATTTGCTCTCAGATCTTGGAAACATAATGCTTTCATGCTAAAAATTGATCTTGCTAAAGCATTTGATCGTCTTGAATGGAACTTCATTGTTTCTGCTCTCGCTCGTAAAGGATTTCATGGTCATTTCATCAATTTATTATGCTCTAATTTCCTCACCTACGTTCTCTGTCATCATTAATGGCCAACCGACTTAAAGATTCAGAAGCAATAGAGGTATTCGTCAGGGCTGCCCTCTATCACCCTATCTTTTTGTGCTTGCAATTAATGAAATTTCTCTCACGCTTAATGATGACATGGCTTCTAATAATCTTCAGGGTATATTACTTGGACCAAATTGTCCCCCTGTCCACTCTCTTCTCTTTGCAGATGATATTTTGGTCTGTGGACAAGCAAGCTTGCAAGAAGCCCATACAATGGCACAAATTATTCATCATTTATGTGACATTTCAGGATAGACTCCAAATTGGTCCAAATCGTCTATTCTTTTTAGTGTGCATGTTAATCAGGCCATGATTGATGTCATTAAAGGTATCTTTCATGTTCCTTCTATGGATGACAATTTTACTCACTTGGGTCACCCTCTAATCCTTCTTGCCAAAAACAGGGTTGTTGCTTACAATTTTGTTCTTGACAAATTTATGGCTAAACTCCCTGCTTATAAAGCTAACATGCTTTCTCATGCAGCTAGATTAGAGCTCATTAGGTTTGTTTTCTCTTCCAATCCAGTCTATTATACGTCTAATATCTTGTTCACTAAAGAAATTATTGCTAAGCTCACAACTATCATTAGAACCTTTTGGTGGTCAAGAATTAGAGAGAATAACTATTCGAAAAGTCTCTATCTCGGAGCTTGGAAGGATGTTTGTACTTCCAAACAAGAGGGAGGGCTGGGTATTAGAAACCTCAACGCCATGAATGAAGATCTTATTCTTGCCTCTGCTTGGAGACTTGCTAGCTCTCCCAACTCTAACTTGTATTGCGTGCTCAAATCTAAATATTTTCCAGATACTTCCATTTGGGCTGCTATTGCAAACACTCCAAAATCTGCCTTCTGGTCTTCCATTCTCAAAATGCTTCCCAAACTCAAAGCTCACTCTCTCTACCAAATTACTCAAGGTAACATTTCCATTTGGAGTACTCCTTGGTGCTCGGCTTGGTCTGACATTCATAACTATCTCATTATTCAACCTGTTGGCTTCATTTATCCTGCTCAAGTTAGAGATCTTTGGATCCCAAGGCGTAAAGAATGGGACACCAATCTCATCCCCGCTCTTTTCCAAGAGCTCATGGCCTCTATCATTACACACACTACTATTATACAGGATGTCTGCCCAGATATTCTTTGTTGGGATCTCACTCCAAATGGTAAATGTAATTCCAAATCTACTTACAAGTTGTGTTTGCAGGATATTAAGAGACAACCAAGGAATCTTCCTATGCAGATCTCTACTCAGGTTAAAGATATTCTTAAGCAGGTTTGGAAGAACAAGCAGATGACCACACGAGTCCAAACTTCCGCTTGGAGATGGCTTCGAAAAGCTCTACCCACGGGTTTGAGAGCTACTCGTTTTTCTGTTCACATTTGAAAACAATGTTGTCCTGTGATCAAGATGAAAATGAGATGCATCTCTTTTTTCTTTGTGACTTTGCTAGGGCAGCTTGGCTTGGCTATCCTTGGTATATTAAAATGGACATATTAGTCCAGAATCATCTTTCCATGCAAAGTCGTATTCATGCATTGCTTAATATGCATCATCCCTGTGCATCCATTCCCACTATTTTTAATTTTATGTGTTGTATATGGAAATCGAGAAATGATTGTCTTTTTGCTAGAAAATGCGCTCTTCCTCATCAAGTTCACATTGGTGATGCTGCCTTGCTTGATCAAGATATTTCCCTGGTAAACTCTTATGATCCTGCTCAGGTTAATGATCAAAATCACACTCAAGGGGCCAGAAATGTGATGCCCCTTCAGGGTTGCACTCTTAGGGCTGATTTACTTGTCAGAGGAGCAAAAATTTACTTTGATGCCTCTTACAAATGTTCGAAAATTCCTAGTTTAGTGCAGGATACGAGAGCCATAGGAATTGGAGTTTTTCTAAAATTTTTGCAGGATGAAAAGGATGTTCAAGTGCAGATTCAAGCTTCTGCTCCGATCACGCAATCTCCTCTTCAAGCTGAGGCTCTTGCTCTTTTGCTTGCAGCCAGTGACTCATATTTTGAAGGTGGATCAACCAACTTTTCTTACTGAATGCCTATCTCTGGCGAAGGCGGCTACGACCAGAAGTACTACAGATGACTCTGTGTTCCGTGGACTATTAGAACTTCCCTTGCTGATTTCTTCAGAACAACAAAGGATCTTCATGCGCAGGTGTACTACATATCTAGGGAGATCAATGGGATTGCTCATAATGTTGCTCATCAGGTTCTCACTCGAGTATCGGAACCTGTCTTTAGTTGCTTTGGTTCGGCTCATACGAACATATGTCATGCCCTGTAATATCTCTTCTTTCTAGCCTCAACCTTCAGGGTTTTGTACTCCACGCTGTATACTGTTATTGAGCTGAATGATATTTGGCGCCATGAGGGCCTTTCCTTGTTAAAAAAAATGAACACCAAGAGCCAACCTCGGTTACACCTGGAACGAAACCATCCCAGTCAAACCATTGCCAAATTAACAAACTCATCACCATTTGTGTACGTACCCCCCCCCCCCCCCACCCCCCCCCCCACACACACAACACACACACACTCTATAAACCCCCCACTGCTCCACTTTCCTACACCACCTTCACCCTTCCACTTTTGATCTTCTCTATTCTTCCATTGGTTGCTACCTTTCCCTATTCTTCGCGGCATTCACGTCCCTCGTGCTCGTTTTTGATTGGGAAGGACGTCCTATTTTCTTGTAAAAAAATCGCTTCTGCGATTTATGCACAGCATTGGCAACTACCATCTGCTGTTCTTCTCGTCCAAAGCCATTTTCTTGCATCAAGCGCCACCATGTCAACGCCCCAGAGCGGCAGCGCGAGCCCAGCGACCACGGCGGCGGCGGTGGAGACGAGCAAACACTGGGCGCCTCACGGCCCGATGCTGACGGCCTGCCTCGTCAGCATCAACGTGCTAATGATTCTCCTCATCTTCTTCTACTTCTGGCGGTTCTTCTCCGGGAAGCAAGGGCCGTCTTCCCCTGGCGGTGCCGACGAGACGGGGTCATCGACCGACTCGTCTCCGGCGACCTCGCAGAGAGCGTCCAGGCGCCTGCGCGACCCCGACCAGCCGGACGTCCCGTCTTCCCTGCCCGTGTCCGTGTTCGACTCCAGCAGCGAAGCCGCCGGGAAGGTGGCGGCCGACTGCGCGGTGTGCATCGTGGAGTTCCGCGACGGCGACCTGGCGCGCCTCCTCCCTCGCTGCGGGCACCGGTTCCACGCCGCCTGCGTGGACGCGTGGCTGCATCTACACTCCACGTGCCCGCTCTGCCGCGCCAGCGTGGTCGCCCCTGCGCCCGACGCCGCCGAGCCCAAGAACGACCCAAAAGACGACGGCGCAGAGTGCCCGGTGTGAGGCGGATCTGCGCGCGCCGGCGAGGCCGCGAGCTACCAAAGCCAAGCCAGAGGAGCACGTAAACGGCGGAAGGCGACACGCATCTTTCGGCGTCGGTGTGTCGCTATCCCTTAGCTGACTCCTGCGAGTAGGCGACGTACGGTTGGCTTCCACCGGCGTCTCCTGGTTTGTTGTGTTCTTGTTACTATACATATCTCTCTGGCTCTCTTCAGTTTTGGTGATCGGTGAGATGCATATTTGGATTGGAGTCTTCTTCTATATGATGATGATGTGCGTATGATTGGAATTGTAAGATTAGCAAGATACTCCAATCATACTACATCATCATTAGATTAGGCTCCCCCACAAAAAAAAAAAAGATTAGGCTCGCGTGTGAGTGTGTGCGTGACAGAATTAGTAGTGTAAGATCATACTACATATGTAAATTATTAATGGAAAGCTTTGATCGACATTTTTTTAGCATGGTCATCAAGTTGAAAATATGTTCTTTCGGCTACGTTGATGGGTACCTAATTACATGGTTCTACAAGAACTAAAAGAGACGAACCAATCTATGTTTGAATGATTAGAGGGACAATGGTATTCTCGGCCCACCAGGGTTCAAGTCATGTTGAAAAAATACAAGAACGAAAAGGGATTTCCTTTCACTTAGAGAGGTAGAAATCCAATTGAACTCGTCTAGAATCTAGGCGCATGAAATCAAGAATCAAGCAGACTCAACACCCAATTGGAACTCACTGTAATAGTAGGAAACTGCTTTGTACAACGACATGCTTGAATTCTCTAGTTTAGTGACTTCGGTCGTTCAAAGTTTACAAGCAGGCGCCATAGAAACCGAAATGTAATGGTCTCGCGGCTGCATCGCCTGTCTTCAGCTTTGAATGACCATGGCGAATAAAAGCGCGCAGATGCTTAGGGAAAATAGAGGATTGCTATGATCTGCCTGCCCATTTGAATTCTATGGAATTGTAAAACAAGGGAGCTGGCACAAGTGTGTGTGGGAGGCATAGGAATTTCTCCAAGAGCTCAGACTTTATGTGAAATTTTCTACTATGAAATAGACTAGGGAAAATTCCTACTACAAATCAAGGCTTACGAAAAAAATTCCATAGGATCACGGTTCCTATGAAAATAACGTAAAAATCCTATATATGAATCAAAGTAGCTTTCCCGAGGAACATCAGATCCTCCCTTTCATGTAGCAGTGAACATGTCGTGTCTGCCGTTACCAAAGAAATGAAACCACTGACCTTTCCACACATGCACAGTACATGGTACCAACTGGACGCCCAACATGGATGTGGTCCACTGAGTCACTGCACTACCGTGCATGCAACGGTATGGGCACTCACTGGCAACGGTATGGACTACGGAGTTGTAGATCAGGTCACGCACATTTCGTCAGGTTTTGTGCTGCCCCAGCCCTATGCATACACATCTTCCAGCTCACGCAGATAAGCCTCGAGGCTCACAGCTAAACCACCTACCTGGCTACCCGACGTACCGAGAAGCGCCCTGCGGAAATCCAGCACGCCTCCATTCCGAGAGTTGTTGTACTACAGACAGCAGCGACGTTAAACTAGTAAAATTAAAAAAAATCCCTTTCCGGCCGATCGATTACGTTGTCGTCGCCCGCGGTCAGTTGTACCGTCCTCAGATCGTACCGTTTCGTACGCCGACGGCGACGTGATGGCAGCACACCACACCACACCACACGGGCTTCCGTCGTCGCCTCCCATTTTTTCAAAGGCACGACGGCAAGACAGGCCGATCCATGTGCTCCGCGGGAAGCGGCACCATCGAAAGCTACGGCCATGCACCGCTAGATATTAGAGCATCTATGGCCGGACTGAACAAAATTAGCTCCTTAAATGTCCGCGGACGCGCCCGATCAGTGTCGGGCGTGTTCGCTTTGACTCCTTATTTTTCTGTTCACGCAGCCGTGTCCCTCATTTTTTTTTATATGTCCGATCACATGCATGTGATTAGTGTAAAAGGAGAGAGAGAAAAGAAATAATAAAGAAAGAAAAAAGATGCTCCATGGGGGGCCAATCCTATGTGGCGGACGCAGGACCACTGACCGGACACGTCCGGGCACTCCTCATACTCATCCCATATATGAGATGAATATGAGGGCTGTCGGACCACCCGGGTATTTAAGGAGGCTTTGAGGGGTCCGGTTGGATCAACTTTTTGCTACTTTTTGCTTCTCTCTCCTGTCCGGTAAGTGGTCCTCGTGCCCGCCCGGTCAATTTGAGAAGTCCGGCTGTAGATGCTCTTAGCACCACATGTGCGCACCGGTGCACCGCCAACCTGAGGGCAACTCCAACGGACGACCCCAAACAAACGTCCATTTTGTCCGGAATTTTTCCGTTTAGGGCGGGTAAAGGAACGGCGTTCGACCCTTTTCTATATCTGCGCTGGCGGTGCGCCCAATGGGCAGACGCATTTCATCCGGCCGCCTAGAATTTTTTGCAAAGGCATAGAAAACTGAAATTTTGGCACCACGGACGTAGTTCATGCCAGAGGCCACAATTCATGCCGGCCAGAGCCAGCGGCTAGCATGCTTGCCAGCCCACAAAATGATCAACCCCAAGTTTTCTCATCGGCAACAAAGGCATCGGCCGGCACACTTGCCATCCTTCAAAAAGAACAACCCCTAAGTTTTCTCGCCAGCAACAAATCCAGCGGTCGGCACACTTGCCAGCCTTCAAAAAGAACAGCCATAGTCCACGGTCGAGGCCTCCCTAGTTCATGCCGTCTTGGTCGAGCATCTCCTGCCGCTTCTCGAACCAACTTATTCTCTTCAGGGACATGTTGGTCAAGTCCACGGTCATGATTGCTAGCGCCACCTCTTTGCTTTGGTGTCGGCATTGGTGGCCACGATCGTGAGCTTCTTCATTTGGATGGCATCCTCCATGTCGAGCTTCCTCATCTTGACGACTTCCTCCATGTCGAGCTTCCTCCTCTTGACGGCCTCCTCCATGTCAAGCTTCTTCGTTTGGAGCTCCAAGTATATCTTCATTTGCTCCTCCTTTCCTTGGCGCTTCCTCTCGTCTCTCACTTTCTTTTGAGTCATCATGCCGTGCAAAGTTTCTTGCAAGGCGAAAGATGCCACATCACGCTTCTCGTCAATCTTCGAGTTGGTCTTGCCCCTCGGCCTCTTCACCCCATCTTCATCCCCAGCCACGGCTGCCCGCCTTCCTTCTTCTTTAGAGCGGCATATTGATCTTTCAACTTGGACAATCTTTGATGAGCGTCCAACAATGGGTGAGAGTGAATGGCTTGTTCTTATGCCTGGCCTTGAAGGCTTCCAAAGATTGGAATGCCTACACAATAAAAGAGAATGCCAAAAATGTAATAGCGAAGGACACAATATGCAACAAACATGAACATGGCATAGCAATGAAAGTGGAAGATGTCATACCAAGTCGCCTACGCCTAGGCCACTCACGGGACGGGCTTCAACGCTCTCAAGAGCGGCATAAAACTGGTTGCATTCTTGTTGAATGAACCCCCATCTCTTTTGGATTGAGTTGATGCCACGGGTGCTCGCAACCTTGTAGGGCGGAAACTTCTCCGTTCATGAAAGGTTGTATGAACTCTCATCCCAAAAATGAATCATTTTTGCTCGGCACCGGTCATGGGATCTTGGCCTGTCTCCTTCCAACTCTCGCAAATCAACATGTCCTCTTCTTTGGTGTACGATCCCGTGCAAATGCTTTGCCTCCTCCTTTGTGCATCGGCTCTATGGGTGAGCTCATCGATAGACAATGGCTCCTACTCAATGTCAACCCCCTCTTCTTCCTCCTCTTCACAATAGATGTCTTCATGCCATGAGTTGCCATGGTCGCCGACCTCTTCTTCTTCGTGGACACCATAGTCATCTGCACCATCTTGGCCGGAACCGTCTTTCCTTTGGATCTCATTGGGATCGAAGCCTTGGCCTTGGCCCTCAGGGTGGAATGCCTGGCCATGACCCTCGTAGATGACGTTCTCCATGAACTTGTTGAAGTCGGGGTCGTCGGCCGCCGGCTTCGGGTTGGGCGTTCCTTCGAACAGGTTGCGGGCGCTGGGAAGGTTGGCCGTAGAAATCGCCCGCGACTGCTTCCTTTGCATCCCGACGGCTGACTGGACGGCGCCACTGTACCCAAGTGTGACGTTGAGGTCAATGACGGCCGTTGGGGCAGGGGTGGCCGGCGCGATCATGCTGCCGTCCGCGACGTGGAGAACCGGGGCGGAGCATGCTGCCGCGCCGGATGAACACCGGTCATCTCTAGTGTTATGGAGGAGCTCGATGACTGGCACCGCGGAGGGCGAATGGTCGACGAGCCTGTGCTCGCTGAGGCCATGGCGACGGCGCAGAGAATGGCCGGCGCGAGTCGGCACAACCCTAGCATGAGGAGGGCGTGCGTCGTCACTGCCTGCGTGGCCTTGGCGGCGATGGCCTCATTGTCCTCGACGGCGGCCTCGTGCTGCGTGTCGCGGCCCGAGGGCGAAGTCGGCAACAGCTTACTTCTCCGCCTGAACAGACCGCCGGGCCCTCCTCTTGGCTGATTCTATGTCGAGCCGCTCGATCTCCGTCGGCATGAGCTCTGATTGCGGTTCTTCTTCTTCTTTGTCGTGGGACGGCTGGTGGTGGTGGCCGGGTCGGTAGCTTCGGGTTTCTTTGGGGCGTTGGCCATGGAGGAGGAAGGAAAGGGGGAGCGCGGGAGGGTTTTGGGAGTGAGGGGGAAAATGGGAGCATTGTGTCACCGATGGGCGGGCCAGGGGAGGACAAGGGCGCCCGCCCCGCCCATTCGCGCGTTGTCCATTGTGACGCAAACGCGGGCTAAATTTGGACTGAAAATGCGTCGGCGGCGAACAAAAACAGACGTTTGTCCGTTTGCTCTCGCGCGTTGGGCTGTGATTTGTGTCTGTTTACCCCAATTAGACACGGCCGGACCATTTGGGGTTGTGCGCAGGAGTTGGCTGACTGCCGCCGCTGCTGGGTTGAGGTGGACGTGGGTGTACAGAGACCCTTGATGCGTGACTCATAAGAGCATCTACAGCCGGACTTGGCAAATCCGGGACTTCAAACACCCGCGGACGTGACTGGGCGCGTCCGCAGGCACTGACCGATCAGTCCTCAAATCGCATCATCCACACCCGTGTATCTCATATTCGATCCTCTATGTCCATATTAAACCATGCACCATAGATAAAGAGTATGTAGAAAACAAGACATACAATCAGACATAGAAATGCACAATTCATTCACCAAAAGATCACCAATGGATCTTCACAAGATCGCCAAAGTTCACATAATGCACATAAAGGATGGACAAGTTCAAACTAAATCTAAAAACCTGAAATTAAGGTGGAGCAGACAGATATTCACCACTTCCTCGCTGGCCCTTTCCCCTTCAGGTCCACGGCATTGTTGTAGGCTTCGGCGGCTGGTGGAGGATCATCCGAGTTGTTGGATGACGCGCCGTGGTCGTCGCCGTCGGAAGAGTCAGAGTTGAAGAGGACGATCAGCCCTTTGAGCCACCGGACGGCCCTGTCCTGTTGCCGCTTGAGATTCGCCAGCCGAGCCGCCTCCGCCGCCTCGCGCTCCGACTGCTCAATGGCAAGCCGGAGGGCCTTGGCGTTCTTCCGACGGAGCCGCCTAGCATCTGTCTCCGCCGTCGTAAGCGACCGACGGTAGACCCAAGCGAGGAGCCGCTTGTCCTCGTCGGGCTCCGCCGGCAACCTGCGGCGATGGTGCGAGGACTGCTCCTCTGCGTCCCTCTCCCTTGCCCGCTGCCTCATGCGGCGGGCGGCGGGCGCCGCCAATTTCGCGTGCACGTCCGGGCCGGCGGTGGGGGTACTAGCACCCACCGCTGCCCGTGTGGACCAGCGGCCGACGGGGGCAGTAGACGGCATGGAGGCGGCGCGGACTACACAGCCCTCGCGGAGTTGCATGCGAGATGGGAGGGGCCAGCTCCGGCATCCTCGCTGCCCCGGCATGGGAGAGGCGAGGCGGTAGATCTGGAACGGCCCCCTGTGTCTGCCTTGGACCTCTCAAAGGCAATGCGGAGGGCCAACTCCTCGTCGACATCGAGTTCCGAGTCGGAGCGGCAGCCGAAGCTCGACATGATCACCGGAGTCGTCAGAGTGGATCGGAATCGAAGAAATCGGCGCAGGGGAAGAAGAGATGGAACGAGAGCGGGGTGAAGTGAGATAGGGTTTCCGGATTGAGGTTTTTTGTATTGACATAGTGAGGTCAGGGTGGGCCGGGCTGACATGACGACGCGCCCGGCATATCCGTCCTACGCCGGCCACCCCAGACGTTTGAGGCCGGTTTAAGACGTCTGGATGTTTTTGTGACCGGTTAGTGACCGGACGGCCTGTCCGAACGTTTGAGACGGGTTTGCGATGCCCGGATGTAGATGCTCCGATATTATCTCGATATTATGGAGGAGAAAGAATTTTTTTTTTAAGGATTATGGAGGAGAAAGATGGGTGATGAAGAGATGCCAAAACGAGGAGGGGGCATCTTGTCTTTGAATGCATGTATGTGGTTGTACGATAGGGTACGGCAGACTGATCTGGACAGAGTCGGGGATTAATTAGTTGGCCGCGCGTACTGTGCGGTGCTACTGGTCACGAGCTGCGGAATCTTTGGTTGATTTTGGGCACCTTGGCTAGGGCGATGTGATGCGAGCTGCTTCCTGGCGTGATTGGCTTCCACCAGCATTCATCATGTGCCGACGAACAAGATGTTTACTGAACATCCAAGCATCAACGAAATTGTTGCTGGGGCCACCGGTCAGATGTTGTTACTTGGTAGCTGTTCGTCAGCGGTCGCCGGTTGCGCTCAAGGCTTGGGATTGATGCTTAACGCCGATCCAAGCAAGCAAGGAAGGCACGTCGCCGCTGCATCATGACCGGCCACCGAAGCTAGACGGCAGGAGTCGCGACCGAAAGAGTAGGGTGAGAGCAACGGCAAACGGGCAAAGTCACAAAACCAGCAGCAAAAATGCCTCCCCCGCCTCCGATCTTTCTTTTGGGAAAATACAAGTCCGTACTTTATCTTCATTATTATTTACTTATGAAAAAGCAAAGCTTAAATTCTCCTACATCACAAAGTGCACAAGCAATAACCAGACACCTCCGATCAGACCAACTTAATAACTTTCAAGTGTCCACGTTATATCAATAGTTTGTCAATCATATTAACGATTCAGATCCAATATTTAGCCGGAGCCGGCAGACTACCCCCACATCATGCTAACACAACCCAACGATCGCCACCTCAACCAACAAAACACCACGTCCGTGATCTGATTTCCGTAAACCGATCAACGCCATCACCACACACTCACTGCCCTCGCACTACCGTCCTCACCCAGTTATCCGCGTTGTCCTAACCATGATGGTCGTGCCGTCTCGAGGACACATATATTTGAAAAAAAAATTAAGTATTTTGAAAGATGTTAAACATGTATTAAAAAATATTCCGTTTTAATTGCGATGGAAATAGGGTATTTTATTCCAAACTCACAGAATCACAATCCTTAGCAACAAGTTCAGGAATAAAAGGAGGGGATTGGTTAAGCCATCATGAAGTGCTATCCCCAAATCTATCATAATTTGCTAAGCAATGTGCAACTTTCTTTTATCACGAGAAACTTTAACATGAACAAACACCCTGTTCTCCAGTAAACATTTGCTTTCTGCCAAGAGATGACCATATGTTGATCTGTCCAGTGAATCATTAGAACAATACCGACAAAGCTACCGAACAATCAGATTGTAGTTGAACTGATCGATTCGACCGCGGAATTGCAAGACTTACTCCCTCCATAATCGCATGTAACTCTGCTTCCAGCGACTCATTACAGTGACAAATCTTCCTGACGTATATAAAAAATATACAATGTGTACGAAGAACATAGACATATGTTGATTTTTTTAAAGTAAAACAAAAAGAAAAAGAAACCCAAAGGAAAATATTTTAAAACAAAAAGCAAAAATGAAAAAAAGTAAAAGAGAGAACCGATGCAAACAGTGAAAACCGTTAAAACAACAGAGAAAAAACGTCGCACTGAGGCACGCTACATACTGGGCTGGCCCATTAACCGTGCGCCAGAGGCGGGAATATTCTATTTGACACTTATTGCGACAAACTTTTGTTCACACACACAGGGAACAGGCGCGAGCGAACGACATGAGCCGGCCACTACCAGCAGGATTACCGTGCAATTCGATCCCGGTTTTTACTGGTTTTCGGCTTTTCAGATTTTCCTTTTCTTAATTTTTTTCTGTTTCTGTTCCTTTGATTTTCTTCTTTCTTCCTTTTCATGTTTTACTTTCCTTTTTTCTGTTTATTTTTCTATTCTATTCTTTTTTGCCTTTTTAAAATTTATTTTTCTTTTAGAAAAAGTAAGAATTTGGAATTTAGAAAATGTATCCTTTTTAAAATTTCGTTCACAAATTTAGAAAATAATTTCAGCATTTAAAACAAATATTCATGTTTTTAAAAAATGTTACCGTTTTTGAAATTTGTTCACAAATTCAAAATATGATTGGGAGATTTCCAAAAAAATGTGGTTTGAATTTTTTTTCAATTCCAAAAAACATTCCTGCTTTTCAAATTTTGTTCACAGAATAAAAAAAGCTTGACAATTTAAAAAATGTTCAGGTCTCAAAAACAATTCAGGGATTTCCAAATATGTTTGGAATTTTAAAAAAGGTTTGAATTTTTTTTGTTGCTACATAATTGTTCGCATGTTCAAAAAAAAATCACAAATGGAAAAATGTTTGGGATTCCACAAATTGTTAACAATTTCAAAAATGTTTGTTAAATGAATTTCAGAATTTGTTCATGTTGTTCAAAACATGTGTCAGACTTTGAAATATTAATTACTTTTTAAGAAAATGTTTACAATTTTAAAGAATTGTTCGAATAAAATAAAACAACTGTTGAGTTCTTGCTCTGTGGTTAGTTCCTACTACCTCTGTACCATAATATATGACGTTTTAGCAGTTCTGCTAAGACGTCACATATTATGGTACGAAGGGAGTAGATATTAGCGTTGTGAATCAGTTACTTACAATCATCAGCTGCCATGGTTATCGGCATCACTTCATTACTGAGAGATCTCTCTACAGCACACTACTTTCTCGTGATTTTTTTCCTCTTAGGCTATAGTACCAGCGGGAGCTTCCCATGAAATCCGCTCGCTACATGCACCTTTTACGCGTCCGCAATGGGCCGGCCCAGTCGGTGCGTATCCTGTGCGAAGGAACGTCCATTTTGGCGCAAAGTGCGGCGTATAGT
This sequence comes from Thinopyrum elongatum, assembly GCA_011799875.1. NCBI lineage: Eukaryota > Viridiplantae > Streptophyta > Magnoliopsida > Poales > Poaceae > Thinopyrum > Thinopyrum elongatum. The sequence goes on along the minus strand of CM022297.1, from coordinate 342,733,532 downwards.
AGCTCCCCCACAGGCGAGCCAGAGGGCGCGGCTATGTGCCACCCATTGTAATTCCTATAGAGTCGCCTACCGAGCCCGTTACTGGCCCGGCCCAGCAACCACATGGCCGTGTCATGCTGATGCCACTCATGTTTTTTCTTTTTTCCTTTCATCACATTTTCTTACTTTTTTACTACAGTATAAATATTGAAATATTTTAAATCTATATAACAAAATACAGTTTACATAAAAAATTCAGAAATGTTATTCCTTCATTTGAAAATGTTAAACATGTATAGAAAAATGTTTAAGTTGTATACATAAAATGTATAACGTGAAAATGGAGAAATGTTAATCATGTATACGAAAAATGATAGTCATGTGTAAAAAAAATGTTTCTGACATTTAAAAATGTTAAAAATGTACATGACATTTAGAAAACTGTTTATAGATTGTAAAAAGTGTTCGTGTAATAAGAAAAATGTGCCGTAGATTTTAGAAAATGTACGCTACATTTTCAAAAGTGTTCACAAGTTTTAAAAAATGTGTTCATGACATTTTTTACCAATGTGTATATGGCGTAAAAAATGTTTGCATAATGTAAAAAACATTTTTGTACCATTAAAAATGTATGTGACAGTTTAAGAAATAATCCTGCATTTCAAATAAGTTCTGGTGACATTTATAAAAAATGTTTATACAGTTTTAAAATGTTCGCATGGATATTTCTTCATATTTTCGTTCAGAAATTGTACGTGACATTTTAAACAAATGTTCACGTGTTTCCAAAAACTGTGTGTAAATTTTTAACTGTTTTTGCAATGTAAAAAATTGTCCTTATAGTTTGTAAAAATGTCTATTGCCGTTAAAAAGATTAAGACATTTATGTAGAAAATGTTACCATGTATGCCAAAAAGTTTTAAAACATGTATTTGAAAAAAATACAACTTGTATTAAAAAAATATGCAATGTGTATAAAAAAATGTTTTGCATGTGTACTAAAATAAAAGTAGACATGTGTTTACAAAAACAAAACCAATATAAATGGACAAAGAAGCAAAAAGAAAAGCAAAGAAAACCGAAGAAAAAAAGCAAGAAACAAAAAACAAAGTATAATGAAGAAAGAAAGAAATCAAAGGAAATCAATGAAAAAACAAAGTATAACAAAGGAACCGATACCTAAAGAAAACCGGTAAAAAGTGAAGAAAAAAAAAACTAGAGCAGACTGAGCAAACTATAGCGACACACCAGAGTAGCAAGCGAACTGCGCTAGTCAATAAACGAAATAAATTTCCAACGAAGACTGTCATCGGGGAGCTTTCTTTAGGGTATCGGGATCTAGTTGGTATCATTTTTTCAGAGGACGAACAAGTATCAGCTAGGTCTAGGTTTTGTTTTCTAACATGCGTAGTCCACGACATACCGACACAGTGGTTTTAATTTATTTTTTTGAGGTCCATCATGTACGTACCGGCCTATGCACCTCCCAGCGTAGGTTTTACTTTTTCTTAAATATCGGCAGCCCAATGTATATTTTAATAAAACGCAGATCTCTGTTCTATTTATCTATATATAAGAATAATAATGCCGTGTCCAATTTATGTTTTCCCTTCTAACACATTATATTTATATTATTACTATTATCGTATATTTAATAAAAACTTATATATACATTATAAAAATATCCCATGTCTTATTAATTTATAAAAATAAATATTTAACAGAAGTTGGCAAGGAAAATCCTGGTTGTTTTTGACTCTCAGGCAAGGAAAATCTTGGTTGTTTTTGACTCTCAGGCAAGGAAAATCCTGATTGTTTTTGACTCTCATGCAAGGAAAATCGTGGTGATTGCGTGCAAAAGCTTTCGAAGATTTTAAGGACAAATGTAATAATAACGCGCTTATTTTTCTTTTGAGCAATAACTCGCTAATTTATTAATTTTATATATAATAAAATGTGTAGCTCCGATATATTTTTTTATATTAATTGCTCTTTCTAACCTAACATTAAATATACAACAAGCCCAGCTAATTCGTGTAGTTGAAGAAAGTGAAAATGGGCTATCATTTCATAGAAAAAAATTAAATGGGCCGCATTGACGCAAAATTATTTGTTCACCCAGCCCAGAAAATGAACTGTAAATTCTAGAAACCATGAGTTAAATATATACAAAATTTTTACAGGCTAACATGTGGGCCAATAGATCGAAGCCTACGGAAGGCGTTGTCAACTTAGTTAACAATTGATTCTGACATCCACATCTATTGGATTTATATCCAACGGCCGGCATGCATCTTCAATCTCTCGTCTTCTTCCTCCAGCGTCGCCGGGACTGCCTGCTCCGGCCTCAGGCTGCTAGCGGTTCTCCTTAGCACGCATCGCTGCGAAGCGCTACCCCACCGCCGGTCGGGCTATCCCTCCACCCCTCCACACCTTCTATTATTCTCCACCGACTGCAGCCCCACGCCGCACCAGAACCAGTTGTAACCCTCGTACTCCTCTCCGTCTGCGACTTCACTACCGCGTCTTCCCATCTCCGGGTCGTTCCCGTCAGGGGCCTCGCCATCGTCCACCGCCTTGCTGCGCTCGGCGCGTCGTGGTCAACAAACAAGAGTCATCGGAAGAGGACTGTACATGAAGATCCTGACAGTTGGGACCCACGAGGTCCATGGTCGCACGCAAGGAAAGTTCCTCCTTATTAAGCTGAAAAAAATGTTTCCTCCCCCTGACAGCTGAGACCCACAAGCTACATCTTCGCACGTAAGGAAGTGCATCCTTATTATGCGGAAAAAATTGATTCCTCCCCCTGACAGCTGGGACCCAGCAACTATATCTTCGCACGTAAGAAAGTGCGTCCTTATCCTCCCTGACAGCTGGGACCCACCTGGTCGAAGCATACGTAGCATTGTCTGTCTTGTCGCGAACGTGTACATACATACTGGTCGATCTGTCTCTCTACAACAATGAACTGTGGCCGACTAAGTAGCAGCACATGTCATAGTAGAGCCTCCGACGTAGCAGTTTAGGTTGTCCCGTTTAAACCGTATACACGTACTTACAGCCACATGCCAAAAAATACGGCCATGTACGTACATACGGGCGGGGTCTCGAAACACGTACTCGCGCATACGGACGGCTAGGGCTCGTGTACATGGAGAGGCAACGGACGGCAACAACGTCGTCCTGTTCATCGACAGCTAACCGGCTGGGTCGAAACGGAGTAAACATCATCGTGTTCACCGGGAGCCAAGTGACTGGGTCGGAACGCGTCCAGTTCATCGGGAGCGAAGCCACTGGGTCGGAACATGTCCTGTTCATCGAGAGCCAACAGTCTTGGACGGAATAGTTGGAACGGGGTCTGGCGTACCGCAAAACGGAGTAAAACGGCCTTCTGTTCGACTGCGTACGGTCGAAACGGGGTCCTGTTCATCGGGAAGGGTCTGGCGTACCGCAAAACGGAGGAAACGGACTTCTGTTGGAGTGCCTACGGTCGAAACGGGGTCCTGTTGATCGGGAGGGGTGTGGCGTACCGTAAAACGAAGGAAACGGACTTCTGTTGGAGCGCATACGGTCGAAACGGGGTCCTGGTCATCGGGAGGGGTGTGGCGTACCGCAAAACGGGACTCCACGGGCTACTGTTCATCCACCGTCTACTGCCTCGCTCCAGCCTCCACGGGCTACTGTTCATCCGCCGTCGACTTTCTCCAGCCTCCACCTGCTACTGTTCATTCACCGCGGCTTCCTCCTGGCTCCACGGGCTACTGTTCATCCAGCCTCCACCGACTACTGTTCAACCAGCCCTCAACGGGGTCCTGTTCATCCACCCCAACCGGCTCGGGTGTGGCGGCCTCCACGGGGTCCTATTCATCCAGCGGCAACGGCATACTACCACGGGGTCCTGTTCATTCAACCCCCACCGGGAACTGTTCATCCAACCCCAACCAACCGGCTAGACTCATCACGTCTCGACTCGTTCAACCAACCCCCAACGGTCACTGTTCATCAGGAGGCAGGTTCGATCAGCTTCAGTAAGCAGCAGCAGCAGCGATCGATTGCTCGGGTTCAGTTAGCAGCAGTAGCGAAGGAATCGCTCGGGTTCAGTCAGCAGCGAAGGAATCGCTCGGGTTCAGTTAACAGCCAGGGATCGATCGCTCAAGTTCAGTAATGTAGCTAGTGCAATCGCTCGGGTTCAGTAAGCGAACGCCTCGCTCGGGTTCAGTTAGAGACCAACGCCTCGCACACATGCGCGTACGTATACGAAAGAAACGCGCAAATCTCCATGCATCGCTCGGCCCCGACCACCCACCGTAACCGGGAACTCCCCGAAATTTTTCTCGCCCTCACTTCTACCATGATTTTTTCCGTCATGGACGGCCCAAAGAATGTCATGCAGGTGCGTCCCCGGCCCGCCCAGGATGAAAAACCCATTTTCTGTCATGATTTTTTATGATAGAAGTAGAAGCCCACCACATCTATGATGATACGTGATTTTGTCACAATTATCGTCATAGAAATGTCATAAGCATGACAGAAAAGATTTTCGTTCGAGCCATAATGTCACGGATGTGTCTTTTTTTTAGTGTAATCTTCAAGCCTTTGAAGACTTCATTGGGCATCCAGACATACCGGAAGGGGATATTCACAGTTCAATCTGCTTATCATGTTCAATGGATACGGAAATACAGAGCCCACGCAAACATTATGGCACAACCAGGAGGGTCCCAAACTCCGGCCATCTGAGTACTCTTTGGAAATTATTACAAATCCCACGTAAAGTTCAAATCTTTTGCTAGCGGATTTTGCATGGAATTATCCCCTTGAAGGCTATACTCACTAATAGACACATTGGCTCTAATGGAGCTTGTCCAATCTGCCACCAAGCCGCTGAAGACATTAGCCATCTTCCGTTTGAATGCACGCATGCTAAGGAGCTATGGAGCAAGCTGGGATTGCTCGATGTTCTTAATGAGGCGACCATGGTTGACCGTTCAGGCTCGGCCATCATGGAATACCTACTGCTATTACTGGCATTGTCGTCACGCATTAAACCGGGGTTGGACTTGAAGCAAATCCTTGCTGCAGGGTGTTGGTATCTATGGTGGATCCGAAGGCAAATTACTCATAATGAAGCTACCCCACCACCTACAAGATGGCCCGTTTCTGTTTTAGCAATTGCCAGTAATTTTCATCGTTCATGTTTGCGGAAACATGGAGGAGAAGAGCATAAATGGGTCAGACCCAAACCAAAATTTATCAAACTAAATGTTGATGCAGCATACCATGAAGATGAGGGTGCAGGCGCTACCTCAGCAGTGCTATGAGACATAAATGGTAATCTACTTGCGGCTCAATGTGTCTATGTTCCATATGCTGCAAATGTGGTAACTATGGAGGCAATGGCAATGCATGATGGATTAACCCTCGCAAATAATTTGGGATTTCACCGTGTAGAAGCAGAGTCGGATTCTCTTATCGTTATAGGCTTCTGCACTGGTCAATCACGTTGGTGCGACACCGCCTCAGCAATCTTCACGGAATGTGTGGATATTAGGCCTTCCACTATGTAGGCCAAAAGTGGTGCCAAATTTGCTTTTTGGACATTTGGCACCGATGCCCTACGTTGCCAAGCCGATGCCAGATAAAAATTCCTGGGCACCAGAGCACCTACATGCTCCGAAGCCAAATCCTTCGAGCAAATAAAGTAAACGCGTCGTACATACAGTGGACCAGGAAGGAGTGCAGTGAGCCAGGAAAGAGAGACGCTGGCAGTGGGGTGTCTTGGTCTGGTCTATACTATTTTATATATGTGGGTCATGATTTCAATCGATGCCTAATTCTCAACGTTGTGGGAGCGGTGCTAAATATTTTGTATCTGGCATCAATGTGTAGGTGGCAAACTTTTTAGAGTTTTGGCACCTAACACATAGTGGAAGGCCTTAGTGTTTCTATTGAAAAGGTTAAGTTTAAACATTGTTATCGGTCCACTAATCAAGTGGCTCATGTGCTAGCTCAGTATTGTTTTTGTAATAAGACTTCGAGTAGTTGGTCAGAGGAACCGCCTGGTTGCCTCACAACTAAACTAGTAGATGATGTACTGATTATTTGGTTTAATAAAACTAGCCATGATGGTCTTCTAAAAAAAAAAGAGGTCCATGTATTTTCGCAAAAAAAAAAGGTCCCCGCAAACCCGACCATTGTCTCAGTTTCCTTCCCGCTGTCTCTGGTTTTACCGGACACGGATCTCACTCGATTCAGTGCACTATGGCCTTTGTAGTACTACTCTGTTCCGAAACACTCATTGTTCGCACCATGATCATGTTGGTAAATCAGGTCACATACTCGCATCAGAGTACTCAGCCTCCATCATCAACCAGCGGTGTTGCACTAAGAACAACTCTAGCAGACCCCGCAAAATTCCGACCCGCAAAACGCGTTTGCAATTCGACGCAGATCTCGTTTGCGGTTCGAAAACGTGCGCAGCCGAACAGAAACCGTATATGGAACTGCATAATTTGAAAAAAAGTTTCGCGGGAGAAATTGCAACCGTAGTAGTTCATCACATACTACATATACTACATGATCAAACACTAATTCATTACAAACACTAGTTCATACTACATACTACATTCACTACTAGTACTAGAGGGGGTGGGGATCTCACGGCGGCGAGCTCGCGGCCATGGACGACGCGGTGGAGGAGCTCAATCCTCCTCGTCGGAGCTGCCGAGTTCGGTGTACTTCTGCTTCTGCTCCTCGCGGATGTGCCGCCACTCATCGTCCTTCTCCTTGGCGGCAAGGTTCGCCGCCACCGCCTGCTTGAACACGAGGTCGTCGAGCTCCTCGTGGTGGCGCCGGCGCTCCGCCTCCTCGCGCAAGCTGCATTCAGCAATGGCGGCCGCGACCGCGTCGACATCGACGACGAATTCCTCTGGCCCGACGACACCGCGGCGCACGATCTCCTCGGGCTCCTGCTTGATGGCGACGACCTCGATCTCCTCCGGCTCCTCCGACCACTCCCTCTTCACGGGGAGAAGGCTTGCGCCGGAAGAGGAAGAGCTCGCGGCGTGGGAAGATCTGGCGCCGGAGGACGAGCCCGCGGTGGAGGAGGGCGTACGCCCGTGCCGACGGTCGTATTCCTCCGTCTCGCGGACACAGAAGCTCGCCGGCGGCGAGAGGGCCCGGTTCGTCTACTTCCTCGCCCCGCGCTTCCTCGCGCCGTCCGAGCGGACACGCCGCTCGCGCTCGGGGTCGCCGCCGCCGCCGGATCTACTCCCGAAGCCGCGGCCGGAGCTCCACATGCGGCCCCACATGGCGGCTGGAGGCGGAATGCGGCTCACCGGCGGCGAGAAATAAGAGGAGTGGAGTGGGGAATTGCGGAGAGACGCGGCGGCGGGGGGATAGGGTTTCGACCCGCAAATGCACCGCGAACTCGTAGATATACTGGTGGGGGGGGGGGGGGCGGTTTGCGGGCCGCAGTAAAAAAAATTACGAGCCGGGCGAGTATATGGGCTCTGTTCTGACCAGAAAATTGGGCCGAGCCCGTATACTCGTCGGAATTTTACGGGTTTGCCACTTTTGCGGGGTCTGTTAGAGTTGCTCTAAGCATTTTTTTTAAGATCCCCTCGGCTTAGTACAGCTATAGTATCTGAACTCACGCCCTAACACACACCACACGCACTCACGCCACACACACGCCACTAGGCGCAAGCTAAAACCTAACAGTATATCTAAGCATGTGAAACCTAACAGTATATCTAAGCATGTGAGCCCACGAGCCTAGTGCAATGCGCCGGCAACCAGCATCAATTTCATTACTCGGAGCGGTGCAGCCAGAAGGGAGAAAACGGATCGCATGCTAGCTCCGGAAAGGAAGGGGACGAAAAGGAAGAAAAAGTGGGCACGCGCGTGGGAGCAGAGGCTGCAACGGTCACTATTTACCTGCCCCCGCCACTCATCACTGCCGCGCCCACTCGCCACCACCCACCAGTCGCCGGCTCAGCTCGTCTGCATGCAGGTCCATCGAACTCACTCAGTTTATTACTCCCAAGGAGGAGCGTACTACAAAAAAATATTCGCCGAAACCAGAGCTTCCACGAGCTTCGCCATTTTGTCTCTCATTCCACTCTTCACCTGTACACGACTCGTAATCAGCTGCTAACTCGGCTGTGGAGTTAGTACGTAGTACTCCATTGATGGGGAAGAAGAGGGCGGTGGCCGCGACGATGAGGACGCCGGTCTTCCCGTTCCCGGCGGCTGCCGGCGAGACGGAGCCGCCGCACCACTTCAGCGACTACGGCTTCGACCCCCAGCTCCTCCGCTTCTCCCAGCTGGTCAGTCTCCTCTTAGTTAGTCAGTCCCACGTCAATTTCTCAGTTTCCCAACCGTTGAAACTCGCTCTGCTGCTTCGATTTCTCAGCCCGACGCGAAGCATCACCAGCAGCAGCAGCCACAGCCACCGCCGCCGCTGGAGCACGCGCGGTTCAAGCTCCAGAAGCCCATCTCCAAGAAGCACCAGCACGCGCAGCACAATAGCAAGCAGCGCCGCCGCGGGTGGTGGAGCTCTGCGGCCTCTGCGGCGCTCCTCTTCTTCAAGCGTCCCTCATCCAAGTCCAACCCCGCCTCTCGGGCCGTCGGCACAGCCTCGTCGTCCTCCTGCAGTGCTGCTGCTGCGTTCGCCCCCCGGCCACTCTACTTCGCCGATGACGGAGGCGACGACGACTCCACGGGGTGCACGTGCTGGTCGCCGGCCGTGCGTTCCGGTCACCTGGCCGCCGCCGAGCTCGGCATTGCCTCTGTCGGAGTTCCGTATGTCAGCCTGAGGGACGTCAATTTCCGTGGCGGCGCCGGAGGAACGGGAGGGGCTGCTCCGGCGATGCCTATCTACCTCGTGACGTGAAGCTCTCCCTCCTGTCGATCGAGTGCTGGTGACTGTTCCTACTCTTGGGCCACGTCAACAGCCTTTGAGAGGTGTATTTCTTGTTCGTTTTTTTAGAACTTGGACCACATGTCAGTCAGTATTTTCCCAGTGGCGATGACCGAGACTAATTGTCAAACGGTCAAAGTACATGTACATGTAACTTTCCGCCTGTCCATCTTCTTTGCAGTGTCGGTTTTTTCTTATCTTTTTTTTCCTTAGAAAAGACATCCAACAAGCATCCTTGTTGTTTTGTTTGTTACGGCTCCCTCCGTTTAAATATACGAGGCACCATGGACTTTTCAGCTTTCATAAATTTGACTAAAAATAAGTTCGGAAAAGATAACCAGCGAAGTCAGATATTTAGACCTTCTCTCAGGGGGACGCCCTTCGGATTCCCTACATGAATCTTGGCACGACTGTATCGTAACCGCCGCGCCCGCGAACGTATCCTCGTCATTTCTCGATATCCACTCCCAGTCTCCCACCCTCACCCTCTCGTTGAGGCCGCTTGGCCCTGCCGGAGTTGGGGGAGTCAAGGCCAGTTCTTTTGAGCGATTCTCCAGAATCATCTTCCTCCCCAGCTTCTCTCAAAATCATCACTTCATATTTTTTTTACAATCTTGTCTAGTTAAGATCTAATTAGTTAGGATTGTAAAATAAATATAAAGTGGTGATTCTGGGAGAAGCTGAAGAGGAGGGAGAATCGCCCAAAAGAACTAGCCCTCAGTCGTGTGTTGTGCGCACTGTGCAGGCGTTCCTCAACACGCCCACGATGCAGTGGGTCTCCATCGCGGCCGACATGTGAGTATCTCGCCCCCTCGATACCTCCTCTGTACCCAATAGTACGTTCGATTCAGTTAGGGTTTTTTTTGCCTGCAAGGGCCGTCAATAGAAATTGGATTGTTGTGTTGAACATGTGGCAATTCTATGGTGTGATTTTCTCGTACAGAAATGTATGAGCATTTTTCTGGGGTTCAAATCAGTTTGTGCTATGAACGGATTAGTTCGACACAGAGCTCTTTTTGTTTTTGCGGGGAAGTTCGACACAGAGCTCGATGGCATTTTTTTCAACATTTGCCATGCGAAGCAACAACAACACAACCTTTTTTTTTTAAATTCACCACCCTCTCTCTATTTATTCAAAGTAGGCAGGGATCTCTGCCGAAATAATGTGCAGAATACAATCCGGATGTTGTTGCAACCAAACTTTACACAGATTATTCAACACCCATTCTTTAGCTAGTCTATGCGCAGCAGCATTTGCCGTTCTTCTAACCCACATCACCTTCCACCTGTCGCGCGTCTCCAGCATGCTTTTCACCTCTTTAATTAAAGGCCCCAACGTCGACAGGTCCGGTTCTTTGCTCTGCAATTTGCTTACAATTTCATGGCAGTCCATCTCTATGTGTAAGCTCATTGCATTTACCTCATCTGCTAGTTGAACCGCTCTCCTGCATGCTTGAAGCTCAATATGTGCTGGTTCATGGCTCATTGGGAAGAAGTGACAGGCCCCTCCCAGGTAAGCTCCTTCGTGGTTTTTGAACGCCACTCCGGCCCCTCCCTTGTGTCCCCATTTGGAGGCCGCTCCATCTACGTTTACCTTCACCCACCCTTCATCCGGTGGCTTCCACCTCTCAACTGGTACATGTTTGGGTATCTTGCTCGTTCTTCCATCAACCGTCTGCCATTCCTCCATCAACCTTCGGACTGTCTCCACAATGTTCGACGCCTCCTCAATCCTTTTTCCATCTCTAGCATTGTTCCGAGCCAGCCACAAAGCATAGAGGCCCTGTACCATGGCCGCTCTCGCGTCGTCTGAAGCCTCTGCAAACCAGGACACAAGCCACTTTGAAAGAGCACCCTAGGAGCTCACAGACTCCGGCGGGATCGCCACCGGTATTCCCAATTCCGAGTGCAAAACTTTCCAGAATTTCAACGAGTCATGGCAGCCCCAAAACCTATGAAAGTTCGTCTCCTGGCGCCCACACGCAACACAAAATACTCCGGGTTTGATCTTCCTCTTGTGGAGTTCCGAACCGACCGCAAGCCCATTGCGAATAAGCCGCCACGTGTGGATCTTGACCCTACCCGGCGCCACTGTGTCCCAAAGGTTGAGCCATGCCTTATGGTTTTGTACCGAAGATGAGCACTCCGGGCGGCCATACTTTAGCCGTTTTTGTGCCATGCGAAGATGATATGCTGACCTGATAGTGAAAATGTTGGGAAACGTTGCATGGAAAACAAAAAAAATTCTACGCACACGCAATGATCTATCCATGGAGATGCATAGCAACGAGGGGGAGAGTGTGTCTACGTACCCTCGTAGACCGTAAGCGGAAGTGTTTCACAACGCGGTTGATGTAGTTGAACTTCTTCGCGCTTCAATCGATCAAGTACCGAATGCACGACACCTTCATGTTCTGCACACGTTCAGCTCGGTGACGCCCCTCGCCTTCTTGATCCAGCAAGACGTCGAGATAGTAGATGAGTTCCGTCAGCACGACGGCGTGGTGACGGTGATGGTGAAGTGATCTTCGCAGGGCTTCGCCTAAGCACTACAAAAATATTGAAGGAAATATGCCCTAGAGGCAATAATAAAGTTGTTATTTTATATTTCCTTATATCATGATAAATGTTTATTATTCATGCTAGAATTGTATTAACCGGAAACTTGATACATATGTGGATACATAGACAAAACACCGTGTCCCTAGTAAGCCTCTATTAGACTAGCTCGTTAATCAAAGATGGTTAAGTTTTCTAACCATAGACATGTGTTGTCATTTGATGAACGGGATCACATCATTAGGAGAATGATGTGATGGACAAAACCCATCCGTTAGCATAGCATATTGATCGTTCAGTTTTATTGCTATTGCTTTCTTCATGTCAAATACATATTCCTTCGACTATGAGATTATGCAACTCCCGGATACCGGAGGAATGCCTTGTGTGCTATCAAACGTCACAACGTAACTGGGTGATTATAAAGATGCTCTATAGGTATCTCCGAAGGTGTTTGTTGGGTTGGCATAGATCGAGATTAGGATTTGTCACTCCGAGTATCGGAGAGGTATATCTGGGCCCTCTCGGTAATGCACATCATAAGAAGCCTTGCAAGCAAAGTGACTAATGAGTTAGTTACATGATGATGTATTACGGAACGAGTAAAGAGACTTGCTGGTAATGAGATTGAACTAGGTATGTGGATACCGACGATCGAATCTTGGGCAAGTAACATACCGATGGATAAAGGGAATAACGCATGTTGTCATAACGGTTCGACCGATAAAGATCTTCGTAGAATATGTGGGAGCCAATATGAGCATCCAGGTTCTGCTATTGGTTATTGACCAGAGAAGTGTCTCGGTCATGTCTACATAGTTCTCGAACCTGTAGGGTCCGCACGCTTAACGTTCGATGACGATTTAGTATTATATGAGTTATGTGATTTGGTGACCGAATGTTGTTCAGAGTCCCGGAAGAGATCACGGACATGAGGAGGAGTCTCGAAATGGTCAAGAGGTAAAGATTGATATATAGGACGATGGTATTCGGACACCGGAAGTGTTCCGGAGGGTACCAGGTACATATAGGGTCACCAGAAGGGGTTCCGGGCACCCCCCGGCAAAGATATGGGCTTAATGGGCCAAGGGAGGGACAGACCAGCCCACAAGGGGCTGGTGCGCCCCTCCACCAGGCCGGCCAGCCCTAGGGAAAGTAAAGTGGGGGAGGGAAAGTCCCACCTTCCTTCCCCTCCTCAAGGGAGAAAGGAAAGGGGGGCGCCACCTCCCCCTTCCTTCCCCTGGCACCTATACAAGGAAGGGGGGCCCGAACCAGGGCAGGAGCCCAAGTGGGATTCGGCCCCACTTGGGGCGCCCCTTGGCCTCTCCCCTCTCCCTCTCACCTATATATATGAGGAGAGGGGGCGCCTAGCACAACACAACATCAATTGTTAGCCGTGTGCGGCGCCCCCTCCACAGTTTACGCCTCCGATCATATCTTCGTAGTGCTTAGGCGAATCCCTGCGCGGATCACTTCACCATCACCATCACCATGCCATCGTGCTGACGGAACTCATCTACTTCCTCGACACCTTGCTGGATCAAGAGGACGAGGGACGTCATCGAGCTGAACGTGTGCAGAACTCGGAGGTGCCGTACGTTCGGTACTTGATAGGTCGGAGCTAGAAGAAGTTCGACTACATCAACCGCGTTGTCAAATGCTTCCGCTTTCAGTCTATGAGGGTACATAGACATACTCTCCCCCTCTCGTTGCTATGCATCTCCTAGATAGATCTTGCGTGAGCGTAGGAATTTTTTTGAAATTGCATGCTACTTTTCCCAACAGTGGCATCCGAGCCAGGTTTATGTGTAGATGATATGCACGAGTAGAACACAAAGAGTTGTGGGCAGTGATCGTCTTACTGCTTACCACCAATGTCTTACTTTGATTCGGCGGTATTGTTGGATGAAGTGGCCCGGACCAACCTTACATGACCATGTTCATGAGACCGGTTCCACCGACAAACATGCAACTAGTTTTGCATAAAGGTGGCTGGCGGGTGTCTGTTTCTCCTACTTTAGTTGAATGAAATTTGACTGCGACCGGTCCTTGTTGAAGGTTAAAACAGCAAACTTGATAAAACACCGTTTTGGTTTTGTACATAGGTAAGAACGGTTCTCGCTAGAAGCCCGTAGCAGCCACGTAAAACTTGCAACAACAAAGTAGAGGACGTCTAATTTGTTTTTGCAGGGCATGTTGTGATGTGATAGGATTTAGACATGATGTGATATACGTTGTTGTATGAGATGATCATGTTTTGTAAAAGTTATCGGCAACTGGCAGGAGCCTTATGGTTGTCGCTTTATTGTATGAAATGCAAACGCCGTGTAATTGCTTTACTTTATCACTATGCGTTAGCGATAGTTGTAGAAGTAATAGTTGGCGAGACGACCACGACGCAACGATGGAGATCAAGGTGTCGAGCCGGTGATGATGGAGATCATGACGATGCTTTGGAGATGGAGATCAAAAGCACGAGATGATGATGGCCATATCATGTCACATATTTTGATTGCATGTGATGTTTATCTTTTATGCATCTTATTTTTGCTTAGTACGACGGTAGCATTATAAGATGATCCCTTATCTAAATTTCAAGGTATAAGTGTTCTCCCTGAGTATGCACCGTTGCGACAGTTCGTCGAGTTGAGACACCACGTGATGATCGGGTGTGATAGAATCTACGTTCAAATACAACGGGTGCAAGACATTTTTGCACATGCGGAATACTCGGGTTAAACTTGACGAGCCTGGCATGTACAGACATGGCCTCGGAACACTGGAGACCGAAAGGTCGAACGTGAATCATATAGTAGATATGATCAACATAGAGATGTTCACCATTGATGACTACTCCATCTCACGTGATGATCGGACATGGTTTAGTTGATTTGGATCACGTATCATTTAGATGACTTGAGGGATGTCTATCTAAGTGGGAGTTCTTAAGTAATTTGATTAATTGAACTTAATTTCTCATGAACTTAGTCCTGATAGTATTTGCATATCTATGTTGTAGATCAATAGCTCGCGTATAGCTCCCCTGTTTTATTTTGATATGTTCCTAGAGAAAACTAAGTTGAAAGATGATAGTAGCAATGATGCGGACTGGTTCTGTGATCTGAGGATTATCCTCATTGCTGCACAGAAGAATTATGTCCTTGATGCACCGCTAGGTGACAGACCTATTGCAGGAGCAAATGCAAACGTTATGAACGTTTAGCAAGCTCGATATGATAACTACTTGATACTTTAGTGCGCCATGCTTTACGGCTTAGAACCGGGACTTCAAAAATGTTTTGAACACCACGGAGCATATGCGATGTTCCATGAGCTGAAATTGGTATTTTAGATTCATGCCCGTGTCGAGAGGTATGAGACCTCTGACAAGTAATTTGCCTACAAGATGGAGGAGAATAGCTCAGCCAGTGAGCATGTACTCAGAATGTCTGGGTACTACAATCGCTTGAATCAAGTGGGAGTTAATCTTCCAGATAATATAGTGATTGATAGAGTTCTCTAGTCACTATCACTGAGCTACTAGAACTTCGTGATGAACTATAATATGCAAGGGATGACGAAAATAATTCCCGAGCTCTTCGCGATGCTGAAATCGGCGAAGGTAGAAATCAAGAAAGAGCATCAAGTGTTGATGGTTAACAAGACCACTAGTTTCAAGAAAAGGGGCAAGGGAAAGAAAGGGAACTTCAAGAAGAATGACAAGCAAGTTGTCGCTCCCATGAAGAAGTCCAAAGCTGGACCTAAGCCTGAAACTGAGTGCTTCTACTGCAAAGGAAATGGTTACTGGAAGCGGAACTGCCCCAAATACTTGGCGGATAAGAAGGATGGTAAAGTGAACTAAGGTATATTTGATATACATGTTATTGATGTGTACTTTACTAGTGTTAATATTAACCCCAGGGTATTTGAAACCGGTTCAGTTGCTAAGATTAGTAACTCGAAACAGGAGTTGCAAAATGAACAGAGACTAGTTAAGGGCAAGGTAATGATGTGTGTTGGAAGTGATTCCAAGGTTGATAAGATCACCATCACATACTCCCTCTACCTTCGGGATTAGTGTTGAACCTAAATAAATGTTATCTGGTGTTTGTGTTGAGCATGAATATGATTGGATCATGTTTATTGCAATACGGTTACTCATTTAAGTCAGAGAATAATTGTTGTTCTGTTTACATGAAAAAAACCTTCTATGGTCATACACCCAATGTAAAGGGTTTATTGAATCTCGATCGTAGTGATACACATATTCATAATATTGATGCCAAAAGATGCAAAGTTAATAATGATAGTGCAACCACTTGCGGCACTGCCGTTTAGGTCATATTGGTGTAAAGCGCATGAAGAAACTCCATGCAGATGGACTTTTGGAATCACTTGATTATGAATCATTTGATACTTGCGAACCATGCCTCATGGGCAAGATGACTAAAACTCCGTTCTCCGGAACAATGGAGTGAGCCAATGACTTATTGGAAATAATAAATACCGATGTATGCGGTCCGATGAGTGTTGAGGCACGCGGCGGGTATCGTTATTTTTTGACCTTCACAGATGATTTGAGCAGATATGGGCATATCTACTTAATGAAACACAAGTCTGAAACATTTGAAAAGTTCAAAGAATTTCAGAGTAAAGTGCATCGTAACAAGAAAATAAAGTTTCTACGATCTGATCGCGGAGGCGAATATTTGAGTTACGAGTTTGGCCTTCATTTGAAACAATGTGGAATAGTTTCACAACTCACGCCACCTGGAACACCACAACGTAATGGTGTGTCCGAATGTCGTAATCGTACTTTATTAGATATGGTGCGTTCTATGATGTCTCTTACCGATTTACCACTATCGTTTTTGGGTTATGCATTAGAGACAGCTGCATTCACGATAAATAGGGCACCGTCTAAATCCGTTGAGACGACACCGTATGAACTGTGGTTTGGCAAGAAACCTAAGCTGTCGTTTCTTAAAGTTTGGGGTTGCGACACTTATGTCAAAAGGCTTTAGCCTGATAAGCTCGAACCCAAATCGGAGAAGTGCGTCTTCATAGGATACCCTAAGGAAACAATTGGGCACACCTTCTACCACAGATCCGAAGGCAAGATCTTTGTTGCCAAGAATGGAACCTTTCTAGAGAAGGAGTTTCTCTCGAAAGAAGTGAGTGGGAGGAAAGTAGAACTTGATGAGGTAATCGTACCTTCTCTCAAATTGGAAAGTAGTTCATCAGAGAAAACCGTTCCCGTGATGCCTACACCAACTAGAGAGGAAGCTAATGATGATGATCATGAAACTTCAGATCAAGTTACTACAGAACCTCGTAGGTCAACTAGAGCACGATCCACACCAGAGTGGTACGGTAATCCTGTCCTGGAAGTCATGTTATTAGACCATGGCAAACCTACGAACTATGAAGAAGATATGATGAGCCCAGATTCCAACAGATAGCTTGAGGCCATGAAATCTGAGATAGGATCCATGTATGAAAACAAAGTGTGGACTTTGGTGGACTTGCCCGATGATCGGCAAGCCATTGAGAATAAATGGATCTTCAAGAGGAAGACGGACGCTGATGGTAGTGTTACTATCTACAAAGCTCGAGTTGTCGCATAAGGTTTTCGACAAGTTCAAGGTGTTGACTACGATGAGATTTTCTCACTCGTAGCGATGCTTAAATCTGTCCGAATCATGTTAGCAATTGCCGCATTTTATGAAATATGGCAAATGGATGTCAAAACTGCATTCCTTAATGGATTTCTTAAAGAAGAGTTGTATATGATGCAACCAAAAGGTTTTGTCAATCCTAAAGGTGCTAACAAAGTGTGCAAACTCCAGTGATCCATCTATGGACTGGTGCAAGCATCTCGGAGTTGGAATATACGCTTTGATAAGGTGATCAAAGCATATGGTTTTATACAGACTTATGGTGAAGCCTGTATTTACAAGAAAGTGAGTGGGAGCTCTAAAGCATTTCTGATATTATATGTGGATGACATATTATTGATTGGAAATAATATAGAATTTTTGGATAGCATAAAAGGATACTTGAATAAGAATTTTTCAATGAAAGACCTCGGCGAAGCTACTTACATATTGAGCATCAAGATCTGTAGGGATAAATCAAGACACTTAATAGAACTTTCACAATACACATACCATGATAAGATTTGAAGAAGTTCAAAATGGTTCAGTCCAAGAAGGGGTTCTTGCTTGTATTACAAGGTGTGAAGTTGAGTAAGACACAAACCCGACCACGGCAGAAGATAGAGAGAGAATGAAAGTCATTCCCTATGCCTCAGCCATAGGTTCTATAAAGTGTGCCATGCTGTGTACCAGACCTATTGTGTACCTTGCCATGAGTTTGGCAAGGGGGTACAATAGTGATCCAGGAGTAGATCACTAGACAGCGGTCAAAATTATCCTTAGAGGACTAAGGAAATGTTTCTCGGTTATGGAGGTCATAAAGACTTCGTCGTAAAAAGTTACATCGATGCAAGCTTTGACACTGATCTAGATGACTCTAAGTCTCAATCTAGATACGTATTGAACGTGGGAGCAATTAGCTAGAGTAGCTCCATGCAGAGCATTGTAGACATAGAAATTTGCAAAATACATACGGATCTGAATGTGGCAGACCCGTTGACTAAACTTCTCTCACAAGCAAAACATGATCACACCTTAGTACTCTTTGGGTGTTAATCACATAGCGATGTGAACTAGATTATTGACTCTAGTAAACCCTTTGGGTGTTGGTCACGTGGTGATGTGAACTATGGGTGTTAATCACATAAAGATGTTAACTATTGGTGTTAAATCAAATGGCGATGTGAACTAGATTATTGACTCTAGTGCAAGTTGTTATTTTATATTTCCTTATATCATGATAAATGTTTATTATTCATGCTAGAATTGTATTAAACGGAAACTTGATACATGTGTGGATACATAGACAAAACACCGTGTCCCTAGTAAGCCTCTACTAGACTAGCTCGTTAATCAAAGATGGTTAAGTTTCCTAACCATAGACATGTGTTATCATTTGATGAACGGGATCACATCATTAGGAGAATGATGTGATGGACAAGACCCATCCGTTAGCATAGCATATTGATCGTTCAGTTTTATTGCTATTGCTTTCTTCATGTCAAATACACATTCCTTCAACTATGAGATTATGCAACTCTCGGATACCGGAGGAATGCCTTGTGTGCTATCAAACGTCACAACGTAACTGGGTGATTATAAATATGCTCTACAGGTATCTCCGAAGGTGTTTGTTGGGTTGGCATAGATCGAGATTAGGACTTGTCACTCCGAGTATCGGAGAGGTATCTCTGGGCCCTCACGGTAATGCACATCATAAGAAGCCTTGCAAGCAAAGTGACTAATGAGTTAGTTACAAGATGATGTATGACGGAATGAGTAAAGAGACTTGCCGATAACGAGACTGAACTAGGTATGTGGATACCGACGATCGAATCTCGGGCAAGTAACATACCGATGGACAAAGGGAATAACGTATGTTGTCATAACGGTTCGACCGATAAAGATCTTCGTAGAATATGTGGGAGCCAATATGAGCATCCAGGTTCCTCTATTGGTTATTGACCGGAGAAGTGTCTCGGTCATGTCTACATAGTTCTCGAACCTGTAGGGTCCGCACGCTTAACGTTCGATGACGATTTAGTATTATATGAGTTATGTGATTTGGTGCCCGAATGTTGTTCGGAGTCCTGGATGAGATCACGGACATGACGAGGAGTCTTGAAATGGTCGAGAGGTAAAGATTGATATGTAGGACGATGGTATTCGGACATCGGAAGTGTTCCGGAGGGTACCGGGTACATATAGGGTCACCGGAAGGGGTTCTGGGCACCCCCCGGCAAAGATATGGGCTTAATGGGCTAAGGGAGGGACAGACCAGCCCACAAGGGGCTGGTGTGCCCCTCCACCAGGTCGGCCATCCCTAGGGAAAGGAAAGGGGGGAGGGCAAGCCCCTCCTTCCTTCCCCTCCTCAAGGGAGAAAGGAAAGGGGGGCGCCACCTCCCCCTTCCTTCCCTGGCGCCTATACAAGGAAGGAGGGGGGGGGGGGGGGGGGGGGGGCGAACCAGGGCAGGAGCCCAAGTGGGATTCGGCCCCACTTGGGGCGCCCCTTGGCCTCTCCCCTCTCCCTCCCACCTATATATATGAGGAGAGGGGGCGCCTAGCACAACACAACATCAATTGTTAGCCGTGTGCGGCGCCCCCCTCCACAGTTTACGCCTCCGGTCATATCTTCGTAGTGCTTAGGCGAAGCCCTGCGCGGATCACTTCACCATCACCGTCACCACGCCGTCGTGCTGACGGAACTCATCTACTTCCTCAACACCTTGCTGGATCAAGAGGACGAGGGACGTCATCGAGCTGAACGTGTGCAGAACTCGGAGGTGCCGTACGTTCGGTACTTGATCGGTCGGAGCTAGAAGAAGTTCGACTACATCAACCGCGTTGTCAAACGCTTCCTCTTTCGGTCTACAAGGGTACGTAGACATGCTCTCCCCCTCTCGTTGCTATGCATCTCTTAGATAGATCTTGCGTGAGCGTAGGAATTTTTTTGAAATTGCATGCTACGTTTCCCAACAAATATGACCGGGGGGTGTAAACTGTGGAGGGGGGCGCCGCACACGTCTAGGCAATTGTCTGGGGTGTGCTAGGCGCCCCCTCCCACATATATATAGGTGGGAGGGGGAGGGGAGAAGCCAGGGCATGCCCTAGGGCTGTCCGCCGGCCCCCCAGGGGCCCTGCCTTGCCCTGCGCCCCCCTGCCATGTTTTCCCAAGGGGGAAGGAAAGAGGGGTGGAGAGGGAAGGAAGGGGGGAATCCTATTCCACTCTTTCCTTTCCCTTCCCCTCTTTCCTTCTCCTCCTAGGCCAGCCCATATGGGGGGCGCACCAGCCCCTTGTGGCTGGTGCGTTTCCCCTCTTGGCCCATAATGCCCATATCTTTTGCCGGGGGTGCCCGGAACCCCTTCCGGTGACCCGATAAGTACCCGGTGACCCCCAAAACACTTCCGGTGTCCGAATACCATCGTCCTATATATCAATCTTTACCTCTCGACCATTTAGAGACTTCTTGTCATGTCCGTGATCTCATCTGGGACTCCGAACAATATTCGGTCACCAAATCACATAACTCATATAATACTATATCGTCAACGAATGTTAAGCATGCGGACCCTACGGGTTCGAGAACTATGTAGACATGACCGAGACACCTCTCCGGTCAATAACCAGTAGCGGAACCTAGATGCCCATATTGGCTCCTACATATTCTACGAAGATCTTTATCGGACGAACCGTTATGACAACATACGTAATTCCATTTGTCCATCGGTATGTTACTTGCCCGAGATTCGATCGTCGGTATCTTCATACCTAGTTCAATCTCGTTACCGGCAAGTCTCTTTACTCGTTCCGTAATACATCACCTCATGACTAACTCCTTAGTCATTTGCTTGCAAGCTTATGATGTGTATTACCGAGAGGGCCCAGAGATACCTCTCCGATACTCGGAGTGACAAATCCTAATCTCGATCTATGCCAACTCAACAAATACCTTCAGAGATACCTGTAGAGCATCTTTATAATCACCCAGTTATGTTGTGATGTTTGATAGCACACAAGGCATTCCTCCGATATCCGGGAGTTGCATAATCTCATAGTCGAAGGAATATGTATTTGACATGAAGAAAGCAATAGCAATAAAACTGAACGATTATTATGCTAAGCTAACGGATGGGTCTTGTCCATCACATCATTCCCCTAATGATGCGATCCCATTATCAAATGACAACTCATGTCCATGGTTAGGAAACCATAACCATCTTTGATCAACGAGCTAGTCAAGTAGAGGCTTACTAGGGACACGGTGTTTGTTTATTTATTCACACATGTATTTAGGTTTCCGATCAATACAATTCTATCATTAATAATAAACCTTTATCATGAATAAGGAAATATAAAATAACAAATTTATTATTGCCTCTAGGGCATATTTCGTTCAGTCTCCCACTTGCACTAGAGTCAATAATCTAGATTACATTGTAATGATTCTAAAACCCATGGAGTCTTGGTGCTGATCATGTTTTGCTTGCGGAAGAGGCTTAGTCAACGGGTCTGCTATATTCAGATCCGTATGTATCTTGCAAATTTCTATGTCTCCATCCTTGACTTGTTCACGAATGGAGTTGAAGCGTTTCTTGATGTGTTTGGTTCTCTTGTGAAACCTGGATTCCTTCGCCAAGGCATTTGCTCTAGTGTTGTCACAAAAGATTTTCATTGGATCGATGCACTAGGTATTACACCCAGATCGAATATGAACTCCTTCATCCAGACTCCTTCATTTGCTGCTTCCGAAGCAGCTATGTACTCCGCTTCACACGTAGATCCCGCCATGACGCTCTACTTGGAACTGCACCAACTAACAGCTCCACCATTCAATATAAATACGTATCCGGTTTGTGACTTAGAGTCATCCGGATCAGTGTCAAAGCTAGCATCGACGTAACCATTTACGACGAGCTCTTTATCACCTCCATAAACGAAAAACATATCCTTGATCCTTTTCAGGTACTTCAGGATGTTCTTGACCGCTGTTCAGTGATCCACTCCTGGATTACTTTGGTACCTCCCTGCCAGACTTATGGCAAGGCACACATCAGGTCTGGTACACAGCATAGCATACATGATAGAACCTATGGTTGAGGCATAGGGAATGACTTTCATTTTCTCTCTATCTTCTGCAGTGGTCGGGCATTGAGTCTTACTCAACTTCACACCTTGCAACACAGGCAAGAACCCTTTCTTTGACTGATCCATTTTGAACTTCTTCAAAACTTTATCAAGGTACGTGCTTTGTGAAAGTCCTATTAAGCATCTCGATCTATCCCTATAGATCTTGATGCCCAATATATACGTAGCTTCACCGAGGTCTTTCATTGAAAAATTCTTATTCAAGTATCCTTTTATGCTATCCGGAAATTCTATATCATTTCCAATCAACAATATGTCATCCACATATAATATCAGAAATGCTACAGAGCTCCCACTCACTTTCTTGTAAATACAGGCTTCACCGAAAGTCTGTATAAAACCATATGCTTTGATCACCTCATCAAAGCGTATATTCCAACTCCGAGATGCTTGCACCAGTGCATAGATGGATCGTTGGAGCTTGCACACTTTGTTAGCACCTTTAGGATCGACAAAACCTTCTGGTTGCATATACAACTCTTCTTTAAGATATCCATTAAGGAATGCAGTTTTGACGTCCATTTGCCAGATTTCATAATCATAAAATGCGGCAATTGCTAACATGATTCGGACGGACTTAAGCATCGCTACGGGTGAGAAAGTCTCATCGTAGTCAACCCCTTGAACTTGTCAAAAACCTTTTGCGACAAGTCGAGCTTTGTAGACAGTAACATTACCACCAGCGTCAGTCTTCTTTTTGAAGATCCATTTATTCTCTATGGCTTGCCGATCATCGGGAAAATCCACCAAAGTCCACACTTTGTTCTCATACATGGATCCTATCTTAGATTTCATGGCCTCAAGCCATCTGTCAGAATCTGGGCTCATCATAGCTTCTTCATAGTTAGTAGGTTCGCCTTGGTCTAGTAACATGACTTCCTGTACAGGATTCCCATACCACTCTGGTGCGGATCGTGTTCTGGTTGACCTACGAGGTTCTGTAGTAACTTGATCCGAAGTTTCATGATCATCATCATTAGCTTCCTCTCTAGTTGGTGTAGGTATCACGGGAACGGTTTTCTCTGATGTGCTACTTTCCAATTCGAGAGAAGGTACAATTACCTCATCAAGTTCTACTTTCCTCCCACTCACTTCTTTTGAGAGAAACTCATTCTCTAGAAAGGTTCCATTCTTGGCAACAAAGATCTTGCCTTCGGATTTGTGGTAGAAGGTGTACCCAATTGTTTCCTTAGGGTATCCTATGAAGACGCACTTCTCCGATTTGGGTTCGAGCTTATCAGACAGAAGCCTATTGACATAAGTGTCGCAACCCCAAACTTTAAGAAACGACAGCTTAGGTTTCTTACCAAACCATAGTTCATACGGTGTCGTCTCAACGGATTTAGACGGTGCCCTATTTAACGTGAATGCAGCTGTCTCTAATGCATAACCCCAAAACGATAGTGGTAAATCGGTAAGAGACATCATAGATCACACCATATCTAATAAAGTATGGTTACGACCTTCGGACACACCATTACACTGTGGTGTTCCAGGTGCCTTGAGTTGTGAAACAATTCCACATTGTTTTAAATGAAGGCCAAACTCGTAACTCAAATATTCGCCTCCGCGATCAGATCGTAGAAACTTTATTTTCTTGTTACGATGATTCTCCACTTCACTCTGAAATTCTTTGAACTTTTCAAATGTTTCAGATTTGTGTTTCATTAAGTAGATATACCCATATCTGCTCAAATCATCTGTGAAGGTCAGAAAATAACGATACCCACCGCGTGCCTCAACACTCATCGGACCGCATACATCTATATGTATTATTTCCAATAAGTCATTAGCTCGCTCCATTGTTCCGGAGAACGGAGTTTTAGTCATCTTGCTCATGAGGCATGGTTCGTAAGTATCAAATGATTCATAATCAAGTGATTCCAAAAGCCCATCTGCATGGAGTTTCTTCATGCGCTTTACACCAATATGACCTAAACGGCAGTGCCACAAATATGTTGCACTATTATTATCAACTTTGCATCTTTTGGAATCAATATTATGAATATGTGTATCACTATAATCGAGATTCAACAAAATAGACCACTCTTCAAGGGTGCATGACCATAAAAGATATTACTCATATAAATAGAACAACCATTATTCTCTGATTTAAATGAATAACCGTCTCGCACTAAACAAGATCCAGATATAATGTTCATGCTCAACGCTGGCACGAAATAACAATTATTCAGGTCTAAAACTAATCCCGAAGGTAGATGTAGAGGTAGCGTGCCGACGGCGATCACATCGACCTTGGAACCATTCCCGACGCGCATCGTCACCTCATCCTTAGCCAATCTTCATTTAATCTGTAGCTCTTGTTTTGAGTTACAAATATGAGCAACCGAACCAGTATCAAATACCCAGGCGCTACTATGAGCATTAGTGAGGTACACATCAATAACATGTATATCAAATATACCTTTATTTACTTTGCCATCCTTCTTATCCGCCAAATACTTGGGGCAATTCCGCTTCTAGTGACTAGTTCCTTTGCAGTAGAAGCACTCATTTTCAGGCTTGGTCCAGCTTTGGGCTTCTTCCCGGGAGTGGCAACTTGCTTGCCATTCTTCTTGAAGTTCCCTTTCTTTCCCTTGCCCTTTTTCTTGAAACTAGTGGTCTTGTTAACCATCAACACTTGATGCTCCTTCTTGATTTCTACCTCCGCGGCCTTAAGCATTGCGAAGAGCTCGGGAATTGTTTTGTTCATCCCTTGCATATTATAGTTCATCATGAAGCCTTTGTAGATTGGTGGTAGTGATTGAAGAACTTTGTCAATGACACAATCAACTGGAAGTTCAACTCCCAGCTGAGTCAAGTGATTATAATACCCAGACATTTTGAGTATGTGTTCACTGACAAAACTGTTCTCCTCCATCTTGCAGCTATAGAACTTGTTGGAGATTTCATATCTCTCAACCCGGGCATTTGCTTGAAATATTAACTTCAACTCTTGGAACATCTCATATGCTCCATGACATTCAAAACGTCTTTGAAGTCCCGGTTCTAATCCGTAAAGCATGGCACACTGAACGATCGAGTAGTCATCAAATCGAGCTTGCCAGACGTTCAAAACATCAGCTTCTGCTCCTGCAGTAGGCCTTTCACCTAGCGGTGCATCAAGGACATAATTCTTCTGTGCAGCAATGAGGATAATCCTCAAGTTATGGACCCAGTCCGTGTAGTTGCTACCATCATCTTTCAACTTAGCTTTCTCTAGGAACGCATTAAAATTCAAGGGAACGGTAGCATGGGCCATTGATCTACAACATAGATATGCAAATACTATCAGGACTAAGTTCATGATAAATTAAGTTCAATTAATCAAATTACTTAAGAACTCCCACTTAAATAGACATCCCTCAAGTCATCTAAGTGATAGGTGATCCAAATCAACTAACCCATGTCCGATCATCACATCATCACGTGAGATGGGGTAGTCATCAATGGTGAACATCTCTATGTTGATCATATCTAATATATGATTCATGTTCGATCTTTCGATCTCCAGGTTTTGAGGCCATGTCTGTACATGCTAGGCTCATCAAGTTTAACCCAAGTATTCTGCATGTGTAAAACTGTCTTACACCCGTTGTATGTGAACGTAGAGTCTATCACACCCGATCATCACTTCGTGTCTCAACACGATGAACTTTAGCAATGGTGCATACTCAGGGAGAACACTTTTACCTTGAAATTTAGTGAAGGGATCATCTTATAATGCTACCGTCGTTCTAAGCAAAATAAGATGCATAAAAGATAAACATCACATGCAATCCAAATATGTGACATGATATGGCCATCATCATCTTGTGCTTTTGATCTCCATCTCCAAAGCATCGTCATGATCTCCATCGTCACCGGCTCGACACCTTGATCTCCATCGTTGTGTCGTGGTCGTCTCGCCAACTATTGCTTCTACAACTATTGCTAACGCATAGCGATAAAGTAAAGCAATTACATGGCGTTTGCATTTCATACAATAAAGAGACAACCATAAGGCTCCTGCCTGTTGCCGATAACTTAAAAAACATGATCATGTCATACAATAACATATATCACATCATGTCTTGACCATATCACATCACAACATGCCCTGCAAAAACAAGTTAGACGTCCTCTACTTTGTTGTTGCAAGTTTTACGTGGCTGCTACGGGTTCTAGCAAGAACCGTTCTTACCTACGGCAAAAACCACAACGGTGAATTATCAAGTTTGCTGTTTTAACCTTCTTCAAGGACCGGCTGCAGTCAAATTCGATTCAACTAAAGTAGGAGAAACAGACACCCGCCAGCCACCTTTATGCAAAACAAGTTGCATGTTAGTCGGTGGAACCGGTCTCATGTACGAGGACATGTAATATTGGTCCGGGCCGCTTATGAAGGAAATATGCCCTAGAGGCAATAATAAAGTTGTCATTTTATATTTCCTTATTCGTGATAAAGGTTTATTATTCATGCTAGAATTGTATTGATCGAAAACATAAATACATGTGTGAATACATAAACAAACACCGTGTCCCTAGTGAGCCTCTACTTGACTAGCTCGTTGATCAAAGATGGTTATGGTTTCCTAACCATGGACATGAGTTGTCATTTGATAACGGGATCACATCATTAGGAGAATGATGTGATGGACAAGACCCATCCGTTAGCTTAGCATAATGATCGTTCAGTTTTATTGCTATTGCTTTCTTCATGTCAAATACATATTCCTTCGACTATGAGATTATGCAACTCCCGGATACCGGAGGAATGCCTTGTGTGCTATCAAACATCACAACATAACTGGATGATTATAAAGATGCTCTACAGGTATCTCCGAAGGTATTTGTAACATAACTGGATGATTATAAAGATGCTCTACACGTATCTCCGAAGGTATTTGTTGAGTTGGCATAGATCGAGATTAGGATTTGTCACTCCGAGTATCGGAGAGGTATCTCTGGGCCCTCTCGGTAATACACATCATAAGCTTGCAAGCAAATGACTAAGGAGTTAGTCACGAGGTGATGTATTACAGAACGAGTAAAGAGACTTGCCAGTAACGAGATTGAACTAGGTATGAAGATACCAACGATCGAATCTTGGGCAAGTAACATACCGATGGACAAAGGGAATTACGTATGTTGTCATAACGTTTCGACCGATAAAGATCTTCGTAGAATATGTAGCAGCCAATATGGGCATCCAGGTTCCACTATTGGTTATTGACCGGAGAGGTGTCTCGGTCATGTCTACATAGTTCTCGAACCCGTAGGGTCCGCACGCTTAATGTTCGATGACGATATAGTATTATATGAGTTATGTGATTTGGTGACCGAATGTTGTTCAGAGTCCCAGATTAGATCACGGACATGACGAGGAGTCTCGAAATGGTCTAGAGGTAAAGATTGATATATAGGACGATGGTATTCGGACACCGGAAGTGTTTCGGGGGTCACCGGGTACTTATCGGGTCACCGGAAGGGGTTCCGGGCACCCCCGGCAAAAGATATGGGCCTTATGGGCCAAGAGGGGAAACGCACCAGCCACAAGGGGCTGGTGCGCCCCCCATATGGGCCGGCCTAGGAGGAGAAGGAAAGAGGGGAAGGGAAAGGAAAGAGTGGAATAGGATCCCCCCTTCCTTCCCTCTCCCCCCTCTTTCCTTCCCCCTTGGGAAAACATGGCAGGGGGGCGCAGGGCAAGGCAAGGCCCCTAGGGGGCCGGCGGCCAGCCCTAGGGCGCGCCCTGGCCTCTCCCCTCCCCCTCCCACCTATATATATGTGGGAGGGGGGCACCTAGCACACACCAGACAATTGCCTAGCCGTGTGCGGTGCCCCCTCCACCGTTTACACCCCCGGTCATATTTTCGTAGTGCTTAGGCGAAGCCCTGCGGAGATCACTTCACCATCACCGTCACCACACCATCGTGCTGACGGAACTCATCTACTACCTCGACGTCTTTCTGGATCAAGAAGGCGAGGGACGTCACCGAGCTGAACGTGTGCAGAACGCGGAGGTGCCATGCGTTCGGTACTTGATCGGTTGAAGCGCGAAGAAGTTCGACTACATCAACCGCGTTGTGAAACGCTTCCGCTTACTGCCGGGGCCGGGACATGAAATCCCAGAAATTAACCCCTCGTGTCATCACCAGCCCAGGATTTACCGTTACTGGTGGACACGTCCTTGTTACAGATTACCAAGCTATTACAAGAATTGGATACAAGACCATGAAGGTCAAATGTTACAACAGTGATTCTGGTGGTGGATGACGGAATTGTCTCACGGTTCTTCAACGTCGATGGGGCTCCATTCCCCACAGGAACGGCTAACCTGGATAATTCCTATCCCGCATGGCTGCCATCCTAGGCTCCGCACGGACATCGCTGTGGTACTCCTTGTAGAAATCCTGACCTGGCCAAGTAAATAGCCAGGGACAAGCCTCTGAGTACGTTTGAATGTACTCGCAAACATCAGGAACAAAAGATATACCGAATGCAACAATTAAATTATATGATCATGATGAACCACACTATATGCGTATGCTCATGCTGGACTATATAAAATGCATGCTGATAGGAATTAATTCATGGCATGATAAAATATTAGCATGTGAAAATATATAAAATTGTTAGTGATAAACAAGGAAAGTCAAAGGAAAACAAAATAAAAGAAATGCCGGTCGGATGTCAAGTGACACCACGGTAGGTCTTGAAGAGAAATGCCAATCGGGTGTCTACAAGAGTAGTGGCAGGACCGCCTGTAAACTCGAGAGACGCCACGAGAGGTCTTGAGGAGAAATGCCAGTCGGGTGTCAAGTGACGCCACGGTCGGACTTGAAGAGAAATGCCAATCGGGTGTCCACAAGAGTAGTGGCGTGATAAACCACCTGTTAACTCGAGGGACGCCACGAGAGGTCTTGAAAATAAATGCCAAATGGGTGTCCACAAGAGTAGTGGCGTGACAGACCGCCTAGTAACTCAAGGGACGCCACAGAGAGGTCTTAAAAATAAAATTGAGTGCCCGGGGTAGTCTAGCCAGCCCCTGAGACACTCAGGAATATAAAATTAGAGAAACGGGTTAGTCCACAATAATATGTATAACCACAGTAATATTAACAAGCATAGCAAAATATTCATGATAGCATCAGGGTGACAATAAATATTCAGCAAAAACAATTCAGGCACATTTTAAGTATTTCCTCCGGAGACCGACACTAAGACCGACACTTGACCAACCCAGACTGTAGCCCTTAACCGCGGACACGACTATTCGAATAGGTTTAAACTCTGCAGAGGGTGTACTCTTTACCCACAAGTAAAGGATTTATTTAGTCAGTACCGTGACACTGACTAATTCCCATTACGGTCTTTGGGTTGAAAACACACCTGACCAGCACACACCAGATTAACTTTTCGGATGCCAGGAATCACCCAAGGCATCGTTCAAGAAAAACTCTGAGACGGAGAGACCAACGTCCTGCATGGGATCACTATTAATACGCGTGGATTTCAAGGGGTGCCCCCCTCTCAGTCACAACGGGAAACACCCATGCCCCCTGACCCGATGACAGGATTTAGTCCCGGATCCCTGGGAAACCCTCATCGTGGCCCTCTGTACGGTGTGTGCATGGAAAGGGGTTATCAACTTACTGAACCATACCCTACCTGTGGCAGGAACCTGTGACAGCACGAAACAAGTATGGGGGTTACCGGAACAAGACTCGATCTATGGTCGACTCAGGAGGCATTTAAGTTTCCTGCAACGGTTAGCACAACAAGGTATTCCTTCAACAGCAATCCCAACAGGGCCACAACCCTTGCATGCTCCAACATGCACAACAAACAAGGCATGATCACGCTCCAACATGATCATCCTCCTGCCGGTAACGGTATTTTTCTTATGCCTGCTCCTGCAAGTTAGTCATGGCAACACACGATGCATGGTACGATGAAACATGCCAACACTACACACATGCAAAATTAGCCATATGCCAGTTTTATTTGAATTCAACTTAGTCATGATCAAATTATTCTAGCAAATAAACTACCATGCATTCACCATATCAAGTGTTCAAGATGCTTGCCTTGAGCATGCAGAAATATTGGGTACACTTCAAAAGTTTGAAAACTTTATCTTCCCTCCATTTCCTATTTTCAAAAATATTTGAATTACCACCTAATTCAAAAACAGTGCCAAAAATTGTTTCAAATATTTTTGAAATAAATACTATAATAAACTAGATGAAAAATTAGAGATACCAGAAAAAGAATTAAATTATTTTGAGTTCATATGATTTACCTATGAATTTTCCAAGTTGGAATAATTGATTTAAAAGCACTATTTAATAAATCCAGTGGAGGAAGAGTTTAGGAAAAATGTTCATCATATTTTAAGTAATAGAGAATGATTTTAGAAGTATGTAGAAATTTGATTCACCAGATTTGGATCTGAATTGGCCACTGTAGAAATATTTGAAGACGACTGGAAAAGAAGAAGAAAAAAAAGGAGAAGAACAGGAACGCGCCTTGAGCGCTACTCAACCATGCGATGCCACTGGGCCGGCCCAGTCGCTCGGCCACGCGAAAAGCCGGCCGACGTCGATGGCGTACTACCTGGTTTATGTCTTCCGCGCGCGAAGTCGGATTCGGTGGAAACTGTCTCCACTTAAATGGCGAGACCCGCGGCTTGTGAGGCTGACAGGCGGGTCCCACCCGTCGGGTCCGCCTCCCATCTCCCGCGTGCGCCAGGGCAGGGACTGAGGAGGATTCCGACGATCCTCGCCGGTGACTGGAGGCACGTCTCCGGAAGAGGAGTACCCCGCCATGCTCAGGAGCTCCTGGCGATCCCGTGGAGGTAGGGCACGGTCTCCAAGGAGCCCTATCTCGCCGATGGCGAGGACGCCCGAGAAGCTTCGGCGGGGTGATTTTGGGCTTTCGCCCGTGATTGAGCTCGAGCAAAATTGGGAGGCGGGATGGATTCGTGGGAGCTCCATATGGCTAGTGGTGAAGAAATCCAAGAGAGGGAGGGCCGGATGGCGTCGGAAATATCCAGATGGTGGCGGCGGCCGAGGTTGTCGGAGACGATGAGGGTGGCCATTTCAGCTCGATTGGCTGCTCAAGGTGGTCCCTAGAGGGTTAGGGGAGTTTTTTGAAGACGATAGGGAGATCGAGGCAGCTTATATAGCTCGGGGTAAGGCGGTTCCGTGGCTTCCCGAGGAAGTCACGACGGCGGTCGGCCATTGATGGCGGTAGAAGGTGGTTGAGGGCGGTGGCATGGTCGGTGAGGGGGCGGTGGTCAGCATTCAAGCTCCGTGCGAAGTGGCGGCTTCTGGTTCGAGCCAGGCGGCTCGACCGGTAGGTGACAGTGACGTGCGGAGTCGGTGGCGGCTCTGGACGGCGGTGCCAGGGGATGGAACTAGGTGCGCGGGGGGGGGGGGGGGGGGGGGAGGCTCGTCAGTGCAGGTGGAGTGCGGGGGAAAGAGAGGAGCGAGCCGGGGAGGTCACAGCTGCAGTGCAGGGGCTCGGATGCCGCTCTGGCGTGCAACACGCGCGCCTTGGGCATGCCGTGCGTGCACGCACGCGGCCTGCTCGATGTAATGCCAAGGGGTTTGCTAGAAATGAAACTTAACAGGATTATGCACTTGGTTATGGGAAAGCTAATGGACAAGCTGGTTTGCTCAGATGATCAAGCTCCCAATGCAATCCAGAGAGATGCCAAGTTTCTGCCATGCACACAATGTGCTCGATGAAATGCTAATGCATCCTAGGCTAGCCCAATTGAGGTGATTTTTGGTAGGGTGATGCTGACAATAATGGAAAGGCTACTGGACATGCTGGTTTGGCCAAAAGAGCAAGTCTCTAATGTAGTTGAGAAAGAGGTAGAATTTCTGTCATGCACACAAGGTGCTCGACAGAATGCTAGGGTAATTTAGGAGCTTTTGTTGACTATGAAAATTTGCAGGATGATGACTCCTTGGATGATAGATGGGGTGGTCGAGTTGGTTTGGCAAAAAGAAATACTTGTCAGTGGAAGTTTTACTGAAATTCATTTCTGGACAGAAATTTGGAGAATTTATTTGGTGGACTAAAATGAGGTAATAGGAGCTGATCTTATGGACTTAAGGGTTTGGTAGGAAGTACTATGAGTGGGAAAATTTTCAGAATTATTGGAGCAAGGAAGAATAGGGTTGTAGTGCAAAAATTGGATCTGGACCAGAAATGAAAAGAGCTTGTTCCACTCAAAATTTTCAAAATACTAAGCTAGGTTTTTGCACCAAAGTGATATGTGGGTATCACATGACCTCTCATAATTTTTCTGTAATTATAAAATAATTATTTAAAATGGTTGTAGTGCAAGAGAGGCATTTAAAATATAGAAATAGCTATTAAAAGAATTGTTTTGGGGCAATTTTTATTATGAAAATAATTCTTACTGTTATTAAACTATAAATAAATGTTTTAAGAGAACTACCCAAGCCACAATATTATTTCCAAAAATTTCTATATGAAGGGAAGAATTTTGAGAAAAACAGAAACAGAAAATACTCTGAAAGCAATAAAGGATTTACTTATAAATCAAAAAATTTATTTATGGCCAAATTTTATTTAGTAAAAATATGATTAAATTTTTGGGGTGTTACACTTACGGTCTACGAGGGTACGTAGACACACTCTCCCCCTCATTGCTATGCATCTCCATGGATAGATCATTGCGTGTGCGTAGAATTTTTTTGTTTTCCATGCAACGATTTCCAACAGTGGTACCAGAGCCAGGTCTATGCGTAGATGATATGCACGAGTAGAACACAAAGAAGTTGTGGGCGGTGATGTTCATACTGCTTACCACCAATGTCTTATTTTGATTCGGTGGCATTGTGGGATGAAGTGACCCGGACCAACCTTACATGTCCACGTACATGAGACCGGTTCCACCGACTAACATGCAACTAGTTTTGCATAAAGGTGGCTGACGGGTGTCTATTTCTCCTACTTTCACTACAGGAATCAGGCAAAGGCATGCCTGGCAGACGGCAAAGGACTTTGCCGTCAGCCAGCAGACGGCACCACGTCCGGCTGAACGAGCTACGGCAAAGGGCACTTTGCCGTCTGCTGGCGGAAGGCAAAGATGCAAAGGTCTTTGCCATCTGCCAGTAGATGGCAAAGGGCATGGACGGCACACGTGGCAGCTTAGGTCCGTTAAGGGGTTAACGGCGTGCTTTGCCGTCTGCTGGCAGACGGCAAAGATCTTTGCATCTTTGCCGTCTGCCAGCAGACGGCGAAGTGCCCAAATAGGTCAGCCCAGATGCCCCCAGGTAGCTGCCACATGGCACGCTATGCCATCTGCTGGCAGACAGCAAAGATGCAAAGGTCTTTGCCGTCTGCCAGCAGATGGCAAAGCAACCATATAGGCCAGCCCAGTGCCCCCAGGTTGCACAGGTAGCTGCCACGTGGCAGCTTTGCCGTCTACTGGCGGACGGCAAAGCTCTTTGCCGTCTGCCAGCAGATGGCAAAGAGCCTGTATAGCCCCTGTTTTTTCTGTTTTTTCTTAAATTCAATCAATTTCACATATATATATATACACATTTGAAAATACTTTCAACAAGCATACCAACACATATACATACCAAATCATATCCCTGCCATATGGATATGATCATCCAACACATATACATACCAAATCAAAAGTCCATAAGCAACATATATAGCTAGCCAACATATCCAACAACAAGCATACAATGGTTTCATCCGTACATACATATATAGGTAGCAAGTTTCACATTGTTCATCCTACAAAATCAAAACAAAAAGGAAGCACAAGGAGAAGAGTAGACTCCATCAACGCAAGCTTCCTCATCTAAAGAAAATCTGCAAATTGGGAAAGAAGAAAGTTAGAAGAAGAAAGTTAGAAGAAGAAGAAGACTAGAAGAAGAAGACTAGCTAGAAGAAGAAGAAGAAAAAGAAGAAGAAGAAGAAGAAGAAGAAGAAAAAGAAGAAGAAGAAGAATTTTCTTCTCTTTCTTTTTCTCCTCTCCTCTTCTTTATCTTCTTCTTCTTCTCACTAAGGTAGGTAAAAATGCCATTTTTTAGCTAAGCTAGGTAAAAATGCTAAGTGTAGGTCATTTTAGAGCTAAGCTAGGTAAATAGGTCATTTTGGAGCTTAGTAAGGTTATTATGTCATTTTCGAGGAAAATAAGCTAAGTCTATGACATTTTGGAGGTAACAAAGATTATCATGCCATTTTTGACCTAAGTATGCTAAGTATGTCATAAATGAACTGAAGAAGCTAAGTATAGGTCATTTTTGAGCTAACCTAGGTAGTTATGCCATTTTTGAGCTAACTAAGCATATTTTGGAGGACAAATGGTAAGTGTAGGTCATTTTAGAGCTATCCTAGTTAAAATCGGTCATTTTGGAGCTAGGTAAGGTTATTTTGTCATTTTGGAGGAAAATAAACTAATTATATGACAGTTTGGAGCTAAACCAAGGTTATTATGCCATTTTTTTACCTAAGTAAGCTAATTATGTCATAAATGAACTAGGTAAGCTAAGTATAGATCATTATTGAGCTCTCCTAGGTAGTTATGCCATTTTTTAGCTAACTAAGCATATTAAGTCATTTAGGAGTAAAAAATGCTAAGTATAGGTCATTTTATAGCTATCCTAGGTAAAGTATAGGTCAACTAAGCTTATTATGTCAATTTGGAGAGAACTAAGGTAAGTATAGGTCATTTTTGTGCTAACCTAGGTGATGATGCCATTTTTGAGCCAACTTATGTAAGTATACCTCATTTTTTATCTAACTTAGGTAATTATGCCATTTAGGAGGAAAATAAGCTAAGTATGCATTTGTTAAGCAAAACACTAGAGAAAACTTACCCTCATCACAACAAATGCGATGAAGATCGCAACTAAGGTAACAATTGATCCAACGGCATAATGATACCAAGCCTCATTATCAATGGCATATTTTCTAATCTCTTAATCTTCAAGCGCATTGCATCCATCTTCAAGCGCATTGCATTCATCTTCATCTTGTGATCATCGATGACATCGGCAACATACAACTCCAATTTCATCTTCTCTTCTTAAATTCTTTTAATTTTTTCTTTCAAATACTCATTTTCTTTTTCAACTAAATTTAACTTCTCGACAAGAGGGTCGGTTGCAATTTTTGGCTCACATACCTCCTAGATTAAAATATCTCTATGTCAACTTGATGGCCATAATTGTCATAAATGCGAAATGCAACAAATAGTTATAAAAGAGAATTTACCACATCCGAATCATAAAGCGGGCGAGGGCCGACGGGGACGGATATCAAGACCATGGCACTATGTATAACAAACAATCATACAAACTAAGAAAATTGTACAAGTAACTATATAAATCATACAATCATACAAGTAACTATATAAATCAAGTACAACATAAAAAACTAAATACCTAATAATAATCTGCATCGTCGGGTTCAATAAATGCTCCGGGATCAATAAATGCATCATCATCATAACTATCAGTAATGACGTGCTCATCATCATCATTAATAAATGCATCATCATGTGGAAGGCCACCTTTACGTAATCGGTCAAGCATTGACATGTCATCCGCAGCAGTAACCTCTTCTAGTTCAGGCTCTTCTTGTTCCAGCTCAGGGGTGAAGTCGGGTTCACTGTCGCTGTCTACTTCAATGTTCTGGGGTGAAGTAGAGCGGTTCTTGAAATGTTTTTTTGGAAAGACGTGTTTCTTGGAACAATTCTCCTTCATATGTGTCTGGGTTAATGTGAGGTTCATAATCCTCTTCATTGGGGGGAGGTGGTCTAACATGTGGCGGCACTTCATAAATGACATCCCAACCATTGAGATTTGGATCACTTTGACAGGCCCACGGTAGATAGAAAACTTGGGTTGCCTGTTGAGCCATAATATTGACATCGGGAACATCCAAATGGGTGCTTTGTTTGATTTCCACTAGCCCTATATGTTCATGAGTCCTTCTAGTCTCCTTCAGCTGGAACCAATAACATTTGAAGACTACGACGTTTGGTGGGTTTGCACCATAGAATTGAAGTTCATAAATTGCTTCAACTCTTCCATAATACTCGGTATCTCCTTCGCCGATAGCAGAGACACAACAATTTGTAGACTTTTGGTCGTCCATAGATAGCTCTTTGCCATAGGTACGAAAGCGATACCCGTTGACGTCGTATTTGTCAAATGAATGGACCTTAAAGTCAAAACCATTAGCGATTTGTCTCAATTCGGCGTCCATAAACTCTGAATTAGCCTACAAGTTTAATACGAAAGGGATTGTTGCATTAGCCACAAATTAGACGAAGAAATGAAATGGTCTAATGGAAATTACCGTTTGTTTGAACCAAGAGATGAAACCGGGATAGCCGCCTCCATGCTTTGCTAGAAGCTCATACTCTTCGACGGAATCCTTTTGGATCACCACTCCATACGAGAATTTGGCGATGTATCGACTGTATCAAATTTATCCGGGAATAAGAGCAGTTCAAAGGAATTAGAAGTTGCGAAACAATGTACCGAGAACTTATTCGATGTACGGCCGCACTTCTGTTAGGTTGTTGAAGATATACAACGAAATGGTCCGCCATTCTTTGACATCCAACGTTAAGGAATTAGAAGCACCGGCTGGTGCGAGATCCCCTTTGAATAAGCTGAGGTTGGATCCACCCTTTTTAGGGTCGCCAGCATTGTACCGAGGCTTCAGATTATGCAAATGACAATTTGTGGCTTCGTAGTGTGCTGTCACGAAGTTTGCCACCTCCTTAGTAATGAATGCCTCAGCCATCGATGCTTCAATTCTATGTTTATTTTTACATTTGGTTCGAAGCGTCTTCTGCATCCTCTCAGTTGCGTAGCACCAACGATTTTGCAGGGGCCCCCCAATTTTGCCTCGGTTGGGGGATACAAAATCAAGTGCTGCATTGGATTAAAGAAGCCCGGCGGAAAGATCTTCTCTAACTTGAAGATCAACTCCGGCGCCAACTCTTCCATTTCTTCTAGCAGGCTTGGCGATAGTTCTTTCGCACAAAGAACACGGAAGAAATAGCTCAGCTCTGCCTGTACTAGCCATTCATCCTCAGGGATGAAGCCACGCAACATCACCGGCATTACCCGCTCAATCCATATGTGCCAACCATGAATCTTGAGACCAAATATCTTCAATTTTTCAAGACTCGCTCCCCTCTTTAGATTCACTGCATACCCATTGGGGAACATCAACTGCATTTTCACCCACAAGATAATTTCCCTCATAGCTGGCCTTCCAAGATTGAACCATGCCTTTGGCTTTGTCCAGTTCTGCTTTCCTTTAGGTGGTTGCATGTTTTGTAACGGTCTATCACATAGCGCCTCCAGATCGACTCTAGCCTTAGTATTATCATTTGACTTCCCCTCTATGCCGAACAATGTACCAAAAAGTGCCTCGGCGATATTCTTTTCAGTGTGCATCATGTCGATGTTGTGTGGGCAAAGGAGGTCTTTGTAGTAAGGCAGATCCCACAAGCATGTCTTATGAGTCCAGGCGTGTTTCGAATTATACCCCTTGAAATACCCTGGACGCTCTGGATCTGGCTCGAGAGCGTTTAACTGATCCAGGGTCTCTTTGCCTGTCAACGCAGGTGGTGCAGAGTTTTTGACAACTCTACCTTCGATGAAGTTCTTCTTGTCTTTCCTGAACTTATGGCGAGGATCCAGGAACTGTCTATGCAAGTCGAAGCAAGAAAACTTGCGACCGGCCTGAAGGCAATGAAACTCAAGAGCTCCCTTGCATGTGGGGCACGGGAACCTTCCATGCACACACCAGCCAACGAATAGCGCATACGCCGGCAAGTCATGCGTCGAGTACATGTACCAGACACGCATTATGAAGTTCCGTTTGCTAAAGGCGTCGTATGTCTTGAACCCATTATCCCAGGCTTCTTGCAATTCGTCCTTCAGCGGTTGCATGTACACATTCATATTCTTCCCCGGATAGTTGGGCCCTGGAATTATCAACGTCAGGAAAATGTTCTTTCTTTGCATAATGTCGGGGGGGGGGGGGGGAGATTAAGTGGAATGACAAATACGGGCCAACAACTGTATTGGGCTGCCGTCAGACCAAACACACTGAACCCATCCATGTTGATGGCGACTCGAGGATGCCTCGGATCTGCCGCTTTGTCATCATGTAATGCATCGAATCCCACCCGAGTATGTGTAGATTGGGTTAGTTTTCCCATGCTCTGCTCCGGATCCAACGCAAAATTTCGGCAGCACCTCCCCACTGTTCTCCTGATACACGTCTTGGCAATAAGCAGAGAGGATCTGTACCCGAAGAACAATAGGGAGGCACTGATGAAATTCTGCATCGGATCCGGAGCAGAGCATATGGGAAAACGAACCCAATCTACACATACTCGGGCTGTCCATGGATAGTGTTGGACAATTCGAAAGAATCACGGTTATAAATATGCAAATGCATGCATATTTATAGATGTAACCCTTTCGAACGGGAGACGCATAGCGGTCACGCATACTGATGATTGAAGACACCTATAGCTAGCAAGTTTCATCGGCACGAAGACCGGAACAGAGCAAATGAAGGGGGAGGAGGAGATGTCATTTGTGCTCACCCACAAACGCAGGGGCGGAGCTCGTCGAACGCACGGGGAGGTCGTCGAACACCAGACCCTCGCAGCGACGAAACAACTGCACATTTAAAACCACATAATCAACACAAATATGATGTTTTTTATAACAAAATCAAAAAATATATGACCTAACTCATAATTCACAAATATATGACCCCATCGGCCTCTGGAAGGCCGAAGAGCACCTTTTTCGGGAGGTGTCGGGGGTGTCGTGTCGGGGTCGGGGTGCTGTGTCAAGGTCGGGGGTGCCGTGTCGGGGTGTCGGGGTGTCTGTCGGGGTCGGGGTGCTGTGTCGGGGTCGGGGGTGCCGTGTTGGGGTGGTCGGGGTGTCGTGTTCGGGGTCGGGGTGTCGGTGGTGTCGTGTCGGGGTCGGGGGTGGTGTCGGGGTCGTGGTGTCGGGGTGTCGTGTCGGGGTCGGGTGTCGTTTGGGGGTCGGGTGTCGGGGGGTCGTGTCGGGGTCAGGGTGTCGGGGTGCCGGGGTTGTCTTCTTCTTCTTCTTCTTCTTCTTCTTCTTCTTCTTCTTCTTCTTCTTCTTCTTTTTTTTTTCTTCTTTATTTTCCTTTTTCCTCTCCTTCTTTTTCTTCTTCCTCTTGACTTCTTTTCCTTCTTCATTTTCCTTATTTTCCTTTTTCCTCTCCACTTCTACTTTTTCTTCTTTTCTTCTTTTTTTTCATCTCACAAAATGTACTAATAACCTAAAATATGACTAACCTAAAATCTACTAACCTAAAAAAAGCAACTAAATCAACTAACCTAAATTACTAACAGTACAACATAAATCAAAAAACAGCAAGAAAAAAAAAGAAAGAAAAAAAGTGAAGAACCTCACCGGGGGCGGCTAGACGGAGCTGCGCCGGGCGGCGGGGGGCGGCTGGACGGAGAGG
This sequence comes from Thinopyrum elongatum, assembly GCA_011799875.1. Lineage (NCBI taxonomy): Eukaryota > Viridiplantae > Streptophyta > Magnoliopsida > Poales > Poaceae > Thinopyrum > Thinopyrum elongatum. The sequence continues at coordinate 342,693,742 of CM022297.1, read as the reverse complement.
CGCCGGGCGGCGGGGGGCGGAGCGGCGACGGGCGGCGGGGCGGCGGGGCACCGGGGCGGCCGCAAGGCCTGGGCGTCGGGGCGGCGGGCGGCCTTGGGGGTCGGGGGCGGCAGGGGCGGTGGGGGTCGGGGGCGCCTCGGGCACGGGGGCGGCGGCGCGGGTGAGGTAGGGGAGAGAGAGAGAGGGGAGAGAGAGGGGTGGGGCGCGGGCGCTGGCCGCTGTTTAGTTAGGTCACAGCTCTTTGCCATCTGCTAGCAGACGGCAAAGAGCCTAGCTAGTGGGGTGGGGCCAGGGCAAACAGCCGTTAGGTTGGCCACTTTCTTTGCCGTCTGCTGGCGGACGACAAAGAAGCTTTGCCGTCTGCTAGCAGACGGCAAAGAAAGTGGCCATTAGGTCGTTCTCGTTAGTGGGCCACCCACCCTCTTTGCCTTCTGCTAGCTGATGGCAAAGCTTCTTTGCCATCCACTAGCAGACGACAAAGAGCAGGCTGATGGCAAACATGATCTTAGCCGTCAGCTCATTCTTTGCCGTCAGTTTTCTGTAAGCTGATGGCAAAGACGTTCTTTGCCGTCAGCTAGCTGACGGCAAAGAGCTGGCTGATGGCAAAGACCCTGATCCCAGTAGTGTTTAGTTGAATCGAATTTGACTGCAGCCGGTCCTTGAAGAAGGTTAAAACAGCAAACTTGATAAATCACCGTTGTAGTTTTTGCCATAGGTAAGAACGCTTCTTGCTAGAAGCCCGTAGCAGCCACGTAAAACTTGCAACAACAAAGTAGAGGACGTCTAACTTGTTTTTGCAGGGTATGTTGTGATGTGATATGGTCAAGACATGATGTGATATACGTTATTGTATGAGATGATCTTGTTTTGTAATTTATCGGCAACCGGCAGGAGCCTTATGGTTGTCTCTTTATTGTATGAAATGCAAGCGAAATGTAATTGCTTTACTTTATCGCTACACGTTAGTAATAGTTGTAGAAGCAATAGTTGGCGAGATGACCACGATGCAACGATGGAAATCAACATGTCGAGCCGATGACGATGGAGATCATGACGATGCTTTGGAGATGGAGATCAAAAGCACAAGATGGTGATGTCCATATCATGTCACATATTTTGATTGCATGTGATGTTTATCTTTTATGCATCTTATTTTGCTTAGAACGACGGTAGCATTATAAGATGATCCCTTCACTAAATTTCAAGATATAACTGTTCTCCTTGAGTATGCACCGTTGCGAAAGTTCATCGTTTCGAGACACCACGTGATGATTGGGTGTGATAGACTCTACGTTCACATACAACGGGTGTAAGACAGTTTTGCACATGCAGAATACTTGGGTTAAACTTGACAAGCCTAGCATGTACAGACATGGTCTCAGAACACTGGAGACCAAAAGGTCGAACATGAGTCATATAGTAGATATGATCAACATAGAGATGTTCACCATTGATGACTGCCCCATCTCACGTGATGATCGGACTTGGGTTAGTTGATTTGGATCACGTATCACTTAGATAACTTGAGGGATGTTTATTTAAGTGGGAGTTCTTTAATAATTTGACTAATTGAACTTAATTTATCATGAACTTAGTCCTGATAGTATTTGCAAATCTATGTTGTAGATCAATAGCTCGCGATATAGCTCCACTATTTCTGATATGTTCCTAGAGAAAACTCAGTTGAAAGATGATGGTAGCAATGATGCGGACTGGGTCCGTGATCTGAGGATTATCCTCATTGCTGCACAGAATTATGTCCTTGATGCACCGCTAGGTGATAGACCTGTTGCAGGAGCTGATGCAGACGTTATGAACGTTTGACAAGCTCGATATGATGATTACTTGATAGTTTAGTGCGCCATGCTATACGGCTTAGAATCGGGGCTTCAAAGATGTTTTGAACGTCATGGGACATATAAGATGTTCCAAGAGCTGAAATTAGTATTTCAGACTCATGCCCATGTCGAGAGGTATGAGACCTCTGACAAGTACTTTGCCTACAAGATGGAGGAGAATAGCTCAGCCAATGAGCATGTGCACAGAATGTCTGGGTACTACAATCGCTTGAATCAAGTGGGAGTTAATCTTCCAGATAAGATAGTGATTGACAAGAGTTCTCTAGACATTATCACCAAGCTACTAGAACTTCGTGATGAACTATAATGTGCAAGGGATGACGAAAATGATTCCCAAGCTCTTCGCGATGCTGAAATCGACGAAGGTAGAAATCAAGAAAGAGCATCAAGTGTTGATGGTTAACAAAACCACTAGTTTCAATAAAAGGGCAAGGGACAGAAAGGGAACTTCAAGAAGAACAGCAAACAAGTTGCCACTCCCATGAAGAAGCCCAAAGCTAGACCCAAACCTGAAACTTAGTGCTTCTACTGCAAAGGAAATGGTCACTGGAAGCGGAACTGCCCCAAATACTTGGCGGATAAGAAGGATGGCAAAGTGAACAAAGGTATATTTGATATACATGTTATTGATGTGTACTTTACTAGTGTTCATAGTAGCCCCTGGGTATTTTATACCGGTTCAGTTGCTAAGATTAGTAACTCGAAACAGGAGTTGCAAAATGAACAGAGACTAGTTAAGGGCGAGGTGACGATGTGTGTTGGAAGTGATTCCAAGGTTGATAAGATCACCATCGCATACTCCCTCTACCTTCGGGATTAGTGTTGAACCTAAATAAATGTTATTTGGTGTTTGCATTGAGCATGAATATGATTGGATCAAGTTTATTGCAATACGGTTATTCATTTAAGTCAGAGAATAACTGTTGTTCTGTTTACATGAATAAAACATTTTATGGTCATACACCCAATGTGAATGGTTTATTGAATCTCGATCTTAGTGATACACATATTCCTAATAATGATGCCAAAAGATGCAAAGTTGATAATGATAGTGCAACATACTTGTGGCACTGCCGTTTAGGTCATATTGGTGTAAAGCGCATGAAGAAACTCCATGCGGATGGACTTTTGGAATCACTTGATACTTGCGAACCATGCCTCATGGGCAAAATGACTAAAACTCCGTTCTCCGAAACAATGGAGCGAGCTAATGACTTATTGGAAATAATACATACCGATGTATGCGGTCTGATGAGTATTGAAGCACGTGGCGGGTATCGTTATTTTCTCACCTTCACTGATGATTTGAGTAGATATGGCTATATCTACTTGATGAAACACAAGTCTGAAACATTTTAAAAGTTCAAAGAATTTCAGAGTGAAGTTGAGACTCATCGTAACAAGAAAATAAAGTTTCTATGATCCGATCGCAGAGGCGAATATTTGAGTTACGAGTTTGGCCTTCATTTAAAACAATGTGGAATTGTTTCACAACTCACGCCACCTGGAACACCATAGCATAATGGTGTGTCCAAACGTCGTAACCGTACTTTATTAGATATGGTGCGTTCTATGAGGTCTCTTACCGATTTACCACTATCATTTTGGGGTTATGCATTAGAGACAGCTGCATTCACATTAAATAGGGCACCATCTAAATCCGTTGAGACGACACCGTATGAACTATGGTTTGACAAGAAACCTAAGCCGTCGTTTCATAAAGTTTGGGGATGCGACGCTTATGTCAAAAGGCTTCAGCCTGATAAGCTCGAACCTAAATCGGAGAAATGCGTCTTCATAGGATACCCTAAAGAAACTATTGGGTACACCTTCTACCACAGATCCGAAGGCAAGATCTTTGTTGCTAAGTTTGGCTCCTTTCTAGAGAAGGAGTTTCTCTCGAAAGAAGTGAGTGGGAGGAAAGTAGAAATTGATGAGGTAATTGTACATTCTCTCAAACTGGAAAGTAGGATATCACAGAAAACCGTTCACGTGATTCCTACACCAACCAGAGAGGAAGCTAATGATGATGATCATGAAACTTCAGATCAAGTTACTATAGAACTTCGTAGGTCGACCAGAACCCGTTCCACACGGGAGTGGTACGGTAATCCTGTCCTGGAAGTCATGTTATAATACCATGGTGAACCTACGAACTATGAAGAGCTAACAAAGTGTGCAAGCTACAGCGATCCATTCCGACAGATGGCTTGAGGCCATGAAATCTGAGATAGGATCCATGTATGAGAACAAAGTGTGGACTTTGGTGGACTTACCCGATGATCGGCAAACCATTGAGAATAAATGGATCTTTAAGAAGAAGACAGACGCTGATTTTAATGTTACTGCCTACAAAGCTCGACTTGTCGCAAAAGGTTTTCGACAAGTTCAAAGGGTTGACTACGATGAGACTTTCTCACCTGTAGCGATGCTTAAGTCTGTCCGAATCATGTTAGCAATTGCCGTATTTTTTGAAATATGGCAAATGGACGTCAAAACTGCATTCCTTAATGGATTTCTTAAAGAAGAGTTGTATATGATACAACCAGGAAGGTTTTGTCGATCCTAAAGGTGCTAACAAAGTGTGCAAGCTACAACAATCCATCTATGGACTGGTGCAAGCATCTCGGAGTTGGAATACACGCTTTGATGAGGTGATCAAAGCATATGGTTTTATACAGACTTATGGTGAAGCCTGTATTTACAAGAAAGTGAGTGGGAGCTCTGTAGCATTTCTGATATTATATGTGGAAGACATATTATTGATTGGAAATGATATAGAATTTCTGGATAGTATAAAAGGATACTTGAATAAGAGTTTTCAATAAAAGACCTCGGTGAAGCTACTTATATATTGGGCATCAAGATCTATAGGGATAGATCAAGACGCTTAATAAGACTTTCACAAAGCACATACCTTGACAAGATTTCGAAAAAATTCAAAATGGATCAGTCAAAGAAAGGGTTCTTGCCTGTGTTGCAAGGTGTGAAGTTGAGTAAGACTCAAAACCCGACCACGGCAGAAGATAGAGAGAGAATGAAAGTCATTCCCTATGCCTCAGCCATATGTTCTATAAAGTATGCCATGCTATGTACCAGACCTATTGTGTACGTTGCCATGAGTTTGGCAAGGGGGTACAATAGTGATCCAGGAGTAGATCACTGAACAGCGGTCAAAATTATCCTTAGTTACCTAAGAGGACTAAGGAAATATTTCTCGGTTATGGAGGTGATAAAGAGTTCGTCGTAAAGGGTTACGTCGATGCAAGCTTTAACACTGATCCAGATGACTCTGAGTCTCAATCTGGATACGTATTGAAAGTGGGAGCAATTAGCTAGAGTAGCTCCATGCAGAGCATTGTAGACATTGAAATTTGCAAAATACATACGGATCTGAATGTGGCAGACCCGTTGACTAAACTTCTCTCACAAGCAAAACATGATCACACCTTAGTACTCTTTGGGTGTTAATCACATGGCGATATGAACTAGATTATTGACTCTAGTAAACTCTTTGGGTGTTGGTCACATGGCGATGTGAACTATGGGTGTTAAATCACATGGTGATGTGAACTAGATTATTGGCTCTAGTGCAAGTGGGAGACTGAAGGAAATATGCCCTAGAGGCAATAATAAAGTTGTTATTTTATATTTCCTTATTCATGATAAAGGTTTATTATTCATGCTAGAATTGTATTGATCGGAAACCTAAATACATGTGTGAATAAATAAACAAACACCGTGTCCCTAGTAAGCCTCTACTTGACTAGCTCGTTGATCAAAGATGGTTATGGTTTCCTAACCATGGACATGAGTTGTCATTTGATAATGGGAGCACATCATTAGGGGAATGATGTGATGGACAAGACCCATCTGTTAGCTTAGCATAATGATCGTTCAGTTTTATTGCTATTGCTTTCTTCATGTCAAATACATATTCCTTCGACTATGAGATTATGCAACTCCTGGATACCAGAGGAATGCCTTGTGTGCTATCAAACGTCACAATGTAACTGGGTGATTATAAAGATGCTCTACAGGTATCTCCGAAGGTATTTGTTGAGTTGGCATAGATCGAGATTAGGATGTTTCACTCCGAGTATCAGAGAGGTTTCTCTGGGCCCTCTCGGTAATACACATCATAAGCTTGCAAGCAAACGAATAAGGAGTTAGTCACGAGGTGATGTATTACGGAACGAGTAAAGAGACTTGCCGGTAACGAGATTGAACGAGGTATGAAGATACCGATGATCGAATCTCGGGCAAGTAACATACCGATGGACAAAGGGAATTACGTATGTTGTCATAATGGTTCGACCGATAAAGATCTTCGTAGAATATGTAGGAGCCAATATGGGCATCCAGGTTCCACTATTGGTTATTCACCAGAGAGGTGTCTCGGTCATGTCTGCATAGTTCTCGAACCCGTAGGGTCCACACGCTTAACGTTCGATGACGATATAGTATTATATGAGTTATGTGATTTGGTGACCGAATGTTGTTCGGAGTCCCGGATGAGATCACGGACATGGCGAGGAGTCTCTAAATGGTCGAGAGGTAAATATTGATATATAGGATGATGGTATTCGGACACCGGAAGTGTTTCGGGGGTCACCAGGTACTTATCGGGTCACCGGAAGGGGTTCCGGGCACCCCCGGCAAAAGATATGGGCCTTATGGGCCAAGAGGGGAAACGCACCAGCCACAAGGGGCTGGTGCGCCCCCCATATGGGCCGGCCTAGGAGGAGAAGGAAAGAGGGGAAGGTAAAGGAAAGAGTGGAATAGGATTCCCCGTTCCTTCCCTCTCCCCCCTCTTTGCTCCCCCCTTGGGAAAACATGGCAGGGGGGCGCAGTGCAAGGCAGGGCCCCTAGGGGGCCGGCGGCCAGCCCTAGGGCGTGCCTTGGCCTCTCCCCTCTCCCTCCCACCTATATATATATATGTGGGAGGGGGGCGCCTAGCACACACCAGACAATTGCCTAGCCGTGTGCGGCGCCCCCCTCCACCATTTACACCCCCGGTCATATTTTCGTAGTGCTTAGGCGAAGCCCTGCGGAGATCACTTCACCATCACTGTCACCACGCCGTCATGCTGACGGAACTCATCTACTACCTCGATGTCTTGCTGGATCAAGAAGGTGAGGGACGTCACCGAGCTGAACGTGTGCAGAACGCGGAGGTGCCGTGCGTTCGGTACTTGATCGGTTGAAGCACGAAGAAGTTTGACTACATCAACCGCGTTGTGAAACGCTTCCGCTTACGGTCTACGAGGGTACGTAGACACACTCTCCCCCTCGTTGCTATGCATCTCCATGGATAGATCATTGCGTGTGCGTATAATTTTTTTTGTTTTCCATGCAACGATTCCCAACAGCTTCTCCCACAATGCCGCCGAATCAATATAAGACGTTGGTGGTAAGCTGTATGAACATCACCGCCCACAACTTCTTTGTGTCCTACTTGTGCATATCATCTACGCATAGACCTGGCTCATGATGCCACTGTTGGGAAACGTTGCATGGAAAACAATAAAAATTTCTACGCACACGCAATGATCTATCCATGGAGATGCATAGCAATGAGGGGGAGAGTGTGTCTACGTACCCTCGTGGACCGTAAGCGGAAGCGTTTCACAACACGGTTGATGTAGTCGAACTTCTTTGCGCTTCAACCGATCAAGTACCGAACGCACGGCACCTCCGCGTTCTGCACACGTTCAGCTCGGTGACGTCCCTCGCCTTCTTGATCTAGCAAGACGTCAAGGTAGTAGATGAGTTCCGTCAGCACGACGGCGTGGTGACGGTGATGGTGAAGTGATCTTCGCAGGGCTTCGCCTAAGCACTACAAAAATATGACCGGGAGTGTAAACTGTGGAGGGGGGCGCCGCACACGGCTCGACAATTGTCTGGGGTGTGCTAGGCGCCCCCCTCCCACATATATATAGGTGGGAGGGGGAGGGGAGAGGCCAGGGCGCGCTCTAGGGCTGGCCGCCGGCCCCCTAGGGGCCCTGCCTTGCCCTGCACCCTCCTGCCATGTTTTCTCAAGGGGGAAGGAAAGAGGAGGGGAGAGGGAAGGAATGGGGGAATCCTATTCCACTCTTTCCTTTCCCTTCCCCTCTTTGCTTCTCCTCCTAGGCCGGCCCATATGGGGGGCGCACCAGCCCCTTGTGGCTGGTGTGTTTCCCCTCTTGGCCCATAAGGCCCATATATTTTGCCGGGGGTGCCCGGAACCCCTTCCGGTGACCCGATAAGTACTCGGTGACCCCCGAAACACTTCCGGTGTCCGAATACCATCGTCCTATATATCAATCTTTACCTCTCAACCATTTCGAGACTCCTCGTCATGTCCGTGTTCTCATCCGGGACTCCGAACAACATTCGGTCACCAAATCACATAACTCATATAATACTATATCGTCAACGAACGTTAAGCGTGCGGACCCTACGGGTTCGAGAACTATGTAGACATGACAGAGACACCTCTCTTGTCAATAACCAATAGCGGAACCTGGATGCCCATATTGGCTCCTACATATTCTACGAAGATCTTTATCGGTCGAACCGTTATGACAACATACGTAATTCCGTTTGTCCATCGGTATGTTACTTGCCCGAGATTCGATCGTCGGTATCTTCATACTCGTTACCGGCAAGTCTCTTTACTCGTTCCGTAATACATCACCTCGTGACTAACTCCTTAGTCATTTGCTTGCAAGCTTATGATGTGTATTACCGAGAGGGCCCAGAGATACCTCTCCGATACTCGGAGTGACAAATCCTAATCTCGATCTATGCCAACTCAACAAATACCTTCGGAGATACCTGTAGAGCATCTTTATAATCACCCAGTTACGTTGTGATGTTTGATAGCACACAAGGCATTCCTCCGGTATCCGGGAGTTGCATAATCTCATAGTCGAAGGAATATGTATTTGACATGAAGAAAGCAATAGCAATAAAACTGAATGATCATTATGCTAAGCTAACGGATGGGTCTTTTCCATCACATCATTCCCCTAATGATGTGATCCCGTTATCAAATGACAACTCATGTCCATGGTTAGGAAACCATAACCATCTTTGATCAACGAGCTAGTCAAGTAGAGGCTTACTAGGGACACGGTGTTTGTTTATTTACTCACACATGTATTTAGGTTTCCGATCAATACAATTCTAGCATGAATAATAAACCTTTATCATGAATAAGGAAATATAAAATAACAACTTTATTATTGCCTCTAGGGCATATTTCCTTCAGAAAATACCTTTTTGTGTAATTCCATGCCAGAAAGTCCTCAACCAGCGGCCCTCCCACAGGAATCTGCAAAATTCCGTGAGCTTCATCTGGTGGGAACATGTCTTGTACCTTCACTGGATCCGAGGACGTACCATGTGAATTCATCAGGTCACAAATTCAGTTAATCCCATGTATGTAAATCTGGCCCAGTGGCCTTAGACTGCCCTTCCGAGGGATCCCGTTGTCATGATGGATTTGGATTTGGGAGGCATCCCCTATGCGCCAAATGAGCCCATCCAATAACAAGTTTCGACCATGCAATATGCTTCTGAACGTGAAGGACCCTCCTCCTGGACAGGTAGCATTAAGAATGGACCCCTCCGCGAAATACCTGGCCTTGAGAACCCTTGCACATAGCGATGAAGGGACTTGCAGGATCCTCCATGCTTGTTTTGCCAATAGAGCTTGGTTGAACGCCTCTCGATCTCGGAATCCAAGACCACCTTCATGTTTCCTCATACACATCTTGTCCCACGCAATCCAATGAACCTTTTTTCACTATTAGGTGCACCCCACCAGAAGTTTGAGGAAATAGAAGACAGGTTGCGACACATTTTCTTTGTGAGTTGAAAACAGCTCATAGTGAAGGTCAGAGTAGATTGGAGGCCCGACTTAATAAGTACCTCTCTGGAAGTCTTGGATAGACCTTGTCCCTTCCATCCTGCTACCTTTCCCCTAGCACTTTCACGCACATACTTGAAAGTTCCATCTTTGGATTTCCCCACAACCATGGGTAAACCAAAGTACCTCTCGCTTAACACCTCCGATGATATGCCAATAGCCTGCTTGAGCGTTTCTTTGTCCTCATCAGTGCTTCCCTTCCCAAAGAATATGGATGATTTCTACAAATTCACTCTTTGTCCCGACGCCACCTCATAGTCCTGCAAAATGGATTGTAAAGATTGAAAGTTGGATTGGCACCCCTCCAAGAAGACTATACTATCATACGCAAATAGGAGGTGAGTAACCGTGGGGCCAGTGCTCCCAAACGATACACCTTTGATGTTCTTTTTCCAACCGGGCATTTTTTAACAACGCTGAAAAACCTCCACACAAAAAAGAAACAGATATGGAGATAACGGGTCCCCCTGTCATAGTCCTCAGGATGGCAGAAACCTATGTGAAATTGCCCCATTTAACTTAACTGAGAAGCTCGCCGTCGTGACACACCTCATGACCATCTCCGTCTAGTGAGCGGAGAATCCAAATTTAGCCATCACTTGTTAAAGAAAAACCCACTCGACCCTGTCGTACGCCTTCATCATATCTAATTTAATTGCACAAAGTGGTTTCTTCCTCTTCCTTTTCCTGATGGCATTTACACAGTCATATGCTACTAATACATTGTCTGTGATTAACCTCCCGGGAACAAAGGCACTCTGCTCTTCCGAGATAAAAAACGGCAACACCACTTTAAGTCTATTCGCCAAGGTCATGGCTGCTATTTTGTACAGGACATTGCATAGACTTATAGGACAAAATTGTGTGAGTAACTCCGGTGAGTTCACCTTCGGGATCATGACAATAACGGTGTCATTGAAGCCATTTGGTGCCGCCTTCCCTGCTAGAAAATCACGAATGGCCACACAGACATCTTCCTTTGCCAACGACCAGTGTCATTGATAAAACATCGTCGGGAAACCATCAGGTCCTGGTGCTTTGGTTGGACCCATCTGAAACAAAGCTTTCTCTATTTCCTCATCAGTAAAAGGAGTCATGAGGCAAAAATTCATCTCCTCAGTAACCACCTAGTCAATATGTCTCAGTAATCTGTGCCCTTCTTGAGAGCCCTCTGAAGTGAACAAATGAGCATAAAAGTTTGCTGCCATAGTACGCATACCATCATCATCAGTACACTTGGACCCATCCTCTCTACATAAAGCCTTAACAGTATTTTTACGTTTCCTGTGTGAGGCTCTGTTCTAGAAATACTAAATATTCTGATCCCCATACTGTAACCAGTCTACCCTTGACTGTTGCCTATAATATATTTCTTCCCGTTCATATAGCTCATGCAATTGGTCTTCTATGTCCTTAATCTCCTAGCGGTATCCCGTGTGAGCAGCCCTCTCCTTTGCATCCGCTAATTGCCCTTTAAGATGGGTAATCTACCGCTTAATAGACCCAAAGACGTCTCTGCTCCAAACCTGCATGGCTCGAGACAAGTGCTCCAGCATACTGCATGCGGCACCCATCCCCGCCTCCTCCTGATTGGCCGCATGGGCTGCACCCCATGCACTGGCCACCATCTCATCGTACTCTACATGTTTTGCCCATGCTGCTTCATAGACAAAAGGCTGTTGCACTCGCCTAGTGCTTGTGGCCACTGCCGACAAGACTTTGACTACAAGTGCTTGGTGGTTTGATTCCTCAGTCATAATATGCTCCACTTCTGTTGCTAGAAACAACTGCATGAACGCGGCATTACATGTGACTCTATCAAGTCTCACCTGGATGTTCTCGGCATCCTCCTGGTTGTCGTCCCATGTGAATGGGTATCCCGAGAAACCCAAGTCTGCCAGCCCGGAATTGGACAAGCAGTCTCTAAAAGCCTCCATCTGTCATATACACCTCAGATTGCCCCCAAGCTGCTCTTTCTGCACCAAAGCTTCATTGTAGTCCCCCACACAGATCCAAGGTAGATCATCTTGGGCTCTCAGATAGCGAATAACATCCCACGTTTTCTTCCTCCTCTCGGTGCATGGCTCCCCATAGATTCCAGTGAACCTATAGGTCTTCCCATCCACTCCCACCTTGGCGTCCAAATAGTACTGGCACCATGGTCTAACTGTGACATCCACATGGTCTCTCCACCACAGTGCTAGACCTCCACTTTTACCAACGCAATCAGGAATATGAGGAGAATACTAGGCCCTCTGAGATGGTTTTCGACAAGATAGATGTATGGGTGCATGTGACATATCTTCCACAGGGTAAACGTATTGAATCCTTTGGCATGGCGCTTGGGAACTGGCTGGGAGAAGTAGTAAAGGTAGATGTGGACAAGGAAGGAATTGCTAGAGGCAAGCATCTAAGGGTCAGAGCAAAGATATCAGTTTATGAGCCCTTGGTGTGTGGTTTCTATCTTAAATCTTCACTGGAAGATAAGATTGGCACTTGGTTTGATTTTTTTCTATGAGAAAATACCGCACTTTTTTTTAGTGCGGTAGGCTAGTGCATGTTGGTGGGCACTGTGATCCGCCACTGGATTCAACCTCGCAATGGGGTATCTGGCTGAGAGCTTCGACGGGAAGGAGTGTACAGAAGGATGATTCAAATGGTGGCAAGGTAAACAACAACTATAGTTTTGCAAGTTCTCAGACAGCGGATAGTGGCAGAGGGCATTTAGGACAGGCAAGGGTCAGAGATCTCCCAACTTAGCGGAATCTAAATGAGGAAATTAGTAAGACGGCAAACTCTCGCACTGGTGTGGAGCGTCGACCGAACATGGGGGCGGTAAACAGCCCCATCAAGGATCTCCCACGGGGTGACCTGAGACATGGACATGGTGAGTGGGCTGATGAATGGGACCTGAGACATGAACTTGAGAGGAGAAAAGAGTGGGACCTTCGTAACCGGCTTAAAGAGGAGCAAAGGCAGAGGGAGGAGGCTCGGGTAAGAAGGGAGGAAAGGAGTAGGAGGGATTCTGCTGCAGCGAACAAAGAGAGGGAGGAACATTATGATCAAGGTATGTATAAGCCCAAGGAGAGAAAGAAAGGCCACTATGTGAGAAAGCCTAGGAGAGATTATGATGCTAACAAGGATAAGTGGGATGGCCATCAAACCCGCTTCATCACTGGAAAGAGAAGGCCGAAGCATATGTGGGTGGGTAAGGATGGCAGGCAGTTTGTTCAGGATGCATTCATTCGCGATACTAGGCAGAAGACGTCTACAGTGTTTGACCGTGTCTCGGAGAGTGATGATAGAGCGGCGGACCCTACCAGGGTGCAGGGCCACCGAGAGCAATGAATATACTGGCTTGGAACTGTCGAGGGTTTGGGTTGGAATCGACAGTGGGCGAACTTCGAGACCTGGTACGGTCCTACAACCCAGCGGTGGTGTTTTTATCAGAGACAAAAAAGAGTGCAAGGGCGATGGAGAGACTCAAGTGGAGTTTGGGTTTCAGACAGGGCCCATTGTTCATCGCGTGCTTCCAATCTCCTTCGCTTCCAAAGTGAAGCACAAATATGTTATCACCCAGGTCTCGGAACCTCGCCTCTCGATGAAGCCCCCATGCCTTTGACATAGCCCGCTCCAATGATGTCTTCTTAAGCGGCCTTGGAGTGAAAGCCTTCCCTACAGCAGTCCACCGCGAGTACTTTGGCTGATCCCGATCTGGTTCCTCAAAGACGAAGCCGTCTGCCTCTTTATTCAGCAAAACCATGCCTCCCAGCCGAGCCGAGAGACTTGCAGTAGGATCCGGCGTTTTGCATTCAGCGGGGGATCAAGCAGACCCCCACTTCTTGTTTTACCCAGTGTCCTGGCCACCGTCGAGGTTGTCTCCTTCGCCGGAGTCACTGCCTGCTTTCCCTTCCTTCTCTCCTCCATAGCTTCGCTCCTTGAACAAGATGGTCAGAGCCAATCTGGACACAGAGGAGCACCGTCGCCGCCCTGGACACCACCGGATTCACACCACACCCGTACAGGAAACCCTAACCCTAGCGAAGGAAACTGGTCGCCAAGCGATCACCCTTCCAATCGCCCCTTAGCGGTTCCCTTACGTGGTGGGCCCTAGTCTCTCAACAACAACACAACTTTCTGAATTAGCATGTTGTGTAGAACATTTTTTTAAGTTGTGCATGTTTTCATGAATTTTTTCAGAATTTTATATACAAAAAGTAATAGGTGCCATGATGTACAATTAAACATACCATGTGGTCATTACATATTCTTTGAAAACTTGCCATGTTTTTTGTAGAACAAAAATCATAAACTTGCCATCTCGCCATTACAAATTCTTATTAATTTATGATATATTGGAATTTTAGTTGTCTATATTTTCCATCTGATGGAAACATGGTGACAAACTTTATGAATTGAAAAACTTCATGGCTACTCTTTTTTCTGGTGAAAGTGATGGCAAAAGTAGTTTGTCGTGCTTGGCAAATCTAGGGTTTCATGGATGGAAACTTAGTTTCAAACATCATCGCTAATTTTTCATATGTCTTAAGTTATGGCAGAACTTAGTTTCTCATGCATGGCGTTCTTTTTTACAAATAATTGCATTGGCAACTTTTACACACCATTTCCATGATATGTATTTTGAAGACTAATGGCATGTATTGTGTATGCATCATTGCAACTTTTAAACACAATCACCCTGATCTATTTTATCAACATCATGGCAAGTAGTTATTCTACATCTATATAGTTACCATGGGAAATGTTAGATCTTTAGTCTATGGTAGCTACCATGGTTTGATTAATAAAGTTGCCATGGTGTCGTGGTATCACACGGCCACCTATGGGGCCATCGTCCCCTTGTGGTTCGGCAAGGGGGAAGAGCACATTGCACAAAGAGCGGAAAGCATAGAGCAGCACGGCAACTATGACACGGGAAGTTTTACCCAGGTTCAGGCCGCCGTGAGGCGTAAAACCCTACTCCTGCTTTGGTGGATTGATGAATGGACCATGGTGGAGACGCAACGCTCTAGCCCGGCAAGGTCGCCTCGGGACGAGAGCAGCTACGCGTGTATGAGTGTACAGGGGTCCGAATCCCTTCTAAGGTTGCCACGACCCTCCTTTTATAGGTCAAGGGGTCACCACAATGGCAGAACAATCATTATGCATTGATTAGATAGCTACAGTGCTATCATACCTAACTCTGCAGACAGGACAAGGTGCATTAAATGCGCCACTTAGTGTCACATCGTGGTGTGGCCCAGCAAGCCTTGCCGTGCTAGGCAGCCACCTTCTCGCCTATCTGCATGACACGTCTCCTGGACGAGTGTCATTTAGGGATGATCTTCCTTGGAAATGGCTGCTACGTGCCAGATAACAGCCACATAATTACCTGGGGGCTCGATACCGCACCGATAGGTGACTTGCGTTGCTGTGAGGTGGAGCGGTGGAGCCTTGGCGGGGTGATCCGCCTTCTGCGTCCCCGGCAAGCCTGCCGGGGGAGTCTTGAGGCTTGTCCTTGGGGTAACCTCGACCCCACCAGGCTCGTCTGCCCGGCAAGGGAGGTTTTTTCCTTAGTGATATCTTGATCATTTGGTTGATCTTGGTCTTCTTGATCCGCCGTTTGATTTCTCAAAGAGCTATCTCTTCTGCTTGGCCTTGTCTTGAATGCTGTAACCTTGCTCTTGAGCCTGTGTACAGTCCGGGCAACACACACGGGGTTTGTTGCACCGACAAAAGCCCCCGGGCCTGGCCTAAACGCGCTGCCGAGCGTCGTCGAGGTAGGCCCTGTCTAGTACACAGGCGAGTAGGTTGCGATAGCTCGTCCTTTGAGATATTCTTTGCTTCTCCATTAACCTATGCTTGAGTTAGTTTCCGGTTTTCCCGTGCGTCGTGCGAGACGTTGTGGGGAGGTTAATAAGCCACGATCCATGGGCTACCCACGTCCCATGTTCACGGGGTGGTAACTGCCATTCCACTGTCTTCCCTGCTTCCGCCGTTTCCGCCATGTGTGCGGCATGCATTGCGCTGGGTTGGTGATGGGCGTGGAGAGCGCAGAAACGCGTGCTATGGCAGAAACCCAGACGCCATGGATTGGCGCACGGGGTCGGCCTTGACCCCACGAGCCGTTGGTGGCATGGGAGGAAGCCTAATTGGTGGAGCGGGGTGGCCGCTCCCCCAGGTGAGGAGCCACCCCCTGCCTCGCTCTCCTATAAAAGGGGGCGTGAGCGGGGTGTTTGTTCATAGGCTTCACTCCTTCCCTTCCTTGAGCCTTCATTGTCCACCATGGTGAGAGGGCGAGGACGTGGTGGCTCTCCGGCGGTGGCGACGAGGGCTTCTACTCGGCAGCGCCTCCCTCATCCTATCGAAAATGCGGGGGCGAAGCCCGCCGCGAGAGGAGGTGGGAGGGGGTGAGGTCGTGGCTGTCGTGGTGCCCAGGGTCGAGGAGGACGGGGTGGTACTCTGATTACACCTCCGCCGGCCGCTCATCCCCCAATGGAAGGCCACGTCGGAGATCAACCGCTGGAGTTCATCATCAGACTGCACAGGTCCCTACGTGGCCGCCTCCGTCTCCCTACTCCATTCGCGAGGGTGATCGAGCTCGAACAACTGCACATGTTGAAGCTGCACATGAGGGGTTGCTGCAACGGCAGCATGCGGGTAGATGTGGATTTCCCCACCCCCCATGTTATGCTCTTCCGACGCGGTTGGAAGACCTTTGACCGCGCCCATAGCTTGTCGGAGGGGCACGTCCTCCATTTTAAATTAATGGAGGCCGATCTGCTCTCTGTCAAGGTCTTCGGGTGCTCGCTTAGGGTGTTGCACGGAGAGCTCGACCGACGATGAAAGCTCCTCCTCAAGCGACATCGACGAGGAGGACAGTGACGGTGATGATGACGGCGCTGATGGGGAGGACAACAGCTCTGACTCCGGCTGAACGCCAGCCGCACCATCACCGTCAGGCGGCGACAGCAGCATTTGCACCTGCATCTCCTTCCCGGCAAGGCGATTTGCCGGGAATTTGGATGTGGACGTGGGGATGGTGCCTTCGGCTCCCCCCAGCAGCCTTCCAGCTAGACCCCGGCAGGCTTCCTCGCGGGCTGCAGCTTCGTTCGCCCTGCCGCGTCCTGCTAGCCCTGGTGGCGATGGTCAGGGGGATCCTTCCGCCTCCCTCTTCACCATCACCTTCGCCCGCGCCCTCCCGATCTCGTCAGGCTCCTTGCCACGGGGCCTAACGGGGTCAGGCTGGGCTTCTGCCCAGGCGCTCCTTTTGCCATCTTCACCTCCCACTGCAGTGCCTAGGAGGAGAGGGACAAGAAAGGGGTTACGGGGCACTTATCTTTTTTCAGTCTAAAATATGCAGGCATTTGCCAAACTTTAGTCTAAATTATGTAATCTTCTTTACCCATGTTAGTGTTCTGTAAGATCTGTACTTGCTTATCAGCATATTAATGAAAAAGACAAGCCTTGCTGGGTACTTGTGCATGTATCATGTCCATGCAGAGGTGAGGTGCCTCTATACGTTTAAATAAACAAGTTTCCTCCGGCAAGCTATCCTGCCGGTGACTTTAGTTTGCTGCCGCGGGGCATGGCCTGCCGGGCATAGAACTATAAAAAAAGGACCAGCCCCTCGTTGGACCTTCTCCATCGAAGGCCACTGCGACCACCTTGCCTGAAGCAACATTCGGGACAAAGGATGGGAGCACCTATGTTTCAAAGGTGACGAGGTTTTCATATGCACAAGTTTTCTCTTTACAGAACAAGTATGGATAAGAAGGAACTTATCTGTTTGGCTTGCTGGGGACTGCTATGTAGGCTTGTCTCCACTTCTTCTCTTTGGGAGTCCATGGCAAGAACCCTGCAACTTATTGCAGATGAAAACAATGCTACATGCGACCTCATTTACATGATCATGCTATGCTCATGATATGCTTATGCATGCATGCAATCTTGTCGGGGGCCCCCAGCGCTTCGTTTATTTATCTATTGCTCAGGGTCTGCGCCTGGCTTTGTACAAAGGGTTACATGCAACATCGGCGAGGCTTGTACAAAAGGGTGGCTGCCGGGCAGGGCCCGACAGCCGCGCCTTACGGGTAGAACTTACGGAGATGCTCAATGTTCCATGAGCTTTGCAACTGAATGCCATCTCCGATCTCAAGACAGACTGCGCCAGGTCTGGTGACTCGTACTACCCGATAAGGGCCTTCCCACTTCGGTTTCAACTTGTTTACACCCTTGGCGGACTGAACGCGCCTAAGGACAAGGTCGCCTTCCTCAAAGCTCCGGGCATGAACCCTGCGGCTGTGATAGCGACGCGGGGCTTGCTGATAGCGTTACGCGTAGCAGCCTGGAGACGGTTCTCCTCAAGTAGCACAGCATCGTCACGCCGGTGCTGTTCCTGCGCTACTTCATCGTAGGCAAGCACTCGAGGTGATCCGTATATGAGTTCCCTGGGGATCACTGCTTCTGCCCCATAGACTAGGGAGAAGGGAGTTTGCCCGGTAGCTCGATTTGGTGTTGTACGGAGAAACCAAAGAACCACCGGCAGCTTGTCGATCCACCGCCTGCCGCACTTCCGCAGCCTATCAAATGTTCTTGTCTTGAGTCCTCGCAGCACTTCAGCATTTGCCCTCTCAGCTTGTCCGTTGCTTCTGGGGTGGGCAACAGAGGCAAATGAGACTTTGCTTCCGAGGGCATGAACGTATTGCATGAAGGCGCGGCTTGTGAATTGGGTGCCATTGTCAGTGATGATTCTGGTGGGTACTCCGAAATGGCACACCAATCCTTTCAAGAACTTGATAGCTGACTGTGCAGTCACCTTCCTCACGGGCTCCACCTCTGGCCACTTTGTGAACTTGTCGATAGCGACGAACAAGAACTCAAAGCCCTCGGTAGCACGGGGGAAGGGGACCAAGATGTCGAGCCCCCAGACCGAGAAGGGCCATGACAAAGGGATCATCTGGAGAGCTTGAGCAGGCTGATGGATATCCTTGGAGTGGAACTGGCAGGCTTCACATTTGGTGACTAGCTCAATTGCATCTTGGAGGGCCGTGGGCCAGTAAAAACCTTGCCGTAAGGCTTTTCCAACCAGGGCCCTCGATCCAATGTGGGAGCCGCATATACCCTTGTGTATCTCTGCCAACAGCTCCTTTCCTTCGTCCCAGCAAATGCACTTCAATTTCACACCATTGGGCCTCCTTCTGTATAGCATGTTGTCAACGAACTGATACATACTGGCCCTCCGGGCTACTCTTTCAGCTTCTTCTTGCTCTTCGGGAAGTTCTCCTGTTTGGAGGAAATGGACAATGTGCCGCGCCCACGTTGGAGCCTGAGGCTCGGCAACAAGGACTAGCGGCACCTCCTTGTTCACGGGAGCGCACGCCTCGACCACAGGAACAGGTAGTTCGGCGGGAGGGTGCTGCTCACCAGGCGAAATGGAGTAGTTCCTGCCAACCTCTCTGCCTGGGGCCTCGGAGGGCTCTGCCGGGAGAGGCCTGCTGGAGTCCAGTTTCCTCCTCTTTCTGGCCATTGTTGCCAGGGATACGGAGGGTTGAGTCAGATGGAGAACAAAAGTCCCTGGTTCCATAGGGAGCTTTTGCGCAGCGCACTTTGACAGATGATCAGCAATGCTGTTTTCCGCACGCGGTATGTGCTCTGTTTGCAATCCATCAAAGCACTCCTCCAACTTTCTCACTTCCTTGATGTATGCCTCCATCAATGGGCTTTGACAATCCTTGTTCACTTGCCTCACCACAAGTTGTGAATCCCCACGAATGATCAACTTCTTGACTCCCAGTTCTGTTGCGATCCTGAGCCCGGCAAGGAGTCCTTCATATTTTGCAGTATTGTTGGTAGCCTTCTCCCGGGGGAAATGCATTTGAACCACATACTTGAGGTGCTCCCCAGAGGGAGCAACGAGAAGCACGCCAGCTCCTGCACCTTGTAGGGAGAAGGCACCATCAAAGTACATGATCCATTCTTCGGGTGCTTTCTTGCCGGGGATAACTGTCTCCAACACTTCTTCGTCAGGGGTAGGCGTCCATTCCGCAATAAACTCCGCCAGTGCTCTGCTCTGAATGGTTGACGTGCTCTCGAACTTCAAACCAAAGCTAGATAATTCCAAAGCCCATTCCACTATCCTGCCAGTGGCCTCAGGGTTCCTCAGTATGTGCTGCAAGGGGAAGCGAGGGACAACCGTGATCTTGTGGGCTTGGAAGTAGTGGCGCAGTTTCCTTGAGGCCATGATGAGGCCAAAAATCAACTTTTGCATGCCAGAGTACCTCAATCCAGCCCCCTGCAACAGGGAGCTGACGAATTACACTGGCCGCTGCACCACTTTCCTCCTTGCCGTGACCTTTGAACTGTCCTCATTGCCCCACTCCTCCTTGCACTGATCTGCCACTAACCCTGCCGGGGCGAGTTCACTTCCTTCTCCTGAGGGGACGGCAGTTGCAATTGCTTTTTCATCTACTTCCCGCTGCACCACCAGCGCTGCGCTAACCACTTGATTGGTTGCCGCTGAGTACAGCAGCAACGGTTCTTGTGGTTTCGGAGCGACTAAGGTGGGAACAGAGGAAAGATAGGTCTTCAAATCTTGCAGCATAGCGTCTGCCTCAGGGGTCCACTCCACGGGTCCTGCCTTCTTCAGAATTTTGAAGAATGGCAGAGCACGCTCGACGGACATGGAAATGAATCTGCTTAGCGCGGCAACGCATCCATTCAAATGCCTCACGTCCTTAACTGTCTTGGGTGCTTGAATCTGCTCAATCACCCTGATCTTGTCGTGGTTGGCCTCTATCCCCCAGTGGGACACAAAGAAACCAAGTAGCTTGCCGGAAGGAATGCCAAACACACACTTCTCTGGGTTCAGCTTCAAGTTGATCTTACATAGATATGCAAAGGTCTCTTCCAAGTCCTGGATGAGGGTTGATTTGTCATTGGTTTTGACCACTATATCGTCCATGTAGGCTTCATTATTCCTGTGCAGCTGAGACTCAAAGCCAATCTGTACTGCCCTTGCGAAAGTGAATCCAGCGCTTTTTAACCCAAAGGGCATACGTACAAAATAGTACGTGCCACATGGGGTTATAAACACGGTCTTGTCTTCATCTTCTTTGGACATGAAAATCTGGTGGTACCCGGAGTAGGCATCCAAGAAGGAAAGCAGGTCACACCAAGAGGTGGAATCCACAATCTGATCGATGCGCGACAAGGGGAATGGGTCCTTCGGGCACGCTTTATTCGGACCTGTGAAATCTATGCAAAGCCTCCATTTCCCATTCGCCTTGCGCACCACCACGGGATTCACCAACCAAGTTGGATGTAACACTCCTCTGACCTAACCAGCAGCTTCGAGTTTCTTGATCTCCTCGGCAATAAACTGCTGCCGCTAGCTCCAAAGCTTGCTTTCGGACCTTCTATTTGACGGGTCGGGTATGTGGGCAGACAGCAAGGTGGTGCTCGATTACCTCCCTGGGAACACCGGGGATGTCGGATGGTTGCCAAGCAAACACATCAACATTCGCACGTAGGAAGGCAACGAGCGCGCTTTCCTATTTGTCATCGAGGGTGGAGCTGATAGTAAATGTACCATCAGTGCCAACCAACCCTATCGAGGCCCTCTTCACAGCAGGCGCAACAACCTTCGATCTCTTGCTATTGGAACTCTCCGGCAAATCATCAACAGGCACAGCACACTCCGAAGAGGCGCGCTTCCCGGATTCTTTGCTAGCGTCCTTGCTAGCTTTCTTCTCTTTCTTGCTTTCCTTGGCGGGAGCGGTAGCTTCCGCGGCCTCTGCGGTGACTGCTTCTCAGTACATCTTGTCGACGCATATGGTTGCGTCCTTCTTGTCTGATGGAATGGAAATGACGCCCATCGGTCCTGGCATCTTCAAAGTGTTGTAGGCATAGTGGGATGCTGCCATGAATTTTGCCAGGGCAGGGCGGCCAAGGATTCCATTGTACGACAGGGGGAGGTCGACCATATCAAACACGATCTTCTCGGTCCGGCAGGTAAAACCCCCCCCCCCTCGAATGTTACCGGCAGTGTGATCTTTCCCTTAGGATGACTCCTGCCGGGGTTGATCCCTTCGAATGTACCAGTAATTTTGAGCTCTTCATCTGCTATCTGGAGCTTGCTGATGACCTTGGGAGATATCAGATTCAACCCGGCCCCGCCGTCAACCAATATCTTTGTCACCTTGAGGTTGCGGATTGTTGGTGAAACCAACAATGGCAAACACCCTACCGCAGTGGTACGGTCAGGGTGATCCTCTTCATTAAAGATGATGGGCGTGCGGGACCATTTGAGCGACTTCCGAGGATCTGCCACTGGCTCCACGACATTGACCTCACGTGCCCACTGTTTAAGCTGGCGGTGAGAGGAGTGCAAGGACGCACCTCCGTCAATGTACAGGGCATCAGTGGCCTTCTGGAACTCCTGCTCGCTGGTTTCCTCTTCATCTCCTTCACCACTCTCATCATCGCATTCCTTCTTCTCACGGCCTCTGGCCGGTTTCCCTTGATACCAAGGGGCTTTGCCGGGGCGACCTCCTCTGCCACCTCGGCCCTTCCCGCCAGCACCATCTTGGTCCCTCTCTTTGTCACGCTTCTCGTACTCAGCTTTCTACTTCTTGACGAGCTGCTCAACTGGATGACACTCTTGAAGATCCTGCCGGCCCGTCAGCCTTCCCAGCCTTCTCGGCAGCCGCAGCTTCCTGGCAGTTAGCGCACGCGGCAACTTCCTTCCCGGGAGCTTCGGTCTTGGCCTTCTTGCTAGTACTAGGAGTGCTCGATCCTTCAACAACCATCACTGATTTATCCTTGCGCTTCTTGTTGCGTTTCTTGTTGTTCTTCTTCTTCTGATTGGTGGCGTCATCGTCGTCCTCTGAGTCAACGTCGACGCCATCTTCTTCACTGGGGAGTCACCTCCCCTCCTTTGTCCGGGCACACTTATCCACCAGAGTGTATAGCTCATTCACAGTCTTGGGCAACCGAACGTTCATTTTGGAACGTATCCTGCGGTTGCGCACATTGGACTGGAATGCAGCTATCACAGCTGTTGGATGGATGTCTGGAATGCTCCTGTGTACCCGGCTGAACCTCTGCATGTACTTCCGCAAACTCTCTCCTTCCTTCTGTGGGAGGAGCTACAAGTCGCTGGGCTGCCCTGGTTCTTGATGGCCGCCCGTAAAGGCGCCAATAAACTCATGGCACAGATCAGCCCAGGTCGAGATGGAGTTCTTTGGCAAGTGCATCAGCCATGACCTCACATTTGGCTTGAGTGCCAAAGGGAAGTAGTTGGCGAACACCTTCTCGTCCCTTCCTCTGGCAGCTTGAACAACGATGGTGTAGATGCTCAGGAACTCTGCCGGGTTCAATCTTCCATCGTACTTTTCTGGTATCTCTGGCTTGAACGTACGGGCAGATGGCCAACGGACTTGCCGCAACTCTCGAGTGAAGGCGGGGCACCCAACCTTGAAAGGCAGGTATCCACCCCCACCGGGCATGGGTTCGTCGATGTTGGGGCCATTGCGCTTATCAGAATGGCGGCGGGTTTCATGGCGTCGCTCGACGGTGACGCGCGCGTCTTCCCTCCGCCTGTCTTCCAGGACCCGTCGCTGGTCTCGACGTGCCTAAGGATCAGACGAAGCCATGGATACATCGTCGGGTTCTTGGTTGTGTGGCTCTGGCTATGGCCCCTGCGCTGGCTGTCGTGGAGGAGACTGCACCGTCGAAACGGCTCCCTCGGTGCGGCCAGCGGCTTGGGCCGTTGCCGTCGTTGGTGAAGGCCGTGGCGGGCCTGCCCACTGTGATCCTTCCGCCTCAGCAAAACCAATCAGGCTCTGGATAGTGGCTCTCCACTCATCCATTTGATTGGCCGCTGGTGGAAATCTCAACAAGAGCTGGGCCCGCACCATGGCTTCCGAAGCGGTGCTTGGCATGGACGACGATGCGGATCGCGATGTCGCTCGACTTCTGATGGTGCCTGCAGTGGTGGCGCCATGTTCTCGCCACCGCAAGCCAGTCGCCAAGGTGGCGTGACGACGAGGCGGATGCGCTTGGGGGTCGACGACCCCATTGGGTGCATCGTCTCGGCTAGCTTGTCCTGGGTGTGGCGCGGGCCCTATAGCGGCACCCGCGGCGGGGGCAGCTAGGAGGCTACGATTCGCATCAAGGCGAGCGCCACCACTGCGGCAGTGTTGCTCGGCGAGGTGGGGAGGCGAAGACGGAGTATTCTCCCACCCGCACCTTGTGGAGCATGGCCGTTGGAGTGTTGTTGGTGTCGCCCTCCTCCGGTGCCTCCTGCTCTTGCTTCGGCCGCAGGGGGAACGGTGATAGCGCCGCCTGCGCCAGTCATGTTCCCCGCGGCATCGGCGTTCCCATGTTCCCCCGCAGCCCCCACGACATTAGTGGCCGCATGCAAGGGGGCCTTCGAGGTGGACGGGTGACCTGAAGCACCGGATTTTTTTTTGGGCACCATGGATGATGAAGATGACGCGCTGCTTACACTCTCGGGTTCACGCAAGCGCCTGCCCCTACCTGGCGCGCCAAAGATGTCGTGGTATCACACGACCACCTATGGGGCCATCGGCCCCTTGTGGTTCAGCAAGGGGGAAGAGCACATTGCACAAAGAGCAGAAAGCATAGAGCAGCGCGACAACGATGACACATGCAGTTTTACCCAGGTTAGGGCTGCCGTGAGGCGTAAAACCCTACTCCTGCTTTGGTGGATTGATGAATGGACCGTGGTGGAGATGCAGCGCTCTAGCCCGGCAAGGTCGCCTAGGGACGAGAGAAGCTACACGCGTATGAGCGTACAGGGGTCCGAATCCCTTCTAAGGTTGCCACGACCCTCCTTTTATAGGTCAAGGGGTCACCACAATGGCAGAACAGTCATTATGCACTGATTAGATAGCTACAGTGCTATCATACCTAACTCTGCAGACAGGACAGGATGCATTAAATGCGCCGCTTAGTGTCACATCATGGTGTGGCCCGGCAAGCCTTGCCGTGCCAGGCAGCCACCTTCTCGCCTGTCTGCGTGATACGTCTCCTGGACGGGTGTCATTTAGGGATGATCTTCCTTGGAAAAGGCTGCTACGTGCCAGATAACAGCCACATAATCACCTGGGGCCTCGACACCGCACCGATAGGTGACTTGCGTTGCTGTGAGGTGGAGCGGTGGAGCCTTGGCGAGGTGATCCGCCTTCTGCGTCCCCGACAAGCCTGCCGGGGGAGTCTTGAGGCTTGTCCTTGGGGTAACCTCGACCCCACCAGGCTCGCTTGCCCGACAAGGGAGGTTTTTCCTTAGTGATATCTTGATTGTTTGGTTGGTTTTGGTCTTCTTGATCCGCCCTTTGATTTCTCAAAGAGCTACCTCTTCTGTTTGGCCTTGTCTTGAATGCTGTAACCTTGCTCTTGAGCTTGTGTACAGTCCGGGCAACACGCCCGGGGTTTGTTGCACCGACACATGGCCTATATATTAGACTTTGCCATGGTCGAAATTAATGAAACTGACATACTACATCCACCAAAGTTGTAGATGTTGGCATACTATTTTGCTAGTTTTTCCCTCGTATATTTTGTTATCTAGAACATGGAAATTTTTGTTGGAAAATGTTTTGTATTTTAGTCTATGGAATTTTTAAGAGCAAAATAATATATCAATGTTCCATAATATGTCAATCTACCAATGTATCCTCGTTATAATTTTCTTGACAAAAGTGTACTATAGGGTGGCGTTTTCTTAGATTAAGTTGTTCTAGGTACATGGCATTTTTTTCAAAAAACAATGTGCATGGCAAATTTTTACTAGGTAACATTATTTCTTTTTTGTCATGTCTCCTTTGAATTTTGTTTTTTTCTAGTTTTGAAATCATGATATACTATTTTTATACCATGGCAATTTTATTAATTAGCTCATGGTAGTTTCATTGTAGGTGTAATGGCACTGTAATTATATTAGAGCATGGCAGTTTTATTAAAAGAATGCCACAACAATTATTTTTAATTAGCTCAAGGTAGTTTTATTTGTGGTTAGCATAATACATTTTATTAATTAGAATATGGTAGTTTTATTATAGGTAGCATGGCAATTTATAATTTAGGCCATGTCAATTTTTATTAATATTTCCATGGAAAATTCATTAATTAGACCCATGGTAGTGTCATTGTATGTGTCATGGCATTTTAGTTATTTGGCCATGGCAGTTATATTGATCAGATCATGTCATTTTATTTTACTTAGTCTATGGTAATTTTTATTAGGCCATGGTAGTTTTATTATTGGTAGCATGGCATTGTCATAAATTAGGCCATGACAAGTTGTGATGCCCCCGATTCAATCGTACACTAATCATACACGCAAATGTGTACGATCAAGATCAGGGACTCACGAGAAGATATCACAACACAACTCTAGACACAAATTAAAGCAATACAAGCTTTATATTACAAGCCAGGGGCCTCGAGGGCTCGAATACACAAGAGTCAGCGGAAGCAACAATATCTGAGTACAGACATAAGTTAAACAAGTTTTCCTTAAGAAGGCTAGCACAAAAGCAACAACGATCGAAAAGGCAAGGCCTCCTGCCTGGGAGCCTCCTAACTACTGCTGGTCGTCGGCGGTGTCCACGTAGTAGTAGGCATCGTCGGGGTAGTAGCAGTCGTCGGTTGTGGCATCTGGCTCCTGGGATCCGTCAAATGATCGCAACAACCGAAAAGAAGAAAGTATGGGGAAAAAGGTAGCAAAGCAACCGTGAGTACTCATCCAAAGTACTCGCAAGCAAGGATCTACACTACATATGCATCAGTATCAATGAAAAGGGTAGTATATGTGGACAAAACTGCAGAATGCCAGAACAGAGGGAAAGCCTAGCCTATCAAAGACTAGCATCTTCAAGCATCTTGCAGCATTTAGAAGAGTACAGAGTAGCATATTATATTAGTATTAAGTATGTTATAACATCGCCCAGAGATCACTTCCTCGACTCCCTGCGAGAAAGCAATCCCAGAGCCATCATATCCATTTCTCATGCCTCAGCATCCAGTTCTAGTTGTATCGATCAGGATACAACTCCGAGCGTCCGTTACCGTGGACACGGCTATTCGAATAGATAGAATACTTCCCTGCAGGGGTGCACAAACTTACCCAACACGCTCGATCAACTCCGGCCGGACACACCATCAGGTCATGACCGGCCTCGGCCGATCAACACGCCGCAGCCCTACCTAGGCTCAACAAAGAGGCCAGCACGCTGGTCTACATCCTAAGCGTGCAGGGGTCTTGGGCCCATCGCCCTTTGCACTCCTACATGTTGCGAACGCGGCCGGTGAGCAGACCTAGCTACCTCCTTAAACAAGGCAGGTGCTTACGCAGTCCAACCCGGCACGCGCCACTCAGTCGCTGACGTCTGAAGAGCTTCGGCTGATACATACGACGCAGAGTGCCCATACTTATTCCCGCGTGGTGGTCAGTGCGAAAAAGGCCAGAGGCCTACTCGGATCAAATATCCAAATCGTTAGTGTCGTGGGAGCGCACGGTAACGATCAATGATCAACGATATGTGGTCCCGTCGCCCCATCTCACGGACTTGCGGCAAGGGCTAAGAATGCCCGGCCGCGTCGTGTGGAAAACTCGCGGGTATCCTCCAGATCAACCCGACGACACATCAACTCGCGGGTGCCCCTCAGGGCCGACCCGACTTCAGTACATGGTTCTGTGGTAAGTCAAAGTAATCATGTGTCCAAAACAGCAAGGGGAAAACCCGAGGAATCACCCTCGATGGATTCCCACTCGATGTAACCGTGAAGGTGGACTTGGAGGAATTACCCTCGATGGTCCACACTTGAGGGGTTGCACGACAGAGTCGTTATCGGGAGTGGTGAAAGAGGAATCACCCTCGATTACCATGACCGATTAACTACACTACATAGTTAACATCAGAAGTGCTATACGAGGTATCACCCTCGGCACTCGATAGTAACCCTGGAGTGTCGTACAACTAAGGGGGTGTGATGTGCGGTGTCGGGGTCTGGACGTCGATCACGTTGATCGAGTCATCGGTCATCAAGCGGGGGCAACTGGGACAAGGTGATGGGCCTCTAGTGGATCACTAACCAACCTATACTAAGCAGTTCAGGATAAACATGTAAGGTATGAAAGCAGGTAACAAAAACAGGCTATGCATCAGAATAGGATTATACAAAAACAATAGCAATTCTAATGCAAGCATGAGAGGGAAAGAAATGGGCGATATCAGAATGATCAAGGGGGGTTTGCTTGCCTGGAAGCTCTGTTGAAAAGGACCAGTCGTTAGGGATGTAGTCGATCTCGGAAGCAACATCAGTCTCGGTGTCTACCGGAGAGAAGAGGGGGAAGAAACAGTAAATATAAATCAAACAAGTGCATCACTATGCATGACATGACAAAATGCAGAGCTAGGTGTGATCTAACGCGGCACTACACATTGCAGACGAAGAGGGAAAACAACCGAAGGGGTTTTCCCGGTGTTTGGAATTTTCCGGACAAATGAAAAGAGGGGGACGGTTCCATGTTTAGCATGCTAGGGGCATGTGACAGATGAACGGATTGCATATTCGGATTCGTTGGATTTTTTGAGCAACTTTCACATATATATATATATTAATTTCATCCGAGTTACGGATTATTTTCTATTAAATTTCAAAGTTTATAATAATTTCTGAAATTTCTGGACTATTTTAATTTTGAAATTAAAACAGAATAAACTTTTTATACCCACTGTGGGCTAGCCACAGTGGATGACAAGTGGGTCCAGAGGGCCCAGTTGACCCAATCAACAGTCCAGTCAATAGTCAACTGTTTGACTATTGACTGGTCAAAACTGCAGATGGGGCCCAGGTGTCAGTGACTAAGCTACTTAATAGTGTTTAGTTAATTCTAAAGTTAATTAGTAGGATGGGGTCCACTAGTCAGTGTCATACTTTTAAGTGAGGGTTATTTACTGGTGGGGCCCAAAGTCAGTGGCTGTTAGTGGGTATGGTTAGTGGCTAATTAAACAAAACAAGGGGGGGTCGGCCTCATATCCAGAGGGCCAGTTGGCCTCTCTGGCCGGACTGCGTGCTCGCGCCGAAGGGCGCCGGTGGCCAGCGGGTGGCCGGGGTGTTGGGAGGTGCACAGGTGCGGGGCTTAGCCGGCGAGCAGGGTACGTGGCCGCGGGTCGCCGCCGGCGTGCGAGCAACAAGCATTGGAGATGGGCGCGATCGGGTGCTGTGGATGCGGCCGTGGGCGGCTACGGGCGGAGGCAGCTGCGGTGGCTGCAGGCGAAGCGGGCGAGGGAGGAGGCGCGCGGGGTGGCGTGGTTGCAGCAGCAGAAGCAGGGGGTGGCCGGGCTCGAGCAGGAGGTAGCGAGCGAGCAGAGGCAACACACACGCGGGCGGTGTGGGAGGCGGGCGCCAGCAGTGGGGCAAGGCCGCGGGGAACGGTGGGCGTGGTGCGGGGCGCGCGAGGGCGAGCGTGACCAGTGCGCGGTCCGTCCGCGGCGAGCGTGGGGCGGGCGCGACCACGGTGAACGGCGAACTATGGCGAGGCAGCAGGGGAAAGCGAGGGGGGAAGCGGGGCGGTGGTCACCAGAGGAGCACAAGGTGGCTCGTCGACAGTTTAGGGGCAGTAGATGGCGCAAACGTAGCAGATCGACGCGATGGCCGACGATGGAGAAGAAGGCGATGGCGACGCTCCGTGGGCACTCCAGCTCGGGTCTGTGGGCGCAGACGAGGTAGCGCGCCCTGGCGGAGCGGCCGGACCAACTTCTAGGCGGCGGGAACGATGGCGAGCGCGAGGGCGATGGTGGCTCGGACAAAGGCGGAGAGAACGACGAGGGAGAGAGGGGCGAGGGGGAAAATATCTGCACAGAGGGGAGAGTGGGGGCTGACAAGGCCAAGAGGGGGCCGTGGCGTCCTTATCCTCTCCGGGGCGTAGCCAGCGAGGCGGGTCTGGTGGGGACGGCGCCTGTAGCGACCCAGGACACAGGAATAGGGAGGGGAAGGTGTTCGGTGCAGGGAGTGGGCTGGATGGGCCGACTCGGGTGGATTAGGCCCAGGGGCAAGGGGGCCTTCCTTCTTTTCCCTTTTGCCTTCTCTTTTACTTTTAAAGCTTTTCTGTTTCTAATTCCTTTTAAAACAAAATAGCTTTATAAAATACAAAACTTGAACCTAAACTATTATTATAAATTAGGCTTCTGCCACAATAAGTTTAGTAGTTAAATAAATAAATTTAGCATTTTTATAAATTAAAAAGCATTTAAATTATTATGTAGGCCACTGTTTAAATTAGATTAGGGCATTTAAACACTTTGTAAAAAGTTGGCTCCACCACCAATATTACTTATGGAAAATTTGCAACACTTTGAACATTTTAGCTTTCATGTTTGAGAAGTTTTGAATTTCACTTATTAGTTGAATTTGAACTCAGGTGGAATTTCAAATGAGATATTGATCAAAGTGACTAAGCACTGTGTTAGCAAAAAGATGAGCTTGATCTCGGGAATTACTGTAGCTCAATAGTACAGGGGTGTTACACAATTTCATTTTGTGGGTAACATGGCACTTTTATTAATTAGAATATGGTAGTTTTATTATACTAGATAGCATGGCAATTTTATAATTTAGGCCATGGTATTTTTTATTTTTTTATTTCATGGCAATTTCATCAATTTGGACATGGTAGTTTCCAACGGCGCCTGAAATCTTGCTTGCTCTCTCATAAGAGTGGTTGGGTAACCCCCAAGTATAAGGGTTAAGTAACCTAGTAATAAGTATTTTTTTAAGTAGAGAACCAAGGTTTATCGAACCAAAAGGATTTCTCTCAGCAAACAAAGTCACGGGTTGTCAAGCTTCTTGTCCTGCTAGCTACAAGATTAAATTGCATGCAAAAGACAATACAAACTTACCACCAATACTTCAAGAAGGTTGTCAAGCTTCTTGTCCTGCTAGCTACAAGATTAAATTGCAGGATATGGTAGGAACTGATAGTTCAGTAAAATAAATAATATGGTACAACAAGGTAAAGTATTTTTGATGATGTTTCTAGTAAAGAAAAATAGACCCCCGGGGCCATAGGTTCACTAGTTGCATCTCTCCAAGCAAACAAGTGTGGTGTGGCGAACAAATTATAGTTGGGCAACGATTAAATTGCACTAATTAAATTTGTGACTGATCAATCATGGTATAATATGATATATGCATTACGTCGATGATATGTAGATCGTTATCCAACTGTATCTACACCTAATACTCCACCCCAAGACCACTATCCAGCATGCATCTCGTGTATTAATTTATGACAAATAGAGCATTGCAATAAGCATGATGACATAATGTAGAGTATTTGTGAAATGAAGAGTTCATTATGGCTTCAAGAACCAAGACGGAGCATGAAGTAAAGGTGTTGGTTGGCCAACATGAAGCTCGAAGATAGTATCTAGATGGTCAACTCACAAGCACAAACAATCCACCGTGTGGGATCAAATGATCTAGTGGTATGGTAAGTAATTATGAATTGCATTTTGGGAAGTAGCCCATGCTTTGTGTTTGTTATGTCTATGTGGTTAGGTGTTTCTCATGGGCTTGCATCAAAACAAAGATTTCAAGTAGCCTATGTGAGGATGACATCAAGTGGTGATGGTCATCACGTTTGAGGTGTGCAAGTGCAAGGTGAGAAGATAGAGGTTATATGATTTGAAGCCTGCAGTTCGCATCATGATAATGTACTAGTGAAGATGGGTTTAAGTTAAGGCTTCCCTCATTGCAATATGAGGAAGCGATTCGAGTATCTTCACCAAGTGGTTGTGGATAAGAAAAGGATTCTAATTTAAGGCAAGCATTAACGTCATCAACATGCTCAAGTGGAATGCACAAGTCAAAGTTATAAATTAGATAGGTTTTCTTGGTTTTTTTCGGTCTCATGGTGCTTGGTGGGAGACCGGATTATAGGTTTGATAGCTGTACTATCAAGAGGGACTTTCAGTCAAGTAGCTTGATCACGTCGCATGTAGATAGCTCAAACCTTTGCATGTTTTGCATTATTATTTCTTGTTTATCTTGGGTGGACCCTATCTGAGGATATTGGGCTTTTCCATAGCTTTAAAATGAGCCCAAGATCATTCAATTTGGAGTTTGTATGCCAAAGTTATGATCATTTGAGTGGGCTGGTGCTCGCTATTTCTGGGTAACCCATGGGCACAGGGTTTGAGACCGTGGGCGCGGAGCCCCCATGTGCACAAGGCTTGTACCGTTCACATGGGGCCCGTGGGCACATGGTATCGACCCCTGTGGGCATAGGGTGTCCAGGAAGTGCCCGTTTGAGCCCCAACGACTATTTTTGGGGTCTGGCTATTTAAGGGTTCGTTTCACCCCACTGGTTGGGGGGTTGTTCATACACATTTTATTCACTCTTTTGAGCCATGTACCACCTCTCCCAAACCTCTATCTCCCTCTATGTGAGGGGGGGGGGGGGGGGGGGGGGGGTTATGGATGGATCTTGGAGCCATTTGTTCATCTCCTCCAGTTGTTCACCTCTCTTCAATCTCCTACTTTCTTGAGTTGCATCTTGTGAGATTGAGAAGGTGAGTTGAGCATTCATTGCTTGACCTTGCTTTGCATTTGTTGTATTAGTTTGAGCTCCCCACATCGATTAGTTTGAGTGAGAGTCCGTGAGTTTATTACTCTTTGAGGCACTACAAAATCTGCTCTATTTAGTGACAAAAACCCTAGAGATGAAACAGGAAATGTCGCCTAAAATCATTTTCTATGACGGTCCACTGTCACCATGTGTTTTTCTCCGGGGGAAGTTCCCTCGCCAACTTCAGTGTCGTTCTGGCATGATTTTTGGTGACGTATTTGGCCGTCATTAGGCATATGTATATTCCATGACGATTTCTAGTGTCATAGAAAATATATTTGGTGTCACAAAAAATGGTCGGTGGGTTAGGAAAATGATTAGTAAAATGGCGTGTTGGAGTTCAGAATTTAGTACCTTATGAATTCCGTCATGGCAGAGTTTATAACATATTAGAATCAAATTTTCATTGTATTAGTTGAGATGTTCGGCTGGTTGGGAAAGAAAAAAATGGTGCGGTGCGCTTGAAAACAAAGTTTTGGGTTTATCTAAT
The DNA here is from genome assembly GCA_011799875.1 of Thinopyrum elongatum. Taxonomy (NCBI): domain Eukaryota; kingdom Viridiplantae; phylum Streptophyta; class Magnoliopsida; order Poales; family Poaceae; genus Thinopyrum; species Thinopyrum elongatum. The sequence goes on along the minus strand of CM022297.1, from coordinate 342,660,818 downwards.
GGATATTAGTTGAGATGCTTGTAATGAGATCTATTAAATTTTTCAGTGTATGCTATCATTTTACTGAACTATGAGATGACATATTAATTCTTAAATAAAGCATGAACATGAAAATTTGATCATAGAGAATAATATAGCATTACAAGTTCAGACATGGAACAAACATTTGGTACATCAGCAACGTCATTTCCAAAAGTATCGCACATCACGAGTAGGAGTGTTCGAGCATCAACAGGAAGTGCAACAACAATATAGAACTACTCTTCATCATATTACAAAAATTGCCGAGGCATGAATTTGACAAGGAGGATAATCTCATCACCTTCGTGGTGGATGACGAAGAGCAGCCTATCTGCACAACTACCATTTTGTACAAGGAAAGTAAATCCTTCCACCCATCCAGTATGATGAGGCATCCATCTTTATCTAAGGTCGAGTATATCAAGCATATTTCGGCATCAGGAAACATAATAATTCTCATTTCATCATGTCGACCCATCTGATTAGGAAGAACACGACTAGAGAGTCTCTGTTGCAATAACACAATTGTTACATGGTATGATGACATGTTTTAAATAACAAAGACTGTACTATGAACGCTAAAACAAATAAAATTATTACCAACTATTTCTTCTTAATGTTGGTCTTGGTCAGAGTGTGCATCAGTAGCTTGTACAGTGCAGAACTTGGTTCATGTGTGTATATTGGAACAAGCGTTTCAATATTGTCGGCACAAATGATGACATACCACATATTTTTCCACGTACATGTGGTTCGAGCAGTGAGCTCCATGTTGTCAACTATCTCGTGTGTTTCTTCTAACATCGCATAGTAAGCTAAGTAGATATACATAAACAAGGTTAAGAACATGTGGAGATATTTATATTATGACTATTAAGAATAGGCAAGTAAATGCAAGTCTACATAAGCAAGGTATGTATGTTTGAGAACACTTACAGGGATGAACCATTGGACCATTGTCCAAATCCACATCGATTTGAGGTCCATGTGTGCTAATATTGAAGTAAAGCTTCATACCAACTTGGAATGTGTATACTTTGGAAATTTCTCTCCAAGTTGGTCCAGTGAAAAATGTTTTCCCTTTATAGTTTATGAGAGAACAATAGAAAAGAAAGCCATGCTTTGTTTTAAGCCGAGGCTTAGCAGAGGAATTTTGAAATGAATAAATGACCTGCTTCTTTAGGATTTATTTCCTTGCAAAGCACGTGATGAACTATGGATAAATGGAAGGATTACAATAGTTATGCTTACAAGTCATAAGTAACTACATATACCAATTGTCCATTAATTCATAGTGGCTTATGTCAGCATGTTCACAAATTTAAAAATGGCTTGCTATTTTTACATACTTGCACAAAACAACAAGATGAATGTCCAAGAGATCAACATGCCTATTCAAGCATTAACAAAAATGTGCACTATGTGGCACAAATTTCAAAAAGCTGTAATGTTCTATTTTTAGTATCTGCCCTAATTTATACATGTATAGCTATTGTTAGAAATTTTGCACAAAAGTATTAGTGATGAGTTGGTACTGATCACACTCATCTACGAGGAAAGAAGTCAGCCCCGCGTTCTCCATCAATTGCATGAAGTCATATCGAAAACCGGCTTCACTCATGAATGTTTTGCACAGCCATTCACACGGCCGCACCTCGACATCACGAGGAAGAATGCACGTAGGTGGCTCTTGATGGATTTCGGAACCCCGACACGAAGAACCCCATGTAAATATCCTTTTAAGCATCTTCTTTTCCTCAAAAAATTTCTGAAATTTTTGGGCCACAAATAATACGTCAACACTACTTAACAAAATTGATAGCAGCTACTGCTACAAGTGTCTAGAGGCTATATGATGCATCAAAACTACTTAGGACCAAGTAAATCAAACATGCAAGCCCATTTTTTGGCACCAATAGTAGCAAAATATAATCTACCAAAGCAAAAACTAATTGGACCAGCAGAGGAGTCACATACTAAGGATCAATTCCTCTGAACAGTTTCATAAACGGAGCTTCGAGCAAAGAGATCAAGAATCTCAGGTTTCGGGGCAAGAACATGAGAAAGAGAGCAAGCACGATTTTTCTGGAGGAAGAAGGAGTAGGCAAGTGCATCAAGTGAGTGGGGTCCCTGTGGGACCCACAAGCTCACCCGGCGCTTCCAGGGGCAGGCGCACCACCTGAGCTTGTGGCTCACTGGTGCCCCTTCTGGATTGATTTTAGTGCCAAAAATTCTTAAATATTACACAAAAATCATACTAAATTTTTAGGGCATTCTGAGAACTTTTATTTTTGGGACATATTTATTGCATAGAAAATTCAGAAAACATGATAAACATGACACTCATGCATTTAACTTTATTTAAAACTAAATATTAATGATGATAAACTAAAGTTACAGAAAGTTGTGCTTACGAAATTCATTGACCATATGCTTCCCAAAAGGAACCCATTAACAAGGTTGATCGAGTCTTATTAATGAACCACTTCCAAGTGACATAAAACCCAAGAATCTTTGTATAACACTATGTTACCTCAACCGGAATAGCCATGTTTCCAATCATAAGAGGTTAATATTTCTTCTCGGGAACCGAAAGAGGAAATTTAAAGTCTCCATAGTGATACTCATAATCTTTTCAATGGAGTTGAGACTCTTTACTTTAATTTTCTTCTTCAGAAAATATACCATATGCTCATTATCATTAACGTGAAAAGTAACCTTGCTTTTGTTGCAATCAATAACAAACCCTGCAGTATCCAAAAAAGGTCTTCCAAGGATAACCGACATATTTTCGTCCTCAGGCATATCAAGAATAATAAAGCCTGTTAAGATAGTAGCATTAGCAACCACAACCGGAATGTCCTCACAAATACCGACATGCATAGAAGTGGATTTGTGAGCCATTTGCAAAGAATTTTCAGTAGGAGTCAATTTACTCAAGTCAAGTCTTTTATAAGGGAGAAAGGAATGACACTAACACCAGCCCCTAAATCATATAAAGTAGTTTTAGCATGATTGTTCTCAATGGAGCATGGTATAGTAGGTATTCCTGGATCTCCTAACTTTTCAGGTATTTTTCCTTTGAAAGAATAATTTGCAAGCATGGTGGATATTTCAACATCAGGTATTTTTTTTCTTTTATTAGTGACAATATCTTTCATACATTTAGCATAAGGAGGCATTTTCATAGCATTAGCCAATGGCACTTGCAAAAATAAAGGTTTAAGCAATTCAACAAAGCGATTGAAGACATCTCCTTTAGATTTTAAAGCTCCACTAGGAAAGGGCATAGGCTTTTGAACCCATGGTTCTCTTTCTCTACCATGCTTCCTAGCAACAAAGTCTCATTTATTATATCTTTTATTCTTACGTGGTGGGTCATCAAGCTCAAGTTCAGGTTCTATTTCTATTTCATTATCAGATTTATTTATTATCATCAGGTGGAGTATCAACATGATTATTGTTTGCATCATCATTATCACTAGGTATATGCTCATCACAAGATTCTGTCTCAGCATAAAAAATAGAAACATTATTAGGATTCTCAGTAGGCTTTCCTATAACAGATTCACTACAAGTATGCAAAGTTTTATCCTTATTCTTTTCTTCTTCTTAGGTAATCTAGATGCATTATCATTAATTTCTTGAGAATCTTGTTCAATTCTTTTAGGATGACCCTCGGGGAACAAGGGTTCTTGAGTCATCTTACCACCTCTAGTCATTACTCTAATAGCATGATCATTAAATTTATTAGACATTTCCTTAATCAAGTCATTTTGTAATTTAGAAACTTGTTCTAGCTGAGTGTGGACCATAGCAGAATGCTTACATAAACCTTTAACATCATTAGCAGTTCTAAATAGCATATCACTCAAGCATTCAATCATAATAGCATTACCTTTCAATTAATCACTTATTTGTCGATTAAAGTTTTCTTGCTTAACGGTAAAATTATCAAATTCATCTAAGCATCGACTCGAAGATTTATTATAAGGAACATCACCCTCATAAAACCTATAAAGAGAAATTACCTATAACATCATCATTGGCAGTTCTAAATAGCATATCACTCAAGCATCCGATCATAATAGCATTACCTTTCAATTGATCACTTATTTGTCTATTAAAGTTTTCTTGCTTAACGGTAAAATTATCAAATTCATCTAAGCATCGACTCGAAGATTTATTATAAGGAACATCACCCTCATCAAACCTATAAAGAGAAATTACCTATACTACCAATTCTGGGATATCGAGTCCATGTATTTCTTCAATAGGTGGTACATTTTTAATATCTTTAGATTTAATACATTTCTCCTTCATAGATTTCCTGGCTTCTTGCATATTTTCTGCACTAAGGAATAGAATACCTCTTTTCTTTGGTGTTGGCTTTAGAGGTGGTCCGGAAAGTGTCCAATCGTCAGAATTTATCAATAAATTATTTAATAAATCCTTAGCTTGCTCAAGTGTTCTTTCCATGAAAACACAACTGGCAAAACTATCTAGGTAGTCCCTAGAAGCGTTGGTTAGTCCATTATAAAAGATATCAAGTATTTCATTTTTTCTTAAGAGGATGATCAGGCAAAGCATTTAATAATTGGAGAAGCTTCCCCCAAGCTTGAGGGAGACGTTCTTCCTCAAGTTGCACAAAGTTAAATATTTCCTGAAAGGCAGCTTGTTTCTTATGGGCCGGAAAATATGTTTGAGAGAAGTAGTAAATCATATCCTGGGGACTACACACAACCAGGAGCAAGATTATTAAACCAAGTTTTAGCATCACCCTTTAATGAGAAAGTAAACATTTTAATAATATAATAGTAATGGATCTTTTCCTCATGAGAAAACGTGGTGGCAATACCATTTAACTTGGGAAGGTGTGCAACAACAGTTTCAAAGTCATAACCATGAAAAGATCGGATTCTACCAAAGTAATAAGTTCAGAATCAACAGAGAATTCATAATCCATATCACTAACAAAAATAGGAGAGGTTGCAAACTTTGGATCATATTTTATCATTTGGTTCATAGCCTTTTCTTTAAGCTTAGCGATTAGATAGGCAAGATTCTCCCTATTTTCAGAAGCAAGCAATTCCTTAGCAATCTCCTCGTCAATAGTATAACCCCCAGGTACATCAAACATTTTAGTTCTAGTAGGAGTACTAGTTATAGTAGGTGATTCATAAGTTTCAGCAATTTCAGGTTCTTTAGCTTTAGCAATATGAGCATCAAGTAATTCAGCAAGTGGCATAGACTTATTGTGCAAAGTGGAAGCATCATCAATAGTATCATCAATAGTAAAAGTATTATCAATTACTTGTGACATATCAGATTGAATAACAGGTGGCAGTGTCGCAAGCTGACTTAAAACAGACGGTGAATCAAGTGTAGATCGAGTAGGCAGTTCCTTACCTCCCCCCATAGTAGAGGGCATAATCTTGGTCTTAGCATCTCCCAGATTCTTCATAATGAATATAAATTGCAGCAGATATTTAACTCCCAAGTGAACTTAATAAACAGAGCTATGCTCCCCGGCAACGACACCATAAAATAGTCTTGATGACCCACAAGTATAGGGAATCGCGATAGTGTTCGCGGGTAGTATGTCACCCAGTTTATTGATTTGACACAAGGGGAGCCAAAGAATATTTGTAACCCGTAGCGATTGAGTTGTCAATTCTATCACACTTGAGAAGTTATTTCCTTGTAACAAAATATTAGTAGCACAGTAGTATGATATTTTAATAGCAGTCGAAACTGTAGCAATAGTAACAGTAGTGGTAACGGTAACAGTTTTGTAGTGATTGTAACAGTAGCAGTGACAATAGTAACTTAGCAAAGACAATACGAGCGAAGCGTAGGCATGGAGTAGCGATGGATATTTGGATGACATTCATCATGTAATAGTCACAACCTAGAGCGATACACAATAGCTCCAATTCATCAATCATATGTAGGCATGTATTTTGTAGATAGTCATAAGTGCTTATAGTAAGAACTTACATAACATCTTTTATTCTACCCTCCAGTTGTGGCGGGGTCCTAATGTAAATTTAAGGGTAATTAAGGCGCTCCTTTTAATAGAGACCGAAACAAAGCATTAACACATAGTGAATACATGAACTCCTCGAATCAAAGCCATCCCCGAAGAGTATCCCACTTATTATCACCTTGGGGTCTACGATTCAGAACAATAACTTTCAGATAACTTTCAGATAGAATCAATAACTTAAATATATTCATGAAAACATAATAGGTTCAGATCTGAAATCATGGCACTCAGGCCCTAGTGACAAGCATTAAGCATAGCAAAGTCATAGCAACATCAATCTCAGAACATAGTGGATACTAGGGATCAAGCCTGACTCGATTACATGACAAATCTCATCCATCTCTATCTACCTCTAGTATGCCTACGATGAAATTACTCACTCCCGATGGTGAGCATCATGAGGTTGTTGATGATGACGACAACGAATCCCCCTCTTTGGAGCCCCGAACGGACTCCGGATCATCCCTCCTAATGAAGAAAAGGAGGTGGCGGCGGCTCCGTATCGTAAAACATGATAATTCATTTTCTCTTATTTTTTACCTCAGGAAGACGGTACTTATGGACTTGGAGGTAGGTGCTACTTCTTGAGCTTGTGTTGGTTTTTCCCTTGAAGAGGAAAGGGTGATGCAACAAAATAGAGATAAGTATTTCCCTCAGTTTGAGAACCAAGGTATCAATCCAGTAGGAGGAACACACAAGTCCCCAATAGATGCACCTGCACAAACAAACAAATACTTGCACCCAACGCGAAAAGGGGTTGTCAATCCCTTCACAGTCACTTGCAAGGATGAGATCTGATACAGATTGATATAAAAGATAAATAAAAGTGCAAAATAAGGTAAAGATAAATAATTTGCAGCAAGGTATTTTTGTGTTTTTGGTTTTATAGATCTGAAAATAATATGACGGAAAATATACCTGGGGGCCATAGGTATCACTAGAGGCTTCTCTCTTGAAAGAACGCATACGATGGGTAAACAAATTACTGTTGAGCACTTGATAGAAAAGTGCATAATTATGACGATATCCAAGGCAATGATCATGAATATAGGCATCATGTCCGTGACAAGTAGACTGACTCCTGCCTGCATCTACTACTATTACTCCACACGTCGACCACTATCCACTATGCATCTAGTGTATTAAGTTAACAAGAACGGAGTAACGCCTTAAGCAAGATGACATGATGTAGAGGGATAGATCCAATCAATATGGTAAAAACCCCATATTTTTATCCTTTGTAGCAACAATACAAATACGTGCCTCGCTACCCCTTCTGTCACTGGGTGAGGACACCGCAAGATTGAACCCACTACAAAGCACCTCTCCCATTGCAAGAAAAATCAATCTAGTTGGCCAAACCAAATCAATAGATCGGAGAGAAATACAAAGCTATCTTAATCATGCATAAAAGAGTTCATAGAAGACTCAGATAATATTCATATATAATCTGATCATAAACCCACAATTCATCGGATCTCAACAAACACACCGCAAAAGAAGATTACATCGAATAGAACTACAAGAACATCGAGGAGAACATTGTATTGAAGATCAACGAGAGAGAAGAAGCCATCTAGCTACTAGCTATGGACCCATAGGTCTATGGTAAACTACTCACACATCATCGTAAGTGCAGCAAGGTTGATGAAGAACCCCTCCGTGATCGAATCCCCCTCCGGCGGAGTGCCGAAAAAGGCCCCTAGATGGGATCTCATGAGAATAGAAGCTTGCGGCGACAGAAAAGTATTTTTGGTGTGCCCTCTGGTGTACGGGGAATATTTGGGTATTTATGGAGCTGGAATTAGGGTTAGAGGTGCCATGAGCTAGGGGCCCACAAGCCTGGGGGGCACCCCCCTGGGGCGCACCTCCAGGGCTTGTGGCCCCCTCATGGATCTTCTGGCCTCCTCCCGAAGCTTCCTAGGTGTCTTCTGGTCCAAGAAAAATCCTCAAAAAGTTTCGTTCCGTTTGGACTCCGTTTGGTATTGTTTTTCTGTAAAAGACAAAAACAAGGAAAAAATAGCAGCTGGCACTTGGCACTAGGTTAATATGTTAGTCATGAAAATGATATAAAATAGCACCATAATGCATATAAAACATCCAAGATGGATAATATAATAGCATGGAACAATAAAAAATTATAGATATGTTGGAGACTTATCAAGCATCCCCAAGCTTATTTCCTCCTCATCCTCGAGTAGGTAAATGATAAAACAGAATTTTTTTATGTGGAATGCTACCTAACTTGTTTATCATGTAATCTTTCTTATTGTGGCATGAATATTCTGATCCATAAGATTAAAAATAAAAGTTTAATATTGACATATAAACAATAATACTTCAAGCATACTAATAAAGTAATCATGTCTTCTCAAAATATCATGGCTAAAGAAAGTTATCCCTACAAAATTATATAATTTTGTCATGCTCTATCTTCATCACACAAAGTATTTATCATGCACAACCCCGATGACAAGCCAAGCAATTGGTTCATACTTTTAGCGTTCTCAAGCTTTTTCAACCTTCACGCAATACATGAACGTGAGCCATGGATGTAGCACTATAAGTGGAATATAATATGATGGTGGAGGTTGTGTGGAGAAGACAAAAAAGGAGAAAGTCTCACATCGATGAGGCTAATCAATGAGCTATGGAGATGCCCATCAATTGATGTCAATGCAAGGAGTAGGGATTTCCATGCAACGGATGCACTAGAGCAATAAGTGTATGAAAGCTCAAAAGAAAACTAAGTGTGGGTGTGCATCCAACTTGCTTGCTCACGAAGAACTAGGGCATTTTGAGGAAGCACATCATTGGAATATACAAGCCAAGTTCTATAACGAAAAATTCCCACTAGTAATATATGAAAGTGACAAAATAGGAGACTCTCTATATGAAGAACATGGTGCTACTTTGAAGCACAAGTGTGGAAAAAGGATAGTAACATTGTCCCTTCTCTCTCTCTTTTTTCTTTTTTCTTTCTTTCTCTTTCCCCCCTCTTTTTTCTATCCTTCGTCCGGAGCCTCATCCTGACTTGTGGGGGAATCATAGCCTCCATCATTCTTTCCTCACATGAGACAATGCTCTAATAATGATGATAATCACACTTTTATTTACTTACAACTCAAGAATTACAACTCAATACTAGAACAAAGATATGACTCTATATGATGCCTCCGGTGGTGTACCGGGATGTGCAATGATCTAGCGTGACATGTATAAAAAATATGAATGGTGGCCAAGCCACAAATACTATGTCAACTCTATGATCATGCAAAGCAATATGAAAATGATGGTATGTGTCATAAAACGGAACGATGGAAGTTGCATGGCAATATATCTTGGAATGGCTATGGAAATGCCATAATAGGTAGGTATGGTGGTTGTTTTGAGGAAGATATAAAGTGGCTTATGTGTGAAACATCGTATCATATCACGGGGTTTGGATGCACCGGCAAATTTTGCACCAACTCTCAAGGTGAGAAAGGGCAATGCACGGTACCGAAGAGGCTAGCAATGATGGAACGGTGAGAGTGCGTATAATCCATGGACTCAACATTAGTCATAAAGAACTCACATACTTATTGCAAAAGTTTATTAGCCCTCGAAACAAAGTACTAATACACATGCTCCTAGGGGGATAGATTGGTAGGAAACGACCATCGCTCGTCCCCGACCAGCACTCATAAGGAAGACAATAAAAAAATAAATCATGCTCCAACTTCATCACATGATTAGAGACCATACGTGCATGCTTCGGGAATCACAAACCTTAGCACAAGTATTTCTACTAAACCACAATTACTAACTAGCATGACTCTAATATCACCATCTTTATATCTCAAAAGAAATGCAAGGAATCAAACTTCTCATATATTCAATGATCTTCATGAAAGTTTTTATTATATCCCTCTTGAATACCCATCATATTAGGACTAAATTCATAACATAAGCAAGTTGCCATACTATTTATAAGACTCTCAACATAATATAAGTGAATCATGAGAGTTCATCAATTTCTTCAAAATAAAACCACCGCCGTGCTCCAAAAAGATATAAGTGAAGCACTAGAGCAACTGCCTAGCTCAAAAGATATTAGTGAAGCACATAGAGTATTCTAATAAATTCATGATTAATGTGTGTCCCTCTCAAAAGGTGTGTACATCAAGGATGATTGTGGTAAACTAAAAATCAAATAAAGGAAAGACTCATATAGCACATGACGCTCCAAGCAAAACACATATCATGTAGTGAATAAAAATATAGCCTCAAGTAATTTATCGATGGATTGTAGACAAAAGAGGGGATGCCATCCGGGGCATCCCTAAGCTTAGATGCTTGGTTGTCCTTGAATATTACCTTGGGGTGCTTTGGGAATCCCCAATCTTATGCTCTTGCCACTCATTATTCCGTAGTCCATCGAAACTTCACCCAAAACTTGAAAACTTCACAACACAAAACTCAACAAAAAACTCATGAGCTCCGTTAGTATAATAAAAGCAAATCACCACTTAGGTACTATTTTGAACTCATTATAAATTCATATTAGCATTATATCTACTGTAGTCCAACTTCACCATGGTTCATACCCCCCGATACTGCCCATAGATTCATCAAAATAAGAGAACAATGCATAGAAAACAGAATCTGTCAAAAATAGAACAGTCTACGAAAATCTGAATATTACTCATACTTATAAAACTCCAAAAATTCTAAAACTTAGGACAACATAGGAAAATTGTATATCAATCTTGTGTAAAAAAAATCAGAATTTTTCCACTTTCCAGCAAGGTTTGGTAATTCTGCTAGTAGACGCAAAAGTTTCTGTTTTTTCAGCAAAACCAAATCAACTATCACCATAGATTATCCCAAAGGCTTTACTTGGCAGAAACACCATTTAAAACTCTTAAAGGCAATCATAACAGAATTATAATTGTATATTTATTGCAAAACATAATAAAAATCAAGAAAAACAAAAAAAATATTGGGTTGCCTCCCAACAAGCGCTATAGTTTTATGCCCTTAGCTAGGCATAATGCATAGATCTAGGTATTGTATTAAAAGTGAGGGAGATCATCCATGCTCATCTCATATTCCCTCCTTTCAGCATCAAGCTTTCTTTGTGTTACGCAAAAATAATCAAAGGGGCTAAATTTAATAGGGTACAGATCCATAAGATCAAGTTTGGGAGGAATAGGTTCCTCTTTTGGCCCCTTATATTTGATAATTATCTCTTCATTATAAATGTTCCTTTGATTAAACTCTCTAAGTTTATCCCGAAGCACAAACCCTAATCCATTGTTTTGTATAGCAAAGTTGTGATTGAGTTCAGAAATCTTATCAATCAATACATCGGTAGGAACCCTTTTTCTTAGGTTTTCATTATAAGCGGCATAATCTGGAGATTGTAATCTCCTTATCTCTTCTTGATTAAAAAGTATCTCCTCTATAGGAGGACAACCACCATTAATATTATAATGAGCGAAAATTTCATTAGCTTCTTTCATGATGTGCCCAAATTCATAAGCTAGAAATATAGTGGTAACATGCTTAACAGAAGGATCATAAATATTAGAAAATTCTAGAAAGATCCTTTGTATGCAAGGATGCATGTGAACAAATTGTCTTTCAAGTTCAAGTATAAGTAATGATATTGAATCCGCAAGACTAGAAGTTTTGTTAAGAATTGACCCCCCTAGCATAGGTAACATACTGGCACAAGTAAACAAATCCTAGATAACCCCTTTTCCAATAATATTACCGGTACCTACACGGAGTTTTTTAGTGTGGAAAATAGTAGGTTCTTCTTGATGAGGATCATTATTAGCAAAATCATCAAATTTTCCCTCAAGATTATTACTAGCCTTTTCAACGATAACCTCCCCAGATTCAGACATGATGGCAAAGCAAGCAATCTAGCACACAAGCAAACAAAAGGCAAACAAAAAGGCGAACGGAAAGAAGGCAAATAAAAAGGCAAATATTTTTGTGATTTTCTGAAAACATTTTAGAAGTGGGGGAGATGAAAACGAGAGGCAAATGGCGAATAATGTAAGTGCAAGAGATGAGAGTTTATGATAGGTACTTGGTAGGCTTGATGTAGATCCTCACCGGCAACGGTGCCAGAAATTCTTCCTGCTACTTCTTGAGCTTGCGTTGGTTTTTCCCTTGAAGAGGAAAGGGTGATGCAGCAAAGTAGAGATAAGTATTTCCCTCAGTTTGATAACCAAGGTATCAATCCAGTAGGAGGAACACACAAGTCCCCAATAGATGCACCTACACAAACAAACAAATAATTGCACCCAACATGAAAAAGGGGTTGTCAATCCCTTCACAGTCACTTGCAAGGATGAGATCTGATACAGATTGATATAAAAGATAAATAAAAGTGCAAAATAAGGTAAAGATAAATAAATTGTAGCAAGGTATTTTTATGTTTTTGGTTTTATAGATCTGAAAATAATATGATGGAAAATAGACCTGGGGGCCATAGGTTTCCCTAGAGGCTTCTCTCTTGAAAGAACGCATACAGTGGGTAAACAAAAGACTGTTGGGCAATTGATAGAAAAGCGCATAGTTATGACGATATCCAAGGCAATGATCATGAATATAGGCATCATGTCCGTGATAAGTAGACCGACTCATGCCTGCATCTACTACTATTACTCCACACATCGACCGCTATCCAGCATGCATCTAGTGTATTAAGTTAACAAGAACGAGTAACGCCTTAAGCAAGATGACATGATGTAGAGGGACAGATCCAATCAATATGGTAAAAACTTCATCTTTTTTATCCTTTGTAGCAACAATACAAATACGTGCCTCGCTACCCCTTCTGTCACTGGGTGACGACATCGTAAGATTGAACCCACTACAAAGCACCTCTCCCATTGCAAGAAAAATCAATCTAGTTGGCCAAACCAAATCAATAGATCGGAGAGAAATACAAAGCTATCTTAATCATGCATAAAAGAGTTCAGAGAAGACTCAAATAATATTCATAGATAATCTGATCATAAACCCACAATTCATCGGATCTCAACAAACACACAGCAAAAGACGATTACATCGAATAGAACTCCAAGAACATTGAGGAGAACATTGTATTGAAGATCAAAGAGAGAGAATAAGCCATCTAGATACTAGCTATGGACCCGTAGGTCTGTGGTAAACTACTCACACATCATCATAAGGGGAGCAAGGTTGATGAAGAACCCCTCCATGACCGAATCCCCCTCCAACGGAGTGCCGAAAAAGGCCCCTAGATGGGATCTCACGAGAACAGAAGTTTGCGGTGGCGGAAAAATATTTTTCGTGTGCCCTCTGGTGTACGAGGAATATTTGGGTATTTATGGAGCTGGAATTAGGGTTAGAGGTGCCACGAGGGGCCCACAAGCCTGGGGGGTGCCCCCTAGGGCGCGCATCCAGGGCTTGTGGCCCTCTTGTGGCTCTTCTGGCCTCCTCCCGAAGTTTCCTAGGTGTCTTCTGGTCCAAGAAAAGTCCTCAAAAAGTTTCATTTTTTTTGGACTCCATTTGGTATTGATTTTCTGTAGAAGACAAAAACTAGGAAAAAATAGCAACTGGCACTTGGCACTAGGTTAATATGTTAGTCCCAAAATGATATAAAATAGCACCATAATGCATATAAAACATCCAAGATGGATAATATAATAGCATGGAACAATCAAAAATTATAAATACATTGGCGATTTATCAGTCGGGCAAACGGGGGTCTATGGGACCCACTATCTCGCTAGATGCTCCCCTAGGGGGGTGACAGTGTCCTGGACTAGGGGGTACCAACCTAGTTGGCCCAGTCCATGGGCCGAGCTTATGGCCCACCCATATCATAAGGAAGGACTCTGGAAGCCTTGAAATAAAACGTGATCAAGACGAGCTTATCCGAAGACTTGACATGCACTCCAAGGACTACTCCGGCCTCTAACGTGTGTCTTCTTAGATGGTAACCGACCATGTGTAACCCTAGACCCCCCGGTACCTATATAAACCATGGGGATAATCCATAGATAAACAAGTACGAACACCTCCATTAGGGTTTAGTACACAACATACGATCTCTAGGTAGATCAAACCTGTATTTGATACTACATCATCAATATAATCAAGCAGGATGTAGGATTTTACCTCTTCAAGAGGGCCCGAACCTAGGTAAAACATCGCGCCCCTTGTGTCATGTTACCATTGTTCCTAAATCCACAGCTCATGATCCCTACCAGAGATCTGCTGGTTTTTGTACCGACATTGGTGCTTTCATTGAGAGTTCCGTTGTGTGAAAGAGGATCAATAGAAGCGTGATCTATGACCAAAACCTTCATGGGGTGGTTCCTCATTAGCGGATCACACACCCTCTGTCAAGAGGTGGAGCACGGCGACCTAGAGCTAACACCTGATACGTCTCCATCGTATCTACTTTTCCTAACGCTTTTGCTCTTGTTTTGAACTCTAATTTGCATGATTTGAATGAAACTAACCCGGACTGACGCTATTTTCAGTAGAACTACCTTGGTGTTGTTTTTGTGCAGAAATAAAAGTTCTCGGATTTGGACGAAACTTTTTGGAGAATTATTTCAGAATAAATAAAAAATACTGGCACCAAGAACCACCAGAGGGGGGCCCTGGCTGGGCGCAAGAAACCAGGGCGCCCCCCTCTAGCGCGCCCTGGTGGGTTGTTCCCACCTCGTGGCCCCGCAGACCCTAATTCCAATGCCATAAATACCTATTTTCGGAGAAAAAAATAGGAGAGGAAGTTTCATCGTGTTTTACAATATGGAGCCGCCGGCACCTCCTGTTCTTCATCGGGAGGCCAGATCTGGATCCCGTTCGGGGCTCCGGAGAGGGGAATCTTTGGTCTTCGTCATCACCAACCCTCCTTCATCACCAATTCCATGATGCTCCCCACCGGGAATGAGTAATTCCTTCATAGGCTCGCTGGTCGATGAGGAGTTGGATGAGATTCATCATGTAATCAAGTTAGTTTTGTTAGGGCTTAATCCCTAGTATCCACTATGTTCTGAGATTGATGTTGTTATGACTTTGCCATGCTTAATGCTTGTCACTAGGGCCCAAGTGCCATGATTTCAGATCTGAACCGTTTATGTTTTCACCATTATATCTATGTTCTAGATCTGATCTTGCAAGTCATATTGCACGTATTACGTGTTATGATCCATAAACCCCAGGATGACAGTAATTGGGATACTTTCCGGTGATGACCGTAGTTTGAGGAGTTCATGTATACACTATGTGTTAATGCTTTGTTCCGGTTCTCTATTAAAAGGAGGCATTAATATCCCTTAGTTTCCTTATGGACCCCGCTGCCACGGGAGGGTAGGACAAAAGATGTCATGCAAGTTCTTTTCCATAAGCACGTATGACTATTTACGGAATACATGCCTCCATTATATTTATGAACTGGAGCTAGTTCTGTATCGCCCTAGGTTATGACTGTTATATGATGATTATCATCCAACGAATTCACCGATCCAATGCCTACGAATTTCCCACATATTGCTCTTGCTAAGTTACTATTGCTATTGCTACTGTTACAACTGCTACAATACTGTTACTGTTACTATTGCTACTGTTACCAATACTATCAAAACTATCATATTACTGTGCTAGTGATCACCTTGCTGCAGATATTTAATCTCCAGGTGTGGTTGAATTGACAACTCAACTGCTAATACTTACAAATATTCTTTGGCTCCCCTTGTGTTGAATCTATAAATTTGGGTTGAATACTCTACCCTCGAAAACTGTTGCGATCCCCTATACTTGTGGGTTATCAAGACATTTTTCTGGCGCTGTTGCCGGGGAGCATAGCTATATTTGTTGAGTCACTTGGGATTATTATCTATTTATCATTATGATGAATCTGAAGGATACAAAAACCAAGATCGTTCCCTCTAGGACGAGGGGAGGTAAGGAACTACCATCACACTCTACACTTGATTCACCTTCTATTTTGAGTAGACTTGCTACACCACCACATGCTATTAATCCTGATATGTCGCAAGTTATTGCTGATGCTATTTCTGCTATGAATGATACTCATGGTGATGCTAGTACCTTGCTTGATGATAATGTGTCACTAGGTGAATTTCTTGATGAAAAAAATTGCTAGAGCTAAAGATATTGAGAATGCTGAAACTGATGAAGTACTTGAAACTGAAAATCTTGAAACACCTATTAGACCTAGTTCTCCTAGATATGAAATGCCTAAGATACCTGAAGGTTATGTTATGGATGAGGAGATAGCTAGAGACTTTCTTGCTTGCAATGATAGGGATGATCTTAAGAAATTACTATGCAAACTAAAAGAAAAATCTTTGAATGCTAGAATGAAATGTGATCCTAAGTTTGCTACTTCACCTATCTTTGTTACCGATAAGGATTATGAATTCTCTGTCGACCCCGAGCTAATTACTTTGGTTGAATCTGATCCTTTCCATGGCAATGAAACTGAAACTGTAGTGACACATCTTACTAAATTAAATGATATAGCCACCCTATTTGCTCATGATGAGAAGATTCGCTACTATTATATTATCAAATTATTTCCGTTCTCATTAAAGGGTGATGCTAAGATATGTACAATACTCTTGCTCCTGGTTGTGTGCATAGTCCCCAGGATATGATTTATTATTTCTCTGACAAATATTTTCCTGCTCATAAGAAACAAGCTCCTTTACATCAAATATTTAACTTTGTGCAAATTGAAGAAGAGAGTCTCCCACAAGCTTGGGGGAGGCTTCTCCAATTGCTTAATACTTTGCCTGATCATCCACTCAAGAAAAATGAAATACTTGATATCTTCTATAATGGACTAACCGATGCTTCTATGGACTTCCTAGATAGTTGTGCTGGTTGTGTTTCAGGGAACAAACTATTGAACAAGCTGAGGAATTATTGAATAATATATTAAAAATTATGATGATTGGACTCTTCCCGAACCACCGCCTAAACCCACTCCGAAGAAGAGGGGTATCTTATTTCTCAGTCTTGAAGATATGCAAGAGGCAAAGAAATGTATGAAGGAAAAAGGTATTAAAGCTGAGGATGTTAAAAATTTACCTCCTATTGAAGAAATACATGGACTTGATACACCACCCCCAAAGGTGGTAGAGGTAAACTCTTTAATGAAATTTGATGAAAGTGACATCCCTTACAATAAACATCCTAGTCGATGCTTTATGAGTTTGATAACTACATTAGAAAACAAGATCACTTCAATGCAAATGTTATGAAACAATTGAAATACAACTCTGATATGATTGCTCGCTTGAGTAACTTGTTATTTAGAATCACTAATGATATTAGAGGTGTCGGAAAACATGCCTCTATGGTTCAAACTCAGCTAGAACAAGTTGCTAAATCTCAAAGAGAATTGCTTAGTGAAATGAATAATAATATAAATGATTTTGCTATTAGAGTAGCAACTAGAGGAGGAAAAATGACTCAGGAACCACTTTATCCTGAGGAACACCCTAAAAGAATTGAACAAGACTCTCAAAGAATTAACACGGATGCACCTAGTCCTTCTAAAAGGAAGAAGAAAAAGAAAAATGATAGGACTTTGCATACCTCTAGTGAACCTGAAATAGAAAAATCTCCTGAAAATAATAATGATGTTTCTATTTCTGATACTGAAACTCAGTCTGGTAATGAACACTCATCTAGTGATAATGATGATGTTCATGAAGACACTCAACTAGACAATGATAAAGAACCAGATAATGATGTTGAGATAGAATCTGCTGTTGATCTTGATAACCCACAACCTAAAAATAAAAGATATGATAAAAGAGGCTTTGTTGCTAGAAAGCATGGAAAAGAAAGAGAACCATGGGTTCAAAAACCCATGCCCTTTCCACCTAAACCAACTAAGAAAAAAGATGATGAAGAATTTGAACACTTTGCTGAAATGCTTAGGCCAGTCTTTTTGCGTACTCGCTTGACTGATATTTTAAAGATGGCCCCTTATGCAAAATACATGAAAGACATCATCACTAATAAGCGAAAGATATATGAAAGAGTTCTAAGTAGTTTGAATGCTTTATATAGCCTCTATGCATCCTTATGAGTAGCTGCTATCAATCTTGTGAAGTTTTGTTGACAAATTTTTGTGTCCTAATTTTTTTCAGAAATTGTATGCAAATAAAAATGCAATTCTTTAGGAGTTCTTTGAGGAGGAGGTCTACGAAGGCATCATCTAGTAGTGGCTCGATACGTCGGTCTTATGTTGAGCCAAGTGCAAGCTCAATGCGGGATGCCGCTATCAAATCATGCTTATGGACGTGTAACAATTTCATGGTGAGCGCAGGTATTAAGGAAGAATTTGAGCAGTATGTTCACAACACCGAGCTCGGTCCCTACATCAAAGATAAGTGCATTCAGCATCTCAACCTCACAGAAACGTTCACTACAAAATTTAAATTTCATCCTCGTGAGTCTAGAGTTTCATTTAGTCTTTATGATCATCCATTTACCATGCCTCTAGAGATGTTTTGTAGTGCGTGCAAAATTCCATTTTAGGGTTTGCTAGACGAACCACCAAAGTCTGAGTACGAGTCATTTCTGACTAGTCTTTGTTACGGCGAGAGCAGAGGACTATCATATGGTAGAATAAAAAGTGTTCATTTTCCATAAATTCACTACTTTGCACTATTTAATGGCAAATGCATCGTGGGCAAGCAGGATTGTAGCACACTATGTGCCCCTGACTTGAGCCTCATACACACTGCCCTGACAGGAATTAAACGTTATAATCTTGGAGCGATTGTTGCATGAAGGTTGCAGCACAATGCTGGTAGTGGTTATTTTTATGGTGGGATTTATGCTTCTCGTTTTGCTAAAGAGGTTGGTGTAACACCTCTGCCTGATGACCCCATCCTACCCACTCAGTACTTAGACTTTGATGCCATGAAATGCCATAAGTTCCTTAAGGGTAAAATCACTTATTATACTTATAACTTGAGGTTCAATAAAGAAACCATTGTGCATGTTGTGTTGCCTGTGCCTGCTCTTTTTTATTTTGATAGCAAAAGAAGATATTATGTTCTTGAGAGCGAGGCCCGCTCGTACAAGGCAGAGATCGAGGCAGCTCGGCGGGCTGAGGATGCTGCACCTAGAGCCTCCGTGAGCTATCACTCTGACTACTATGCTGGACGCGGGTGGTGATTACCAAGCTAGGCTAAAAGCCTAAGCTTGGGGGAGTACGTATTTCCACCGACATTACATTCATGTTCACACATTTCATTCCAGTTGTCGGTGTTCACACTTTTTCATTGTATTATCCATGCTAGATTTATTCTCTTGCTTTCTTCTTGTGTTTGAAAAACTTTGAGAAAACCCAAAAATATTTCTTGCTTATTTTCGATTTTTTTTTAGTTTAATTAGTTGTAGTATTAAAAATAAAACCCAAAAAGATTTCTTGATTTTTCTTTTTGCTTGTTGGGAGCTTTCCCATGTAAATAGTTTTTCTCGTTTTTGTTTTCCCTTCTTTAATTTGCTTTCTTCAAGAAAAACTAAAAACTCCAAAAATATTTCAGTATGTTTCTCTGAAATTATTTTCTTTATGTTGAGTCATACCAAGGAGAAGACCACGATGAAAATGTTGAGTGGCTCTCATATGCATTATTATTGATCTAACAAAGATCCCAAATTACCTTGTCTTCTCCTTTTGAATAAGATGTTTGCAGATTCCAGCTTAGTCCACAGCACTCTTGCACTATTATTATTTTCATATCATTCGGTCGTGCAAGTGAAAGGCAATAATGACAATATTTGATGAACTGGTTGTGGCAGAGAGAAACGGGTATGAACTCAACTTGTTCTATTTTTTGTAAATATGTTTAACCTAGTATCCATGATTCAGCATATTATGATCAAACATGTTTGCAGTGACAATTAGAGGTTATAGTTTCTCATGCCATGCTTAAGTGGCTAGGAGTGAATAATGATTTATCTTGGATATCAACATGCATTTAAAATGACTGTGATGTAGTCTGATGATATGTTATCCTCCTCTGAATGTTCCAAGTGGCTTGACTTGGCACATGTTCATGCATGTAGTTGATTCAACACCATACTAGCCTCTACGATATTTATGTTCATGGTGTTCATATCCTACTCATGCTAGTATTGAATGTTAATTATGCATAACGCATGTTCATGACCGTTTTCGCTCTCTAGCTGGCCGCTTCTCAACCATTTGCTAGCCTTCGCCTGTACTAAGCAGGAATACTGCTTGTGCATCAAAATCCTAAAACCCAAGTTATTCCAGATGAGTCCACCGTATCTACCTATATGCGGTATTACCCTGCCGTTCCAAGTAAATTTGCATGTGTCACCTCTAAAAATTCAAATGAACATCTGTTTTGTGTGCCTGGACCGCTCATGGAGCGATAGGGGGCAATCCGTATCTTCCATGCTAAGCGGGTTATTCTCATGATGAGTGGTTATTCACTCATCCTTGCACGAGAGGGGCGGTAATAGGGATGCCCGGTCTCAAAATAAAAAATTACAAATAATTAAACCAAACTCCCACAGGATTATTGTTGGTATGGACGGTACCCATGGATTCGGCTAGCCATGGAGTGTGTTTGTTGGTGGAGGGGGAGTAAACCTTTAATTTTATCGCTTGGGAACCGCCGCTAATGTGTTTAGCATGGAAGATATTGATAACTCTTGGTCGTAACGTTGACAGGAAGGGTGCACCTCCCAAAATTATATTTATCTCTATTTAAAAAAAACTTTGAGCTCTGGCACCTCTGTAAATCCCTACTTCCCTCTGCGAAGGGACTATCTATTTAATTTTATGTTGAGTCATCACCTTCTCAAATAAGTGCCAGATCTGAGAGCACTGTTGTCATCCTCATGCATTGTGTATATTTAATGTTGGATGCATCATGACTGTGTCTTTTCTACCATGAATTACAATATTTAGTCGCTGCTTGAACTTTGGAGGTGCTCTGCATTTATGTTTTGCGGTCTCAGAAAGGGCTAGCGAGATACCATTATTGTCATATTGTATCATGGTTGTTTTGAAAAAGTGTTGTCATTCGAGATATCTTATTATTGCTTGCTAGTTTCTTATGCTATTGGTATGAGTTAATATAATTTTTAAGAGTTATTGTTGACATGGTTAGTCATAATCTTTGCTGAAAACCTGAGTGCTACTTAAGCTTATTTATGTAAACAAGAACAAAATTGTTCGTAAAAGTTTTTCTTTTTCACTTTTAGTTTGTCAACTGAATTGCTTGAGGACAAGCAAAGGTTTAAGCTTGGGGGAGTTGATATGTCTCCGTCGTATCTACTTTTCCTAAAGCTTTTGCTCTTGTTTTGGACTCTAATTTGCATGATTTGAATGAAACTAATCCGGACTGACGCTGTTTTCAACAGAACTACCTTGGTGTTGTTTTTGTGCAAAAATAAAAGTTCTCGGATTTGGTGAAACTTTTTGGAGAATTATTTCAGAATAAATAAAAAATACTGGCACTAAGAACCACTGGAGGCGGGGCCCCTGGCTGGGCACAAGACACCTGGGCGCCCCCCTCTAGCGCACCCTGGTGGGTTGTGCCCACTTCGTGGCCCCGCAGACCCTAATTCCAACTCCATAAATACCTATTTTCGGAGAAAAAAATAGGAGAGGAAGTTTCATCGTGTTTTACGATACGGAGCTGCTGCCACCTCCTGTTCTTCATCGGGAGGCCAGACTGGAGCCTGTTCGGGGCTCCGAAGAGGGGAATCTTTGGTCTTCGTCATCACCAACCCTCCTTCATCACTAATTCCATGATGCTCCCCACTGGGAGTGAGTAATTCCTTCGTAGGCTCGCTGGTCAGTGAGGAGTTGGATGAGATTCATCATGTAATTGAGTTAGTTTTGTTAGGGCTTGATCCCTAACACTACAGGAATCAGCTTCTTTGCCGTCTGCCATGGCAGACGGCAAAGGTACCAAAAGTGGATGGCAAACCTCTTTGCCGTCTGCCACCAACGGCAAAGCTGCCCGGCAAAGAAAGAGACGCTAAACAGGTTCTTTGCTGTATGCTTCCTCAAAGCGGACGACAAAGGACCTTTGCCGTCGGTGGCAGACGACAAAGAATGCGGGTGGTAAATAACAGGCGTTAGCCACGTTAGGTGGCTAACGGCAGCCTTTGACGTTCGCTAGCGGACGGCAAACATGACCTCCTCTTTGCCGTCTGCTATCTGACGTTAGCCACGAGTCATGCCACCCCAAGTCTTTGCCGTCTGCCAAAGATGGCAAACTGCAACAGCCTTTGCCGTCCACCACAGACGACAAAGTAACCAAATGGGTCAGCTCCCAGATTGCACAGGCTGCTGCCACGTGGCCACTTTGCCGTATGTGGCAGACGGCAAAGGGCTCTTTGCCATCGGTGGCAGACGACAAAAAGCCTGTATTGTTACTGTTTTTTCTGTTTTTTGTTATATCCCTGCATTTTCAAAAGACATAAATGATATATATAGTTTCAACCTCAAACATAGCCCATGTATCCATCATCTAGCAGTCCATCAATGCAATAGAACACATAGGGTATTAAAACGTCCAATACATACATAGTTTCACGGAGTTCATCAACGTACATACATAGTTTCACGGAGTTATTGAACATACATTGTTCATCAACACAAAATCAAAATAGAAACTAAAACTAGCAGTCCATCAATGCCAGCTTCCATGAAGTGAATCAAATCTGCAAAAATGGGAGTAAGCAAGTTAGAAGAAGAAGAAGAAGACTAGAAGAAGAAGAAGACTAGAAGAAGAAGAAGGTTTTTAGCCTTTTCCTTCTCATTCTTCTTCTTTTATTCTTTCTTTTTCTTCTCTTTCTTCTTCTATTCTTTCTTTTTCTCCTCTTCCTTGTTTTTCTTCTTCTTATTCCTTATTTGTGTCATTTTAGAGCTTACATAGATAATTATGCCATTTTTGAGCTAACTAAGCTTATTATGTCAATTTGGAGGAAAATAAGGTAAGTATAGGTTATTTTTGATCTAACCTAAGTAATTATGCCATTTTTGAGCTAACGTAGGTAAAATGGATCATTTTGGAGCTAACCTAGCTAAAATGGATCGTTTTAGAGCTAACCTAGGTAAAATGGATCATATTGGAGCTAACCTAGGTAAAATGGGTCATTTTGGAGCTAACCTAGCTAATTATGCCATTTTTGAGTTAACTAAGCATATTACGCCATTTTTGACATAAGTAAGCTAAGTATAGGTCTTCATTGAGATAACCTAGGTAACTAAGCATATTAGAGCTAATTTAGCATTTTAGAGCTAACTTAGGTCATTTTGGAGCTAACTTAGATAAAATTGATCATTTTGGAGCTAATTAAGCTTATTATGTCATTTTCGAGGAAAATAAGCTAAGTATATGACATATGAGGTTACCAAGGTTGTTATGCCATTTCAAACCTAAGTAAGCTAATTATGCCATTTTTTACATAAGTAAGCTAAGTATATGTCATTATTGAGCAAACCTAGGTAACTAAGCATATTAGAGATAACTTAGCATATTAGAGCTAACTTAGGTCATTTTGGAGGAAACAAAGCTAAGTATAGATCGTTTTAGAGCTAACTAAGGTAAAATGGATCATTTTGGAGCTAAGTAAGCTAATTATGTCATTTCGGAGGAAAATAAGCTAAGTCTAGGTCATTATGGTAAGCATTTTGGAGGAAACAAAGCTAAGTCTAGGTCATTATGCATTTGTTAAGCAAAACACTAGAGAAAACTTACCGTCATCATGGAGGTGAAGCACCGGCGTTGCTCGTGCCGGTACCACCACCTGGAGAAGGATCGTGTGATGCTTGTCTGGAGGTATGCTGCACCAAAGATCATTTGCAATGTCTCGTTAGCATGACGACACTCAAATGTTAATACTAGTAATTAATGACCACTCGAATTAAACTCACCGTGGTCCCCGGAGCAATCTCTGGCATCGGCGGAGGGGTCTAACTGGCCTTCTAGCACACAGACTGCACATTTGGTTTTGACGAGTCAGTCATATTAGCTAGTAATGAAACGAACATTACGTGCATGATTTGGCTAATATGCAGAAGAAACTTACCACGAGGAGCTCGTACATGGCCCGGTTCTGCATGTCATTCCGTGCCCTCTCCTCCTCCATCAACCTTGCCGTCTTCTCCTCCAACTCCCGCTGCTTCTCCTTCGCCCGACGGTTCCTCTCCGCCAGAAGCGCCTGGGTTCTATCTCTCTCACTCTGAAGATCGGCCTGCAACACCACTCCTCTTTAGCATTGTAATGATCGATGGCCGCACACACAATGTAATGGAGGAAAGATAGCTGAGTCCGTATAACTAACCTCAAAGGCGAGCTCGACTGGCCGTTGACGAGGCCTCATCTAAGGAGCGGAGCTCGACTGGGCGCCTTGATCTCCGGGAGAGTGTGCGGACAACGGATAAGTCCAACTCCAATGGCTATCGAGCCATGGGACCTCCCGCCACCAGATATCATCACCAGCTCCGGATCAAACTGCCCACTCGGGTTAAAGTCCTCCCCTTTCCTCGCCTTCCCCTCATCTCTGTACCCCACGAGCTTGTTGTGGGAGGAGGTGTTGGTGAAGTTCTCTGGATGATCGAGGTCAGACGCAGAGAATGCCTTGGCCTTCTTGTACGGGGCAGTATGGGCCATGGCATAGAGGTCGAACACCTCTGGCACTAGTGCCATATTGTATCCCGCCTAAAAGAGAGGAACATAGTATTAGTAATTAAAGGGCTCAAGCTAGCATGACAGAATGAATTTCATGAATCATGAAGCAAACCACATACCCAGTTCCGCCCGTATTGATATAAGTTGGCACTGCCTTGATGGTGTGGCACACCTCTCATTTGGGCACGCTTGTCCTTGGCATTGTTGTGGACGACTAGCCATGCATCTGAGCACCACTCATATCCGCACACCATCTCGGGGGCACCTAAGTTAGTAAAGAGAAACTTGAGTGCTACGCCTACGAATCAAATCAACGACACTAAGAACAAGGCCTTAAGAATATAGGCAATTACCGTCATGTACTCCTCCTTCTTCAGAAACTTTCCGCGGCACTTCTTCTTGGGCTTCCAAACACCACGCGAGGTGAAGTAGTCTCAAACAGCCTACACCCGAGCCTCGTGCGATAAGTTTTGTAGTAGGCGCCTGCACTCGACATCGATAACCCGTGCACATGCCTCCTCGTATCCCTCCTCACACCTGTAGAAGGTCTGCAATCAAACGAGACAACATTGATTAGTACAATAACTAAGCTTATTCGAAGATTTTTAATTGTGTAAAGGAGAAATTACCCAAAATGTTCTGATCACCATGTCGGCCCTCGTGTGGCACAAGACACCGTTGATCATCTCCTCCGCCGGGGCCGGGGCAGCCAAGTAGTGCTCCAGCTCAATCCTAGCTCTGGAAGCTGACCCTCACCGGGCAACGTGACAAACCCCGGGAAGTTTTGCCGACAAATCACACCAAGGACTTGGTTGGGCCTGCGAACATCCTGAGCGTGGTCCCAACCCCTGCAGTATGACAAGGCCAACACATTAGATATTTGAAGAAACATGATGGCAAAAGGTACAAAAAGAGTAAATGCACTTACCTCTGCCCATCAGGCCAAATCAACCACCTCTGCTCGCGGGTCGCCGGCAGGGACGGGAACTGTGTACTACCACGCTGGTAGATGGTGGCCCCCTCAACCACCTCGCCCTCGCTGCTATCAGAAATCTGATGCCCGCCACCATCAGCATGGCCACTCGGCCCGGCAGGCGGATCCTGCCAGGTACCCCATCCGGACGTCTCCTGGGACGTAGCCTGGTCCGGAGTCACGTGGGCCCAAGTGTCCTGGCCCGAAGTCTCGTGGGCCAAAGGCCCGTCGACCCAAGGCTCGTGGATCATAGTCTCGTGGGCCACAGGCCCGTCGACCCGAGGCTCGTGGACCGGAGTCCGCGTAGCCTCCTCCTCAGACATGTCCCCCCTAGCAGTCGTGTGCTCGGGTGACTCAGCTCGGGGTGGTGGCGAGGAAGGCGTAGGAGCCTGCCTACCTCTCCCGCGGTCATGTCCTGATCTACCTCCTCTCTTCTTCCCTCCCCGACCTCCTCTCCCGGTGGGCACTGACGCGGACAAAGAAGCGCCCGCCGGTGTCCCCAAACTGTCTATCAACGCTCTCCGGAGAGGTGCGGGTGTAATGGAAGAACCCCTCCCACCATGCTCCGGACCCGCGCCCACCATTTTTCAACACCTGTCATGACAGAAGAGTAAACGGAATTAGTACAACATAAAAAAATTGAATACTGACATGAATAATTAAATGTATATTCATCAGATAATAGGTAAAGATAGGTCCATCAACATGTATATTCATTAGTTAATCTAGTTTGTCAATTTTGAAACTTCAAACAATCAAACTGACTCATGACAAAAGATCCTCGACCATTGACCCCTCGCCCCTCGACCCCTCGTCCCCTCGGCAATGGGAATTAAAAGCCAAGTTTTGAAACTTCAAACAACCAAACTGACAAAAAATCAGGGCGTAGAAAGAGAAACAAAAGACAAAATAGTACATAGTGAGAGATTGTGCAACTAGGATGATTTTCTGTACCAGCTGTTCTAATGAATTGGAGAGGATGATGGCGAAGAAGTCGAAAGACACCAATGGCTTTCGAGTTCTTCACCATCATCCTCTCAAATTCGTTAAAAAAGCTGTTACAGAATATCATCCTAGTTGCACAACCTCTTACTACATGTTGTTTCATCTTTGGTTTCTCTTTCTACGCTTTGATTTTTTGTCATGAGTCAGTTTGGCTGTTTCAAGTTTCAACACTTGGCTTTTAATCCTCGGCGATCATCGACCCCTCGCCCCTCGACCCCTCGACCCTCGACCCCTCGGCGATCCTCGACCCCTCGGCGATCCTCGACCCCTCGACCCCTAACCCCTCGGCAATCCTTGACCCTCGACTCCTCGGCGATCCTGTCGAACACCTTCACTGTGAGCATGGTGCAGCTGTTGTCATAGCTTAAGATGCGGACGTGCCCGAGCTGAAGGTCATCAGCGAAGGCGAACTGCTTCCATCCGTTCTTCGCGCATGGATGGAAGCAGTTCACCCATGCTCATGACCTTCAGCTCGGGGACGTCCTCATCTTAAGCTACGACACCAGTCGGTCAGCACTCGGACCGGAAGATCCTCGACCATCGACCCCTAGACCCTCGACCCCTCGGCGACCGGCGATCCTCGACCCTCTGCCCCGACCCTCGACCCCTTGGCAATCGGCGATCCTCGACCCGATTTCGTCGGCGCCAACGCACCCCTAACCTCGACCGTCGACCCCTCGATCCTCGACCCCTCGACCCTCGGCGACCCTTGACCCCTCGACCCCTCGGCGACCCTCGACCCCTCGACCCTCAACCCCTCGACCCCTCGACCCTCGACCCTCGATCGTCGACCCCATGACCCTCGACCCTCGACGCCTCGACCTCGAAACTTCTTTCATCTCTTCTACTTTTTTTCATCGTCTTCTTCCTCCTTCTTCTTCTCCTTTCGGCTGCCGCCTGTCGCGCTGTCTCTCTTCTTCTTCTCTCTTCCTCGTTCTTCTTTTTTCAGGTATTCTCCCGTCTTAACCTAAACTAAACATAAACTAAACTAAATCTAAACCTAAACCTAAACCTAAATAAATAGAAAAAAAACTAAACCTAAACCTAAACTAAACTAAATTAAATCTAAACCTAAACCTAAAACTAAAACTAACTAAATCTAACTAAACTAACTACACTAACATAGAAAAAAGTGAAAAAAAGAGAGGGGGAGAGGGCTCACCGGAGTGGTGGAGGTAGAGGCCGATGGAAGAGGGGGCGGGGAGGCCTGGGGCAGCCGCGGCGGGGGAACGACGCGGAGGCAGGGCGGGCCAGGGGGCGACGGGGCGGCCGGATGGTGCGGGAGGGGGGGGTGGGGGCGACGTGGCGCGGGTGGTGCGGCGGGGGGGGGGGGTGCGGGGCGCGCGGGAGGGGCGATGTGGCGGCGGGGTGGTGCGGGGCACGGCGGGGGCGACGGGGCGGCGGCGGTACGGGCGTGGGCGGAGAGAGAGAGGGGTGGGGCCGGGGAGAGAGAGGGGGGGCTTACCGTTAGTTTGGATGGGCCAACCTCTTTGTCGTCTGCTAGCGGATGGCAAAGAATCTTTGTCGTCCGCTAGCAGACGGCAAAGAGGTTGGGGGGTGGGCCGTTACAGCGTTACCCTAAAATGGACCCCACCCGACTTCTTTGCCGTTTGCTAGCGGACGGCAAAGATTCCTTGCCGTCCGCTAGCCGACGACAAAGTGTTGACTGACGACAAATTGCACCTTTGCCATCAGCCAGTTCTTTGCCGTCTGCTTTTTGTGAGCTGACGGTAAAGACCTTCTTTGCCGTCCGCTAGCAGACGGCAAAGAGCTGACTGATGGCAAATTCTCTGTTTCCAGTAGTGTAATATCCACTATGTTCTGAGATTGATGTTGTTATGACTTTGCCATGCTTAATGCTTGTCACTAGGGCCCGAGTGCCATGATTTCAGATCTGAACCGTTTATGTTTTCACCATTATATCTATGTTCTAGATCCGATCTTGCAAGTCATATTCACGTATTACGTGTTATGATCCGTAAACCCCAGGGTGACAGTAATTGGGATACTTTTCGGTGATGACCGTAGTTTGAGGAGTTCATGTATTCACTATGTGTTAATGCTTTGTTCTGGTTCTCTATTAAAAGGAGGCCTTAATATCCCTTAGTTTCCTTATGGACCCTGCTGCCACGGGAGGGTAGGACAAAAGATGTCATGCAAGTTCTTTTCCATAAGCACATATGACTATTTACGGAATACATGCCTACATTATATTTATGAACTAGAGCTAGTTCTGTATCGCCCTAGGTTATGACTGTTATATGATGAATATCATCCAAAGAATTCACCGATCCAATGCCTATGAATTTCCCACATATTGCTCTTGCTAAGTTACTATTGATATTGCTACTGTTACAACTGCTACAATATTGTTACTGCTGTTACTGATACTATTGCTACTGTTACCAATACTATCAAAACTATCATATTACTGTGCTACTGATCACCTTGCTGCATATATTTAATCTCCAGGTGTGGTTGAATTGAAAACTCAACTGCTAATACTTACAAATATTCTTTGGCTCCCCTTTTGTCGAATCTATAAATTTGGGTTGAATACTCTACCGTAAAAAACTATTGCGATCCCCTATACTTGTGGGCTATCAACACCTGAGCTTTGCACTCTATCTCCCACCTCATCCAAAGGTCTCCAGATGAAGGTGGACCAAGGGCTAAGGTATCAGTTATCAAAAGACCTCAAGGTCAACCAAGTAGAAGGAGCCGAGGACTCGGATCCTAAAACCAATTCATTTTGTTCATCATCACCACGTCCTTCTCAAGACAGAGTCTAATGAGCTTCGATCCCATGAATGGTTGGGATCAAATTCCTACTCCCACCCACCACCCACATCAAGTACTGACTCAGGGCTCCCGATGTCTGGGATCTAATCTACACAAAACAGCAAGCTGATGAGTCAGTCCGACAATTCTGGAAAAGAATCCTATTTGTCAAGAACAAGATACCAAAGTGCCGCAATTCAGATCTCTTAGCAACTTTTCGGCATAACTGCCAAGATGAAGGCATTCTAAACACCCTCACTCCGCGCCGAGTTTAAACCTTCTTCGAACTATCAGAACTTGTGTCTAAATTTTGCAATATTGAGGTTGCTTGGCTGGCTCAAAAAGAGCGAGCGGACTCGATCGACACCGAGATATTGAAACGTGACAAGCAAACACGCATGATGGACAATTTTTGTCGCCCCGAATTAGCTGAGCCAGCACACAAAAGAAAAAAGTGTGCTACCGGACGAAAAACTGCCCTTGACGATTTGCTGGATAAGCCATGCCCAATCCACTCTATTTTATTAAACGCCACCCCAACCCACAACCTTCGAGCTTGCTAGGTGGTGAAACAGGTGGCTAAGGGAAGCAAGACCTCCTCGAGAACAAACACACGCCCAAGCATCCAGTAACATCTTCGAATGATGAGGAGATCTTGATGATTTTTGCGAAACCTACACATCAAGAAACCAGAGGAAAAGAGCCCTTCAAGAGCTAAGCCACGCCCATCATATAACAACTTCGGATACGTGGATAGACACACCAATTACCTTTGAACAAGAGGACCAGCCGAAGTTTGGCTCAAGCCGATGTCCGGCAGCCTTGGTCCTCGATCCTATAGTGGACGACTGTCAGCTTCGAAAGGTATTAATGGACAGTGGCAGCAGTCTAAACCTCATTTATGAGGATAATCTAGACAAGATGCAACTTAACAGACCGCGCTTCGAGCAAAGTCACACTACTTTTAGGGGAATCATCCCCGAAAGAGAGACACGATGCAGCGGAAAAATCACCCTCGATGTGGTTTTCAAGACTCCCGAGAACTATCGGTCTGAGGAGCTGACCTTCCAAATTGCACTCATCCAAAGTGGCTACCACGCCTTATTAGAACGTGATGCCTTATCAAAATTCTAGGCAATCCCGCTGTACGGGCACAAGAAGCTTAAAATGCACTAGTGGAAAAACGGCTAGCCACAACTCCCGTTTGTGGCGCGCCATTTCTCATCAACGCCAGAACTATTTTTTTCCAAATAGTGCAGGCGTATGCCAAATTGGTACGCGAGCTATAAGTTGCTATTGCTGACGCTGGCGATACATCCTACGCCACTACTATGTGGGCCCAGTTGTCGTGACCAGTTGCAGCATATTGCTGTCATGCGATTTATAAACACGCCATAGATACTTTACATTGTGCTGTCGTGTCTTCGCCCGGAACGCCAGCACTAAGTTGTGCCTATATATAGATGTGTTGGCAGCCCCTTCTTGTCACATTCACTTCCATTCTGCACAAAATTCTACTCCCTCTTAGTCAGCTGCTTTGGTGACAATGGACCCATCGGAGCTTGTTGAATTGGCACGAGCCGCCCGTTTGAGCCCAGGTCGGCGTGGCTCGCAAATTTGGGACTCCGTCGCCTTGGCCGAGCTCTCATATGGCCCCGTTGGCCACGACATGCGCTCGCCACGGCCAATGCAGCCAGCCCTGTTTGGCGAATCATCCCGCTGCAGTGCGACGTCCCTTCGACGATCCGGCAGCTATGCCACCAACGCCGAAGCTGCCAGGAATCGAGCGAGGGCACCTGTGTTGCTTTTTTCGGTTGTGGACGCCCTGCTGATAAGCATATGTCGCACACACAAAGTAATCCAGAGCAAGAGTTCTACATCTGCGGTAACCGTGGAAAGGTACGTAATATGACAGAAAATACCTCGATATTCTGCTAATCTGCACAATTCGCGATCATTAATATATGTGTGTGTATATTGTGATCCATAGGCGTTAGGGACAAAATATTGCTACACATGGATATGGGTTGATCTCGTGCAGAAGTACGTGAGCGAGTTGTTCGAGTACTCCATTGGTGAACTAAGACAACAGATAGATGAGAAGCAGCTAAAGCCTGATGTGATGCGCGGCCATATCCAAAAATTCAAGATGCTTCGATATGCCCTTTTAGCTGGTGTTATGCTTGGCCTCGTTCTCCCTGCTGGATCGGTGGCAGCTTTTTCTCTCGTGGGAATCATTACACTGATGATGTTCTTAGTCTAGATCAAGAGTGTGTGTAGTACTAGAAGTTATATATATATGTGTTATTATTTTCATCCTTCAACTATTATGTATCTATGCTAGATTAATGAGATCGATCGATGTTGGAAAATAAAACAATAAACAATAGGAAAATAAAATAATAAAATAATTAGTAAAAATAAAAATATAATAAACAATAGGAAAATAAAACAATAAACTAAACATCTATATAAATATAAAAAACAATATGTGTAAAAGATAACAATGGCGTTGGCCGCGTAGGCCAACGCCAACAATTACCCTGCCGCCCCCGCAGGAGATATTGATTAAATTAACCCCCCAACCTACAACCGTTGATCCCCATTAAATCGCCGCCGCCCCCGTCGCCCTCGCCTCCGCTGCTTCCACCGCCGCCTCCACCTCCATCGCCGAAGTCCCCGCCGCCGTCGCCTCCGCCTCCACCGCCGAAGTCCCCGTCGCCTTCGCTTCCACCTCCACCGTCGAAGCCCCTGTCGCCATCGCCTCCGCATCCACCCCTGCCACCGCCCCCGGCCCCGTCGCCCACAACGCCTCCTCACCGTCTACCGCCGCCGCGGGTGAGTTCTACTTAGTGTAGTGTAATAGTAGTGTAGAAAAATATCGAATTTTCTATATACGAGTAGTGTAAAATTTTAGTGTAGTTGTAGACTATGATTTTAGATAGTGTAATTTTATTAAATTTCTAGTAGTGTACTTGTGGTGAAATAATGTAGTGTAGTTGCAGACTATGATTTTAGATAGTGTAATTTTATTAAATTTCTAGTAGTGTACTTGTGGTGAAATAATGTAGTGTAGTTGTAGACTATGATTTTAGATAGTGTAATTTTATTGTATTTCTAGTAGTGTACTTGTGGTGAAAGAATGTATTGTGTAGTTGTAGACTATTGTATTTCTCGTTAATATGCCCATTTTTACTAACTTGTTTAGTTATATATATGCATCGTCACAGATGGCCCCGAAGTTTCGTGGTGTGCGACAGAAGGGAAATAAGTACTATGCCACCATTAGGAAGGACAATGTCGTCCATGAACTTGGCCATTGGGACACCCCGGAGTTAGCGGCGCGCGCTTATGATCCCATGGCAGTAGAGTTCTTTCAGGAAGGGGCGAACCTAAACTTCCCTGAGTGTCGTGAGTTCGCGATGTTCCTCGCGCCTGAGGACATGAGGATATGCACTAGGGTTGAGGAGAAGGAGAGCAAAGAGGCCGAGATGCAGTTCTTCGACCCATTGGTGAGCGAGCTTGCGAGAGATGACAAACTCGTGGAGGCCAACAAGATGATGTTACTTCAGTATGCAGCTAGGAAGAGCGCAGAGGAGGATCCCATAGACTGGGATGCCTTGGACCGTGAGGAGGAGGGTCAGCAGGGGTGTCGTCGTAGGTCGACTAGGCACGACCACGAGGCCGGTCCCTCTGGCAACTAGCTTAGCGCGCGCTACCTATTTCATATGGACTGTTTAACTTTATGCATGTTTTATGTTTGAACTATGCATGGTTTGTAGAACTGTTTTATTACAAGTACGTATGTGTTAATAACTAGTGGGCGGATAGCGCTGGTTCGTACTAACTGCTTATTATGTTACATTATATTTATGTGCATCTTATGTATGCTTATTTTTCTCAACTTCATGCATGAAAGCAGTAAATGGATGCCCCATGTGAGACCTGTGCTTCGGTGAGGTGCCAAAGGGATAAGAAGTTCTTCATAGATCTGCCGAATGACTTCCTCACTAGGACGGTATGTTTTAGTTGAACATGTTTTGATTGAGTTTCATGCATGACAAGACAATTGTGTAACTAGCTAGCTACTTCTTTCTTTCAATTTTGCTCAGGTCATCCCTTGCGGGGCAAGGCATGACTTCTTAGAGAAGTTTAAAGTTCCAGTTGATGCCACCATCACATTCTAGTGCACCCTCATGAAGATGCTGACGGCCCAAAATTTTAATTGTCTTGTCACCAACGACGCAAACCGCACCTACTTCGATTGCCCTGGTTGGAAAGCCCTTGCAGATGCTTACGAGATGGAAGCTGGGGAGAGAGCCACGTTCTACCTCGACTACGATCATGACGAGATCATGGTCTACTACAAGCCTGCTGACAGCAATGATGGTGCACTTACTCCGGACTATGACCCTGACTCCGCCCGCCGAAAAGGCATAGTTAGCTAGTTGGCTTGCATGGAAGATATATATCATGTTATTATCACCTCTATTTATTTGAACTTGTACATTCATATGTGTGTTACATTGCCTACTTTGTTGAACTATATCAATAAGTGCATTGTTGAACTTAAATGCTGTCATTGGGACTATTTATATATAGTTGATTTAGTGACTGTTCTGAAACTGGATTGTGCTGTCATTGTGGCTGAAATCGCTGCTATACAACTTTTATTTCAAATTTGTAAATCAAAATACTGGCGTCGAGAAAACATGGAATGCCACAACTGATGACTAATACTGCTGGCGTGGAAAACGCGCCATGCCATTACCGTCGAAAATACTGATGGCGTAGGTGCCAACACCAGCGCTAATTTTTAACACTGGCGCCATATTGGTGGCGTCGGGTGTCCACGCCACCAAGGCTGTTTTTGGCACGCCGTAGCTAGACTTTTCTCCACTAGTGATGCCAGGCCCAAATGGAGTGATTACCATCACGAGCTACCTGGACAGAGCACTTAGAGTCGAGATCAAAATAGCATCACTCACGCTCGAATCATTGGCCAAAGCCCTCGCTACCGAGGAGTTGACATCACTCTAGGCCACGGTCGATAGAGATGATGTCATCCTAGATAAGAGATCTAAATCCACTGCGGTCAAACCAGCAGATGAGATCATCAAACTTCAAGTGCACCCAACAGACCCAAATAAAACAACATCCACTGGTGCACAGCTTGATCCAGAGATTGAAGAAGCCCTGCAGAGTTTCTTTAAAGAAAACTAGGATATTTTTGCTTGGCACCCCTCGAATATGCCAGGAATCCCACAGAACATGGCCGAGTAGTGCCTCGGTATAATAAAAGGCTCTAAACCTATTAAGTAGGCGCTCCATCGATTTTCTGAGCCTAAGCGTCAAGCTATGGGCGAAGAACTAGCCAAGCTAATGAGGCCGAGTTCATTTGCATATCAAACATCTTGAGTGGCTGGCCAACCTGGTCATGGTGCCCAAAAAGGAAAAATCTTGGCGCCTATGCGTCGATTTTAAGGACGTCAATAAGGCTTTCCCAAAGGATCCCTTCCCCTTACCGTGCATCGACCAGATTGTGGACGCCACAGTAGGGCACGACTCTTTGTGCTGCATGGATGCTTACTCAGGGTACCATCAGATAAATATGAAGGAATCCAATCAAGCGGCGACAACATTCATCACACCTTACGGGCTGTTCTGTTTCAACACGATGCCCTTCGACTAAAAAATGCAGGCGCAATATACCGGCGCATGATTCAAACATGCCTATTTATACGTCTCCAACGTATCTATAATTTATGAAGTTTTCATGCCATGTTTATAACAATTCTATATGGTTTTGGTATGATTTGCATGGAACTAACCCGGACGGATGCGATTTTCAGCAGAACTACCGTGGTGTTGTTTTTTGTGTTGAAATAAAAGTTCTCGGAATTGGACGAAACTTTTTGACGATTTTTTTGGAAGAAAAGAAAATACTGGAGCAAAGAACCACTGGAGGGGCCCCCTGCTACCCACTAGGCACCAGGGCGTGCCACCCCTTCTGGTGCACCCTGGTGGGTAGTGGGGCCCCTGAGGCCCATCTTCGTGTGAAACCGACGCCAAAAAATCCTATATATGCAGAAACCCCCAGAAATAACCCTAGATCGGAAGTTCCGCCGCCGGAAGCCTCTGTAGCCATGAAAAACAAATCTAGACCCTGTTCCAGCACCCTGGCGGAGGGGGAAATCATCATCGGAGGCCATCTTCATCGTCTCAGTAGCCACGATGATGAGGAGGGAGTAGTCTACCCTCGGGGCTGAGGGTTTGCACTAGTAGCTATGTGTTTGATCTCTCTCTCTCTCTCTCTCTCTCGTGTTCTTGATTTGGCACGATCTTGATGTATCGTGAGCTTTGTTAATATAGTTGGATTATCTGGTGTTTCTCCCTGTGGCACCCCGGCTCAGAGCGACCGGTTTACCTTGCATTGCCATCCCAGAGATCTAGTCTTCTGGCAACACACAACAACTTGGTACAGAAAACAACCGCTTTATTGATGCTAGCGGAAACATAGTTTGATATTACATCAGATAGCGAGGCCAAGCGGCACACACGGTGCGGCTGAATAGTATGTACATTACTTAATGAACATGAAGGGGGCCTCGATCACGACAACTACGCGTCAGCGGAACAACGACGAAGCGGAACTCCATAGCACAGGGACACAGATGTGGACACGGTCTAGACACGGGAAGCACTCTGATCCGGTAAGACTTTCCTGAAATCTGGCATGACACGCCAGGTCAGTACATTGAATGTACTTGCAAGCTCACAACAAGTAAAAGCATAATGGCAAAACAATAACATGATTATTAAGAAGGTTAAAAGCAAGTCTACAACAGACTACTCATTAAGTGGATCATGCTTGTGCACCGAGTCCCTCGGACTCTCTTACCAAACGGGTTACCTCATAACCAACATCATCAATACGGTGATCACTCCCAGATCACAAACGAAACCAACACTTTGGTTCCCACAACAACGACCATCTTCATGGTCTCAACAATCTCATCACATGACCAGTGCCAACCATATAACTTTAGTGTGCAAGATTAACTTAATTATGTTGATCCATGGTGTGACCTACTTACGAGCTGTGTCCGTAACCGAGGAGGCGGCTATCGATAGATTTAATAAACACTCTGCAGAGGTTAGTACACTGTACCCACGCCACGGAACCCATGGCCTCGCACTCCCATTCAGGTGGACCAACGGCATTCCGATAGAACCAACCCATTGGCATTACACTCTCTCGGCCACTCCGACCAACTCCCCTTTGGGCTAAGTCCTGAGTGGCCCCGATGTCAACCAATGACATCCAACGGACACCGTCATGGCAAAACAATCGACGGTCCCAAATGGGGACAAGGAACCATAACAACAACGAGCACACAATGTTATGTCTGCTTACCGGGCCAGGGTACCGCACGCCCATAACCTTCCCTCGTTGGAGGCACCGACCAGAGGCATGACAACGGACCGAGTAAGGGCCTTCCCATAAAGGCAAATGTGGTTGCACTGGGAAGCTCGATTCGGTGGCACCATGACTCGATCAACAATTATGTTCAAGTTGGATTATCATCAGGTTTAACTTGAAACTAAAAGAACTCGAGCCATACTATGCCATGATCATGCAACTATAAGACGTGAAACCATAAGCACATATCACCGAACTGGAGCGGATCAACATCATAAAATCACTAGGCATGCACACCTAATCATCTTGAAGCACTGGTTTTTAACTTCATCATTTTTTTAGTTATCACAATAGCATGATGAGTATATGAATAATAAAGCATCATATGAAAATAACTCCGGTTATTCTCAAACCATAGTTATGCTACCAAAGTATCACTACTGCATCCAACTAGTTCGTGCAATCAAATACTACAGCAAGCTAAGCATATCAAGCAAGACATATGAAATAACTTAAGCAAAGTTATTTAAATGATTTAAATGCATGAAATAATTCATATTCAAGTTGGAAAAATCATAGTTACTGAAATGACACCATGCAAATATTTGTGTGGCTTGCCTTAGTACAGAGGAGGGTCACACTCCTCCTGGTTCTCCTCTAGGCAAGCTTCTCCTTTTGAAAATAATTAAAACAGCAAAAAGAAAATATCAAGAACCACTCTGAAATTCACCAGAAATTCTAGACAGCAAGGAAAAATCTCAAATTTTGTGTGCCGCCAGAATTTTTCAATACAAACACAATGCAAAAAGAATCAACTCATTTGGATTTATAGATTAGGAGTTGTGTTTGGTCAAAGTTTCTGGTAAAATTTGAATTAAAGAAAAAACCAGGGGGGGTGACGTCGAAGACGTAAACCCGCGGGGCGCCTCCACTCATACCGCTTCAGGAGCGGCTGGGTGGCTAACAGCGGGCCCCGCCTATCGGGTTTTGAGTGGAGGAGGAGAGAAATAGAGGACGGCAGTGCTTCACCGGGGCTCTCTTCGGCAAGGAGGGCTCATCGGCCGTTCTGACAGGGAAGGATGGGTAGAGGAGGCTCTGGCGCACCTGCCTGTACCGGTAGCTTGGCGAGGGGTGGCCAGAGTAGCTCGGAAACGACGTCTCCCATGG
Organism: Thinopyrum elongatum; assembly: GCA_011799875.1. NCBI lineage: Eukaryota > Viridiplantae > Streptophyta > Magnoliopsida > Poales > Poaceae > Thinopyrum > Thinopyrum elongatum. The sequence goes on along the minus strand of CM022297.1, from coordinate 342,622,689 downwards.
CGGCTGCGGATGGAGTTCATCGGAGATGAGGAAGGCGGTGTGGGAGGGCGGTTCCAGGGGCTCCAACGGGGTCAGTGAAGCACCAGGGAGTCGCCGAAGAAGAAGATGGAGCTTGAGGGGCATTGGAGAGGTAGGGAGCAGCAGAGGGAATCGCTGGCAAGCTCGGGTTGGGGACGGCGGCCAGAGGCCTGCCCGGCCGGGCTGCGGCTTATCTACTGCGTTGTGGTGGTTGGTTGAGTGGGTTGAGGTGCTCGGAGAGGCCAGTGGGGAGCTCTATTTATAGGCGGAGGGGAGGGGGTCTCGAGCTCCACCGGAGTTCTCTGGAAGCGGCGCTCGGCGACGAGGGGCGTCAGTGAGAGGGGGGGAGAAGCTCCACGGCTCACGCGACCACTGTGGGGAGACGCGGACGAGCACAGGACGCAGGTGGAGACGAGCACAGGGGCACGGGCGCACTGTGCGCTTGGCCGTGTCATGCCCGTGCTCGCTACGGTGAGCTCTGGCGTCGATGAGCGGCAGGGAGAAATTAAGGGTGTCGGGACGAGGATGGTGGCAAGGTGCGGCATGCTGCGGCGAGCGGGGAAGCGAGCACGAGCTCAACAGAGGCGTCAACAGCATCCAGAGCGCGTCGACTAGCTGCCTGGCACCGTGTCCACGCATGGTCACCGCGTGAACTCTGGCATCACGCCACGCAGCGCATTAAAATCATGTCTGGGGTGTTGTTCGTGCAAGGCTAGGTCGATCCACAAACTTGAGTTAAGCACAGGTTGAATGAATGAGGCTGTAGCATCTTGGTAAGTTTCTGGACAGAAACTTGTGAGCTTAATAGAGAAGAATCTGGAAAAAGTTAGGAGCTGATTTTTGGAGGTTAAGAGTTTCTTAGGAGGTTAATGAAGCCCTAAAAATTTCAGCTCCATTGGCTCAAGGAAAAATACACTTCATGTACAAAGTGCATTTTCTATCCAAAATAGAAAAGATTTTCTGTAGCAAAAATATTCCAAATAACTATGAAATATTATTGCATAGGGAGGTGTACCAAGGTCCAAAGAATATTCAGGAATTTTCTTAGATTTTTGTGGGCAAGAAAAATGAGGGTTGCTTTGGAGCATAAGTGGCTGAAGTACTATTTCAGAGGGAAAATGAATATTTTTCATTTAAGAAAAATATTCCCTTGGCCAGTTTATGATATATCAGAGAGAAAATGAGGTGTTTGAGAGGGAGGTGAGTCACTTGGGTGAAAATCAAGGGAATGCCCAAGTGGTTTAGTCCAACTGAGTTGATTCAAAACACCAAATTCAAATAAAAAAGCAATGAAGTCCAGAAAAAAGAAAAAGAGCAAAATCCAGGGTGTCACACTCCCTCTTTATCTTATTGTGATGAATTGAGTTTTCCCTTAGAGATTTTGTTATTTTCGGATTGAATACTTTTATGGGTTTGAGAGCACTTGATGTATGTCTTGCTATGAATACCCGTGGTGACAATCGGGTATTGTCGGTGTCAAAACCGGCAGACCTCGGGGTAGGGGGTCCCGAGCTGTGGATCTTGGATCGATGGGTAACAAGGGATGACGAACACAGTGTTTACCCAGGTTCAAGCCCTCTCGAAGAGGTAATACCCTACGTCCTGCTTGATTATATTGGATGTATGATGTGGTTTACAAAGTAGATCTACCTCGAGATCAGCATGAGCTAAACCCTAAGGCTATGAGGTGATGAATGTAGCTCTTAACCCTAATGACTACAACCCCCGGTTTATATATACACCGGTAGGGCTAGGGTTACCGAAGATAGATTACAACAAGGGTTTGAAGAGATCCACCGCCTTCTTGACTTGGAGGGCACACCACGACTTCATAGATATCTTGCCATTATACGGCTCCACCAGTCCGGCCCATGTACAATGGGCCGTCGCCCCGAGGACCCCTTAGTCCATGACTCCCTCAGTAGCCCCCGAACTTGCCTCCAATGCCGGGGATCATCTTCTGGAATCTTCACACCATCAGCTTGCGAGACGAGTTCCTTTACTCCGTTTGAAGCCGTGTTAATTTCGCCGAACTTTATCCAGAACCCGCTCTAATGTACTCGGGTCCGGACAGTCTAAAGATTCTAGGATCCGAAGACATCTCGAGATTGGTGTGGGACCATTAGAGTTTAATGTCCTTCTTCAGGGCAAGGGCTTCGCACACCTTTCCAGAGGGCATGCGGCCCAATGCCATCCTTCCACGCACCCGTCCTTTCAGCTTCACGGTAAGACGCTTATTTATAGATCCAATGGGGCTAAGAACAGTTATCTTCCCCTTCGCCAAGAATGACACCGAAAAAATTCCAAAGCCATGGCCGACATCCCAGGTTCTTCCTTGTGCCCTCACGGCCCGTGCCCAGGTGATTGGTCGAGCTGCTCGGTCTCGCATATCTAGCTGAGTCGTCTACAGACGCAATGCTTCCTTCCTTCGGCCAATCTGGTTCCAGTCCGCGCCGGTGATTGGTCGAGCTGCTCGGTCTCCATCGATGGCCGCGCCCTTGCCGAGAACTCCCCCGAACCAAGCAAGGAGGAGAGGGTATGTCTCGTTCCCTTCCTTCTAAGAGGTTTGGGTTTTCCTATTCATCCCTTTCTACGGGGTATGCTAGAGTTCTATGGGATCCAGCTCCACAACCTCACCCCGGGGTGGATATTGCACATTTCTGGCTTTGTAGCCTTGTGCGAGATATTTCTGAGTTGCGAGCCCCACTTTGACTTGTGGAGGAAGTATTTCTGTCTTGTCCCCCACCTCCGGGAGGGATCTATATTTGAGGTAGGTGGCGCCGAAGTATGGCGAATAGCTGGGACAGGGTACCCAATCGGGACCACACAGAAAGACCCCGAAGGATGGACTTCGGAGTGGTTTTATATCGAAGATGTTCCCCTTACCGATCCAATCCAGCAAGGGTTACCCGAATATTCAAATGATCTGCCTAGAAAGCGGTACAACTGGCAGCCTAGAGGCCCTTCCCAACAAGACAGCGAAGAAGAGCGTGCACTGTCGGCCAAGATCAGGCTGCTAACTAGCAGCAAGCTGACCATGATCAAAGTTATGGCCATTGCCATTAGCCAATGCGTGCAACCCCTCCAACAGCGGGGTCACCCTTTATGGTGTTATAATGGGACCAACGATGTGACATGTCATCAACGGCAAGGGCCAGACAACGGCAAGATCTCTTCTAGGGAGATGAAGCAGAGTTTGCTCGCATGAGTATTAGAGAAGGCTGCTCCGAATACAATCCGGCGGACTGGGTAAGTCACAATCCATTACTTTGAGCCCACAAATCACGCCGAATTCTTACTGATTGCCACTTGAACAGGGATGGAGGCGTTAGGTTGCGTCCATTAGTTGTCCTCCCCCTCAACCAGAGAATCACTCTTGTGATGGCGATCCAGGGTATCATGATGATCCAGAGACGCCAATCGGATTTGAAGATGGGGTGCTCTATCAGGAGGGCCTTGATGGCGGCAAAGTGGCTGTAACAGCCGATCACCCCAGGGCTCTTCCCTCTTCCACAGTAAGTGAAAAGAAGACCCTCTCCCGAACAAGGCACTCGTCTCGCGCTACCCCCACGTGCTGACTTCTACTCCCAAGGGTCACCACACTAAGCGTAAGAATGTCTCGGGAGGAGCGCGGACCGCGCCAGCTTCGGCCATTGACAGGAGATTAAAATGGAAAGCTTCCACCGAGGCGGAGGCACCTCCCCCTTGGCCCAAAGGTAACATATTTCAGAATAGTTGCGAGGGTTGTCGCTTGCATTTTCTTATTTAAAGCTTGCTTAATTTTGCAGGAGGCGTACGCCCCTACACCAATCTGAAGATATCCCGGATGCGCCGAGCCGCAACTCCAGGCTCAAGTCTTCGGCACAAGCAGGAGCCTCCTCCGAACACGTGGCGGCTGGCGTACCTCTAGCGGACTCCGACGATGTTTCGGTCACTAATTCCGAGGTCGAGAGCGTAATGAACCATCACCACTGGAGGGAGACTTTATGTCATACTGCCTTTGCCGAATAGGAATTTAACGCTTTTAGTTTGGTGGATGCGTACCTTGGAGCGGTCCGGACAGGTCTGGACGGGATTACCGGTCTATTTGCTGCCAAGGTGCAGGTAAATGTCTTAAAAGCAGATCATGTTCCCTAACCAACTAGCCCCCAAGCCTTAATTCGGGCGGGACGGCCGAGTTAAGGGTGTCTAATGATATTACATTTGTAGGCCACAAGAGAGCAGAACAAAAAGCTGTCCGAGGACCTTGAAGTCAGTCGAACACAGTTGGTCGAAGCCAAGCCGAACTAGATGCGGCTCGAAAAGCTAGCAGCGAATTGTCCGGTGAGTAGTAAAGACTATTTTTGTAGGTATACGTTGTATGCCAAGCATTAACATAGTATTCTCTGTACAGCCGCGGGGGCAGTAAACGAGCTGCGGAGGGAGCTGGAGGCTGGTAGACGAGTACTGACGCGAAGTCAGGAGGAGAAAAATGAGCTCAAGGCAGAAAATCAACGACAAGCCGAGGAAATTAAGAGCTTGAGAGCTCAGCTAGCCCAGACCACGGAGGAAAACTAGAAGCTGAAAGGTGGTATATTCGGTAAGTGTTGATCGTACCGTGCTGTTGGCAAGTATCATTGATGTGTTAATGATGATGTGCAACACCTGCTTGTTAGGTCTCCTGACTGGGTGGCCTGAGGAAGAAGTAAGCGCTTACGATGGGAACCTTCTAAAGGAACTGTCGAAGACCTATGAAAAGGCCCGGAAAGCCATGAAGAGCATGGCGAAGGTGTTATGGCCGTCGGATGCGCCGCCAGAGAGTGTGGTCGAACTAGCCAATCGCTTTAAAGGGGCTCGGTGAAGGTTTGAGTTATGGAAGATCTCGGCCTTCCGAGAAGGAGCGCGCGAGGCGTGGGCTATGGTAAAGACCCGCTTCACCAAACTAGACCCAGTGCATATGGCCCGGGTTGGTCCCGTGGGCCCTCATGGTCAGGAGACACCACTAAGCTTGGTGTATGATGAAGTGATGCAAGCCGCTCGCTATTCTCAAAAGGATTGTGCTTTAGAACAGTTGATAGACAATGTCGAGAATGAGTAGTCTTGTCAATTCTATGTATCTATGTACTTTATGTTGACCATGCTCAATCCGCGTTCTTATTGCTATTTTTTGAAAGAATGTTGTCTTAACCGGCCATCGGCTTCTGCCTCTCCGATCAGAGATCGGGGAGTGTTCCGTAATGTGTGCCATAGGAAAGAAGGCAACAATTCAGGAACCAGGCAATCCGGCCCTCTGGTTTAAACATACGAAACATATGCGGAGAGGGATGCTATATTACTGTTTAACGTAAGAAACATCTTTCGATGAAAATAGTTCCTCCAAGTGTTCCTTTCATCGGGTAGAATTACAGTTCAGACATGTAGGGTCAACGGACACCAATGGCTTTAAAAAGGAACCCTGGTATTAAACTCGAGGCTATATTCACTTCCCTTAGGCCGACTTGTTGTATTCTGTAAGAACGCTAGCTTTCGGCTTCACCCATCTGAGGTACGGTCCCGGGTGACCCGGTCGTAACAATCGCAGAGGTGCTCCCTTTACGCCCTAGCCGAACAATCGATAACGTAGGGGTAAGCACAGGAGCCAGGCAACCCAGCTTGGCAAAGATCTTAAGGCAAACTAATGCATATGTTGGCTTGACGTGTATGAGAAGGATGCAATCAGGACGAATGTGATTTATACATATATTCGGCTCTTCTAAGGGAGCCCCCAAGCACAGCTGGGTATTACATTTAATGGTGTATATAGTATGAGCTTGGTATGGTTCGGTCTAGCCGAACTAGCACCACGACGAAAGATAGAAAAAGGGTAAAAAAAGAAGAAAGAAAGAAAGAAAAGGTGAAAATTTGTGTCGGACTCACGCGTAAAAACGCCGCAACCTTGCTGCGTTGCATGGGTTCGGCTCGAGGCCGTCGTCGGCTGGGCGGCGAAGACGATACACTCCTCCTATCAGTACTTCATTGATGATGTACGGACCCACCCATTTAGGTGATAGTTTATTCTTCTGTTTTTTGGGGAGTCTGTAACACCCTGGATTTTGCCCTTTTCTTTTTCTGATGATTTTCTTGGATTTCTTGTTTTGAATTGTTTTTCTGTGGCTATGTGGTTCTGAAACTTGGGAAGATCATATCTTCTTAGGTTTTTTAGTGGCTTATCATCCTCATCATCATCCCAAGATCATGTCATTTTCATCCTTGACCCAATTCCAATATTCATTTTCTTGGTAATATTCCTTTTCTATTAAAGGAATAATTCTTTTTAACCCTAGGTTGTGAAGCAACCTATATTTCTGTCACTCGCAAAATTCCCAAATAATTCTCATAAATTGTTTGGGTCATATCTTACTCAAATATGTCAAAATCCTTCCTTGGCATCATCAAAGATAATTCACAAATATTCCTTTTTTGATTAGGCCCTAAGTGGCTTTTTGAAAAGGAAGTGTCATTTATCTTTGCTTGTTTGACCCAAACTTTTTGGACACCTTTTCCTGTCCATATAATTGCCCCATGCCAAAATTCAACTCAATTTGCCTAGTAAATATTCCTCAGCAATTTTTCAAAGTTCCTATCTGATGGAAGCCTGTGTGAAGGAAGTACAAGCTAGGGATATCCAAATGAGTTGAAATTTTTCAAGGTCCTTCATATGATCAAATCATCACTCTCCACCAAATTTGAGCTCATGTAACTCATCTATGTGAGCCCAGCTCCAAATCTTGGTTTCTTGTCAGATTTTCAGTTTGTGAAGCAACCATCTTTTATATTGCTTCATTTAAGCTAAAAATTTACCAGGACATTCTCCTATCCATATCAACTCCCTCCACCAAGTTTTGGCCCATTTCATTTATCCATTTGCCCTGTTCAATTTTTCCAAGTTTCTGTCCAGGGAGATGCTTTATGAAGGAAGTACTAGTTTGGTTCATCCAAATGGCATGAAACTTTTTGAACATCTTCATTTCTCTAAATCATTATGCCATGCCAAATTTTTTGCTCATTCCCAGCACTTATGTGAGTGCTACTTCATCATCTCTTAATCTGGCCCTTATGATGCTTTCTACAACAAGTACCCTCTAAGCCTCTCCTCTTAAGCTGATTTTTGGTAATCAACATCATCTTAGTGATTGATCATGCTGTGCCAAAGCTCTGAGTCTAACTCCACTCATGTGACCACAGCAGGCATTAAGCACCTTGCTGTTGATCTGCTTTGGCACTCAGTGCATTTCTCTTCTTTGCCCCTGGACTGAATTCTTTCTTCATTTGGACTAAGGGTAGCAAGGTCCATCCGCTGGACATGGTCGGCCTGGCCAGAACGCGTGCTTGCACCAGTGCACGCGGTGATCACGCTTGCGTCACGCTAATGGCAAGCTCTGGCTCGTTCCGGCCACTGTTCTCGTCCGCTCCCTCATCGTCTCGATGTCCAACCTTGTCCAGGAGCTCCCCCATGAGCCACTGCATCGTCCCGTGCCCGGGCCCCCTCCTGGTTCGCCATGAATGCGCCACAAACTCCATGCCCGTGCCGCAAACCGTCCCTGTCCTCCCTTAGAGCCCAGCGTGAGCTCGCCCGTGATGCTCTAGAGGCTTCCTCCGCGCCTATATAAGCTGCCTCGAGGTCCTCTACTCCTCATCCACCTCCCCAAGTTCCTCTCCCGACCACCGGAGTGCCCAATCCCGGCGTTTCTTCACCGCTCATCCTCGGCCATCGCCGGAGTTCGAGCTATCCCGGTCGCCTTGGGCCTCCTCTCCTCCTCTACCCACCACCAGAGTGCTCCCCACACCTCCGCGAGCCGCCCCACCCCCTCTTCCCTCACCGGAGTGGCCCGCACCACCTAAGACCACCACCGCCCCCGCCTTTTGTACTCCTCCCTGCCTCCTCCTGTCGCTGTGCCTCCGCCCCTCCCCGGCACCGGCCGACCGCGGGAACCGGTGCGGCAGGCCCTCCCGCGCCCGCCGGTGCCCTCCGCTCAGCCGGAGTTGGCCGGAGCCGGCCGGCCCCTCGTCGCCCCTCCTCTGCTTCCCCTCCTCTGTTCATGGGAGGAACATAGGCACGAGGAAGAAGACGAGCTTCGCTGGACCCCCCCTGCTGCTGGACCCCACGCGTAAGTGGCCCAACCCCCTCTGCCAACTCAGCTAAGTGGAAACGTATTCCCAGGATTGCGTTTTCCCTATTTCGAAAACGTACTCTTGTAATGCTTTAGACAGGAATGCGCTTTCCCTTCTCTGAAAGCGTATTTCTCTCTACCGCGGCCAAGAACGCGCTTTCTCTGTTCCGAAAACGTATATTCTCAAATCCGTTTCTGTCTTATCCACTCAGGGACCTGTTGGTGAAGTACTATTTATAGATTAGTCCCTGAACTTCCACCCTTCGTATCTCCGCGACCGTAACTCCGATCAAGGTGAAACCAATGCCCACTTCTTCGTCTCGTCGAAATCTTTCTGTTGGTAACATTTTCACTAGGTGGTCCCACAGTGAAAATGACCATTTCACCCTTGCTTCTAATCAGCCCCCTTCGAGAGAGAAGAACGTCCGGCAAATCATTCCGTGGCTTCACCGCACTTCTTCCCGGAGTCTCCGTCACCCCCAGGCAAGCCACAACAGCCACTTGCATGATAGCCATGCAGTAGTCATGGTTTCTACTTGAATATTTAATAAAAGTTTGCCCGTTATCTGTCTGCTTGTTTGCTACTATTGTCGTTATTTCGGTTATGCTCGTCGATTCATGTTCACCTTCATGCTATGTTCCGATGCATCTTGTTATATTGTACTACTTGCTAGCATCATGTTCACATGTCATGCTTGGTAGTAGTAGTACATGCTGGTAGTAGTGATGTTCTTCCTGATGCATGCTTGCCGTCTATTAGCCTGTATCGTTGCTATGCATGTTCCTTTGCATCTAGTGGTCACATGCTTACTAGGTAGTATTCTTGTTATGTTCTTGCATGGTATTTATTTATGATGCTAGTAGTCATGCTATGCTCATGGGTAGTGTTATACTTATGCTCGTCAATATGCCATGCTCATTTGGTTAAATGTTTCATTGTTGTTATGCTCGATGGTATTGTTGCACCTCCATGCTTATGTTGATATCATGCTCATGCATTGTAGTTGCATCATGTTATTTTAATATGGCTCAGCTTATTGCATTCAAGTTTAACTGGATAATAATGAACTTGAACAACTGTTGGCTGAGTCATGGTGCCACCAAATCGAGCTGACCAGTGCAGCCACATTTGCCTTTTATGGGAAGGCCCTAATGCGGTCTATTGTCATGCCTCTCGCCGGTGCCTCCAACGAGGGAAGGTTATGGGCGCACGCTACCCTGATCTGGTAGGCAGACATAAACCTTGTGTGCCGTTGTTGTTGTAAGGATCCTTGTCCCCGTTTGGGACCATTTATGTTTTGCCACGACGGTGGCCGTTGGGTGTCACGAGTTGACACGGGGCCACCCAGGACTTAGCCCAAAGGGGATTTTGTCGGAGTGGCTGGGAGAGTGTGATGGCAATAGATCGGTTTTGTCGGAATGCTGTTGGTCCACCTGAATGGGGGCACGAGGCCATGGGTTCCGTGGTGTGGGTACAGTGTACTAACCTCTATAGAGTGTGTGTTTAATCTATCGATAGCCGCGCACGCGGATATGGGCGCAGTTCATAGTCGGTCACACTATGAGCCAACTATAATAATAACTTGATTAATAATAACCCCGATTCGATGATGCGAAAGAGATTGGTTGTGATCGAGAGAGGATCACGGAGGTATCGTGTATACCGAAGTTGGTTGATCTTATTGTGATCGCGAGATGATCACGGAGGTATCATGGATACCGATGTTGGTAAGTTGATGTATGAGATGGTTACGAGGTAACCGCCGAGCAAGAGTAAGTTGGTGCAAGATAATGTTAACCTGTTACATGTAGTATCATCATGTTCATATGCTCATGCTATGCTTGTTCTAGCCGTATCATGTTCAGTTTGTGCATGCCATGTTGTTCTGTTAGTATCATGCTCATGATTGTTTTAACCTGCTAATGCCATGCTGTTGTTTGTCTTGACTGCTTTTGGTTAATTGCGAGCTTGCAAGTACATTCAATGTACTGACCTGGCATGTCATGCCAGTTTGCAGGTCATGCCGAGAGTGCTTGCTTGTTTGGTGTGGTTCCTGTGTTCGCAAGCTAGGATAAACGTTCCAGCCAGAGTCCCTATGGATTGGAGTCCATCATCGTCATTCGTTGTTCCGCTGCCAGTAGAGGTTCCGCTGCCTTGAGTTGTTATGCGGCTTGCATAGAGCAATTGTGGTTGGCGTAGCGTCGCCATGCCGATGTTACTCATTGTAATATCGGAGACCTTGTATTCATATTCGTGTTGTAATAGAAAGCTGGTTTGTTCTATGCTAAGCAGTGCCGTATTCCAGAAGACTTCACCTCGATCTCTGGGCTGGAATACGAGGCGTTCCGGTTTCTCTGAGCCGGGGTGCCACAGAGTCGGAGGACAAGGTCTCCCACATTGTATGTCTTTGTCCGGACTTCACGGTTGTGGTAACGTCATGCTTGCTACTGATAGAACATGGACCGAGCTCGAGCTATGTCTTGCTCTTCTTCCAGAGCATACAGATTGTCCTGTCGGTCGAGCTTGGCTTCCTTTTCCTCGTACATGCGCACTCTGGGCGCGTGATGGATAATGTCGCATGGGAGAACTACTTCGGCACCGTATACCATAAAAAATGGTGTGTATCCGATGGACCGATTAGGAGTAGTGCGCAGCCCCCATAGTACGGAATCGAGTTCCTCGACCCAATGGCAGTCTGATTGTTCAAGGGATCAAACTAGGCGAGGCTTAATGCCGCTCATGATGAGTCCATTGGCTCGTTCGACCTGCCCATTGGTCTGTGGGTGGTACACTGAGGCGTAATCGAGCTTAATGCCCATCTTACCGCACCAGTCTTTAACTTCCTGGGTGGTGAAGTTGGCACCATTATCGGTAATTATGTTGTGGGGGACACCATAACGGTGTACGACATCGGATAAGAAATCGACGACTGGTCCGGATTCTGCCGAAGTGACGGGTCTTGCCTCGATCCACTTGGTGAATTTGTCGACCATGACCAATAGGTACTTCTTTTTGTTTGTCCCCCCCTTTGAGTGTTCCGACCATGTCGAGACTCCAGACCGCAAAAGGCCACGTGATTGGTATCGTCCAAAGAGCTGTGGGGGGCATGTGGCTTTGATTTGCGAACAGCTGGCATCCGACGCAGTGTTGGACCAGTGTCCGGGCATCTTCACGGGCGATAGGCCAGAAAAAGCCTGCTCGGAAAGCTTTGCTGACCAAAGCCTGAGCCACCGCGTGGTGTCCGCCCATGCCTACGTGTATCTCTGCTAAGAGCTGCTGCCCCTCCTCTTCGGAGATGCATCTTTGTAAGACTCTTGTGGTACTCTTTTTATAGAGTTCGCCTTCATGGACCTTGTATGCTTTAGAGCGCCGAACTACACGCTGAGCTTCGGTTTGATCCTCCGAAAGCTGATGTTGTGTGAGGTAGGCTAGTAGGGGTTCTGTCCAGGGTGGGATTACGGCCATTACCTCGTGTGCAGAAGGCGTTTCCTTGAGTGCGGAGCCGCCGATGATGTGATCGTCTTGTTCATTGTCGGGCGAGGTGTTGTGGGTGGTCTCGTTGGATGGTGCACCGGTGACGTTGTCCTGCCATACCATGGAGGGCTTAGAGAGCCGCTCGAGGACGGTGTTTTTATGAACCGGGTCATGCTTGGCACCCATGCGGGCGAGGACGTCGGCTGCTTGATTGCTGTCTCTACCGACATGGTGAAATCCTAGGCCCTCAAATCGAACGGATATCCAGAGGACCGCGTTTCTATACGCCCCATCTTGGAGTCTTTGGCGTCGAATTCACCGTTGACTTGAGAGATCGCCAAATTTGAGTCTCCCCTTACCTGGAGGCGCTGCACGCCCATTGTTGTGGCCATACGAAGACCATGTAGTAGTGCTTCGTACTCGGCTGCATTGTTCGAGTCCGTGTACATTATTTGGAGGACATACCGAACAATGTCTCCTATGGGGGTGATGAGGATGACCCTAGCCCCCAGTCCGGCTAACATCTTTGAGCCGTCGAAGTACATTGTCCAGTGCGAGTATGTGGAGTATTCCCGAGGTAGTTCGGCCTCGGTCCATTCGGTTATGAAATCGGCCAGCACCTGAGATTTAATGGCTCAGCATGGCTTGTATGTTATCTCGAAGGGGAGGAGCTCGATGGCCCATTTGGTGATGCGGCCTGTGGCGTCCCTGTTATTGATTATGTCATTCAAGGGGACCTCTGATGCTACTGTGACCAAACATTCTTGAAAGTAATGACGTAGCTTTCGAGATGCCATGAAGACCGTGTAGGCTATCTTTTGATAGTGCGGGTATCATGATTTGCATTGCGTAAGCACCTTGGACAGGTAGTAGACCGACTTCTGGACTTGGAACTTGTGGCCCTCGGATTCCCGTTCTACGACGAGCACCGCACTGACCACCTGATTGGTGGCCGAAATGTATAGTAGCATGGGTTCGCCGATGCCGGGTGCGGCCAGGACAGGGTTGCCGGCGAGGAGTGTTTTAATCTCCTCGAGTGCCATGGTTGCTTCATCGGTCCACTGGAAGTTCTTGGTCTTTTTAAGCAGTTTGTAGAGTGGCAATGCCTTTTCTTCGAGGCGTGATATGAAGCGGCTCAAGGCGGCCATGCATCCTTCCAGCTTCTGGACATGCTTAAGCTCCGTTGGTATTGCGAGCTGAGATAGCGCTCTAATTTTGGTTGGATTGGCTTCGATTCCTCTATGGGAAACTATGAATCCGAGTAGCTTTCCGGCGGGGACCCCAAAGACACATTTTTTCGGGTTGAGCCGTATGTCATAAGCGCGTAAGTTGTCGAAGGTTTGGCGTAGGTCGTCTACCAGTTGGTCTATGTGTTTGGTTTTGACAACCACGTCATCCACGTATGCCTCGACCGTTTTGCCAATTTGATTTTTGAGGCATGCTTGAATCATGTGTTGGTATGTGGCTCCTGCGTTTTTCAATCCGAACGGCATGGTGTTGAAGCAGAAGGGCCCGTAAGGGGTAATGAATGCGGTTGCCGCCTGGTTGGACTTTTTCATCTTGATCTAGTAGTATCCGGAGTATGCGTCAAGGAAACATAGTGAGTCGTGCCCGGCGGTGGCGTCAATGATCTGGTCTATCCGTGGCAGGGGGAAAGGGTCCTTGGGGCAGGCCTTGTTAAGGTCTTTGAAATCAACACAGAGCCGCCAGGACTTATCCTTCTTTGGTACCATTTTCAGGTTTGCTAACCACTCGGGATGCTTGATCTCACGGATGAATCCGGCCTCCAGCAATTTTGCGAGTTCTTCGCCCATGGCTTGTCGTTTGGGTTCGGAGAATCGGCACAGGGTCTGTTTCACTAGCTTAAATCCTTTTAGAATGTTGACGCCCTGCTCTGCTTTCCTGCGTGGGATTCCTGGCATGTCCGAGGGGTGCCAGGTGGATATATCCCAATTTTCATGCAGGAATGTCCTTAATGTCTCATCGACTGCAGGGTCCAGCTGCGCTCCTATGGACGCCATTTTGTTTCGATCTGTTGGGTGCACTTGAAACTTTACTATTTCATCTGCTGGCTTGAATGATGTGGATTTTTGTCTTTTACTTAGAACCACGTCATCCCTGTCGACGGTAGTGCGTAGAGCTGTCAATTCTTTGGCCGTGAGGGCTTCAGATAGTGCTTCTAGGGTGAGGGATGCCATTTTGTTTTCAGCTCGCAAGGCTTTGCTTGGGTCGCTTTTAAGCGAAATTACCCCGTTTGGCCTTGGCATTTTGAGTTTCATATACCCATAATGTGGAATGGCCTGAAATCTTGAGAATGCCTCACGTCCTAGAAGGGCGTGGTATCCGCTACGGAAGGGCATAATGACCCACAAGTATAGGGGATCTACCGTAGTCCTTTCGATAAGTAAGAGTGTCGAACCCAACGAGGAGCAGAAGGAAATGACAAGCGGTTTTCAGTATGGTATTCTCTGCAAGCACTGAAATTATCGGTAACAGTTGGTTGTGTGATAAGATAATTCGTAACGGGTAACAAGTAACAAAAGTAACTAAGGTGCAGCAAGGTGGCCCAATCCTTTTTGTAGCAAAGGGCAAGCCTGGACAAACTCTTATATAAAGAAAAGTGCTCCAGAGGACACATGGGAATTACTATCAAGCTAGTTTTCATCATGCTCATATGATTCGTGTTCGTTACTTTGATAATTTGATATGTGGGTGGACCGGTGCTTGGGTGCTGCCCCTTACTTGGACAAGCCTCCCACTTATGATTAACCCCTCTCGCAAGCATCCGCAACTACGAAAGAAGAATTAAGATAAATCTAACCATAGCATGAAACATATGGATCCAAATCAGCCCCTTACAAAGCAACGCATAAACTAGGGTTTAAGCTTCTATCATGCTAGCAACCCATCATCTACTTATTACTTCCCAATGACTTCCCCTAGGCCCAAATCATGGTGAAGTGTCATGTAGTCAACGTTCACATAACACCACTAGAGGAAAGACAACATACATCTCATCAAAATATCAAACGAATACCAAATTCACATGCTTACTTATAACAAGACTTCTCCCATGTCCTCAGGAACAAACGTAACTACTCACAAAGCATATTCATGTTCATAATCAGAGGGTTATTAAATAGCATTAAGGATCTGAACATATGATCTTCCACCGAATAAACCAACTAGCATCAACTACAAGGAGTAATCAACACTACTAGCAACCCACAGGTACCAATCTGAGGTTTTGAGACAAAGATCGGATACAAGAGATGAACAAGGGTTTGAGAGGAGATGGTCCTAGTGAAGATGTTGATGGAGATTGACCACCTCTCGATGAGAGGATCATTGGTGATGACGATGGCTTCGATTTCCCCCTCCCAGAGGGAAGTTTCTCCGGCAGAACAGCTCCGTCGGAGCCCTAGATTGGTTCTGCCCAGGTTCCGCCTCGAGACGGTGGCGCTTCATCCCGAAAGCTTCCTTCTGATTTTTTCCAGGTCGAAACACATCATATAGCAGAAGATGGGCATCGGGGGCCTGCCAGGTGGCCCACAAGGCAGGGAGGCGCGCCCAGGGGGGTCGGGCGTGCCTCCCACCCTTGTGGCTGCCTGGTGGGTCCCCTCAGGTGCTTTCTTCGCCCAATATTTTTTATATATTCCAAAATAATTCTCCGTGAAGTGTCAGTACTTTTGGAGTTGTGCAGAATAGGTCTCTCAAATTTGCTCCTATTCCAGTCCAGAATTCCAGCTGTCGGCATTCTCCTTCTTTATGTAAACCTTGTAAAATAAGAGAGAAAAGGCATAAGTATTGTGCTAGAATGTGTAATAACAGCCCATAATGCAATAAATATCAATATAAAAGCATGATGCAAAATGGACGTATTAGGGCACAATGTGAAATAGCAAGGGTTCGGATCTGTAGTTGTCGGGTGTACCGAACACAACGTCCAGGGTTACGCGTCCCGAGCAGTGTGCCTTCCTTACGGGTATTATACCTCGGAATGTGGTATGACTGCGTTTGATGCGAGACCTATTGAACTGCATCTTGTCTAGAGTATCCTCATAAATGAGGTTGAGGCCGCTGCCTCTGTCCATCAGCACTTTAGTCAGCCGGAAACCATCGACAATTGGGTCGAGGACCAGTGCGGCCGGTGCGTAGCTATTACGGGGGCTTGGCTCATCCTTCTTGTTGAAGGTGATAGGCGTGGCCGCCCACAGTTGTGCGGCCGTCACTTGATATATTTGATTGAGCTCTCAAAGAGCCTTTTTCCTTTTATTGTTTGAGGCGAACGTCTCGTATACTGTAAGGACATTGTGGTCCTGTGGTGAAGCCGAGCACTGTCTATTTGGGGGTGTAAGGCCCAAGATTGGCTCGCCATATTTGGCCACTTGTCTTACCACCCAATAGGCTTGAAGTCTATGGGTTGGGTTTGCGTCTAGCAAGACCGAATGTATTGGTCATGGTTTATCCAGCAACTCGTCTAACACCGATTTGGGCCTAGTTTTCCTTTCATTAGGCTCGCGCTCCGGTGACCGATTTGTGTAAGCCCATTTAAGGAGGGACCTTCTGGGTCACGCGGCGGGCTGTGGTCCCATGTTCAGCTGTTGCGCCCTCCACGTGTTCTCCATGGCACAATATTTGCGTACCATGTCTGATAGTTCGGTGAAGCCTTGAATTCGGCGACGCGCGAAGGCATTTAAGAGGCCCTCGTCCCTGCAGTTAAACTGGAAGGCTTTAATTATTTCTTTGTCACAGCAAGGTGCCATCTTGTTCTTTACCAGGAGAAATCTAGCTCAATAATGGTGGACTGTCCCGTTTGGCAGCTACTTGACATACATGAGGTCCCATATGTCTGGGTTTCTCGAGTCTGGATTATATTCCGTGTGGTGGCCGGGTGGGAAAATTTCGAGAATTCCCTGCCGCCGTGGATCCGGACTAGCCTTGATGGTCTGTCGGGGGAATGACCCCCGGGTACCCCAAAGACAGTGAAACAATGCTTCAAGACATTGGGGCGGCCAACGCCCCTCAGTCCGACTGCTCCGGCCGCTCCAGACGGCCCCCTGTCCGACTGCCCCAGCCGGCTCGCCACCCAGCTCGCCAAACGGCTGCTCCAGCCGGCTCCTTGTCCGACTGCTCCAGTCGGCCTGTTGCGCGGAGTCAACTGCAGCATCTCATCTGACGCGACATGGACAAGACGGCTGTACCCGTGCACTGCTGAGCAATAGTGGCGCACTATAGCCTGCATCACACGTCACCTCGCATGACATCTCCAATAGTGTAGTTGGTGGGTGGGCCACCACCGACCTAGCTTTAGGTGTAAGCTACCCACACTATAAAAGGGAGCCACATCCATCCATCCAAGATGATGGACACTCATGGGAGCACCATGCTCTCACGCCACACACACACATGGGCACTCATGCCCACGGCTCACTCACAGCCAAGCACTCTTGTGCTCACGCATATACGAGGCCAGATGCCCGTGGCACTGACCTCAGATACAGCTCCAGGAGCAACTCTGTACCAGATATACCATGTATATACAGACATGCAGGAGTAGGGGTATTATCTCTCCGGAGAGCCCCGAACCTGGGTAAACCACCGCGTGCTGTTCGCATACCTGTCCCGGATATTCCACTGTAGCCTTGCTCCACCCACGATAACCCACCCCGTGGCATCTGCCGTAACGCGGTGCCCCTTGGCCACTCACGTGAATATACTACGACATGGTCGGTTGAGTCATGTCCGGTTCTGACCGCATAGGGCTCGGATCTGAACTGGTGTGCGGCCGGATAGGCTCGAGGCCGGGAGTTGAACTGGGGGTTATGTCCGGACGTACATCCAGGCTGGTGTCTAACTCCGAGCTGGGGATTCGAGTGTACTCCGTCTTTAGCTTGCAAGGCTGTGGCCCCTCCTGGGCCTCTTTGACTATGGTGACGAGGTGTGTGGCCGGAGGGGTGTTGATTTCTCGGTCGTCGGGTCTAAGCCCGATCCGATCGTAGGTCGTAGGCCTGGTAACAGAGATTCCCATCTCACAAAAAAGGCTCGCCAGGTGGTCTTCCGGCCGGCCATGTGGGGGTGCCGGACACTCCGGCGATTCGGCAGGAGATCTTTGGGGCGGTCTATCAGAGTTGGGCTTCAGGGCCAGACTCTGAGGAATACCGGATTTTTGTGAGTCTGCTGGTCCTGGGGTCGATGCCCCTGAACCGATGAACCCTTTGACGGGGGTGAAGCCTTCGATCTGGTCAAGGCGACTAGTGGGATTAGCGTGCGCTAGTATACCGCCGAAGATGAGGAGATGACCAGGGCAGGGAAGCCCTCGGTGCGGGTGTGGTCGCCAACGACCGGTTGAGCCATCGTTTCCTCTGGCGATCCCACAACGGAACTCTCAATGAAAGCACCAATGTCGGTGTCAAAACTGGCAGACCTCGGGGTAGGGGGTCTCGAGCTGTGGATCTAGGATCGATGGGTAACAAGGGACGACGAAAACAGCGTTTACCCAGGTTCGGGCCCTCTCGAAGAGGTAATACCCTACGTCCTGCTTGATTATATTGGATGTTTGATGTGGTTTACAAAGTAGATCTACCTCGAGATCAGCATGAGCTAAACCCTAAGGCTATGAGGTGATGAATGTAGCTCTTAACCCTAATGACTACAACCCCCGGTTTATATAGACACCGATAGGGCTAGGGTTACCGAAGATAGATTACAACAAGGGTTTAAAGAGATCCACCGCCTTCTTGACTTGGAGGGCACACCACGGCTTCATAGATCTCCTGCCATTATACGGCTCCACCAGTCCGGCCCATGTACAATGGGTCGTCGCCCCGAGGACCTCTTAGTCCATGACTCCCTCAGGTATCATATTTATTCACTTGATATATGTTTTGGCACTCAACTCGTGGATTCCTGAGGTGATTGGGGTAATCTATGCATAGGGGTTGATGCATGTTTTCGTCCTTGTTTCTCTGGTAGAAATCTTGGGGCACTCTTTGAAGTTCTTTGTGTTGGATTGAGCATTATGAATCTGAAATTGTTTGATGCATATCGTATAATCAACTCACGAATACTCGTGGTGACATTGGAGTATCTAGGTGACATTAGAGTTGGTTGATGTGTATCATATGGTGTTATTTTAGTACGAACTCTTGGGTTATTTGTGACACTTATAGGAATAGCTCTATAGATCGATCGGAAAGGATAAGTTTGAGGTGGTTTCGTACCCTACAAACAATTTCTTCTTATGTTCTCCGCTAGATAAGAACTTTGGAATGATTCTTCGTTGCACGTTGAGGGGTGGTTATATGATCCAATTATATTAGCATTGTTGAGAGATTGCACTAGTGAAAGTATGAACCCTAGGCCTCATTTTCAAGCATTGCAATACCATTTGTGCTCACTTTTGTTACTTGCTACCTTGCTGTTTTTTATTTTTACTATTACAAAAATTAATATCTACTATCATTACTACACTTGTATCACCATCTCTTCGCCGAACTAGTGAACCTATACAATTTACCATTGTATTTGGTGTGTTGGGGACACAAGAGACTCTTTGTTATTTGGTTGCAGGGTTGTTTGAGAGATACCATCTTCATCCTATGCCTCCCACGGATTGATAAACCTTAGGTCATCCACTTGAGGGAAATTTGCTACTGTCCTAAAAAACTCTACGCTTGGAGGCCCAACACGAGTCTACAAGAACAAGTTGTGTAGTAGACATCAAGCTCTTTTCTGGCGCCGTTGCCGGGGAGGTGAGTGCTGGAAGGTATATCTTTAGATCTTGCAATTGAATCTTTTGGTTTCTTGTTTTGTCACTAGTTTGGTTTATAGAAGGAAACTACAAAAAATGGAATTGATGTTGCCTCATATTATTGTCTTTATCACGTCTTTCTTGAAAATGATGGAAAGGAAAACTGTGCTCAATTGATAGAAGAAAAATTCAATAAAATGTTTGTCAAAAAATCCTTGAATGATGAGCATGATTGCAATGTTGTTAGTATGAATTCTATGAATATCCAAAATGCTAATGATGATTGCACTAGTCATGACAAAAATGTTTCTTATAAGCATGTCAATTTTTGTGGAGTGAAAAGACTTTGTGAAGACATGCCTTATAGGGATAATAGATTTTGTAAGAAGCATAAACTTGATAGAACCAATTTTTTGCTCAAAGTGATAGATGAATTTGCTACAAAATTATGTTCTATTTATCCTATTACTTGTGAACTTTGCAATAAAGTTGGCCACCTTAATTTCCAATGCATGCTTTTTCATGATCGAATTGTGTCCAAATATTGTAATAACTTGATCACCCTTGAACTTCATAATGAACTTTGTTTATATTTGGGGTGTGAATAATTGTCACATAAAAATGGTTGGTTTGAAGCATTCATATTCACAGACCATGCTGAAACTAATTTGAAAGAAATCCATATGTTTTGCATGGTAAATTGCAATGAAAATGCTTACATTGCCAACTATAGAAAGACGGGAAAACCAATATAATATAAAAGGAATACTAATGAAAGGGTAAATATTTCTACTTTCCCTTATATTGTCTCTCA
This sequence comes from Thinopyrum elongatum, assembly GCA_011799875.1. Lineage (NCBI taxonomy): Eukaryota > Viridiplantae > Streptophyta > Magnoliopsida > Poales > Poaceae > Thinopyrum > Thinopyrum elongatum. Next base: position 342,602,500 of record CM022297.1, on the reverse strand, counting down.
TGATGAAATAGGTGACGAGAAGGAGCTCCCTATTCAACCAATCTCATCAATAAGAAGCTCGGAAAAATTAATCGAACCCACACATGATGTGGTGAAGAAGAAGAAAAGAAGAAAGAGTAGAGGTAAAAAGGTATCCCTCCCAAATGATGTTGCTCCTTTTATTGTTGTGCCTCATGAGGGTGAATGAAAAATATTTGTGGAAGATGATACACTTGATGATGATTTTGTTATGCCTATTGCTTGTTGTGATGACTATGATTGGGAAGATAATGATACTTTTTATAATCTTGAAAATCTTTTTGGGACCAACTTGGGAAATTATGATGATAATAATTGTTATACTATTGGTGCTATTCATACTATTAATGATGAGAGTGATTATGCTTATGATATGCCAAGCCACAAGCTTGGGGATGCTATGTTTGATGAGAATGATATGTTTGAGAATTTATTTGCTACAATTAATGTTTGTCCCAAGCTTGGGGATGCTATGCTTAATGAAGATAATCTTTTTTAGTCCTCCTACTTTGACTGATCAAATTTGTTATGATGATTGCATGCCTCCCATTTATGATGATTGCAATACTTATGAAAGTAGGATTGGAAGAGTGTCAACTTTAGATAATAATTATCCTACTATTTTGGAGGGTGTTGAATCTTATTATAATGATAAAATTGGATTTGGAGAGGTCATGATTTTATTTAGTAATGATTCCACTATTTCGGAAGAGGTTTCAATTGACTATGATCAGAACAAAGTTGCTACTTATGATGATTATTGTGATGATACTTATGTTATAAAAAGTAGTGATATAATTATTGTCATAATTTTAAATATCCTTTTACTAAACCTTACTCTTTTAATGTGGAAAAATTTATAGTATTCGAGTTTCATATGATACTTCCACTATTATGAATGAGAATAAAATTGCTTCTGTGGAGAGTAATAAAAAAGTTATGTTTGTGGATCATGAAAAGAATGCTTTATGTGATAGTTATATTGTTGGATTCATTCATGAGGCTACTAAAATATATTATGAGAGAGGAATATATGCTTCTACATATCTCAAAAATAGCAAGTTTCCTTTCTTTATGTTGAAAGTTTTGAAGTATTGCTTGTTTTGCCTTCCTATGCTAGTTGATTCTTGCTCCCATAAATTGTTTGCTCACAAAATCCCTATGCATAGGAAGTGGGCTAGGCTTAAATGTTCTAGTCATATGCTTCATGATGCTCTCGTTATGTTTCAATTCTTTACTTCTATGTGAGCATCATTGTAATCTTCATGCCTAGCTAAAAGGCATTAAAAAAGCATTTGTTAGGAGACAACCCAATATTTACCCCTCATGTTTTTGTGTGTTCACATGATTAGTCTACTGTACTAATCATGTTTCATAGCTTTTGTTTCAATAAAGTGCCAAGTAAAGCCTTTGGGATAGTGTGGATGATCGTTGACTTGATTCTGTGCAAAAACAGAAACTTTTGCGTCCAGTATAGAAATTCCTATCTTTTACCGGAACGTGGAAAAATTCTGATTTTCTTTACAGATGATTGATATACAAATTGCCTATGTTATCCTAATTTTTCAGAAGTTTTGAAGTTACATAAGTATAGTCATTATTCAGATCTTTACAGACTGTTCTATTTTTCACAGATCTGTTTGCAATGCATAGTTTGCTTATTTTATGGTTTCTATGGCTTATATTGCTTAATATAAATTTTGGAAATTATAGAGTATAGTAGGCATTATGTGGAAACAATTATGAATCTTGACTTTGACAGTACCCAAGTGAATGATTTATTTTACTATGCTAACCCATCTCACGAAGTTCCGTTAAGTTTTGTGTGGATGAAGTTTTTGAGGTTTAGTGAAACCGTGATATAAAAGGAATTAAGAAGACACAAAAGTTCAAGCATGGGGATGCCCAAGGCATCCCAAGTCAATATTTAAAGAAGTCTCAAGCATCTAAGCTTGGGGATGCCCCGGTAGGCATCCCACCTTTCTTCATCAACAATTATCGGTTAGTATCGGGTGAGCCTAAGATTTTGCTTCTTCACATGAGTTGTGCTATTCTTGGAACGTCATTTTATTTTGTTTTGCTTGCTGGTTTAAAAAAATACTTAGATCTGAAAGTTTTTAAATAAGAGAGAGTCCTCAATTAGCTACCCATTTACTTAACTACTCGCATGATCTTCACTTATATCTTTCTGGAGTAATTTGTCGAACACTCTCATGCTTCACTTATATTATTTTGAGAGTTTATAATAGTGATGAAAATTTGCACAAGCTATGAAATTGGTCCTAATATGATGAATATATAAGAAGGATATAATAAAAACTTCCATATAGATAATTGGATATGATAAGTTTGATTCCTTGCAATAGTTTTGCGATATGGAGATAATAATATGTGAGTCATGTTGGTGAGTAATTGTGCTTTAGTAGGAATATTGGTGTTGAGGTTTGTGATTCCTTATGCAAGCACGAAAGTCAATAATTATGCAATGAAGTTACATCCTACTTGTGGTGCATTATTCGGTGTTAGTTATGTTTATTGCTGGTTTTTGATCGTTTTTGTTTCTTGGTTGGCCGCTTCTCAATCTATTTGCTCGCGTTCATTTGTACTAAGCGGGAATACTGCTTGTGCATCCAAACGCCTTAAACCAAGTTGTGCCAAATGAGTCCACCATACCCACCTATATGCGGTATTTCCATGCCGTTCCAAGTAAATTTGTATGTGCCAACTCTAATTTTCAAAATGAATTTCCTTTTTGTGTGCCCGTACCGCTCGTGAAGCGGCAGGGGGTGGCCAATATTTTTCATGCTAGATGTGTTATTCTCAAGATGAGTGTTTATTCACTTGTCATTGCACGAGAGTGTGGCAGGTACTAGGGATGCCCAGTCCTGAAATGAAAAGAAATTTTATTTATGTTGTCAATAGTAAATTCCTTGGAAAGTGTTGGTATGGAAGGCACCCGTGGATACGACTAGCCATGGATTGTGAAAGAATGGTGGAAAAGGGAATACACTTTATTTTATGTTTGGGAACCGCCTATGATGTATCTAGCATGGAAAGTATTGGGAATTCTCAATCGTTTTCATTGACAGGAAAATCATGCCTCTCGAAATAATTTTATATCTCAATTTAAGCTTTGAGCTGTGGCACCTCTACAAATCTCTGCTTCCCTCTACGAAGGGCCTATCTATTTACTTTATGCAATTTTTATTTTTATTGATTCTCCATCTTCTCTTATAAAGCACCAACTAGGGAACACTATTATCATACTTGTGCATTGGGCACAGCTAATATTTGAGTGTGTTTCATGAATGGATCAAAGATTGAGCATAATGGGCTAGGGATAGCTTTCTTTAGTGTTGATATTTTGAAAGACACGGTTGCTTATTGATATGCTTGAGTATTGATGTCCTCATGTCAGTTATAGACTATTGCTTTGAATCATCTAAAAGTCCAAATGTCCATGCTACAAAAGAAAAGAGTACATGATGAATATGATAGGTAGCATTCCACATAAAAAATTCCATTTTCAATTGCTACTTTATCATGATGAGTTTTATGAGAAAGAGTTGCTGTTATGATGGTAGGAAAAGTGATCGAAATTATCATTGATCAAACTTATGCACTATGCTAGCATTCACACTTCATAAATTATTTCTTTTATCATTTACCTACTCGAGGACGAGTAGGAATTAAGCTTGGGGATGCTAATACGTCTCCAACGTATCTATAATTTATGAAGTATTCATGTCATGTTTACAACAATTCTATATAGTTTTGGTATGATTTGCATGGAACCAACCCGGACTGACGTTGTTTTCAGCAGAACTACCGTGGTGTTTTTTTTGTGCAGAAATAAAAGTTCTCGGAATTGGACGAAACTTTTTGACAATTTTTTTTCAAGAAAAGAAAAATACTGGAGCAAAGAACCACTGGAGGGGCCCCCCTGCTGCCCACTAGGCACCAGGGCGTGCCACCGCCCTCTAGCGCGCCCTGGTGGGTAGTGGGCCCCCTGAGGCCTATCTTCGCGTGAAACCGATGCCAAAAATCCTATAAATGCTTAAACCCCCATAAATAACCCTAGATCGGAAGTTCCGCCGCCACAAGCCTCTGTAGCCATGAAAAAAAACAATCTAGACCCTGTTCCGGCACCCAGTCAGAGGGGGAAATCATCACCAGAGGCCATCTTCATCATCCCGGCAACTACCATGATGAGGAGGGAGTAGTCCACCCTCAGGGCTAAGGGTTTGTCCTAGTAGCTATGTGTTTGATCTTTCTCTCTCTCTCTCTTATGTTCTTGATTTGGCACGATCGTGATGTATCGCGAGCTTTTGTAATATTGTTGGATCATATGGTGTTTCTCCCTCTCTATCTTGTTGTTATGAATTGAGTTTTCCCTTTGAGATTTCTTATTATCGGATTTAACACTTTTATGGATTTGAGAGCACTTGATGTATGTCTTGCTATGAATACCCGTGGTGACAATGGGGTATCGTATTGATTCACTTGATATATGTTTTGGCTCTCAATTCACGGATTCCCGAGGTGACATTGGGGTAATCTATCCATAGGGGTTGATGCACGTTTTCGCCCTTGTTTCTCTGGTAGAAATCTTGGGGCACTCTTTGAAGTTCTTTGTGTTGGATTGAGTATTATGAATCTGAAATTGTTTGATGCGTATCGTATAATCAACTCACGGATACTCGTGGTGACATTGGAGTATCTAGGTGACATTAGAGTTGGTTGATGTGTATCATATGGTGATATTTAAGTACGAACTCTTGGGCTATTTGTGACACTAATAGGAATGTAACACCTCCAGTGGTTAACTACAGTGATCACCCTCTTGATTATGCCATGTCATCATGATTATCAGTGCCTAATCATCATTTGCATTCAGCTCCTAACTCAAGATTCAAATTAAAACTAAAGTGGAAAATAAAAGTTATCCATAATAGAAACTAAAATGTTCATTAAATAACAAATATTCCAGAGGCAATTCTAAAATTGTAACCAACATTTAATTAACAAATTAAGTGACTCTAACAGTAGCAAAACAACACTATTTACTACCTTCTTAATTAAATAAAATCCCAAATGAAAACCTTTGGACTCAAAACCATTGTTGGCAGTGGATCAAAATGCACCATATTTATTTGGCCAGTCTCATATTTTACAAAAGTCTTTTGGAATGAATTAAAAGGCAAAACAGTATAAGAAAAAAAAACAAAAAGGAAAGAAACAGAACCCCCCCCCCCCTCTGGGCCAAACGGCTCAGCTGGACCGCCAGGCCGGCCCAGCTTCCCCCGGCCTACATAACCCCTGCCCCAAACCCTAACCTATCCCCGATCCCCACACTCCCCCCCCCCACGATCCCCTCTCCTCCCGATTGGATCGGGGCAGGAGCCCCCGACGCCCGACGCCGCATCCCCTCGCCGCCACCGCCGCCTCGCTGGACGCCGCCACACGCACCGCGCCGCCTCCTCATCCTCCTCCCCGCTGGACCACCTCGAGCCTCGTCGGCCCGTTCATCTACATCGCCCGTGAGCCCCCCTCTTCCCTCTGTCGCCGCCGCCTCCCAGCTCGCCGTGGCCCCGTGCCCGCTGCTGCTCTTCCGCCCGTGCCGCGCTCGCCCCGTCCCCGCACGCCTGCTCGCCGTGCTCCCCGCGTGCCGCCCGTGCCGTGCCTTCCCCTGCTCCATTACTGCTCTGCTCGCCCGCACCACGCCCCACGCCGCTACTCGTCCCTCTGCCGCACTCCGCCTCACCTCGCCGCGCGCGTCGACCGCGCCCTCCCCCTCTCTCTGCTTGCGCGCGCACACGGAAGCCACCGCAGGCACCCGCGCGCCACCGCGCCCACGCCGCCGCCCTGCTGCCGCAGCACTCCGCCCGCTCCGTAGCTGCGCGCTGCTGCTGCTCCCCGGCGAGCCCCGCCGTGGCCGTGGCCTCGCCGCGGCTGGCCTGGGCCAGTGCCCAGTCGGGCCAGCGCCGCCGCGCGCCCCTTGCGCGCCCGCACGCCCGCAGTGGCCTGTGGGCCACTGACGTATGGGCCCGGCCCACCCTTGCCACTGACTAGGGGGCCCCAACCCCCCAGAACATTAAAAAAAACAAAAAGAGGATTTAAAAAGAGTTAAAAAGAAAAATATATTAAAAATAAATAAATATTAATTAATTAATTAAGTTAATTAACTCTGATTAGGTTAATCTAATTAGTTTAATTAAACAGTAATTAAAATTAACTAAACCCTAATTAAACTAAACTAACACTGACAGGTGGGACCCACGCGTCAGTTTGACTAGGTCAACCCTACTGTTGACTGCTGACATCATGCTGACATCAGCATAACACTGTTTTGGATAATCCGAATTTAAATGATTAAATAAATTCCAGAAATTGCTAAAATCTTTAGAAAATCATATAAAATAATCCGTAGCTCAGATCGAAAATCTTTGTACATGAAAGTTGCTCGGAATTTCGAGACGAATCCGAATACGCGATCCGTTCGTCCGTCACACATCCCTAACTATCCGAACATGCAACCATTCCCCTCTTTTCGTCTGTCCGAAAAGCCGGACACTGGGAATACTTTCCCGGACGTCTTTCCCCTTCGCCGGGATTACCTAGCACTACGATAGAACACCGCTAGCTCTGCTTATTGACATGACATGCTCTTTTTTGCTTTGTATTTACTGTTTACCCCCCTCTTCTCTCTCGTTAGACCCCGATGTTGTCCCCGAGACCGACGCAGCTCCGGAGAACGAAGACACCATTGACGACCTTGCCCTTGCCGCCGAGCAACCAGGCAAGCCCCCCCTTTGATCATCCCGATATCGCCCATTCTAATTTCTCCTGCTTGCATTAGAATTGCTGCTGCTACTGCTTTACCTATTCTGATGCATAGCCTGTTGATTGTAACTTGCAATTGAAACCTTACCTGCTTACCCTAAATTGTATAGTATAGGCTGGGTAGAGACCTATCAGTGACCCCACTAGTCCCGACTGCCCCGCTGGATTATCAGAAGACCCGAGCAACGGGATCGAAGACCAGGCCCCGGCACCGCACATCACCCCCCTTTAGTTGTATCGACACTGCAGCGTTACTATCGAGTGCCGAGGGTGAAACCCCTTGTAGCACTTTAGATGTTAACTCTGTAGAGTAGCTATTCGGTCGTGGTCATCAAGGGTGATTCCTCCTTCACCGCTTCCGATAACGACGCCGTCGTATAACACCACAAGTGTGAACCCAGCGAGGGTGATTCCTCCGAGTTCACCTTGGCAGATACATCGAGTGGGAATTCAACGAGGGTGATACCTCAGATTCCTCAGATGTTATGGACACACGGATACTTGGACTTTACACTGTTACTTGGATAGGCGGGTCGACCCTAAGGGGTACCCGCGTGTGATGTGAAGACGGGTTGCCTGTATGGTGCCCGAGTGATGAATACGAGGCGTGGCCGGGCATTCTTGGCCCTTGCCGCAAGTCCTCGAGACGGGGCAACGGGGTCACATCGATCATGAGTCTCTACTCGTTACCGCAGCCCCAAGGTACTAACGCTTTGGATATTTGATTCAAGTGGGCCTCTGGCCTGATAGCACTAACCATCACGTGGGCATAGTATAGGCGTTCTGCATCGTATGCATCAGCTGAAAGCTCTGACAGACGTCCAGTTCAGCAGTGCGGCATGGAGTGATTGGCGCCATTCACGACCGAGGTGCTGCTTGGATCTGAGCCATGTGCGCAATGACCCGGAGGGCGAGGGGCGATGGCCCAAGACCCCCTTGCGCTTAGGATGTAGACCGGCGGGGACCTCTCTGCTGAGCTCTAGGTAGGGCTGCGGTGTGTCGTTTGGCCGAGGTCGGGCATGACCCGGAAAAGTGTGTCCGGCCGGAGTTAAGCGAGCGTGCTGGGTAAGTTGGTGCACCCCTGCAGGGAAGAAAACATCTATCGATAGCCTGTCCTACGGTAACGGACACTCGGAGTTGTATCCTGATTGATACAATTAGAACTGGATACTTGGATACTATGGCTCTGGGATTGCTTCTCGCAGGGAGTCGAGAAGGGATCTCAGGACGAGGTTGATGACTGTATGGCTCTGGGATTGCTTTCTCGCAGGGAGTCGAGAAAGGATCTCTGGGTGAGGTTGAGACTTAATGATACTGCTACATTATATTGTACTGTTCTACTCTCTTCTATTGCTGCAAGACCGCTTAAGATGCTAGTCTTCAATAGGACTAGGCTTTCCCCTCTATTCTGGTATTTCTGCAGCCCAGTCCACATATACAACCTTCCTTTGATAATGTTGCATATGTAGTGTAGATCCTTGCTTGCTGAGTACTTCTGAGTACTCACGGTTGCTTTGTTTTCCTTTTCTCCCCATATCAGTTTGTCGTGACCAAGATGACGGAGCCCCTGAGACAGCTGTCCCCGCCGACGATCGCTACTACTACCCCGAGGGTGGATACTGCTACGAGTTGACTGACGACCAGGAGTAGGATTGGAGGGTCCCAGGCAGGAGGCCTGCGCCTTTCGATCGTAGTGTTTTATTTTGCCCCGCCTTTCTAAAGGCCTTTATGTTTCTCATTTAATATCTGTACTCAGATATCTGATGCTTCCGCTGACGCTTGTATGCGAGCTTTTGTATTCGAGCCCTCGAGGCCCCTGGCTTGTAATATAAAGCTTGTATGACTTTATTTATGTTTTTGAGTTGTGTTGTGATATCTTCCCGTGAGTCCTTAGGCTTGATCATGTGCATTTGCGTGTATGATTAGTGCATGATTGAGCCGGGGGCGTCACAAGTTGGTTTCAGAGCCGACTGCCTGTAGGAATCCCCCTTCCAATTCCTTGGTCGAAGTTGAGTCTAGTGGTCCAAAACTGTTTTACTAACATCGCTGTGTGGCTTACGGTCCCACGTCGCCAAATGGGTGGTATTAGGATCTTTTATTCCTCTTCCTTACTCTGGGACTCTGATCTCTCTTCTATTCGGGTTAAATTTTTTACTAACTCCAACATTAGGTTCTCGTGATCACATCCACCCGGTGTTCTGAAATTTCCCCCCTTCCTTCAAGATTGCGAGTCAGGTTCTGCTTGCATGATCCTTTTATCGAGGGCACCCTGTGTTGTCACTTGCAGACTCCTCGCTCCAATAGTTTTCTCCAACGTTGATGTAGCCTTTGCTATGTCCCGTCGTGTACTTCCTTGTCGCGTGCCTACGCGCCGCCTAGTTTGTCTAGCTGCGTGAATTTCCGAACCCCTACTGCCATTTGTGTCCAATTCCGTGCATCGTTCTGTATGTCTTTGATGACTACTAATATGCACCTAATGCCTTCTTGTTCATCACTCATGATTACATCGTGAATGACCTCTTACACATGCAGTTTTTCTTGCTAAACTGCCCCTGTTGATTTAGCAGGATGGCTGACGATCCTCCACCTCCACCCTATATTTCCGCAATGATGCAGCAGTTTATGACCGGACTAATGGCTCAATTTCCAAACCAGAATGCTCAGCAACAGAATGCTCCAATAACTCTGGCAGAATTTGTGCGCCTCAACCCGTCTGTTTTCCGCAACTCCACCAATCCTATGGATGCTGATGATTGGCTTCGAGACATCCTGTTTGAGATGGAATCAACTAATGTTGCTCCTGGCAGTTACGTCACCTTTGCGACATTCCACTTAAAGGGTTCAGCTGCTCAATGGAGGGAAAGCCACAAGGGTATGTTGCCTGCTGAAACAGTAACCACTTGGCAGGAATTTCAGTCAGCTTTTCGTGCACGGTACATTCCTCAAGGTCTGATGGACCAAAAGAAGCAGGAATTCCGCAAACTCTCTCAGGGTAAAATGACTGTGGATGAATATCAGAGGAAATTTCTTGAATTGTCCCGCTATGCTGAAGATGACGTCTTCATTGACGCACGCAAGCAGGAGAAATTCCGTGAAGGAATATGTACTGATATAAAACTTGCACTTGCTATCCATGATTGCACAGAATTCGCAACGCTTGTCAGCAAATCTTTCCAAGTTGAAACAGCTCTGACTGAATACCAGGAGTCGCTCAAGCGTACTCGAGATGTCGGCTCGTCTTCGGGTCAGCCCGTTCAGAAACGTCGAGTCTGGATCCTACACAATGTTCATCACCGACCTGCCCCTGTACCCAGGCCATCTTATGCTGCACCTCGTCTGCCTCCACCACCAAGACAGCTGAACATTGCAAGTGGACAGCCCAATGTTGGTGTTTCTCCCCATAATGATGGTCTGTGCCACCAGTGTGGACAGCCAGGGCACCGTACTATCAACTGTCGTCAGAGTCAGCCTCAACACGCATCACGTCCTTCCGCTGGTTGCAGGAAGAGCCGTCGAAAACATCCGTCTAGGAACGTTGAAACCAGACTACCTGCTAGTCAACTTGTTCATGTCAACCAAGTCAACATTGAAGAAGCTCGACAGGACCCCAAGATTGTGATGGGCACCCTTCTAGTGAGTTCAATCCTAGCTTCGGTCCTCTTTGATTCTGGAGCTTCGCACTCCTTCATGTTCGAAAGTTTTGCGCGAAGCCATGATATACTTTTCGAGGAGATGTCCACTCCATTCGTAATCCAGTCACCTGGGGCTAATTGGCAAACTACCATGGTAAGCCACGGTAACCACATTGTGATTGGAGGATTGATGTTCCCCGTTTCTCTCATTGCTCTCAAGACCTCCAACATAGACATTATTCTGGGTTTGGACTGGTTGAAGCCCCATAAAGCTTTGATTGACTGTGCCACTGAAACAGTCCGCCTCACACATCCTTCTGGCCAGACAGTCAGATACTCAGCTCGAACAGTTCAGGACGCCGAAGTTCAGATTTATGTTCTGAATGCATTGAATGCTTCACCTCTTGAAGGCATCGAGAACGTTCCAGTTGTTCATGATTTTCAAGACGTCTTTCCAGAAGAACTTCCAGGAATACCCCCTGCTAGAGCTGTTGAGTTCATCATCGACTTGAAGCCTGGCACTACCCCTATTGTGAAGCGCCCTTATAAGATGCCTCCGCATCATCTTCTCGAGCTTAAGGAAGAAATCGACACGTCACTTAATTAAGAAAGGTTTCATCCGCCCTAGTTCCTCTGCTTGGGGAGCACCTTCACTCTTCGTTAAGAAGAAGGATGGAACTAACCGATTGGTTTAGGATTACCTGCCCATTAACCAAGCTACAATCCAGAACAAATATCCGCTTCCTTGGATCAATGATTTGTATGATCAACTTGCTGGATCATCGGTGTTCTCTAAACTCGACTTGAGGTTGGGTTATCATCAGATCCGAGTCCGCGAAGAGGATAATCCCAAGACAGCATTCGTTACTCGCTATGGCTCTTATGAGTACACTGTCATGTCATTTGGTTTAACAATTGCTCCAGCCACATTCTCCCGTCTGATGAATTACATCTTCATGGATTACCTCGACAAGTTCGTCGTGGTATATCTGGATGATATTCTAGTTTATTCGAAGAATAAAGAAGAACATGCTGAACACCTCCGTCTTGTACTGGAAAGGCTCCGAGAACACCAGTTGTATGCCAAATACTCCAAATGTGAATTCTGGCTTTCTGAAGTAACCTACCTTGGTCATGTGATTTCCAAGGATGGAATTGCCGTTAACCCAGAACGAGTTCAGGCTATTCTGGACTGGACTCCTCCGAAGAACGTCAAGCAAGTGAGAAGTTTTCTTGGCCTTACAAGCTATTGCCGTCGATTTGTCGAGAACTTTTCCAAGATTGCTAAGCCCCTGACTGATCTGCTTCACAAGGGCGTTAAATTTGAATGGACAGAAAAATGTCAGGAAAGTTTCCAGACACTCAAAGACAAGCTGACATCCGCCCCAGTACTATCTCCTCCAGATACCCGCAAAGACTTTGTGATTTATTGTGACGCATCCCGTGAAGGATTAGGCTGTGTCCTAATGCAAGAGCGTAAAGTGATTGCTTATGGCTCTCGTCAGTTGCGCCCACATGAAGAGAATTATCCGGTACATGATCTAGAGCTAGCTGCTGTGATCTATGCATTGCAGTTGTGGCGACGTTACCTTCTCGGTAATCGTTGCGAGATCTACACGGATCATAAAAGTCTGAAGTACTTGTTCACCCAGCCATCTCTAAACCTCCGTCAGCAAAGATGGATGGAGGCCATTGCGGACTATTATTTGGGTATTTCCTATACCCCTGGCAAGGCTAACGTGATGGCTGATGCCTTAAGCCGCAAGTCCTATTGCGACAACCTCATGGTTAGGCGAGCTCAACCTCGTCTTTTTGAAGAACTGCGCAAGCTGAATCTGCGGATTGTTCCACAGGGTTCTCTTAATAACCTTGTGATACAACCAGATCTTGAGAAAGCTGTTAAGAATGCGCAAGCTAAAGATGTTGAACTTGATCTGATGAAGAAAAATCTTCACCTTGAAAAGTACAGGGATTTCTCGCTGTCTGAAGATGGAACCTTGTATTTCAGAAACCGCATTGTCGTACCTCGCTTCGAACTTATGACTGACAAGGTCATGAAGGAGGCACATGATACCCCGCTGTCTATTCATCCGGGTAGCACCAAGATGTATCGTGATCTCCGTCAAAGGTACTGGTGGTCTAGAATGAAGCAGGACATTGCTCGTTATGTTGCCGAATGTGATGTGTGTCGTCGCGTCAAAGCAGAACATCAGAAACCAGCTGGAATTCTGCAACCACTTCCTATTCCTTTATGGAAATGGGATAAGGTTTAGATGGATTTCGTTACAGGACTTCCCAGGTCACAGAAGGGTCACGATGCTATTCTTGTCGTCGTCGACCAACTTTCTAAAGTGGCACACTTTCTGCCCGTCAAGGAGACTATCACTGCTAGTCAGTTAGCAGAGTTGTATATCTCCAGAATTGTATCACTCCACGGTATTCCGAAGGAGATTAGTTCGGACCGTGGCGGTCTTTTCACTTCCAAATTCTGGGAAAGTTTACAAACAGCTATGGGAACTCATATTACCTGGAGTTCAGCTTATCACCCCCAATCCCAAGGCCAAGTCGAGCGAGTCAATCAAGTACTTGAAGACATGCTTCGGGCTTGTGTTATTTCTTTCAGTAAGAAGCGGGAAGAATCTCTTCCTTATGCGGAATTCTCATATAACAACAGCTATCAAGCCAGCTTGAAAATGGCTCCCTTCGAAGTTCTATATGGACGTAAGTGTCGAACCCCTCTGAATTGGTCAGAAACTGGGGAACGACCGCTCCTGGGTCCGGATATTATTCAACACGCCGAAGAACAAAGTCCGTATCGTCCGGGAGAATCTCAAGGCGGCTCAGGACCGCCAGAAGAGCAACTATGATCGCAAACGATGGGGTTTGACTTATCAACCTGGTGATCAAGCTTATTTGCGAGTCACTCCTATGAAGGGCACTCACCGTTTTGGAATCAAGGGCAAGTTAGCTCGACGCTACATTGGTCCTTTCTGCATTATTGCTAGATGTGGTCAAGTGGCGTATAAATTGGAATTGCCGCCGCAATTCTCTCATATCCATGACATCTTCCATATGTCGCAACTTCGTCAATGCTTCAAGGAATCTCCGCACCGAGCTGTGGATCACGAAATGCTCGAATTGCATGATGATCTTTCATATAAGGAACATTCGATCCGCATCCTCGATGAAGCTGAACGTCGGACCCGTCAGAAGGTTACCAAGTTCCTCAAAGTGCAGTGGTAAAATCATACTGAAGATGAAGCCACTTGGGAACGTGAGGATAATCTTCCTGCGGAATACCCCGAACTTTTCCCTTCTACCTCTTAATTCTCGGGACGAGAATTCTTGTTAGTGGAGGAGACTTGTAACACCTCCAGTGGTTAACTACAGTGATCATCCTCTTGATTATGCCATGTCATCATGATTATCCGAGCCTAATCATCATTTGCATTCAGCTCCTAACTCAAGAATCAAATTAAAACTAAAGTGGAAAATAAAAGTTATCCATAACAGAAACTAAAATGTTCATTAAATTACAAATATTCCAGAGGCAATTCCAAAATTGTAACCAACATTTAATTAACAAATTAAGTGACTCTAACAGTAGCAAAACAACACTATTTACTACCTTCTTAATTAAATAAAATCCCAAATGAAAACCTTTGGACTCAAAACCATTTTATTGCAGTGGCATAAAATGCACCATATTTATTTGGGCCAGTCTCATATTTTACAAAAGTCTTTTGGAATGAAATTAAAAGGCAAAACAGTAAAGAAAAAGAAAAACAAAAAGGAAAAAGAACAGAACCCCCCCCTCTGGGCCAAACGGCTCAGTTGGACCGCCAGGCCGGCTCAGCTTCCCCCGGCCTACATAACCCCTGCCCCAAACCCTAACCTATCCCCGGTCCCCACTCTTCCCCCCCCCCCCACGATCCCCTCTCCTCCCGATTGGATCGGGGCAGGAGCCCCCGACGCCCGACGCCGCATCCCCTCGCCGGCCACCGCCGCCTCGCTGGATGCCGCCATCACACCGCGCCCGCCTCCTCATCCTCCTCCCTGCTGGACCACCTCGAGCCTCGCCGGCCCGTTCATCTACATCGCCCGTGAGCCCCCCTCTTCCCTCTGTCGCCGCCGCCTCCTAGCTCGCCGTGGCCCCGTGCCCGCTGTTGCTCTTCCGCCCGTGCCGCGCTCGCCCCGTCCCCACACGCCTGCGCCTGCTCGCCGCGCTCCCCGCGCGCCGCCCGTGCCGTGCCTTCCCCTGCTCCGTTACTGCTCTGCTCGCCCGCACCGCGCCCCGCGCCGCTGCTCGTCCCTCTGCCGCGCTCCACCACACCACGCCACGCGTGTCGACCGCGCCCTCCCCCTCTCTCTGCTTGCGCGCGCACGCGCAAGCCACCGCAGGCACCAGCGCGCCACCGCGCCCACGCCGCCACCCTGCTGCCGCCGCACTCCGCCCGCTCCGCAGCTGCGCGCTGCTGCTGCTCCCCGGCGAGCCCCGCCGAGGCTGGCCTGGGCCAGTGCCCAGTCGGGCCAGCGCCGCCGCGCGCCCCTTGCGCGCCCGCACGCCCGCAGTGGCCTGTGGGCCACTGACGTATGGGCCCGGCCCACCCTTGCCACTGACTAGGGGGCCCCAACCCCCCAGAACATTAAAAAAAAGAGGATTTAAAAAGTGTTAAAAAGAAAAATATAATAAAAATAAATAAATATTAATTAATTAATTATGTTAATTAACTTTGATTAGGTTAATCTAATTAGTTTAATTAAACAATAATTAAAATTAACTAAACCCTAATTAAACTAAACTGACACTGACAGGCGGGACCCACGCGTCAGTTTGACTAGGTCAACTCTACTGTTGACTGCTGACATCATGCTGACATCATGATGACGTTAGCATAACACTGTTTTGGATAATCCGAATTTAAATGATTAAATAAATTCCAGAAATTGCTAAAATCTTTAGAAAATCATATACAATAATCCGTAGCTCAGATCGAAAAACTTTGTACATGAAAGTTGCTCGAAATTTCCAGACGAATCCGAAAACGCGGTCCGTTCGTCCGTCACACGTCCCTAACTATCCGAACATGCAACCGTTCCCCTCTTTTCGTCTGTCCGAAAAGCCGGACACTGGTAATACTTTCCCGGACGTCTTTCCCCTTCGCTGGGATTACCTAGCACTACGATAGAACACCGCTAGCTCTGCTTATTGACATGACATGCTCTTGTTTGCTTTGTGTTTACTGTTTACCCCCCCTCTTCTCTCTCGTTAGACCCCGACATCGTCCCCGAGACCGACGTAGCTCTGGAGACTGAAGACACCATTGACGACCTTGCCCTTGCCGCCGAGCAACCAGGCAAGCCCCCCCCTTTGATCATCCCGATATCGCCCATTCTAATTTCTCCTGCTTGCATTAGAATTGCTGCTGCTACTGCTTTACCTATTCTGATGCATAGCCTGTTTATTGTAACTTGCAATTGAAACCTTGCCTGCTTACCCTAAACTGTATAGTATAGGCTGGGTAGAGACCTATCAGTGACCCCACTAGTCCCGACTGCCCCGCTGGATTATCAGAAGAGACGAGCAACGGGATCGAAGACCAGGCCCCGGCACCGCACATCACCCCCCTTTAGTTGTATCGACACTGCAGCGTTACTATCAAGTGCCGAGGGTGAAACCCCTTGTAGCACTTCAGATGTTAACTCTGTAGAGTAGCTATTCGGTCGTGATCATCAAGGGTGATTCCTCCTTCACCGCTTCCGATAACGACGCCGTCGTACAACACCACAAGTGTGAACCCAGCGAGGGTGATTCCTCTGAGTTCACCTTGACAGATACATCGAGTGGGAATTCAACGAGGGTGATACCTCAGATTCCTCTGATGTTATGGACACACGGATACTTGGACTTTACACTGTTACTTGGATAGGCGGGTCGACCCTGAGGGGTACCCGCGTGTGATGTGAAGACGGGTTGCCTGTATGGTGCCCGAGTGATGAATACGAGGCATGGCCGGGCATTCTTGGCCCTTGCCGCAAGTCCTCGAGACGGGGCGACGGGGTCACATCGATCGTGAGTCTCTGCTCGTTACCGCAGCCCCAAGGTACTAATGGTTTGGATATTTGATTCGAGTGGGCCTCTGGCCCGATAGCGCTAACCATCACATGGGCATAGTATGGGCGTTCTGCATCGTATGCATCAGCCGAAAGCTCTGACAGACGTCCAGTTCAGCAGTGCGGCATGGAGTGATTGGCGCCATTCACGACCGAGGTGCTGCTTGGATCTGAGCCATGTGCGCAATGACCCGGAGGGCGAGGGGCAATGGCCCAAGACCCCCTTGCGCTTAGGATGTAGACCGGCGGGGACCTCTCTGCTGAGCTCTAGGTAGGGCTGCGGTGTGTCGTTTGGCCGAGGTCAGGCATGACCCGGAAAAGTGTGTCCGGCCGGAGTTAAGCGAGCATGCTGGGTAAGTTGGTGCACCCTTGCAGGGAAGAGAACATCTATCCATAGCCTGTCCTACGGTAACGGACACTCGGAGTTGTATCCTGATTGATACAATTAGAACTGGATACTTGGATACTATGGCTCTGGGATTGCTTCTCGCAGGGAGTCGAGAAGGGATCTCAGGACGAGGTTGATGACTGTATGGCTCTGGGATTGCTTTCTCGCAGGGAGTCGAGAAAGGATCTCTGGGTGAGGTTGAGACTTAATGATACTGCTACATTATATTGTACTGTTCTACTCTCTTCTATTGCTGCAAGACCGCTGAAGATGCTAGTCTTCGATAGGACTAGGCTTTCCCCTCTATTCTGGTATTTCTGCAGCCCAGTCCACATATACAGCCTTCCTTTGATAATGTTGCATATGTAGTGTAGATCCTTGCTTGCTGAGTACTTCTAAGTACTCACGGTTGCTTTGTTTTCCTTTTCTCCCCATATCAGTTTGTCGTGACCAAGATGACGGAGCCCCTGAGACAGCTGTCCCCGCCGATGATCGCTACTACTACCCCGAGGGTGGATACTGCTACGAGTTGACTGACGACCAGGAGTAGGATCGGAGGGTCCCAGGCAGGAGGCCTGCGCCTTTCGATCGTAGTGTTTTATTTTGCCCCGCCTTTCTAAAGGCCTTTGTGTTTCTCATTTAATATCTGTACTCAGATATCTGATGCTTCCGCTGACGCTTGTATGCGAGCTTTTGTATTCGAGCCCTCGAGGCCCCTGGCTTGTAATATAAAGCATGTATGACTTTATTTATGTTTTCGAGTTGTGTTGTGATATCTTCCCGTGAGTCCTTAGGCTTGATCGTGTGCATTTGCGTGTATGATTAGTGAATGATTGAGCCGGGGGCGTCACAAGTTGGTATCAGAGCCGACTGCCTGTAGGAATCCCCCTTCCAATTCCTTGGTCGAAGTTGAGTCTAGTGGTCCAAAACTGTTTTGCTAAACTCGCTGTGTGGCTTATGGTCCCACGTCGCCAAATGGGTGGTATTAGGATCTTTTATTCCTCTTCCTTACTCTGGGACTCTGATCTCTCTTCTATTCGGGTTAAAATTTTTACTAACTCCAACATTAGGTTCTCGTGATCACATCCACCCGGTGTTCTGAAATTTCCCCCCTTCCTTCAAGATTGCTAGTCAGGTTCTGCTTGCAGGATCCTTTTATCGAGGGCACCCTGTGTTGTCACTTGCAGACTCCTCGCTCCAATAGTTTTCTCCAACGTTGATGTAGCCTTTGCTATGTCCCGTCGTGTACTTCCTTGCTGCGTGCCTGCGTGCCGCCTAGTTTGTCTAGCTGCGTGCATTTCCGAACCCCTACCGCCGTTTGTGTCCAATTCCGTGCATCGTTCTGTATGTCTTTGATGACTACTAATATGCACCTAATGCCTTCTTGTTCATCACTCATGATTACATCGTGAATGACCTCTTACACATGCAGTTTTTCTTGCTAAACTGCCCCTGTTGATTTGGCAGGATGGCTGACGATCCTCCACCTCCACCCTATATTGCCGCAATGATGCAGCAGTTTATGACCGGACTAATGGCTCAATTTCCAAACCAGAATGCTCAGCAACAGAATGCTCCAATAACTCTGGCAGAATTTGTGCGCCTCAACCCGTCTGTTTTCCGCAACTGCACCAATCCTATGGATGCTGATGATTGGCTTCGAGACATCCTGTTTGAGATGGAATCAACTAATGTTGCTCCTGGCAGTTACGTCACCTTTGCGACATTCCACTTAAAGGGTTCAGCTGCTCAATGGTGGGAAAGCCACAAGGGTATGTTGCCTGCTGAAACAGTAACCACTTGGCAGGAATTTCAGTCAGCTTTTCGTGCACGGTACATTCCTCAAGGTCTGATGGACCAAAAGAAGCAGGAATTCCGCAAACTCTCTCAGGGTAAAATGACTGTGGATGAATATCAGAGGAAATTTCTTGAATTGTCCCGCTATGCTGAAGATGACGTCTGCACTAACGCACGCAAGCAGGAGAAATTCCGTGAAGGACTACGTACTGATATAAAACTTGCACTTGCTATCCATGATTGCACAGAATTCGCAACGCTTGTCAGCAAATCTTTCCAAGTTGAAACAGCTCTGACTGAATACCAGGAGTCGCTCAAGCGTACTCGAGATGTCGGCTCGTCTTCGGGTCAGCCTGTTCAGAAACGTCGAGTCTGGATCCCACACAATGTTCATCACTGACCTGCCCCTGTACCCAGGCCATCTTATGCTGCACCTCGTCTGCCTCCACCACCAAGACAGCTGAACATCGCAAGTGGACAGCCCAATGTTGGTGTTTCTCCCCATAATGATGGTCTGTGCCACCAGTGTGGACAGCCAGGGCACCGTACTATCAACTGTCGTCAGAGTCAGCCTCAACACGCATCACGTCCTTCTGCTGGTTGCAGGAAGAGCCGTCGAAAACATCCTTCTAGGAACGTTGAAACCAGACTACCTGCTAGTCAACTTGTTCATGTCAACCAAGTCAACATTGAAGAAGCTCGACAGGACCCCAAGATTGTGATGGGCACCCTTCTAGTGAATTCAATCCCAGCTTCGGTCCTCTTTGATTCTGGAGCATCGCACTCCTTCATGTCCGAAAGTTTTGCGCGAAGCCATGATATACCTTTCGAGGAGATGTCCACTCCATTCGTAATCCAGTCACCTGGGGCTAATTGGCAAACTACCATGGTAAGCCATGGTAACCACATTGTGATCGGAGGATTGATGTTCCCCGTTTCTCTCATTGCTCTCAAGACCTCCAACATAGACATTATTCTGGGTATGGACTGGTTGAAGCCCCATAAAGCTTTGATTGACTGTGCCACTGAAACAGTCCGCCTCACACATCCTTCTGGCCAGACAGTCAGATACTCAGCTCGAACAGTTCAGGACGCCGAAGCTCAGATTTATGTTCTGAATGCATTGAATGCTTCACCTCTTGAAGGCATCGAGAACGTTCCAGTTGTTCATGATTTTCAAGACGTCTTTCCGGAAGAACTTCCAGGAATACCCCCTGCTAGAGCTGTTGAGTTCATCATCGACTTGAAGCCTGGCACTACCCCTATTGCGAAGCGCCCTTATAAGATGCCTCCGCATCATCTTCTCGAGCTTAAGGAAGAAATCGACACGTCACTTAATTAAGAAAGGTTTCATCCGCCCTAGTTCCTCTGCTTGGGGAGCACCTTCACTCTTCGTTAAGAAGAAGGATGGAACTAACCGATTGGTTTAGGATTACCGGCCCATTAACCAAGCTACAATCCAGAACAAATATCCGCTTCCTTGGATCAATGATTTGTATGATCAACTTGCTGGATCATCGGTGTTCTCTAAACTCGACTTGAGGTTGGGTTATCATCAGATCCGAGTCCGCGAAGAGGATATTCCCAAGACAACATTCGTTACTCGCTATGGCTCTTATGAGTACACTGTCATGTCATTTGGTTTAACAAATGCTCCAGCCACATTCTCCCGTCTGATGAATTACATCTTCATGGATTACCTCGACAAGTTCGTCGTGGTATATCTGGATGATATTCTAGTTTATTCGAAGAATAAAGAAGAACATGCTGAACACCTCCGTCTTGTACTGGAAAGGCTCCGAGAACACCAGTTGTATGCCAAATACTCCAAATGTGAATTCTGGCTTTCTGAAGTAACCTACCTTGGTCATGTGATTTCCAAGGATGGAATTGCCGTTAACCCAGAACGAGTTCAGGCTATTCTGGACTGGACTCCTCCGAAGAACGTCAAGCAAGTGAGAAGTTTTCTTGGCCTTGCAAGCTATTGCCGTCGATTTGTCGAGAACTTTTCCAAGATTGCTAAGCCCCTGACTGATCTGCTTCACAAGGGCGTTAAATTTGAATGGACAGAAAAATGTCAGGAAAGTTTCCAGACACTCAAAGACAAGCTGACATCCGCCCCAGTACTATCTCCTCCAGATACCCGCAAAGACTTTGTGATTTATTGTGATGCATCCCGTGAAGGATTAGGCTGTGTCCTAATGCAAGAGCGTAAAGTGATTGCTTATGGCTCTCGTCAGTTGCGCCCACATGAAGAGAATTATCCGGTACATGATCTAGAGCTAGCTGCTGTGATCTATGCATTGCAGTTGTGGCGACATTACCTTGTCGGTAATCGTTGCGAGATCTACACGGATCATAAAAGTCTGAAGTACTTGTTCACCCAGCCATCTCTAAACCTCCGTCAGCAAAGATGGATGGAGGCCGTTGCGGACTATGATTTGGGTATTTCCTATACCCCTGGCAAGGCTAACGTGATGGCTGATGCCTTAAGCCGCAAGTCCTATTGCGACAACCTCATGGTTAGGGGAGCTCAACCTCGTCTTTTTGAAGAACTGCGCAAGCTGAATCTGTGTGGCGCCCCCGACTCAATCGTACACTAATCATACACGCAAACGTGTACGATCAAGCACAGGGACTCATGGGAAGATATCACAACACAACTCTAACACAATTTAAACGGAGGTCCACAATATTACAAACCAGGGATCCGAAGATCCGAATACATAAGTCAGTCATACAAATATTATCTGAGTACAGACATAGTTAGACAAGTTTTGCCTTAAGAAGGCTAGCACAAACAGCGACACTAGATCGAAAGGCGTTGGCCTCCTACCTGGGAGCCTCCGATCCTACTCCTGGTCATCTGGCTCGATCCAGTAGTAAGTACCCTCTGGACCCTCCTGGTAGTAAGCTCCGGTGGTGGCATCTAGCTCCAGGACTCCATCGTCTGATGTATCATCAATGTGGGGTATATGGGGAAAAGAGAAAGTAAAGCAACCGTGAGTACTCATCCGAAGTACTCAGCAAGCAAGGATCTATACTACATATGCAACATTATCAATGGAGAAAGGCTGTATATTTGGACTGGGCTGCAGAAATGCCAGAATAGAGAGAAGGCCTAGTCCTATCGAAGACTAGCATCTTCAAACATCTTCACAAGGCCATCATCTTGCAGCAGTAGAAGAGAGTAGAATAGCATTTTATTTAACAAACATGTTGTAGTACAGCTTAAAGATCCTTCCTCGACTCCCAAGCGAGAAAGCGATCCCGAAGCTTCAATTAAGTAACAAGTATCCAGCTTAACTAGTAGATCGGGATACACAAACTGAGCGTCCTTTACCGTAGGACCGGCTATCGATAGAAGATTCATCCCTGCAGGGGTGCACTACTGTTACCCAACACGCTCGATCAACTCTGGCCGGACACACTTGCTGGGTAATGCCCGTCCTCGGAAGATCAACACAAAGCAGCGCCCTACCTAGGCTCGGCAGAGAGGTCAGCACGCCGGACTAACCTATGCACCCAGAGGTCTCGGGCCATCGCCCTGGGCACCCTGCGCGTTGCGAGACTGGCCGGGGTGCAGGCGCGACACTGAACTCGTCAGTGAAGTATCCAGCCCAATCCCGACAATCAGCCCGCACGGTGAATCGTGACGTCAGACGAGCTTTCGGAGAAACGTACTTTGCAGAGGGTCCCATAACCATTATCCCACGTGGTGGTAGTGCGTATAGGGCACGTCGACCCACTTAGATCACACACCCAAATCCAATAGGCTCAATTAGTATCAAGCGGAGACAATCAGAGTCTCTGATGCTCCGCCACAATGTCACACTCGAGTGCCCTTCCGGCACACCCGAAATCATAGATCCCCAGCGGGTACCCACCAGGGTGGACCCGCCTGTAACAAAGGTCAAGTAGCCGTGTGGTCAAATCATCAGGGTGAACGTATGAGGTATCACCCTCGAGGTTCACACTGAGGGGTCGCACGACAGAGTCGTATCGGAAGTGGAGAAGGAGGAATCACCCTCGATGACCACGACCGAATAGCTATACTGCAGAGTATTCATCGTGAGTGCGTTACGAGGTATCACCCTCGGCACTCGATAGTTACTACGCAGAGTCGTACAACTTAGGGGGTGTGAAGTGAGGTGTCGGTCTCTGGTCGACGATCACGTTGATCGAGTCGTCGATGATCAAGCAGGGGCAACAAGGGTAAGGTGGTGGGGTCACTGATGGTTCACTACCAACCTATACTAATCAGTTTATCATAGGCAGGTAAGGTAGCAATGAACAGGTTACAACAGCAGGCTATGCATCAGAATAGGAGCATACATTAACAGTAGCGAAATCTAATGCAAGCAGGAGAATAGAATGGGCGATATCTGGAATGCTCAAGGGGGGGGGCCTTGCCTGGTTGCTCTGGCAAGAGGGGAAGGTCGTCAACGGGCTGCTCGTCGGTAGAGTAGTCGTATCCTGGTGCAGCGCCGTCGGTCTCAGCGTCTATCGAGAGAGAGAAGGAGGGGGAGAGAAACAATAAATTCACGGTAATAATGCAAACAATATGTATGACATGCCTAAATGATATGCCGGGGTGTTCTACTGCCTAACTAAACGATTTAGTTAATTTAGGAATTTATTTGGATTTATTTAATTAAAGTTGGGCACTATTCATTTACTGAAATCGGTCTAAAAGTTCAATGTTCTTATAGCTGCGGGCATCTGACGGGAATACGGAGGACGTATTCGGGTTCGTATCGTCGTTCTGAGCAAGTTTCATGTATAAAATATTTTCATCGGAGTTACGGTTTATTTAATATGATTTTCTAAAGTTTTTATTAATTTCTGAAATTTAATTAATTATTTAATTCAACATTATCTGAAACAGTGCTGCGATGACATCAGCATGACATCATGCTGATGTCAGCAGGCGCCTGACAGGGTGGGTCCCACCTGTCATAGGCTGGTTTAGTTAGTTAGGGTTAACTAATTAATTAACAATTAATTAAACTAATTAATTAAATTATATTAATCTAAACAGAGTTAATTAGCTAATTAATTAACTAATTATTTATTTATTTATTTATTTTATTATTTTTTTTCTCTAAACGTTTTTCGGGCGGGGCCCGTTTGTCAGTGTCTCAGGGGTTCGGCCCCACCTGTCTGTGGCACAGGGGGCCACGGGCGGGCGCGCGTGCGGTGCGCGTGCGCGGCGCACGCGCGGGCGCACGGCGAGGCGGGCGCGGGGCGAGGGGCAGGGGCGAGCGCGGGCTGCGGCGCGCGGTGCGGCGCGCGGGTATGCGTGTGCGTGCGCGCGGGCGGTGGACGGAGGCGACGCGGGTGCGCGAGCGAGAAGCAAGGGGTGCAGGCGCGCGCGTGCTTCGGCGCGGCCAGGAGGGGCCGGCCACGGTGCGGGCGCACGGGGCGCGCGCAGCGTGCGGGCGGCACGGGTGGTCGGCGCGGTGAGCAGGGGAGGAGGCGAGGCCTGCGCGACGGCAGCGGAGCAACAGCTCGAGCAGGAGCCACGGCAGGAGAGCAGCGGCGGGGGTCCTCACCGGGGGTTCGTAGGGCAGGCAGCGGGGGGGGGTCGAGCTCGAGGGGGGAACGGCGACGGGGTCGAGGCGGCGGCGGTCGGCGTCGAGCGCGTCAGCGGCGCGGGGCCGAGCGAGCGCGCGGGCTTGGGCGCCGGGCGTCGATGGCAGGAGGGGCTCGGGGTGGCGGCGGAGACGACGGCGAGGTGGACGGGTAGCGCCGGCGACGAGGGACGGCGTTGGGCGTCGGCGGCGGGGCGGACGGGATCGGGGGATCCCGATCCAGATGGGGGGGGAGAGAAAGCGAGGGGGGGAATCGGCTACGGGTGTCGCCGGCTGGGGGGTAGGTATAGGCCAGGGGGGGCGCAGGTGGGCCGGCCGGCTGGCTTCGGCCCAGTTGGGCCGTGGGGGGGGGGGGTTGCTCTTTTTTTCTTCTTCTCTGTTTTCTATTTCTTTTCCTTTTTCTTTTCTTTATTTATTCCCTTTACTCTGCTAGTAAATAGCTAGGCCTCAAAATGGTTTTTGTAAAACATGAGACCTAGTTCATAAATACCAGTGCATTATTCCCTAACACCTAAAACTAGTTTGGACAAAATATAATTCCATATTTATTTCAGATTTAATAAATGGTTATTAAATATTATCTTTATCCACTGTTTGAGGTTGTTCGAGTCACTTATCCAATTCCAATGATGTTGGTTTCAATTTTAGAATAGCCTCTGGAATATTTGTTATTTATCTGACATTTTAGTTTCTATGTTGGACAACTTTTATATTCCACTTTCATTTAAATTTGAATTTGACTTAGGAGTTGAAATGCAATATGATGCTAATGATGATTATGCAGTGTTAATCTCGCTGACATGTCATTATCAAAAGTGATTACTGTTGCTAATCACCGGGGGTGTTACAATCTGCGGATTGTTCCACAGGGTTCTCTTAATAACCTTGTGATACAACCAGATCTTGAGAAAGCTGTTAAGAATGCGCAAGCTAAAGATGTTGAACTTGATCTGATGAAGAAAAATCTTCACCTTGAAAAGTACATGGATTTCTCGCTGTCTGAAGATGGAACCTTGTATTTCAGAAACCGCATTGTCGTACCTCGCTTCGAACTTATGACTGACAAGGTCATGAAGGAGGCACATGATACCCCGCTGTCTATTCATCCGGGTAGCACCAAGATGTATCGTGATCTCCGTCAAAGGTACTGGTGGTCTAGAATGAAGCAGGACATTGCTCGTTATGTTGCCGAATGTGATGTGTGTCGTCGCGTTAAAGCAGAACATCAGAAACTAGCTGGAATTCTGCAACCACTTCCTATTCCTTTATGGAAATGGGATAAGGTTTAGATGGATTTCGTTACAGGACTTCCCAGGTCACAGAAGGGTCATGATGCTATTCTTGTCGTCGTCGACCAACTTTCTAAAGTTGCACACTTTTTGCCCGTCAAGGAGACTATCACTGCTAGTCAGTTAGCAGAGTTGTATATCTCCAGAATTGTATCACTCCATGGTATTCCGAAGGAGATTAGTTCGGACCATGGCGGTCTTTTCACTTCCAAATTCTGGGAAAGTTTCCAAACAGCTATGGGAACTCATATTACCTGGAGTTCAGCTTATCACCCCCAATCCCAAGGCCAAGTCGAGCAAGTCAATCAAGTACTTGAAGACATGCTTCGGGCTTGTGTTATATCTTTCGGTAAGAAGTGGGAAGAATCTCTTCCTTATGCGGAATTCTCATATAACAACAGCTATCAAGCCAGCTTGAAAATGGCTCCCTTCGAAGTTCTATATGGACGTAAGTGTCGAACCCCTCTGAATTGGTCAGAAACTGGGGAACGACCGCTCGTGGGTCCGGATATTATTCAACATGCCGAAGAACAAAGTCCGTATCGTCCGGGAGAATCTCAAGGTGGCTCAGGACCGCCAGAAGAGCAATTATGATCGCAAAGGGTTTGACTTATCAACCTGGTGATCAAGCTTATTTGCGAGTCACTCCTATGAAGGGCACTCACCGTTTTGGAATCAAGGGCAAGTTAGCTCCACGCTACATTAGTCCTTTCCACATTATTGCTAGACGTGGTCAAGTGGCGTATAAATTGGAATTGCCGTCGCAATTTTCTCATATCCACGACGTCTTCCATGTGTCGCAACTTCGTCAATGCTTCAAGGAATCTCCGCACCGAGCTGTGGATCACGAAATGCTCGAATTGCATGATGATCTTTCATATAAGGAACATCCGATCCGCATCCTCGATGAAGCTGAACGTCGGACCCGTCAGAAGGTTACCAAGTTCCTCCAAGTGAAGTGGTCAAATCATACTGAAGATGAAGTCACTTGGGAACGCGAGGATAATCTTCGTGCGGAATACCCCAAACTTTTCCCTTCTACCTCTTAATTCTCGGGACGAGAATTCTTGTTAGTGGAGGTGACTTGTAACACCTCCAGTGGTTAACTACAGTGATCACCCTCTTGATTATGCCATGTCATCATGATTATCAGTGCCTAATCATCATTTGCATTCAGCTCCTAACTCAAGATTCAAATTAAAACTAAAGTGGAAAATAAAAGTTATCCATAACAGAAACTAAAATGTTCATTAAATAACAAATATTCCAGAGGTAATTCTAAAATTGTAACCAACATTTAATTAACAAATTAAGTGACTCTAACAGTAGCAAAACAACACTATTTACTACCTTCTTAATTAAATAAAATCCCAAATGAAAACCTTTGGACTCAAAACCATTTTATTGCAGTGGCATAAAATGCACCATATTTATTTGGGCCAGTCTCATACTTTACAAAAGTCTTTTGGAATGAAATTAAAAGGCAAAACAGTAAAGAAAAAGAAAAACAAAAAGGAAAAAGAACAGAACCCCCCCTCTGGGCCAAACGGCACAGCTGGACCGCCAGGCTGGCCCAGCTTCCCTCGGCCTACATAACCCCTGCCCCAAACCCTAACCTATCCCCGATCCCCACTCTTCCCCCCCCCCCACGATCCCCTCTCCTCCCGATTGGATCGGGGCAGGAGCCCCCGACGCCCGACGCCGCATCCCCTCGCCGGCCACCGCCGCCTCGCTGGACGCCGCCATCGCACCGCGCCCGCCTCCTCATCCTCCTCCCCGCTGGACCACCTCGAGCCTCGCCGGCCCGTTCATCTACATTGCTCGTGAGCCCCCCCTTCCCTCTGTCGCCGCCGCCTCCCAGCTCGCCGTGGCCCCGTGCCCGCTGCTGCTCTTCCGCCCGTGCTGCGCTCGCCCCGTCCCCGCACGCCTGCACCTGCTCGCCGCGCTCCTCGCGCGGCGCCTGTGCCGTGCCTTCCCCTGCTCCGTTGCTGCTCTGCTCGCCCGCACCCCGCCCCGCGCCGCTGCTCGTCCCTCTGCCGCGCTCCGCCTCACCTCGCCATGCGCGTCGACCGCGCCCTCCCCCTCTCTCTGCTTGCGCGGGCACGCGCAAGCCACCGCAGGCACCAGTGCGCCACCGCGCCCACGCCGCCGCCCTGCTGCCGCCGCACTCCGCCCGCTCCGCAGCTGCGCGCTGCTGCTGCTCCCCGGCGAGCCCCGCCGTGGTCGTGGCCTCGCCGCGGCTGGCCTGGGCCAGTGACCAGTCGGGCCAACGCCGCCGCGCGCCCCTTGCGAGCCCGCACACCTGCAGTGGCCTGTGGGCCACTGACGTATGGGCCTGGCCCACACTTGCCACTGACTAGGGGGCCCCAACCCCCCAGAACATTAAAAAATATAGGATTTAAAAAGAGTTAAAAAGAAAAATATAATAAAAATAAATAAATACTAATAAATTAATTAATTAAGTTAATTAACTTTGATTAGGGTAATCTAATTAGTTTAATTAAACAGTAATTAAAATTAACTAAACCCTAATTAAACTAAACTGACACTGACAGGTGGGACCCACGCGTCAGTTTGACTAGGTCAACTCTACTGTTGACTGCTGATGTCATGCTGACATCATGATGACATCAGCATAACACTGTTTTGGATAATCCGAATTTAAATGATTAAATAAATTCCAGAAATTGCTAAAATCTTTAGAAAATCATATAAAATAATCCGTAGCTCAGATCGAAAAACTTTGTACATGAAAGTTGCTCGGAATTTCGAGACGAATCCGAAACCGCGGTCCGTTCGTCCGTCACATGTCCCTAACTATCCGAACATGCAACCGTTCCCCTCTTTTCGTCTGTCCGAAAAGCTGGACACTGGGAATACTTTCCCGGACGTCTTTCCCCTTCACCGGGATTACCTAGCACTATGATAGAACACCGCTAGCTCTGCTTATTGACATGACACGCTCTTGTTTGCTTTGTATTTACTGTTTACCCCCCCCCCCCTCTTCTCTCTCGTTAGACCCCGATGTCGTTCCCGAGACCAACGCAGCTCTGGAGACCGAAGACACCATTGACGACCTTGCCCTTGCCGCCGAGCAACCAGGCAAGCCCCCCCTTTGATCATCCCGATATCGCCCATTCTAATTTCTCCTGCTTGCATTAGAATTGCTGCTGCTACTGCTTTACCTATTCTGATGCATAGCCTGTTTATTGTAACTTGCAATTGAAACCTTACCTGCTTACCCTAAACTGTATAGTATAGGCTGGGTAGAGACCTATCAGTGACCCCACTAGTCCCGACTGCCCCGCTGGATTATCAGAAGACCCGAGCAACGGGATCGAAGACCAGGCCCCGGCACCGCACATCACCCCCCTTTAGTTGCATCGACACTGCAGCGTTACTATCGAGTGCCGAGGGTGAAACCTCTTGTAGCACTTCAGATGTTAACTCTGTAGAGTAGCTATTCGGTCGTGGTCATCGAGGGTGATTCCTCCTTCACCGCTTCCGATAACGACGCCGTCGTACAACACCACAAGTGTGAACCCAGCGAGGGTGATTCCTCCGAGTTCACCTTGACAGATACATCGAGTGGGAATTCAACGAGGGTGATACCTCAGATTCCTCTGATGTTATGGACACACGGATACTTGGACTTTACACTGTTACTTGGATAGGCGGGTCGACCCTGAGGGGTACCCGCGTGTGATGTGAAGACGGGTTGCCTGTATGGTGCCCGAGTGATGAATACGAGGCGTGGCCGGGCATTCTTGGCCCTTGCCGCAAGTCCTCGAGACGGGGCGACAGGGTCACATCGATCGTGAGTCTCTGCTCATTACCGCAGCCCCAAGGTACTAACGGTTTGGATATTTGATTCGAGTGGGCCTCTGGCCCGATGGCACTAACCATCACGTGGGCATAGTATGGGCGTTCTGCATCGTATGCATCAGCCGAAAGCTCTGACAGACGTCCAGTTCAGCAGTGCGGCATGGAGTGATTGGCGCCATTCATGACCGAGGTGCTGCTTGGATCTGAGCCATGTGCGCAACGACCCGGAGGGCGAGGGGCGATGGCCCAAGACCCCCTTGCGCTTAGGATGTAGACCGGCGGGGACCTCGCTGCTGAGCTCTAGGTAGGGCTGCGGTGTGTCATTTGGCCGAGGTCGGGCATGACCCGGAAAAGCGTGTCTGGCCGGAGTTAAGCGAGCGTGGTGGGTAAGTTGGTGCACCCCTGCAGGGAAGAAAACATCTATCGATAGCCTGTCCTACGGTAACGGACACTCGGAGTTGTATCCTGATTGATACAATTAGAACTGGATACTTGGATACTATGGCTCTGGGATTGCTTCTCGCAGGGAGTCAAGAAGGGATCTCAGGACGAGGTTGATGACTGTATGGCTCTGGGATTGCTTTCTCGCAGGGAGTCGATAAAGGATCTCTGGGTGAGGTTGAGACTTAATGATACTGCTACATTATATTGTGCTGTTCTACTCTCTTGTATTGCTGCAAGACCGCTGAAGATGCTAGTCTTCGATAGGACTAGGCTTTCCCCTCTATTCTGGCATTTCTGCAGCCCAGTCCACATATACAGCCTTCCTTTGATAATGTTGCATATGTTGTGTAGATCCTTGCTTGCTAAGTACTTCTGAGTACTCACGGTTGCTTTGTTTTCCTTTTCTCCCCATATCAGTTTGTCGTGACCAAGATGACGGAGCCCCTGAGACAGCTGTCCCCGCCGACGATCGCTACTACTACCCCAAGGGTGGATACTGCTACGAGTTGACTGATGACCAGGAGTAGGATCGGAGGGTCCCAGGCAGGAGGCCTGCGCCTTTCGATCGTAGTGTTTTATTTTTCCCCGCCTTTCTAAAGGCCTTTCTGTTTCTCATTTAATATCTGTACTCAGATATCTGATGCTTCCGCTGACACTTGTATGCTAGCTTTTGTATTCGAGCCCTCGAGGCCCCTGGCTTGTAATATAAAGCTTGTATGACTTTATTTATGTTTTAGAGCTGTGTTGTGATATCTTCCCGTGAGTCCTTAGGCTTGATCGTGTGCATTTGCGTGTATGATTAGTGCACGATTGAGCCGGGGGCGTCACAATAGGAATATCTCTATAGATCGATCGGAAAGGATACCTTTGAGGTGGTTTCGTACCCTACAAACAATTTCTTCTTATGTTCTCCGCTAGATAAGAACTTTGGAGTGATTCTTCGTCGCACGTTGAGGGATAGTTATATGATGCAATTATATTAGCATTGTTGAGAGATTGCACTAGTGAAAGTATGAACCCTAGGCCTCATTTTCAAGCATTGCAATACCATTTGTGCTCACTTTTGTTACTTGCTACCTTGCTGTTTTTTATTGTTACTATTACAAAAATCAATATCTACTATCAATACTACACTTGTATCACCATCTCTTCGCCGAACTAGTGAACCTATACAATTTACCATTGTATTTGGTGTGTTGGGGACACAAGAGACTCTTTGTTATTTGGTTGCAGGGTTGTTTGAGAGATACCATCTTCATCCTACGCCTCCCACGGATTGATAAACCTTACGTCATCCACTTGAGGGAAATTTGCTACTGTCCTACAAAACTCTGCGCTTGGATGCCCAAGACGAGTCTACAAGAACAAGTTGTGTAGTAGACATCACCTGGAGAAGTAAATAGGAAAAACTGTAGAGGCTTACATAGACGACGTGGTTGTAAAAACTAGAAACGTCAGCCAGCTAGTCGACGACCTCCGTAAAACATTCACTAACCTCTGAGCATACCATATTAAGCTCAATCCAGAGAAGTGCGTGTTCGGAGTACCGACAGGTAAACTCCTCGGGTTTATTGTCTCCCATCCAGGAATAGAGGCCAATCCTGCTAAAATCCGAGCATTGGCTTGACTGGAAGTGCCTACTGAATGTAAGCACATCCAGAAGCTGACACGCTTTGTGCCCGCACTGAGTGGGTTTATTTCTCAGCTCAAGGAAAAGGCGCTACCCCTCTATAGATTGCTAAAACAAACAAAAAAATTAAATGGACTAGCGAGGCTGGGGCCGCTCTAGAGGAAACTAAAACACTCCTCGCAACCAATCCTATATTGGCAGCACCTGGAGCTAGCGAGCCGATGTTACTATACATCTCGGCCACCAATCAAGTGGTCAACACAGTCCTTGTGGTCAAGCGTGACATGGAAGGCCATCAGTTCCAGGTTCAAAGGCCAGTTTACTACGTCTTCGAAGTACTTACCCCGCGTAAAACGCGGTATCCTCATTACCAAAAGATAGTGTTGGGGACCCGGCATTGTGAGACCCGGCCCCGAGCGTGGTAGTTCTGAACATGCTTTATGAGTCGCACTACTTTCGGGCTTCAGCAATGGAACCAAACTAGAAGGATAATGGGCCCGGTCAAGACCCAGGCCACGACTGTTGGCTCTTGTGTGAGAACTGTGGGCTGACTCACAAGGAGGCCCAAGAGAGGTTTTCCCAACTAGGAAGACTATATCATCACGATTTAGAATAGGAGACGGGTTAAAGATACGACCCAGAGACTTCTGTAAAACCAAGGACTCAACCTATTTT
Organism: Thinopyrum elongatum; assembly: GCA_011799875.1. Lineage (NCBI taxonomy): Eukaryota > Viridiplantae > Streptophyta > Magnoliopsida > Poales > Poaceae > Thinopyrum > Thinopyrum elongatum. The sequence goes on along the minus strand of CM022297.1, from coordinate 342,570,251 downwards.
ATAAACGGGTGTTCCTAGGTCGAGGAGGGCAAGTTACAATCTCTCGAAATCTAGGTAGCAAAAGCGAATCCTTGTAATCAAGATCACCATCAATATCAATGAAGCAGGAGTAGGCTTTTACCACCACCGTGAGGGGCTGAACCTGGGTAAACTCGTGTCCTTCATTCTCGATCAACCCCATTCAAGCTACCACCTAGTTGCGATGGCCTCACAACTTAGTCCTTTCACGAGGACATCTGCTGTGACAGAACCACGATAGTTGGCGCCCACCGTGGGGCTAGTGCACGGTGATGTTGAGTTCTTGGATGGAGCTCTTCCATGGATCGAGGGATACATGATCGGCCGGATGAAGAAGAGTCGGTGCGGGAAACTCTACAACGACGACTCTAGCTGGGGCCCCGAGGCAGACTCAATCGAGTTTGGGTACTGGGTCCCCTTTGGTAAGATCCATGTCTTCATCGGCGTAATCAGCGGGTCTGACCCAGAACCATACGTCTTCACCGACATCGTCGAGTCCGCTCGCCGTACAAAGTCCGGCCGGGCAAGGGTCGGCCAGATTCGGGATTTCATCGGCTTCACGTAGGGATTTGACCTAGTGACCAACTCGGTGTCCGGTAGTGACATGCTTGTCTACTCAGATGGCGAGTCTTCTGTCAGAGATACCAAGATGATCCTTCCGCTCTTCGATGAGAGGTTCGGAGGTTATTCTGATGATGAGATCTTCCAAGAATCTTATGAGCTGGTTCGTCATGCGGCGCTCTACATGGCTGGGAGTCAAAACCAGTCTCAGTGCTGCACAGGGACGGCCGGTCATGGATCCATCAGCTAGCCGATACCCGGCCGGCACCACGCCGGGTCAAGCGATCAATGCAGCAGCGACTACAAAAGCGGCACTGGCTGTGGTCGGTCCAGGGCTCAGGCTTTAACTAAGATGATGGTGATGCTGGGTGTGCTCCTTGCTGACCCGATGACCCGTGAGAACGCAAATGTGTGTCACAGAGATCGCAAAGTGTCGCGAGCAGCTGGCCAAGATTCAAGAGGATATCAATGCAGAGAACACACATCTGGCTGACACACGAGCTAAAGTCCTTTAGGAGGTTAAACATCTAGAAGCAGAAGCAGTTCACCTTATTTTTCGTCAGAATGAGACATCTCCGTTTCACCAGAGGAGGTTTCAAAGCCGACTTCCGGTGAGTATGGAGCCGACACGGTTGTTCAAGACACCGCGTGACTTTCCCGCTCCAGCAGTTCAAGGACCTGCCCTGGTGCACCGGGTGCAGGACCTGTTACACCCTAATTGACTCAGAATGTCCCTCCAAATATCATTGAGCTGCAGCTATCGGCTCATCAACAATTATCGTTCCAACATCAGCCCCGGTGTTTTCAGACATCGGTTGGTCATTAATCAAACCCACTTGACAACATGCTAGCAACGACTAATAATCTCGCTGCAATCCCAGTCGATGGGAAAAGTCCAATAGAGATCGAAGCAAGGAACGCCATCGAGATGCTAAAGACAGCTGTCGTACAACAGGCAAACTACTCTCATAGCCCAAACCAACTTCATTCTACTCCTCATCTGAGTCATAGTAGGAGTCGGCATGGCGAGTCACCTGCATTTTCGAGTAGCACGCGATGTCAGAGGGAACATCAGCCAAAACGGAACCAGCCAGCAGTTTCTGATACCTAGGCCATAGTTGATAATGCGCGGGCACTCCAGATGGCAGGCAATATAGGAGTAGCCTATGTCCCGCCAGTGGCACAACCCCCACCCGCCTCAACCCAGCTTACCTTGTAGAATACTGGAGTTACAGGATGAACTATTGGAACGCCCTATTTGGGGCAGGCTCTGCGGAACGAGCGCATGCCACCAGATTTCAAGGGTACCCGCAAGGTCTCTAAATAAACATCTAATCTAGAACCCGCTAAGTGGATCAAGAGCTATGAACTAGCCATGGATATGCTGGAAGTTTGCGATGTTGTATGTGCTCAGTTTCTGACCATGATGCTCGAAGGTCCAGCACGAACATGGTTGAAGAACTTAACAACCAATTCAATCAATACCTGGCAGGAGCTGAAGGAATGTTTCATCAAAAACTTCCAGGGAACCTGCAAGCGTCCTACAATGATTGTTGACTTAGAACATTGCATCTAGAGGGATGATGAGTCAGCCCATCATTGGGTGCGATGGGTTGCAGAGATTATTCACTCTTTCGGTAGCATCACCGCTCAAACAGCCGTTCTTGTGCTGGAACAAAACTACCGTTTCCAACCCTTGGTTCAGAAGCTCGGACGTTTAAAGAGGAAGGTCAAGGAGATGAGCGATCTCATGGATGTCTTGACTAGGTACGCCGAGTCAGATAACACGCAAGATCCAGCCTCAGATGACGAGAAGTCTGGTAAAAGCAAGAAAAACGGTGGCAAGGGTCACCGGGATAATGGCAATGGAAATAACAGCAACAACAATCACAAGCGCAAGCATAATGAAGGAGGCTCAGATTTTGTTGCTAATACCAATAATGGCTTTAAGAATCAACGTCAAAATGGCAGCTTCAGGAAGCAGTTTTTTGGCAATCGACCTTGTAATTACGAGGAAGCTCTCAAAGGCGCGTGTCCAAAACACAGTGTAGATGGTAAGCCAGCCAGCCACTCCTGGGAAAACTACTTTATCATCCAGGAGTTTAACAACAGGGTTTTTCATGGTAACAACAATGGTCGTGGCAATGGTGGACACCCGGGAAATCCTGGAGTCTACGACTCTGGAGCCGGCTTCCCTACTACCAGCTTCCAGAACAATAGTTTTCAAGTACCCGGGTTTCAGGCAACAAGGAATCAAGGCTCTAGATTTCAAGGGGCTCGCAATGGCGAAGGCAACAACCAGCGAGCTCGACAGGGAAATCAGAACCAGGGAGGTCCCTCTGAATTTCATAGCAATCCCAAATAGTTGAACAGTGGGCAGTATCACGTCTTCACAACAAGTACATGCAAATGTGACATGAAGCTTCAGAAATGAGCAGTTGATGTAGTTGGGCTAGTAGTTCCAGAATACTTAAATTGGTTAGAGCAACCAGTCACATGGAGCCGAGAGGGTCATCCTCCCCGGGGTAATAACCCAGGGGGTCTCGCGCTGGTGGTTGCCCCTCAAGTCGGCGGTTATAAAAACCAAAGTTCTCATGGACGGAGGGAGTAGCATCAATATACTCTATTATAATACCTTCAAGCGGATGAACCTGTCAGAGAACCAGTTGAAACCATCATCTACAGTCTTCCACGGTATTGTCCCTGGCAAGTCGGCATGTCCAATTGGGAACATTTCTCAGGAAGTCACTTTTGGCACAGAATTCAATTTTAGATATGAGTTTCTGACATTGGAAGTGGTCAAGATTAAGAGTCCATGCCATGCTCTTTTTGGAAGGCTAGCTTACGCATGGTTCATGGCACGTCCATGTTATGTTTATATAAAGTTGAAGATGTCGGGGCCTGAGGGAACTATCGCAGTCAATGGAGATAGGAAAAATTGATCTTGAGTGTGAGGAAGGAGACGCAGCCTATGCAGAGTCAGCCTGTGCTGCTGAGGAGTTAAAATTTTATAAAGATAACATCAACCCTGCAGATATGACCTCTCTCAAGAATCCCACCACTGAGTCTAATCCACTGCTCAAGTTTAAGTCGGCCAGAGACACCAAGCAGGTCCACTTCACCCCTGGTGACTCATCTCAACAGTTCACCATCGGGGTGAACATGGATCCCAAATAGGAAAGCGCACTCATCGTGTTCATCCATGAGAATCGGGACATATTTGCATGGAAACCCTCAGACATGCCTGGTGTACCAAGAGAACTCGCTGAGCACTGCCTAAATATCGATCCAACGATGAAACCTGTTTGTCGGTACCTCCGTCATTTTAACGTGGAGAGACAAAAGCCATTGGTGAAGAAGTAGCCCGGCTCCTTGTAGCCGGGTTCATTGTTGAAGTATTCCATCCAGAGTGGTTGGCTAACCCAGTACTTGTTCTGAAGAAAAACAGGACTTGGCGGATGTGTGTTGATTACACTGACCTAAACAAAGCTTGCCCTAAGGATCCATTTTCTCTCCCTCGCATTGATCAGATAATTGACTCCACTGCTGGTTGTGAGAGTCTCTATTTCCTGGACGCCTACTCTGGATATCACCAGGTCAAGATGAAGAACGAAGACCCAGAGAAGACAACATTCATCACACCTTTTGGAGCATTCTTCTATACATCCATGCCCTTTGGTCTGAGGATTGCCGGAGCAACTTATCAACATTGCGTCCAAAACAGTTTTCACAATCAGATCGGATGTAATGTTCATGCATATGTCGATGATCGTGGTCAAGTCTTAGAAGAAAGAAACCCTGCTTGAAGATCTGAAGGAAACATTCGATAACCTGCGAGTATATCAGATGAAGTTTAACCCGGCCAAATGTGTGTGCTACTTCTTGAGCTTGCATTGGTTTTTCCCTTGAAGAGGAAAGGGTGATGCAGCAAACTAGAAATATGTATTTCCCTCAATTAAGAACCAAGGTATCAATCCAGTAGGAGGAACACACAAGTCTCCAATGATAGCACCTACACAAACAAACAAATACTTGCACCCAACGCAGAAAAGGGGTTATCAATCCCTTCACGGTTACTTTCAAGGATGAGATCTGATAGAGATTTATATAAAAGATAAATAAAAGTGCAAAATAAGATAAAGATAAATAAATTGCAGCAAGGTATTTTTGTGTTTTTGGTTTTATAGATCTGAAAATAATATGATAAAAGATAGACCCAGAGGCCATAGTTTTCACTAGAGGCTTCTCTCTTGAAAGAAAGCATACGGTGGGTAAACAAATTACTGTTGAGCAATTGATAGAAAAGTGAATAATTATGAAGATATCCAAGGCAATGATCATGTATATAGGCATCACGTCCATGACAAGTAGACCGACTCCTTCCTGCATCTACTACTATTACTCCACACATCGACCACTATCCAGCATGCATCTAGTGTATTAAGTTAACAAGAACAGAGTAATGCCTTAAGCAAGATGACATGATGTAGAGAGATAGATCCAAGCAATATGAATAACCCCATCTCTTTATCCTTAATGACAACAATACAATACGAGTCATGTACCTTTCTATCATTGGGATTGAGCACCGCAAGATTGAATCCATTACAAAGCACCTCTCCCATTGCAAGAAAAATCTATCTAGTTGGCCAAACCAAATCAATAGATCGGAGAGAAATACAAAGCTATTTAGATCATGCATAAAAGAGTTCAGCGAAGACTCAAATAATATTCATAGATAATCTTATCATAAACCCACAATTCATCGGATCTCAACAAACACACCGCAAAAGAAGATTACATCAAATAGATCTCCAAGAACATCAAGGAGAACATTGTATTGAAGATCAAAGAGAGAGAAGAAGCTATCTATCTACTAGCTATGGACCCGTAGGTCTATGGTAACCTACTTACACATCATCGGAAGGGTAGCAAAGGTTGATGTAGAAGCCCTCTGTGATCGAATCCCCCTCCAGTGGAGTACGGGAAAAGGTCCCCAGAAGGGATCTCGCGAGAACAGAAGCTTGCGGCGGTGGAAAAGTATTTTTGGTGTGTCCTATGGTATATGGGGAATATTTGGGTGTTTATAGAAGAAGACTTAGGGTTAGAGGAGCCACGGGGGGCTCCCCCCTAGGGCGTGCCCTGTGAGCTTGTCGCCAATCGGTGGCCCATCTGGCCCCCTCCCGAAGCTTCCAGGGTGTCTTGTGGTCCAAGAAAAATTGTCAAAAAATTTCGTTCCATTTGGACTCCGTTTGATATTGATTTTCTGTAAAGGAAAAACCAACAACTGGCACTGGGCACTAAGTTAATAGGTTAGGCCCAAAAATGATGTAAAATAGCATAATAATGCATATAAAACATCCAAGATGGATAATATAATAGCATGGAACAATCAAAAATTATAGATACGTTGGAGGCGTATCAAGCATCCCCAAGCTTAATTCCTGCTCGTCCTTGAGTAGGTAAATGATAAAAACTGAATTTTTGATGTGGAATGCTACCTAACATGCTTATCATGCAATCTTTCTTTTATTTGGCATGAATATTCAGATCCATAAGATTAAAAACAAAAGTTTAATATTGACATAAAAACAATAATACTTCAAGCATACTAAAAAGCAATCATGTCTTCTCAAAATATCATGGCTAAAGAAAGTTATCCCTACAAAATCATATAGTCATTTCATGCTCTATCTTCTTAACACAAAGTATTTATCATGCACAACTCCGATGACAAGCCAAGCAATTGGTTCATACTTTTTAATGCGCTTCAGATTTTTCAACTCTCACGCAATACATGAGCGTGAGCCATGGATATAGCACTATGGGTGGAATAGAATATGATGTTGGAGGTTGTGTGGAGAAGACAAAAAAGAAGATAGTCTCACATTAAAGAGGCTAATCAATGGGCTATGGAGATGCCCATCAATTGATATCAATGCAAGGAGTAGGGATTGCCATGCAATGGATGCACTAGAGCTATAAGTGTATGAAAGCTCAAAAAAAACTAAGTGGGTGTGCATCCAACTAGTAAGGAAAATTCCCACTAGTAATATATGAAAGTGACAAAATAGGAGACTCTCTATCATGAAGAACATGGTGCTACTTTGAAGCATAAGTGTGGAAAAGGATAGTAACATTGTCCCTTCTCTCTTTTTTTCTTTTTTTTCCTTTTTTCCTTTCTTTTTTTGTTGATGGGCGCTTTGGCCTCTTTTTTTCGTCCGGAGTCTCATCCCGACTTGTGAGGGAATTATACCTCCATAGTCCTGTCCTCACCGGGACAATGCTCTAATAATGAATATGATCATCACACTTTTATTTACTTACGACTCAAGAATTACAAGTCGATACTAGAACAAATATATGACTCTATATGAATGCCTCCGGCGGTGTACCGGAATGTGCAACGATCTAGCGTAGCATGTATAAAAAAATGAACGGTGGCGGAGCCACAAATACTATGCCAACTATATGATCATGCAAAGCAATATGACAATGATGATATGTGTCATAATAAAACGAAACGGTGGAAGTTGCATGGCAATATATCCCGGAATGGCTATGGAAATGCCATAATAGGTAGCTATGGTGGCTGTATTGAGGAAGATATAAGGTGGCTTATGTGTGATAGAGCGTATCATATCACAGGGTTTGGATGCACCGGCGAAGTTTGCACCACAACTCAAGGTGAGAAAGGACAATGCACGGTACCGAAGAGGCTAGCAAAATGCGGAAAGGTGAGAGTGCGTATAATCCATGGACTCAACATTAGTTATAAATAACTCACATACTTATTGCAAAAGTTTATTAGCCCTCGAAGCAAAGTACTACTATGCATGCTCCTAGTGTAACACCCCAAAATTTTGGTTTGATTTTACCAAATTCTTTATTTGATTTAAAAGAGGTTATTTGAATTTTTCTAAAGAGGGACTCTCCATCTCAAATCCTTTTTATGACAAATCTTTTATGAGTCCTTCTCGATCTTGATTCTGGTCTTGAGGGTTTTTTCAACATGTGTTGGTTCAACACAAATACTCTTGGGTTGTTTTACTATTTCTTTTATTAAAAAGAATTCCTATAATTTTTGGATTTATCTTTCCCTATTCAAAAATACTCTCTTGCCATGACCTATGTTGTAAATTTTCTTCCTAAACCCTCCTCCCTACTTTCGGTCAAGCCAAGCATCCAATTCCAGCAAGTTTCAACCTCTTTTAGATTTTATTTCTATTTATTTTAACCTCAAACTTTTTTCTGTAATTTATTTGGACCCTTGGGATTTACAAAGGAAGTACCAGATTCCTTGAGCTATTAATCCCAAGTAAATTACCCTAGCTACTCCTTGGTACCCTAAACCTAGATCCATCAAGAGTTGCTGGTCCACAGTTCAAATTTTTCAAAATTTGCTTAATGCAAGTTTGGACCAGATTTGCTATTTTTGGTGAAATTCATTCTTTTCCCTTTCTAAAAATTCTGAGAAAATTCAGGTAGTCTCTGGATGCATCAAGAGACCACCCCTCCAAGTTTCAGCTCCAGAAAATTTTTCCACATGCGTCAAACATTTTGTCGAACAGCTGGCGTGCACTATTTCAGTCAAATTCAGAGTTTCAGTGTTAAGCTTCAGGTGACAGTGTCGTTTTCGTCAGAGCTCTGCGTCAATCTCGCCAGTGCGCGCGTTGGCCCGTTGCTCCCTATTCCTTCTTCTTATCCAGTGGCCGCACGGTCGGTTGGCATCTTCCCCTGGTCGCCGATGAGCTGGCAGGGGGTACATCGTCCCCGTGAGCGGCGGCAGAAATGGCCGCTGCGGTCGCAAGAGAGCACAGCAAGGAGCGGCGCCTTCCAGCACCGCCCACACCACCCTGAGCCTCCGCGTGGCCGTCCTCTTCGCTGTGCACGCTGCAGAACCGTCGCCGTGGCCTGAGAAGCGCAGAGCGCGCTCTCTGTCGCCGACGTGCCCGTGAGGCCGTTCCGTCGAAAACTTGGAGTATCGCCCAAGTTGGACCAAGCTTAAGCCAGGGATGGAACCGGTGAACCAATCGGCAGCTGCCCAGTCGCCTAAACCTCCAGCTCGACCACCACCTCACCGTAATTTCTCGCCGGAGATATTTTGCTCACGGCACCTTCCTCGCCCGCCTATAAATAGGACCCCAGAGGCGTTGTGAAGCCACCGTATCCACCACGCCCCACCACAGCCTCGCCAATACCCCTCAGAGGGCCTCGGGAAGGTCATCTTCCCCAGCTCCGGCCGCCCCGATCTGCTTCAGGCTCTGGCTAAATCCTCTTTGGTGAGTGAGCCCCCGCAGCCCAGATTCGGTCAGCAACCTCCTAGTCCACCACCTCTTCTAACCCGAGCTTGAATTCGGGGATAGCAGTCCTCCTCGGCGAGATCCCTCATCGCCCGACGCCGCCGTCCGCCGGAGAGGAAGTGGCCGTCGACGTGGTCCTCCCCGACGCCTCCTTCCACCACCCACCGACGCGGAATTGTCTCGTGAGTGCAACCATACCCTTGCCCTCCTCTGGATCGCCGTCAATCGTCGCCGGCGATCATCGTTTGCTTCTGTTGCCGGTGGGATTTTTAAACCTGACATGCGGGACCCCCTCATCAGCCTCTACTCTTCTTCTTCGAACCGTTTTCTGAAAACGCCTTCGGGAAAAATCCGTTTTCTCTTTAAGTTGACGTATTTTCATCCGAAGCATTTTCTGTTTATTCAAACTAGCCCCTGGAAAGTTTTCTATTTATTATAGAATAGTCCCTGGACTAAAACCTTTATAACTTTTAAACAAAAGATGATTTTGAGTTGATTCTTTTTCTGTCATCTCTATTTTTATATCTAGTTTTTTTATCATATTTATTTGAAAAATATTTGGAACTATTTTTATGCACGCACGGTATTTACGTTAGAATCCGATATTTTTATGTAACGTAGATACCGAAGGAGGTGACGGTGCCGTCAACTTCGCCGAGCTAGACTCCGACTACTCCGAACCAGGCAAGCATGTTTGAACCTTTGATATGATGAGTGTTTTTCATGTTTGCTTGAGTGGTTTTCTCATGGCATGTTTATATAAGCATTTGTTGAATGTTATATTTCGTGCAACGTAAGTTGCAAGTGAGCTACAAAACTTGATGTGATCATAAGATGGTGAAACAACCTAATCATGTGGTGGCATGATAGGTTGCAGGCTGGTATTGTTGGAGCATGCCAGTTCTAAAACAAACTGTTTAACTCCAGTGTTGACATAGATCGCGTCTTGTTCCCGTTCGCCTTCTTTTCGTGCTGCCACATGTTTTCTGCAAAGAATACGGTTTAGTAAGTTGCAAACCTCTTTCCATGTACACACAAAATAGAGGGGCTGTGATGAGGGTTCCATGGCCCTGGATTAAAGCCCGTCATCCAGTCAGGGGGCATGGGTGTTTCCGGTTGGGACCGAGAGGGGGCACCCCTTAGAGCGCGCGATATAAATTTGATCCCATGCTATTCGAGGTGTTGGCCTCCCCGTCTTAGAGTTTTTCTTGAACGTTGCCTAGGGTGATTCCTGGCAGTGGGATGTGGAATGGGTGTGTACTGGTTAGATGTTTTTTCTTCTAAAATACCGTAGACGAACTAGTCCTTTGTGACTACTGAAATCCGTTGGCTGTGGGTAAAAAGTAAAACTCTGCAGAGTCAAAACCATTCGTGTATCCATGTCCTCGGTCAAGGACGTTGGTTGATAGATCTAGTGTTAGTCTCAGTGTCAATCTCAGTGTCAGTCTCTGGAGAACAAACATGTTAACTGACAATGGTAAACCCGGCTGAATGTTATTCCTGTGGATGGACTAACCTGTTTATTATTATGTACCGAGTATTCCTTGGGATGGTGCTACCCCATGAACTACTCGAATTCGAATGATGAAATATAAGCCCTTTATGTGATGTCGCTCAGACGTCCGACTGTGGCATTCTGATTATTTACTTTCATTATAAGCCCATTTCGAGATGTCGCATTCAGACGTCCGACTGTGGCACGTACTGTCATTTACTTTTCAGTATAAGCCCTTTATGTGGTGTCGCCTTGACGCCCAATAGCGGCATGTTAATTTATTTTTACCTTTCGAGGCGTCGCTTCAGACACCCGATCGGTCTTCTGCTATTTTATTGGGATTTTGGGAGGAATACCGCCTGACTTCATTTTTATTTATCTTGTCGTGCAAATTTGTTACCTGAGTGTGTATTACCAATTTGCTCATGTACATCATGTTTGCATTTGTTATATCTTATGTCCAAACTGTCTTGCGAGTACATTCAAAGTACTCACCTGGCTTGTTGATTTGGCCAGATGTTGACGAAGGCAATCTTATGGATGAAGAGTACGATAGCGAGTCTGACGCCTAGAGGAGTCCCAGTCAGTCCCTTGCGATCCTGGAGTTGGTCACTTGTATTATATACGCTTCCGCTACCCTAATAAAATCATCGAGCCTTACTCCGGCGCTTGATGAGTTGTAAGATTTTGGAGTCATGTCACCCACTTCACTGTGACATATCCACCACCACTTTTATTACGAGTTAGTAGTTATGCCACCACACCATTTGTGTCATATCCGCCTTTATGTGTAATATTGGCGTACTTGTAATAAATTGTTGAGCAGCCTCAGCTAAACCCTGTATAATATTTTAGTACTACTGGATTTCTGTATCAATGAATTGTCTACCAGTAAGAAGGATTTTTCTGTACTGGTCTGACAAAAGGGGCGATTTTTCAATAAATGATTGTTGAAAAACTGGTCCTGACACCTAGGGGGATAGATTGGTAGGAAAAGACCATCGATCGTCCCCGACCGCCACTCATAAGGAAGACAATCAATAATAAATCATGCTCCAATTTCATCGCATAACGAGGAACCATAAGTGCATGCTTCGGGAATCAAAAACCTTAACTCAAATATTTTTACTAAACCACAATTACTATCTAGCATGACTATAACATTACCATCTTCCTATCTCAAAACAAATGCAAGGAATCAAACTTATCATATATTCAATGATCTTCATGAAAGTTCTTATTATATCCCTCTTGGATACCCATCATATTAGGACTAAATTCATAACCCAAGCAAATTGCCATACTATTTATAAGACTCTCAAAATAATATAAGTGAAGCATGAGAGCTCATCAACTTCTTTAAAATATAACCACCGATGTGCTCTAAAAGATATAAGTGAAGCACTAGAGCAACTACCTAGCTCAAAAGATATAAGTGAAGCTCAAAGAGTATTCTAATAAATTCACGAATAATGTGTGTCCCTCTCAAAAAGGTGTGTCCAGCAAGGATGATTGTGGCAAAATAAAAATCAAATAAAGTAAAGACTCATATAATACACGATGCTCCAAGCAAAACTCATATCATGTGGTGAATAAAAATATAGCTTCAAGTAATTTGAAATTGGATCATAGACAAAAGAGGGGATGCCATCCGGGGCATCCCCAAGCTTAGACGCTTGGTTCTCCTTGAATATTACCTTAGGCTGCCTTGGGCATCCCCAGGCTTAGGCTCTTTCCACTCCTTATTCCTTAGCCCATCAAAACTTCACACAAAACTTGAAAACTTCACAACACAAAACTCAACAGAAAACTCGTGAGATCCGTTAGTATAATAAAGCAAATCAGTACCTTTAAGTACTGTTGTGAACTCATTCCAGTTTTATATTAGCATTATATCTACTGTATTCCAACTTCACCATGGTTCATACCCCCCGATACTACCCATAGATTCATCAAAACAAGAGAACAACATCAAAGAAAACAGAATCTTTCAAAAACAGAACAGTCTGTAGTAACCTGAATTAAGATCATACTTCTATAACTCTAAAAATTCTGAACAATTAGGATGACGTGCGAAATTTGTATGTAAATTTTTTGTAAAAAATTCAGAGTTCTTCCGTGTTCCAGAAATTTTTGATAATTCTACTACTGGACGCAATGTTTCTGTTAATGCACAGAATCAAATCAACTATCTTCCAAATCATCCCAAAGGTTTTACTTGGCACAAACACTAATTAAAACATAAAAAACTCAATCATAACATAAGCATAATTATGTGCACATATAAAAACATAAAAGAAAAATATTGGGTTGTCTCGCAACAAGCGCTTTTCTTTAAAGCCTCTTAGCTAGGTATTGATAATTTTAATGATGCTCACATGAAAGACAAAGAATTGAAGAACAAAGAGAGCATCATATAGCATGTGAAAAACAAGTTTAAGTCTAGCATACTTCCTGTGCATAGGCATTTTATAGGGATTTTTTTTATCAAAACAAGCAATTTCTAGCATATGCAAATAGGAAGAAGGAAGCCTTAATAATTTCAACGCAAAGAGAGGTGATTTAGTAACATGAAAATTTCTACCACCATATTTTTCTATCTCATAATAATTGCATGTAGGATCATAATCAAATTCAACAATATAACTATCACATAAAATATTCTCTTCATGATCCACATGCATGCAAAGTTGACACTCTTCGAAAATAGTGGGATTATCATCAAATAAAGTCATGACCTCTCCAATTCCACTTTTAACAAAAATTTCATAAGATTGATCATTCTCCAAAGTACTAGGATCATTATTACCTAGAGTTGACACTCTTCCAAACCCACTTTCAATATTATTGCAAACACTATTATCAATACCATATTCATCATGAGGCTTAAATAAATTTTCAAGATCATAAGAAGAATCACCCCAATCATGATCATTACAAGTAGTGGACATAGCAAAATTAGCATCCCCAAGCTTTGGGTTTTGCATATTATTAACACAATTGGCATTAATAGAATTTATAATAATACCATTGCAATCATGCTTTTCATTCAAGGAGCTATCGTGAATCACTTCATAAATTTCCTCTTTTAGCACTTCATCACAATTTTCAGATTCACGAATTTCAAGCAAAGCTTCATAAAGATAATCTATTGCACTCAACCCACTAGTAATTGGTTCATCATAGTTGGATATTTTAAAAAGATTAGCAAGTGGATGAGGATCCATAAACTTTTTGCTTCTGATTTGGAATAAATATACAATTATGCCAAGCAAACAAGCAAACAACCGAAGTAAGACATAAAGGCAAAAGAAAAGGCAAACGGAAAAAAGGTAAATAAAAGGCAAATATTTTTGTATTTTTCTGAAAATGTTTTAGAAGTTGGGGAGAGGAAAACGAGAGGCAAATGGCAAATAATGTAAGTGCAAGAGATGAGAGTTTATGTTGGGAACTTGGTAGGCTTGATGTAGATCCTGCCCGGCAACGGAGCCAGAAATTCTTCCTGCTACTTCTTGAGCTTACGTTGGTTTTTCCCTTGAAGAGGAAAGGGTGATGCAACAAAGTAGAGATATGTATTTCCCTTAGTTAAGAACCAAGGTATCAATCCAGTAGGAGGAACACAAAAGTCTCCAATGATAGCACCTACACAAATAAACAAATACTTGCACCCAATGCAGAAAAGGGGTTGTCAATCCCTTCACGGTTACTTGCAAGGATGAGATCCGATAGAGATTGATATAAAAGATAAATAAAAGTGCAAAATAAGATAAAGGTAAATAAATTGTAGCAAGGTATTTTTGTGTTTTTGGTTTTATAGATCTAGAAATAATATGATAAAAGATAGACCCGGGGGCCATAGTTTTCACTAGAGGCTTCTCTCTTGAAAGAAAGCATATGGTGGGTAAACAAATTACTGTTGAGCCATTGATAGAAAAGCGAATAATTATGAAGATATCCAAGGCAATGATCATGTATATAGGCATCATGTCTGTGACAAGTAGACCGACTCCTGCCTGCATCTACTAGTACTACTCCGCACATCGACCGCTATCCACACTACAAAAAAAAGACACATCCGTGACATTTTGGGCCGAACGAATTTTTTTTCTGTCATGCTTATGACACTTCTATGACGATAATTGTTACAAAAGCTCGTATCATCATAGATGTGGTGGGCTCCTACTTCTATGACAAAAAATCATGACAGAAAATGAGCTTTTCGTCCTGGGCAGGCCGGGGACGCACCTGCATGACATTCTTTGGGCCATCCATGACGGAAAAAATCGTGGTAGAAGCGAGGGCGAGGAAAATTTTGGGGAGTTCCCGGTTATGGTGGGTGCTCGGAGGTTTGCACGTTTCTCTCGTAGACGTACACGCGTGTGTGCGAGATGTTGGACTCTAACTGAACCCGAGTGAGGCGTTGGTCTCTAACTGAACCCGAGCGATTGCACTAGCTACGTTACTGAACCCCGATCGATCCCTTGGCTATTAACTGAACCCGAGTGATTACTTCGCTACTGCTGCTAACTGAAGCCGATCGAAGCTGCCTCTTGATGAACAGTCCCCGGCCGGCGGGGTTTGGATGAACAGTTCCCGGTGGGGGGTTGGATGAACAGGATCCCGTGGTAGTAGAGGCCGTTGCCGCTGGATGAATAGGACCCCGATCAAGGAGGTGAGGGTGGATGAACAGTAGCTGGTGGAGGGACCCCGTGTGGAGGGCTTGTTGAACAGTAGCCAGTGGAGGCTGGATGAACAAGACCCCGTGGAGGGCTTGTTGAACAGTAGCCAGTGGAGGCTGGATGAACAGGACCCCCATGGATGAACAATAGCTGGTGGCGGCTGGAGGAAGTCGACTGTGGATGAACTGTAGCAGGTGGAGGCTGGAGGAAGTCGACGGTGGATGAACAGTAGCCCGTGGAGTCCCATTTTGTGGTACGCCACACCCCTCCCGATGAACAGGACCCCTGTTTCGACCGTAGGCGCTCCAACACAAGTCTGTTTCCTCGGTTTTGCGGTATGCCACATCCCTCCCGATCAGTAGCACCCCATTTTGACTGTAGGCACTCGAACACAAGTCTGTTTCCTCTGTTGTGCGGTACGCCAGACCCTTCTCGATGAACAGGACCCCGTTTCGACCGTACGCGGTCGAACAGAAGGCCGTTTTCCTCCCTTTTGTGGTATGCCAGACCCCGTTGTCGTGGTTCTAAGTCTGACAATAGAATGGGGGGTAGGTATGAGGAGGCAAGATCCTAGCTACGGTGAGGTTGTGCACGCAAGATTTACGAGTTCAGGCCCTTCTCGAAGGAAGTAACAGCCCTACGTCTCGGTGCCCGGAGGCTCGGTCGATTGAATTATGCGTGAAGTTACAGGGGGTGCCAACCCTTGTGCCTGAGGAGGGGGGTGGCTTATATAGAGTGCGCCAGGACCCCAACCGTCCCACGTTACAAGGGATTCAATGTCTATAAAGACAGGACGTTACTGATAACGCCAGCAATAAAGGCAAATAAATGATCATTAAGACTACAGAGTGAACGCCTAACCCTTGCCATCCTGAGTGACCTTAGATCTTCTGTCTTCCGAGTGGTTTCTGGTGCGGTCGAGTGAGTACACCCCGGTCGAATGGAATTGGGTTATCCGAGTGAACTGTTGGTCCAGTGGGTTGCACCCTGTGGCGATTTCAGTCGGTAGATGGTGCTATGCTTTGAATGTCCTTGGCCTTAGGGCAGTGTCCTTGGGTAAGGGTGTCTAGGTCAGGCCTATTACCCTACCCTATGTACATGTCTTCGTCATTAGCCCCCGAATGGATCTGGGTCCGAGTGGAGAAGGGGTTGAAGATGGTTCCGACCCAATTTATATGCTTGAGAGGCATCCTAACCGGGCCGGTGATCTTTGTAAAAACTTCAACTTCATTTTCAGTCGCCTGGGTCCATTCAGAGGTCGTCGAGTGATTTTTGTTGATAAGCTCTGAGTGTTGGTATGGTATAAGATCCTCGGCGCGATTGGTCACGCTGCTGCTTTCCGGATCTCACGGGATTCGAAATTTGGAGAAGCGCGCCGGACGGAGAGCGCCGCAGTAGACGGAGCGGGTTAGGCAGGGTCGCCTCGATTCTCACGCCACCTTTTTCGCCACGTATCCAGCGCACGACTGTTGCGGGATTTGACTGGATTGCCTGGGCCCACTAGTCAGCCACTCGGGAGCAGGCCCATATAAGGCGTCGGGGTCGATGAGCCCGGTACTGTGCTCCCCATCTCCTTCCTCTTCTCCTGTTTCACCACCACATTTGCCGCCACCTTCGACGCCGCCGCCCCGCCCGAGCGCAGCCTGCCGCGATGGGGAAGGAGAAGACGGCGGCCTTCGAGCGTGGTAAGAAAGCGACGGCGGCAGCGAAGGGCAAGAAGACGAGTCGGGGTGGCTCGTCATCGAGATCCGGCCTGCCGCCCGGCTGGATCCAGGGCGATTGGATTCGCTCCACAATTCAGCAAGAGGATATGGAGGATCTGGTCGAGGGGGGCTTGATCACCCATGGATCCTGGAGGCTGCCAGGTGATGAGACCGAGCTGCAGCCGCAGGAGGGTGAGTGCGTCCTCCTCGCGACCCACGTCGACCGTGGTTTTTCTCTGCCCCCTCATCCTTTTTTCCGAGGTTTTCTGAACTTTTTCGGGGCTCAACTTCATCACTTTTCTCCGAACACCATCACATACCTTGCTGCGTTTGTCTCCATGTGTGAGAATTTCCTGGGTTGTCGACCGCATTGGGGTCTCTTCAAACACATCTTTACTTGCCGCTCACAGTCTGTGAAAAAGGCCAATCCGAGTGATGAGAGGACGCACGTGATCCAGATGTGTGGAGGTCTAGGGATCCAGATGAGAGGCAAAAGCACTTTTCCACCTATGACTCTTCCCGATTCGGTCAGAGGGTGGCAGTCGACCTGGTTTTATTGTAAGGACAAACCAACTCCTGGTCAGTCGACTGGCCTTCCTCCCTTTACCATGGGGCGAATTGAAAAGCCCTCTTCCTTGAAAGTGACTCCAGAAGAAAAGGCGGAGGTGAACATGTTGGTTGACCGCGTAATCCAACTTGTCCGCGATGGCGTAACCGGCATGGATTTGCTAGAGGTGTTTCTCACTCGCCGCATCCAGCCGCTCCAGTCCCGCGATCATCCTATGTGGATGTATTCGGGCGCCGATGATTCTGCTCGGATCCACCCGAAGGAAGTTGCCGAGGAGACGGTGGTGCGGTGGCTGCAGACCATTACCGGAAACAAAGACAACCCCAGGGGGTCTAGGAGAATTCTGCCACTCGGCGCTGATAACGAACCAGACAAGGTCAGACCTTCGATGTCGAGTGACTTTTACTCTAATTTGTAAACTGTCTTTGGAACCGACTGATGCTTGTTCGATTCTTTGCTTCGCAGATATATACTGAGATGTACTCGATGCCCAACGGGGAGCAGATCCAGGAAGGAGAAGAGAGCGGAGGCGACAGCGGCGACTGGAACTCCGATGGGGAGAGTGATGAAGAGCACGAAAACTCGAGCAGTGAGGAGGAGGTCGATTCTCCACCTCGCACGGAAAAGCGTTCCAAGCACAAGCACGACCCAGCAAGTATCCGGGGCAAGGTGGCAGCACCGACTGGACAGACTTCAAAGCGCACTCGGACATCTTCTCCGGTGCCGACTGAGAAGGCTCCGAAGCAGCTCAAGACCGCGCCGTCAAAGCCACAGAAGGCTTTGCCCAAGATCAAGGTTGACGTTCCCGTCGCCTCTGCGTAAGCGCTTCGTTTTCACCCTTTGTTTGAAGAATCTTATATCAGTTGTCGACCTATTCACTTGCTTGACCGAGTGAACCTTGAGATTTGCAGCGCTGCTACCTCCGGGACTTCTGCTTACCAAGATGATGGTGACGAGGAGATGGAGGACGCGGTCACCTCCAAAGCGGGTATGACCTCTGTTATCTCATCTTTTCTTTGTTAGCCAATTCTTCAGTCGACTGAACTCTTGTGGTCGATTCTTTTGCAGCTTCGCAAAATGTTATTGAACTTCAAGACAATGATGAAGATGAGCCACAGAAACTCGTGGGTAGGAGGAGCAGGACCTCAGTCAAGAAGGTACCAGCTAGCAAGACGCCTCAGTCGACGCCGGCGACGGAACCAGCTATCCAGCAATCCGGGGACTTCAACCGTGTCTCCGTTACTTTTGCGAATCCCTTGTCGAGTGTTCGTCCTTCGTCGTCAACTGTGCCAGCCCTTGCTTCGTCTGTCCAACTTCATGCCTCAAGCTCTCAAGCTACTGCAACTGATACACCAACTGCACCTCCCACTGCCCATCACGTCCCAGAAGACCAAGTGAGTGCTGCCAAGGAGGCTATACGCCAGGCTGGCGTTATGATGGAGCAGATGAAGGTGGTGCGCGAGGCCAGTCAAGCTGCCTATGATGCCAGCTCAGCACTTCAGGCCAATGTCCAGGTTAGCTTACTTCCGACTGAACTCCATCTTGACGCTTGTTCTGTTAGGATATGATATTTAGAAACTGCTGCTTTATCCGCAAGACGTCCGTGGATGAGCGTTTTGGAACCTTAATTGCACACCCATTGTCAGTTTGTACACCGACTGGCTGTTTTAATTTCTGTTGAGTAGTTTTTCCACTTGAGTCGACTAGGTTGTGCTGATCGAATCTCTGAACCAGTGGGGGCACGCTGAGTGTACCCACTGGGTGTAGTCCCCGAGACCACCGTCGAATGTTTGATTCGGCGGGGGTCTTTTAACAGATCTTTTCCACTCGGGCTGGGCAGATCATGCCGAGTGGAACCTTTACCAGTGGGGGCACGTTGAGTGCACCCATTGGGTGTAGTCCCCGAGACCATAGTCGACTGCGGGCAGTCGGCTATGGTCTGAGTTTATTATTTTATTTTTTTTGACTGGACGGACCAAGTCGATTGAAAGAGTCGGACCAGTGGGGGCACGCTGAGTGCACCCACTGGGTGTAGTCCCCGAGACTATTGGCGAATGTTTGATTCGGCAGTAGTCTTTGTGTCTGCCGACTGACTATCTTCTGAACACAGAAATCTTGTGATCTTGGAGCCCGGTTTGCCGACTTGTAGGAGAAGCAAATCCAGCTCAATCTTGACCTGGAGTTGGCTCGAAACAACTTGCAGAAGGCTCAGGATGACGCTGCTGGTAAGGAAAGCTTGTCGACCGGTTCTCTTGCCATCTTCTCTCCTCCTTTTTCTGATTCGAATGTTATTCTTTCTAGAAACAATGAGACAAGCTTTGGAGAAGAAGGACCTTGACCTTGCGGTTGCGAAGAAAACCGCCGAGGACAAAACGGCGCTTGCCGACCAAAAGATGGCCTCAGTCGGACAGCTGGAGGGAGAGAATGCCAAGCTGAAGGCTGCTCTTGATGAAGCCAACAAAGAAGTGACTCGTCTGAAGAAGGACAAGCGATCCCTGACCGACAAAGTAGAAGACATCACCCACAGGAGGGACGAGCTGGAGAACTACCTGGGAGGACTCGCCAAAAAATTATTCCTCATGCTTGAAGGTACTTTTCTCTGTGCGATTGGTTTGCTTTCGTCGACTCATCATACCGCTGTCGACTCATTATTTCTCTGCGAGTGCAGAATTCTGTCAAGACTTCGAGGAAGAAACTGGGCGAGTCAAGACGAACTTGGACCCCATCAACTCCCCTGTCAAAGATGAAGCAGCCATGAATGTGCTCCGACTGGAGTCTCGCCTTGCCAGTGTCTTGGAATATCTTGCTCGACTCAAGGTTGCAGTTTCGCGGATCGACACAGCGCTCTGGCCAGGGGACACGCTCCGAAACGATCTCGAGTCTCTGATGACTCGACTTAACGAGATTCCTGGTCGAGTGCAGGAGTGGAAGAAGTCCGTTGCTCGATGCGGAGCTGACGTAGCTTTGTCCCTGGTTCGCGTCCACTGCAAGGAAGCCAGAGAAGAGAAGCTAGTGGCAATCAAGGTCGCCAACACCAAGAAACTTGACTTCCAGTATTTCTTGGAGACCTTCATTGCTGCCGCTACTCGAATCGCAGATGGAATCGACCTGGACGAGTTTGTCGATCCTGCCAGCCCCTCTGCGGAATGAATGAAACTTTTATGATCTGATTCAATTTGCCTCGGTATGCCGAGTGATTCTGTAACCGTAAAACTCCTTCGGGCCTAATGCCCGAGTACTTTGAGCTCCTTCGTCCGAACTTTTATGATCCGGTTCAATTTGCCTCGGTATGCCGAGTGATTCTGTAACCGTAAAACTCCTTCGGGCCTGATGCCCGAGTACTTTTAAGCTCCTTCGTCCGAACTTAGTTTGCCCTTTAAATATGCTTGTTTTTATTTCCAAGTGGAACTTGTATCTTCACTCGGAACAGACGCAGTTCTGAGGAGAGGATCGCGGACGACCTACACCTCGTCGTCCTTGCAGATCAGGATGGAGCATGTTTTACACTTAGGCGAGTACAGGACTGCAGCTAAGCCTCCGAGTGAGAGGGTTGCTCATCACTCGGTAGGATTTTTTTTAAACTTAGGCGAGTACAGGACTGCAGCTAAGCCCCCGAGTGAGAGGGTTGCTCGTCACTCGGTAGGATTTTTTAAACTTAGGCGAGTACAGGACTGCAGCTAAGCCCCCGAGTGAGAGGGTTGCTCCTCACTCGGTAGGATTTTTTAAACTTAGGTGAGTACAGGACTGCAGCTAAGCCCCCGAGTGAGAGGGTTATTCATCACTCGGTAGGATTTTTTAAACTTAGGCAAGTACAGGACTGCAGCTAAGCCCCCGAGTGAGAGGGTTGCTCATCAATCGGTAGGATTTTTTAAACTTAGGCGAGTACAGGACTGCAGCTAAGCCCCCGAGTGAGAGGGTTGCTCGTCACTCGGTAGGATTTTAGAAACTTAGGCGAATCAGATTCGCGGCTAAGCCACCCACTGGGGTATCTTGGACACATGTATTAGTAACAACAATCATTTAGGAGACTGTAAAACCATGTCTTTAATAAACAAACTGAAAAGTACTCTTTATTACATCTCATCAGTCTGAACACTTAAGTATAAAAACGGCGGAGTAGCTCCGCATTCCAAGCGCGTGGCTCGTCTTTATTATGCTCCACATTGTAGAGGTGATATGCTCCGTTGTGGAGCACCTTGGTGACGATGAAGGGACCTTCCCAAGTGGGGGCAAGTTTGTGAGGCCGTTGTTGGTCCACTCGGAGCACAAGGTCCCCTTCCTGAAATGCTCGACCCTTCACATTTCTGGCATATAATCGACGAAGGTCTTGCTGATAAATGGTCGATCGGATCAAGGCCATCTCTCTTTCTTCTTCCAGAAGATCAACAGCATCTTCTCGAGCTCATTCTACTTCAGCTTCTAAAAAAAGTTCTACTCGGGGCGCATTGTGAAGCAAGTCACTTGGCAGCACAGCCTCAGCCCCATAGACCATGAAGAAGGGGGTTCGACCAGTCGACCGATTTGGTGTTGTTCTTAATCCCCAAAGGACTGACGGTAGCTCATCTACCCAAGCGTCGGTCGCATGTTTGAGGTCGCGCATCAATCGAGGTTTCAGACCTTTGAGAATCAAACCGTTCGCCCTTTCTGCCTGTCCATTCGACTGAGGGTGGGCGACTGAAGCATAGTCGACCCGAGTACCTTGGGACGCACAGAAAGCTCGAAACTCATCAGAATCAAAGTTCGACCCATTATCCGTGATGATGCTGTGTGGGACTCCATATCTAAATGTTAACCCTCTGATGAAGCTGACCGCAGTACTTGCATCCAGGTTTTTGACAGGTTTAGCTTTGATCCACTTGGTGAAATTGTCGACTGCTACAAGCACATGGGTGAAACCACTCCTGCCAGTCTTCAGAGGTTCCACCATATCCAAACCCCAAACAGCGAATGGCCACACGAGTGGAATGGTTTTCAGGGCTGAAGCGGGTTTGTGGGACATGTTGGAGTAGAACTGACAGCCCTCAGATTTGTCAATTATTTCCTTTGCCATCTCATTTACCCGCGGCCAATAAAACCCTGCTCGATACGCTTTGGCCACGATGGCCCGAGAAGACGCATGGTGACCACAGGTTCCTGAGTGAATATCACTGAGGATCATTCGGCCTTCTTCCGGAGTGATGCATTTCTGAACGACCCCAGTGACACTTTCTCTATAGAGTTGCTCCCCCATTACTGTGAAGGCTTTGGATCGACGGACAATCTGGCGAGCCTCTTCTTCATCCTCTGGAAGCTCTTTCCTGAGAATATATGCAATATACGGCACTGTCCAATCAGGAATAACAATCAAAACTTCCATGATCAAGTCGACCACAGCTAGGATTTCAGCTTCAGTCGGATCAGTGGAACTTTTAGGCTGTGGGGGCTCTTCTGTGAAGGGATCTTCTTGAACTGATGGTGCGTGAATATGCTCCAAAAACACATTGCTGGGAATAGGCTCCCGCTTGGATCCTATCTTCGCCAAGTCATCAGCTGCTTGATTCTTCAGTCGGGGTATATGGTGGAGCTCTAGCCCTTCAAACTTCTTTTCTAACTTTCTCACCGCATTGCAATAACCAGTCATAGCTTGGCTCCTGACGTCCCACTCCTTCATCACTTGATTAACCACTAAATCTGAGTCACCGTAAACCATTAGGTGGCGGACGCCGAGTGAAATGGCCATACGCAACCCATACAAGAGTGCCTCATATTCAGCTTCATTGTTGGAGGAATCAAAGTGAATCTGGAGAACATATCTGAGGTTGTCGCCTCGTGGAGATACCAGGACCACTCCAGCGCCTGAACCATTCAACATCTTGGACCCGTCGAAGAACATAGTCCAATGTTCCGACTGTATCTGGGTCGGTAACTGTTGTTCAATCCACTCGACGAGGAAATATGCTATTGCTTGAGACTTGATCGCTTTCTTTGCCTCGAACTTGATATCCAGCAGAAGGAGTTCAATCGCCCACTTTGCCACTCGGCCAGTTGCATCTCTGTTGTTCAGAATTTCTGACAATGGAGCGTCGCTGATGACTGTAATCGAATGATCTGAGAAGTAATGTGCAACCTTCTTCGTGGTCAAGTAGATTCCATAGACAAGCTTCTGATAATGTGGATATCTCTGCTTGGATGGAGTTAAGACTTCAGAAATATAATACACTGGGCGTTGAACCTTGTAGGTTTTACCTTCTTCTTCCCGCTCGACCGTGAGTACTGTACTAACAACCTGCCAATGGCTGCTATATAAAGCAGTAAAGGCTCTTTGCTGATTGGAGCAGCAAGCACCGGCTGGGTGGAAAGCAGGGCTTTGAGCTCTGCAAACGCTGCGTCAGCTTCAGGAGTCCACTCGAACTTACCAGATTTCTTCATCAGTCGGTAAAGAGGCAATGCCTTTTCACCGAGGCGAGAGATGAATCGACTCAAAGCGGCCAAACAACCAGTAAGCTTCTGAACGTCGTGTACACGCACAGGGCATTTCATTCGGAGGATTGCACCACTTTCTCTGGGTTTGCATCGATCCCACATTCAGAAACGAGGAAACCGAGTAACTTTCCACCTGGAACTCCAAATGTACACTTCGACGGATTAAGCTTGATATCATATCTTCTCAAATTGGCAAAGGTTTTGGCAAGGTCAGTCAGCAGGTCGGAACCTTTGCGCGACTTAACCACGATGTCATCCATGTATGCTTCCACATTCCGACTGATTTGAGCTAGCAGACACTTCTGTATCATGCGCATGAATGTGGCACCAGCATTTTTGAGACCAACGGGCATGGTGATGTAGCAAAAGCACCCGAATGGGGTGATAAAAGCTGTTTTTATTTCATCAGGTCCATACAGACGGATCTGATGGTACCCGGAATATGCATCCAGGAAGGACAATCGTTCACATCCCGCAGTTGAGTCGACTATCTGATCGATGCGGGGGAGAGGAAAATGATCTTTCGGGCAGGCCCGATTGATATGCTTGAAATCAATGCACATACGGAGTGAATCGTCCTTCTTGGGAACCATGACAACATTGGCGAGCCACTCGGAGTGGTAAATCTCGCGGATGAACTCAGCTGCCAAAAGCTGAGCCACCTCTTCGCCGATTGCCTTTCTCTTCTCCGCAGCGGATCGACAGAGGTGCTCTTTCACGGGTTTTGCCTTTGGATCGACTCACAAACGGTGCTCAGCCAGCCCCCTGGGTACACCCGGCATGTCAGACGGCTTCCATGCAAAGATGTCCCAGTTCTCACGGAGGAACTGGATGAGCGCTTCTTCCTATTTGCTGTCGATTCTTGTTGAGATATGAGTCGGTGCAGCACTGGGATCGGTCGGGTGAATGTGAACAGGCTTTGTTTCACCGGACGACTGAAATGCAGACTCGGAAGCAGGCTTCTTAGCGCGTAACAAATCACTCGGATCTGCAGTCTTCTTATATTCTTCCATTTCAATCGCTGCCATCTGTTCATCGGCAATCTTAGAGCCCTTCTGGAGGCACTCTTCTGCTTGTTGCCGATTGCCAGTGACCGTGATCACGCCCCTGGGACCAGGCATCTTCAGCTTGAGGTACACGTAACACGGTCGAGCCATGAAACGGGCATATGCAGTTCTGCCCAGAATAGCATGATAGGCACTGTGAAAATCCACAACTTCAAATGTCAGCTTCTCCTTGCGGTAATTCTTTGAGTCACCGAAAACCACGTCAAGAGTGATCTGTCCGAGTGAATCAGCTTTCTTCCCTGGAATGACACCGTGGAACCGCATGTTGCTCTCACTGAGCCTGGACATCGGAATGCCCATCCCACGAAGAGTCTCTGCATACAAAATGTTCAAGCCGCTGCCACCATCCATCAAGACTTTGGTCAGTCGGGTGCCCCCAACGACCGGGTCGACCACCAACGCTTGCCTCCCGGGGGTGGCGACGTGCGGTGGGTGGTCAGATTGGTCGAATGTGATGGGAGTCTTTGACCATTTCAAATATGTCGTCGTTGCCGGAGCAACCATGTTTACCTCTCTGTTGATGACTTTCAGTCGACTTTTACTCTCAATGTCAGCAAAAATCATGAAAGTGGAATTGACGTTAGGGAAACCGTCATCATCTTCTTCCTGATCACCATCCTTGTCAGACTCTTTTTCCTTTTCATTGGGCTGTTTCTCTCGGAACTGCTGGATCAGGAGCCGACATTGTCGAGTGGTATGTTTGGGATAAATCAGATTTCCCTCTTCATCCTTCTTGGTGTGAATGTGACATGGCAAGTCCAACACATCGTTCCCAGCCTGATCTTTCACCTTCTTGGGGATCCAGGGTCCCTTGGGCTTTCCCTTGAATTTCCCTTGAGTTAAAACTGTAGCTTCACCTGGACCTGCTGGCTCGGCTTTGCGCTTCTGCTTCCGACCCACTCCGGTGTCTTGGGCGACTGGCTTGCCCTTCCCACTGCGGAGTCAGTCCTCTTCTTCACCATTAGCGTACCGGGTGGCTATTTCCATCAATCGGGTCAGAGACATATCTCCTGTCCGACCAAATTTCAAGTTAAGCTCCCGATACCGAACGCCTTCCTTGAAGGCACAAACTGCTTGGTGTTGGGATACATTCTCTACTATGTGGTGTAATGTGGTCCATCTTTGGATGTAATCCCTCAGAGTTTCATTCGGCTTCTGTACACAATGTTGCAATTCTGTCAACCCCGCAGGTCGTTTGCATGTGCCCTCGAATGTCCTGACAAACACTCGGGCTAACTCCTCCCAGCTGAATATACTGCGTGGAGCCAACTAATTCAGCCATGCTCTGGCCGACCCTTCCAGCATGAGAGGAAGGTGTTTCATAGCTACCTCATCATTTCCACCACCGATCTGGACAGCCACTCGGTAATCTTCCAGCCAAGTGTCAGGCTTCGACTCACCGGTGAACTTACTAACCCCAGTCACCAACCTGAAGTTGGGGGGGATCTCAGCGGCTCTGATAGCTTTGCTAAAACACTCGGGACACGAAACATGAATCCTGCTTCCACTCGGGCGATCCCTGCCTTGCCCTTCTCTGTGTGCTCGGTTCCTGTCGACCAAACCTTGCACTAAAATTGACCTCGCATCAAACCCTGGCTCTCTTGGGTCGACCGGTGTCCTCCGCCCTCCGCTGTACGGGCGCCTGTCATCATAGTGCCGGGGCACATATGATCCGCTTCTCGGAGGGAGTGTAGGCGCTCGACGGCGGTCATCACGGCCGAGTCGATGATCGTACTGCTTGTGAATCCGACCCAAGTGCTGATCCTGGCGATGCACCCGCCCTTCACGCCACGGAGGCGATCTTGGGCTGTGAGCTGACTGAACTATGTCAGCCACCACAGATCTGCTATGGATTCTGTTACGCGACTGTGATACTGCATTGTTTTGGTCTCCTGCCGCCCGGAGCAGAGCCCGGATTTGCATCAAACCTCGTCCAGCTTCTGACTGGGATGGCTGGATGGATTCTGCTATACGAGCTGCGGCTGCAAGATTCTGAATCAGAGTGCGGTATACCTGAGGTTCAGGAGGGAACAATTGCCGCCGTCGACTGGACTCAGGAATCCGCTGCCGAGCACGTTCGTCGAGTGCATGCTGAAGATTTTCCAGTCGAGTGCGTTCGGCCAAAGTGGCCAAGCGCGCTACCTCCAAGGCCCGAGCCTCAGAGGTCTCTTCGACGATGGGCGTGTGGAGTGCTTCCTCATTACGGCGGTGAAGTTCCTCCCTCCGCTGTGAAGAGAGGGTTTCGGGGTGGTATTCCTCGTGAACACGCGACGGATCGCCACCGCCGTCGCCGCCTTCGTAGCGACGCATGCCAGGTGGGCTACGCGGCGTGTCGACCATCAGGACCTCCGCCGCAGGATCGCTGCTGTCGCACTCGGACAAAGTCTCGACGGAGCCAGTCGACAGATCGAACAGGCCGTAGAGAGATTCATCGGGCTCGATTGCCACGACTTGAGGGGTGGCCGATTGACGTGCCACTGCATGCTTCACCCACCGCTGAAGCCGCGATCGACCGGATCGCTTGCAACGACGAACAGCGGGGAACAAAGACGCCGTAGGAAACGACCGATAT
Organism: Thinopyrum elongatum; assembly: GCA_011799875.1. Classification (NCBI taxonomy): domain Eukaryota; kingdom Viridiplantae; phylum Streptophyta; class Magnoliopsida; order Poales; family Poaceae; genus Thinopyrum; species Thinopyrum elongatum. The sequence continues at coordinate 342,542,823 of CM022297.1, read as the reverse complement.
TGGGTCAACGGCTGCCGCAGAAGGACGCCGCGGACACATGCGTGAAAGTGCGTCGCCCCGCGGACGGGGAACGTCTCGACGTCGAGGGGGGGCTCCTGGAGCCAGGCGGAGTCGTCGGCGATGAAGACGAGCGCGCCGAGACGGATCTCGTGGCCCTCAGCCAAACCTCCACCCGAAACCATGATGATGGGAATCGGAAAAAATCGCAACCTCACCGGAAAGTCACTAAGACACCAGCCCTACGGTAGGCTCCAACTGTCGTGGTTCTAAGTCTGACAGTAGAATGGGGGGTAGGTATGAGGACGCAAGATCCTAGCTACGGTGATGTTGTGCACGCAAGATTTACGAGTTCAGGCCCTTCTCGGAGGAAGTAACAGCCCTACATCTCGGTGCCCGGAGGCTCGGTCGATTGAATTATGCGTGAAGTTACAGGGGGTGCCAACCCTTGTGCCTGAGGAGGGGGGTGGCTTATATAGAGTGCGCCAGGACCCCAACCGTCCCACGTTACAAGGGATTCAATGTCGATAAAGACAGGACGTTACTGATAACGCCAGCAATAAAGGCAAATAAATGATCATTAAGACTACGGAGTGAACGCCTGACCCTTGCCATCCTGAGTGACCTTAGATCTTCTGTTTTCCGAGTGGTTTCTGGTGCGGTTGAGTGAGTACACCCTGGTCGAATGGAATTGGGTTATCCGAGTGAACTGTTGGTCCAGTGGGTTGCACCCTGTGGCGATTTCAGTCGGTAGATGGTGCTATCCTTTGAATGTCCTTGGCCTCAGGGCAGTGTCCTCGGGTAAGGGTGTCTAGGTCAGGCCTATTACCCTACCCTAGGTACATGTCTTCGTCACCCGTTCCGGCTGTTCCGTCCAAGCCAGTTGGCTCCCGTTGAACATGACCCATTCTGACCCAGTGGCTTCGCTCCCGATGAACAGGACGCGTTCCGACCCAGTCACTTGGCTCCCGGTGAATACGACACTGTTTCCTTCATTCCGACCCAGCCAGTTAGCTGCCGATGAACAGGACGTCATTGCTGCCGTCCGTTGCCTCTCCATGTACATGAGCCCTGGCCGTACGTATGCGCGAGTATGCGTTCGAGACCCTGCTCGTATGTACGTATGTGGCCGTATTTTTTGGCATGTGGCTGTTCATACGTGTACATGGTTTAGAAGGGACTGCCTGAGCTGCTACGTCGGGTGCTCTACTACTATATGTGCCGCTGCTTGCTCGGCCATGGTTCATCATTGCAGAGAGACCGATTGACCAGTATGTAGTACATGTTCGCGACCAGACAGAAAATGCTATGTACGCCTTGACTGGGTGGGTCCCAGCTGTCAGGGAGGACAAGGACGCACTTTCTTGCGTGCGAAGATATAGCTGGTGGGTCCCAGCTTTCAGGGGGAAGAATCATTTTTTTGCCCGTAATATGGACGCACTTCCTTGCGTGTGAAGATGTAGCTGGTGGGTCCATCTGTCAGCCTCACCACGTAGAGTCCTCTTCCGATGGCTGTCGTTCATTGACCACATTGACCACGCCGCGCGGACAGCACCGGGGCGGTGGACGACGGCGAGGCCTAGGAAGGGAATGACGCGGAGCCAGGGAAGGCGAGGCAGGTGGATGCCCACACAGAGGGGAGTATGAGGGTTCACTGGTTCAGCTACGGTGTGAGGTTGCTGTTGCCGGAGAATAACAGGAGGTGTTGGTCAGTAGAGGAATGGCCTAGATGGCGATGGGAGTAGGGTGGGCCGATGAGTCCTGCGCGGCAGCACAACCGGCCACGGGAGGCGGTAGCAGGTGGTACCGCCGATGGTGGTTTGGGCGAGATTGAAGAAGAAGCACGACATCCGTTGGATGGACATCCAACGGCCACTGCTGCTAGAATCGTGTGTTGACTATAAGTTGACAAAGCCTTGCGTACGCGTCAACCTAGTAGGCCCACAAGTGTGTGGCAGAGAACATATAGCCCATTTGGGATTTGTAAGAATGTACAGTCCATTTTTGATTTCGGATGGAATTTACTACAGACCATTTACAGTTTGTTAAAATTACAGCCCATTTTCTAGCTAGGACAATGATTAATAATTTCAACCAAACGCTCAAAACAGAATTGAATAAAATTTCCCACATTTTGATGGGATCTGAAATATTTTTATCCCAAAATTTCAAGTCAGATTAAATATAATTTTAAAATAAATTTGTATAACGTAAAAATCCAACAAAATATTACGCGCGCAACAAGTAATGAAATTAAAATTTTCAAAATCCAAAAATAATATTTTTTAACTAATTACGTGTTTGGTGCTTTTTTTATAGTTACAGCCCAGTTTTTATAATTACATCCCATTTATTATTTCTTAAAGCCTATTTTCTTGTTAAGCCTAATGCATCCCTCCTAGGAAATATTTATAGCCCAGCGGGGCGGAGAATAACAAGTTGACCTGGGCTGGGTATAACTCAAAAAAAAGTATAGCTGGGCTAGCCATTTTCAGCTTGAAAAAAATTATTATCTGGGCTGGATATTTGGTCGACGTAAAATAATAGCCTGGGCTAGATAGGCCAGGGCATGCCCAGGTGATCTCCTCTGAACAACAACAAAAACATTGCTCAAGAAAAACTCTGCTCACACCTCAAAAACACAAATTCTGCTCGAGCTGCTGGGTCCCAGCTGTCGGCCGCTCCTTGTGCAATTCTCTCATTTATTGACTGTATAGGTTGACAATGGTGTGGGACCGGGATGTCAGGAAACCAGGAGGAAGCAAAAAAAATTATAGTTGACAACGCGAGACGGCGGCGCCACGGCGTGCGCAACAACTGGAAGGACGGCGGAGAGGGCCTCGCGGGCCCTACAGATGGTTTGATACAGTGCTCGCTGCTCACTCAGGAAGCCAGGATCATAGGGCCACATGTCCGCGATGGCATTGTTGTTTGCTTGTTCGTCGGCGATTCGTCCTTCCGCGAGCCGGTGCTTGTTGAGGAGACGGAGGTTGCAGCACAGGTCCTCCTGCGCTGGTAGCTCTTCCGCCATTAGGGCGTCGAAGTGCAGCCGCACCTGCTCTCTGGTGAACACGGCATGAACTGGCTTGGGCGGTGGCGCCGGCTCCTGGTCGGAAGCCATGTCCATCATCTGATTATCGTCGCTGAGCTCGGTGAGCTCACTGGCGAGCCAGCATGTCCGGCTACTGGACCGGACCGCTGCCAAGCACGAGTGTGACCGCCCTGGCCCACCCAGACCCCCTCCCTCACACGCGCGCGCTTTCCACCCGAAACTGTCAGCGCCGCCCGCGCCGCTTCCCGGTGCAGGCGATTTCTCCGCGTTCAAACGACACAAGTGCCGTCCATCCGTCCGTCTGCCGCCCGCATTAATGATACGTGGTTGCCAAGGCGGCTACTCCGGAGCCACCTGTCAGTCCCTCTACCACCCACCATTGCTATATAAACTGTTGCACCGGCCATAGCCGCAGTCATCCGCCTCCGTTCCCTTTCTCCTGTCAACACCACTCCCACCATGGCTTCGTCGCACTCCAGCGCTCTTCGGGACGGGTGAACGACGGACCAGAAGGAGATGGCAGCCATTGCAACCGACTGGCTGGCCGGCAGGCAGCCGGAGGACGACAACGTCCCAATGGAGAATGTGGTAGTCGATGATCCGGTGCTAACCACCTCCTCCGCACCATCCTCGCCTGTGCATGACACCATGACCATCGACGAGGCTTGTGCCCAATACATGGACATGGTGAGGCAGAAGCGCGAGGAGCAGTTCCGGGAGGCGCAGGCCGACGCCGCCTACAACCACCATGTCCTCCAGGAGCACCTGTAGGTGAAGGAGCAGATCGTCGCGGAGCGGGCGGAGCAGGAGGCGCTGCTCGAGTCATACCGCTCAGCCCGCGAGAGCCGCCTACAAAGAGGGCGATGAAGCAGGCGAGGTGCTGTTGGGCGAGACCGACGACGAGCTGGAGGATAATGTTGGCTCCGCCAAGGCCCCGCCCCGCCGGCACTGAGGCGGAGGGCTTCGCCGGCTTCCGCGAGGCCCCGCCCCGCCAACAAAGAGGCAGAGGACATCGCCGGCTCCGCTGAGGCCCCGCCCTGCCGGCAACGATGGGGAGGATTTCCCCCGCTCCGCCAAGGCGCCGCCCCGCCGGCAATGAGACAGAGGACATCGCCGGCTCCGTCGAGGCCCCGCCCCGCTGCCAACAAGGCCGCGCCACACAGAAAACAAGGAAGAGTAGAACACGGTAGGTCGCCGCCGCTCGGGTCCAAGTAAGGCCACCGCTGCTACCCTCCGGTTGAAGCCATGCTTGGCGGGTTGAACATTGATGGCCGATTAGCTTCTTGGCGGCGATGTGGAGTCGGAGAGCTGAGCTGGAGAAGAAGCTTCTGTTCGGCTCAGGCGGACACGGGAAATGGGCGCCGGAGATCATAGATTAGGTTAATTAATTATACCTCCAGCGCACCCCTTTTTGGTTGAAGAATGTATGAAATTTAATGATTATGCATCTCAATGATTCACACGTCAGAGCCAATATTTACTTCACAACTAAAGAATAAAGAAAAATCGATCGATGCTGCTGACGGCAAAGGGCGTCCCATTCCAAAATATCAAACACATGTCTTCTTGCTAACATCAATGAGCAAAATTTGAGAAGGTTGTCCATTCCAAAATATCTAATGCGTGTCTTTTTGCGTACATCAATGAGCAAACTTAGACAAGGTTTTCCCATTCCAAAATATCAAATGCTTTTTGCATACATCAATGAGCAAACTTTGACAAGGTTTTCCCATTCTAAAATATCAAATGCCTACGATTGTGGAATGGGCCGGGTTTGCCATTAGTTCGGACATTGACATGTCACCTCGTGCTAAATAAACCAACTGTTCTTTTTGTGCAGTTCCACTAAAATCAACCAACTTCGCACGTAGCTTGTATGATTTTGCCTTTATATGTTGCAAGGCCTTGAACATATCGGCACCTCCTTTCTTGTAGCTAATTTTGTGGCTGGAGGTGAAAATGAATGATTCGAGAACATTCGATCTATTGTGCATGATGAAGTATAATGGAGGGCACGAACCATCAGAACATTTTGTGCAGTTCCCATTGAAATCAGGCTGAGCATCCCTGTTTGCATAAATACAAAAAGTGATTAGTACAAAGCAAACTATATTATGAATACAGCTTAAACAGGCAACCTACATGATCCATGCAGGGCACACATTTAAAAAAATAGAACTCACCAGAAAGAATCGTAAAACAACATTGTATTGGCCATCACAGCAACAAAGATGAAGATCTGTGAGTCCTTGTGAGCTGAAGTTAGTTTGTTCTTGTGGGCAGTAATGTAACCATCCTTCAACTGCTCCTTCTGATAAGAAGAGAAGGGCTTGGCTTCTTCATATCCTAGTAGATTCTTCTTTAGAGGAGGATGATCCTGTTGTGCAAAGACAAGAGAACAACTAAATGCTAGCATCCCTGTTTGCTCGAAAAGAAGGAAAGGAAATATTTAAAACACCCATTACATTAACAATGGGAGTAACTGATGAAATGTATAGTCACAAAGAGATGCATCCTCATTATCCTCATAGGAAATGATATGGTACCAAACACAGCAGCTCAACTAGAACCGTATTATTACTTAATTTTATAAGTGGCTATAACGGTGGCAAACCGGTGACTCAATTTATTAGCAGCCTTAGATTAACATGCAAAACAATACCACTTTCGCATGACAGTAGCTAAACAGTAGCACAACACCAATAGAGATGACAAAGCTCAATCATAGGGATGAAATCCATGGGCCGGAACCAACCTTTGTTAGGAGGCTTATTGTGTAGAGCATGCAGATCAAGCACTTCTCCGGAACCATCCGTTATTATCTACTGTGGTTGCCATGCTTACTATAAACTCCTCAATTAGTTTAATGTTTCCAACATCTTCTTGTGCAGTTCCACTAAAATATATGTTATCTTCAAACAAGATCCCTGTTTGCACAAGTAGAGTAATTCCATATTACATTAAGAGTGGCATCAAATCACAGTGGAATTGCTCGTTCCAGCCATAGCAATAAATTAAGATGCAAAACTATATCATTACTTGTCTCATCATAGTTCCAGTGCTTCATTACAGCACCGGGAGTTGATTTTTGTTCTTCTTCCGCTTGTTCTTCCCCTTCATCACTTGGGTCAATAACAGATAAGCTTCACCTTCAATGTAAGATTTGGCGTGTCAATTAGGGAGCACAAGTATAGCACTAAACAACAACATTACTTTTCTGATGACAGTAGCAATATACAGGCCAACGGTTGCAAAATATCATTATCTTACCTCAATGGGATATTACGGTGCACATACAGATTGGAAGTCTGGTCTCCTTTTGTGCAGTTCACTAAAATCAAGCAACATTACCGTATAAGTAGTAAAACATATGAAAGCACACTGCACAATCATGTGGAAGAAGGCCAGTACTGACCTCTCATGACGCGGAATTGAAACAACTCACAAGAAGAAGATCTGAAACAAATTTGCCAACACAGATAGGAAGTCAGATCTCCTCTTGTGCAGTTCCACTAAGATCAAGCAATCAAGCAACGTTGTCGGTGTGACATTTTGGTTGAACTACACAAAACACTCTGAAAACAAAAGTGTTTTGTGTAGTGCAACCAAAGGTCGCAATAGCAATGAGGTGAGGTAGATAACCCTGTTTACACAGAGGTGCAAAGGAAACACTTAGTGGTTAATAACGGTGGATGACACAGAAGCCCACAAAAAGAAGCATCTAACTTATCTAAATGGGAAAGAAAGCAAGACAGTAGCATTTCTCAAACAGTGGCATTGATTTATATTAACAAAGAGATTATATTAACAATAAAATTCGTTAAACATGTAATTTGCTTTTAACTGTGGCATTGCTTCAATTTTCCAGTGGCATTATTAGATTAAAAACAGCTAAAGAGTTGTATGGGACAGTGGACGCACAAGCACCTTGTGCATGTACCGATGTATAAAGGGGTGATGCACAGTCTGTTGCCACAAACAACCTAGGAACATATTTGTGTTGGTCCCATTTTTGTTATCTTTAGACACCTCTTCCTGTGTGAGGGCGGCAAATCTAGTCCTGCTCAAACTATACAGCCTTGTCCCCCACCCACAGAAAGATCAGTTCCTTACAGATGTGTGTACTACGTTTGACATTGTTTTCCCTTTTCGACCAACATAGGTGTTGGATAGCTAGTCTGTACTAATTTCCCCCTTCCTTTCCTCTTTGAACCACGTCCTAGATTCATGCTATACAACTTTCCCCACTACTTTCCTGTTTGATCCAACACCTAGATTCGAGTGCAGAAGCGAAAAAATTCCACATGCAGCTAGAGCAATGCCTGTGGATTAAGAAAAGTATACCTTAAGGTTCTCGGGGTGTGGCTCGGTGGGCGGCCGGAGGCCGATCTGCCCACACTATGTACGGCAGCGAGGAAGAAGGGGTCCGAGGCCCTCCCGCGCCGCCGCTGGGTGAAAGAGAACAGCAGCGCCGGCAGTGGATTCCCACCCTCGCCGATGGCGACAGCGTTAAGCCTTCTTGCCTTCCCCGACGGATGGGATCCTGCCGGCTCTTTGACCAGCAGTGAGGTGAGAGAAAGAGAGGAGAGGCCAATGCAGTCTTGTTTAGATCTGGATAGAGTGTGAGAGTGTGTAGAGAGTAACTACAAGCGTTGAGGCTCCAGCATGTATATATATAGTGGAGAGAGAGTGTGAAGAGAGCAAACCCTAGAAAACAAGCGCTGAGGCTCCAGCGTGTATATATATAGTGGAGAGAGAGTGTGAAGATAGCAAACCCTAGAAAACAAGCGCTGAGGCTGCAGCGTATATAGTTGGAGTGGTTTTCTTTTTCTCTCCATAAAAATCGTTTTAAATTGTGCACGAAACGGAACTCTTTATTTAACGTACTACTAGTGAAGAAAAATACTACTAGTAGGGCAAAGCTAATACTACTACGTGAAGAAAATTTAACGCTCCAAGGAGTCAACTCGAAATTAACACTCCACGCCTCCCGGTCGCACTTACTATCGTTCATGTGTGGTAAAGCAACAACTGAACCACACACGGTCAAAATATCAGAAAGGTGGGCTGCACCATCCTCCAATTTTAAATATTTTGGGCACTTGTGTTCGGCCTAAGTCAGTGTGCCACCGTATGTACTAAGGGTTACAACGAGTGCTAAGAAACTAGGGCGTATTGAGAGTAATTGCCATAACGTTTATTTGTAGGGTCTCTTGCAAACTGTCAAACTCTATTCTCCTCTTATTTAATGGATGAGGCAAATCTTTTGCTTCCATTTAAAAAAAAACAAGAAATTCAATTTTAATTATTTTGTATGTACACTTTGCTCTCTTCCAATAATTTTGGGCACTTGTATTCGGCCTAAGTCAGTGTGCCACCGTATCTCGTACTACTCCCTCCGTCTAGGTGTATAAAGTCATGTTAGAAGGTGCAACGGGATCAAGGTGCAAGCAGATTGGAGGAGAAGGAGAAACTTGACTGGTCCTTCCTCCAATCAAAGCCCTGATTTCTCTCTCTAAACGCAACAATTAATCACAGCAATTAAGAGATGCCGTTTTAGCTACCATGCAGGGCCACGTATTAACTCGCATGCAAGCCGGCTTCGATTACTTGACTAATCAACGCGTAGTTGCGTTTCGTGCATTGGGTTTCCAGGGGAGATAACAAGGCAGAGTAAGTAACTGTGACGCCCCCGGCTTAATCGTGCACTAATCATACACGCAAATGCGCACGATCAAGCCTAAGGACTCACGGGAAGATATCACAACACAACTCTAAAACATAAATAAAGTCATACAAGCTTTATATTACAAGCCAGGGGCCTCGAGGGCTCGAATACATAAGCTTGCGTACAAGCATCAGCGGAAGCATCAAATATTTGAGTACAGATATAAAAGAAAACACAGAAAGGCCTTTAGAAAGGCGGGGCAAAGTAAAACACTATGATCGAAAGGTGCAGGCCTCCTGGTCGACGGCAAGTTCGAAGCAGTAACCACCCTCGGGGTAGTAGTAGTAGTAGACGATCGTCGGCGGGGTAGCTGTCTCAGTGGCTCCGTCATCTGGTCACGACAAACTGATATGGGGGAAAGAAAACAAAGCAACCGTGAGTACTCAGAAGTACTCAGCAAGCAAGGATCTACACTACATATGCAACATTATCAAAGGAAGGCTGTATATGTGGACTGGGCTGCAGAAATGCCAGAATAGAGAGAAGGCCTAGTCCTATCGAAGACTAGCATCTTCAGAGGTCTTGCATCATTAGAAGAGTGTAGATTAGTACCATATAAAGTAGTAGTATCATTAAGTCTCAACCTCACCCAGAGATCCTTTCTCGACTCCCTGCGAGAAAGCAATCCCAGAGCCATACAGTCATCAACCTCGTCCGGAGATCCCTTCTCGACTCCCTGTGAGAAGCAATCCCAGAGCCATAGTATATAATTCTAATTGTATCAATCGGGATACAACTCCGAGGGTCCGTTACCGAGGATCCGGCTATGCCTAGATTAGTTCTTCCTTGCAGGGGTGCACCAACTTACCCACCACGCTCGCTTAACTCCGGCCGGACACACTTTTGCGGGTCATGCCCGACCTAGGCCAAACGACACACCGCAGCCCTACCTAAAACTCAGCAGAGAGGTCCCCGCCGGTCTACATCCTAAGCACTCAGGGGTCTTGGTCCATCGCCCTGTGCACTCTGGGTCGTTGTGTGCAGGGTGGATACCAGCACCGCCTCGGAGGGTCGGTACGATCCGACCGTGCCACAATGCTGAACTGGACATCTGACAGAACTCTCGGCTGATGCCACGATGCAGAGTACCCATATTTATTCCCGCGTGATGGTTAGTGCTATCGGGCTAGAGGCCCACTCGAATCAAATATCCAAATCGTTAGTACCTTGGGGGTTGCGGTAACGAGCAGAGACTCACGATCGATGTGACCCCGTCGCCCCATCTCGAGGACTTGCGGCAAGTGCCAAGAATGCCTGGCCATGCCTCGTATTCATCACTCGGGCACCAAACAGGCAACCCGCCTTCAGAACACACGCGGGTACCTCTCAGGGTCGGCCCGCCTTTCCAAGTAACAATAGTACAGTCAAAATATCCGTGTGTCCATAACATCAGGAGGAAATCCGAGGTATCACCCTCGTAGGATTCCTACCCGATATATCCATCAAGGTGAACTTGGAGGAACCACCCCCGCTGGGTTCACACTTGAGGTGTTGTACGATGGCGTCATTATCGGAAGTGGAGAAGGAGGAATCACCCTCGATGACCACGACCGAATAGCTACTCTACAGAGTTAACATCAGAAGTGCTACACGAGGTTTCACCCTCGGCACTCGATAGTAACGCTGCAGTGTCGTTTCAACTAAGGGGGGTGATGTGCGGTGCCGGGGCCTGGTCTTCAATCCCGTTGATCGGGTCTTCTGATAATCCAGCGGGGCAGTCGGGTTAAGTGGGGTCACTGATAGGTCTCTACCCAGCCTATACTAAGCAGTTTAGGGTAAGCAAGTAAGGTATCAATAGCAGGTTACAATAAACGGGCTATGCATCAGAATAGGTAAAGCAGTAGCAGCAGCAATTCTAATGCAAGCATGAGAAAATAGAATGGGCGATATCGGGATGATCAAAGGGGGGCTTGCCTGGTTGCTCGGCGGCAAGGGCAAGGTCGTCAACGGTGGCGTCGGGCTCCGGAGCTGCGTCGGTACCGGGAACTGCGTCGGTGTCTAACGAAAGAGAAGAGGGGGAGGAAACAGTATAAATACACAGCAAACATGAGCAACGCAAAGTATGGCATGACAATATGCAGTGCCGGGTGTGTCCTAACATAAGGTTGCATGTCACCGGGGAAGGGGGAACCCATCCGGGAATATTTTCCCGGTTCCGAACATTTGTCAGACAGATGACCGGAGGGGAACGGTTCCATGTTCGGATAGTTAGGGATGTGTGACGGACGAACGGACCGCGTATTCGGATTCGTCTCGAAATTCTGAGCAACTTTCATGTACAAAGTTTTTCGATCTGAGCTACGGATTATTTTATATGATTTTCTAATGTTTTTATTAATTTCTGAAATTTATTCAATTATTTAAATTCGAATTATCCAAAACAGTATATGTTGACGTCAGCATGAGGTCAGCAGACTGTTAGGGTTAATTAGGGTTTGATTAATTTACTTAATTATAGATTAATTAGATTAACTAATTAATTAGTTTAATTAAACAGAGTTAATTAAGTTAATTAATTAATTACTTAATTAATTATTTTAATTCCTTTTTTTAACAGTGGGTGCGGGCCCCACCGGTCAGTGGCAGAGCCGCAGCTGGGCGTTCCGGCGCTCGCGCACGTGCGCGTGCGCGGCCACCAGAGGGCGCCGGCGGGCATGACGAGGCCGGGGAGGGCGAGGCAAGCGGCGAGGCAGGGCGCGGCGGGCGAGCGCGGCGCAGCAGAGGCCGGGGCATGGCGGCGAGCACGAGCGGCGGGGCGCGGGACGCCGCGGGGTGGCGAGGCGGTAGGAGGAGGCCACGGGCGCGGCGAGGCGCGGTGCGGGACGCGGCGAGGCACGGCGCGTGAGCGGGCGATGGCGGCGGGACAGGCGCGCGCGGCGACCAGAGAGGGGGGCGAGGCAAACGAGAGAGGGGGAAGGCTCACGGGCGCGCAGGGGAACGGGGGTCGGCGAGGCTCAAGGACAACGTCGGGGAGGCGGTCGGGGACGGCGGCGACGGCGAACGGCGACGGCGGCGGTTGCCGGGGATAGAGCGAGGGGATCGGGGGAGTGGGGGATTAGGGTTTCGGGGTGAGGGGAGGGGGCCATATAGGCCAGGGGAATGGGCCGGCCTGGTGCAGCGGCCAGCTGGGCCGGTTGGCCCAGGGGGGAGGTTCTGTTTGTTTTTCTTTTTTTGTTTTTATTTTATTTCTTTCCTGTTTTGTATTTTGTTTTTAAACCAAATGACTTTTGCAAAATATGAGACTTACAAAAACAATTGCTATGCAATATTGACCACTGTTAGAAAATGGTTTGGAGCATAAAGGATTTCATTTGTATTTTATTTAATTGCAAATGGATTAAATACTGCTGTTTTGTTGTTGTTAGAGTCACATAGTTTATCTAGTATATGTTGAATATAATTTTAGAATTGTCTCTGGATTATTTACAATATTATGAACAATTTAGTTTTAAAATTTGAACAAATTTTATTTTCACTTTCAGTTTGAATTTCCATTTGAATTTGAATTTGAAAAGAGATATGATACTAATGATGATTAAGCACTGTTGATCATGATGACAAGGCATAATCAAAAAGGGTGATTACTGTAGCTAACCACTGGGGGTGTTATAGTAACGCTCGCTAGCAATGAGGCTAGGAGGGGATTGAGATGCGAAGTTAATGGATGACGCCCAAACATTTTGGGAATATCTGATTTTCGTAAGATGGCTTAACACCTAGACAGAGGGAGTACTACCTCAGTCCAAGTTTTTACGCAACGTCATATATTTTTTGTCAAAGTTTGACCAAAAATTTTAACTGCTCACTACTTTCCGGTTAATAGGGCATAAATTTGAAATCTCATCAACCAAGGCAGATGATGAATGGAGAAATGTAGTACTCCATCTCGTAGTTTACAAAATTACTCAAACTTTAATCTGCATTAATTACAATATATTCATGGACGACCACTAAATGAGCATGAATGGTTACATGCACTGGTTGGTTTCTTTTAATCCTTGCATGCATCAATTTAATGCACCTTGGAATGTGAACACATATATTTTCCAGCATATTTCTTTATTTCATCAACGACATTTTAATACAGGGAAGTACATTCACCAATTCTTTGCTAGGAGAGCAAGACCAAAGAAAACAAGAACCACAATTAGACATTTTAAAAGATATCCAATTTCCATAACTGCTCCCACTAATTGTATTAAGATCTTCTCTATGTCTTCATTGTTGATCTGTGGCTTCTCGAGCTTGCACACTTCTTTCTTCTTTGATTCTAAAGAACTAGGCGTTGCTTCACATCTAATATCAACTCTAGTCTCATCTCTAGCCACTATTCTAGCAAGGAGTGCACGAGCATCTACCAAATTTCATGCTATTAATAGATCGATGTATTCTTCTTCCCAAAACCAAAACTTGCATCCATCCTACACACAAGTTTGAGTATAAGCTGCCGAACATGCGTCGAATAAGGAAGCACAGCTGAATCAAAAGAAGTACTATGCACCTTATCTTTTTCGCACTTGATGAACACCCATCCGGGATGTTGTGGCATGGTCGAAACGCGGCGCAGGACCTGCCGCGGGCAGCCATCGCACTTTATGAGCAGCAACGGTGAACCGACTAGCCGCTGGGCCAGGGCCGATCCCGGACGGTGGCCGGCCGTGTCTTTGCCGGTGATCCGCCGACGGGATAGATCCGAGCGGCTAGAGGCGGATCCAGTACCTGCACGCGACGTGGAGGCATTACCATTGTTGTGCGACCCGGTACCTGGACACTCCATGGCAAGGAGCAGTCGCAGGCGGCCGAAATGCTCCAAATCTGGCAGCCGCGTGCATCAAATCCCACAGCCGCAGATATAGCGGCTGACCGCCAGCGCCGGGACGAGAGGCACTGATCCAGCCGATGTGATGTGGTCGGCTGGGCTATAGTGCGAGGCTCCGACAGACGTGCGTGTACCTCTTCAATTCTTGTATGTACTCCATTTATCTCACTTCCTGTGGCTTCCCACTCCCACAATATTCCTATTCTATGAACCTGTGTGTGCGTGTGTGTGTGTGTTAGAGAGAGCAACACATCGACCTACTCCTACAGAGAGATGGTGTGTAGTACTACGATTTAGCCACGAGAGTCGGTGCATCCTCTCGTTTTCGGGCGTCCGGTCGAGACAACTGCCACGCCCACTCCTGACCAGCCTGGCCCACCCAAAGCCCCTCCATCGCTCGCGCGCGCTTCCCGCCCGAAACAGTCAGTGCTGCTCTAGAGAATCGGTGCCGCATTCATGCCCGGGCAGAGCGGACGCGACCTCTCACTGGCGCCTGCGTTGAAGGGAGAAGCGGATTCAAGAGTGATGGTTGCTTCATCCGTCCAACTTACTATCAGGTCTATGTGATTTGACGGCTCATTGGTCATTATTACTGAGGTGGTAAGACTGTGCTGAGTCTTAGTTGCACTGTACACTTTACTTTGGTGCATGACACGTGCACCGGATGCTGGATGTCCCATGTTTCGGCGAAAGAAGGTAGACCGTCTCAACTCTTTACAATTTTCTCCATTCTTACGGCGGAGGAGTGCGAAAGCAGTGAAAACACGCAAGCTCAATGATTACATATTTACTTGGCCCACCTCACACTATCACCATATTTTCTGGACACTGTGCGACACAGAACTCTTTAGTACATAGTAGTACGTACTGTAATTTCTCAGCGAGATAAATTTGTACAATGCTATGAAGCTTCCAGCTTCTGTTTCATGTATCTTGCGACCAAGGTTGCCCCGTTGCAACATTCCATCAAATACAAAGGAGACTAACATGCATGCTATTGCATCTCAATGATTGACAAATCATAGCCAATATGTACTCCCTCCATTCCAAAGTAAGTGTCTCAACTTTATGCAAACCTTAGTACAAAGTTGTACTACTACTGAAGTTGACACTTATTTTGGAACAGAGACAACTAAAGAAAAAAACAATCCATGCAGTCCCTAGGCCTTGAACCCTAAACCCTAACCAGGCTTTAATTTCCTGGCGACGTTGAACCTCCGAAGAAATGAGGTTTGCAACCCTTTGACCGTCGGATCATTTTGTGCAGTTTCACTAAAATCGAGCTGAGCATCCCTGTGGCAAAGAAATTGAAGAAGCGTGATTAGAATAAGACTAGTGGAACTAGTTGATGAGACATAAACTCATCACAAATATAGTAGAAGCCAGTAGAGGTACATGCGGGGCAAAGAAGTAGAGAAATATCCACATGGAGCGATGTGGGCAGCTGGGGCAGTGGTGCAAGCCGGCTGTAAAGGAAGTTGTACTTGAGGGATGTCGGGATGTAGCTAGCTTAAAGGAGGGCGGCAGGAGGCGGCAACTGCCCATGTCGCGGCAGTGAGCAAGGGACGAAGGAAACCGCACCAGCTTTGTGAGAGAGAACGGCAGGGACACCTGATCGGGACGCGCCGACAGTGGGTTTTTGCCATCGGCGACGTCATCCGCATCTACACAAATGATGCACCCCTTCCTCCGGCGGACGTGATCCGCCCGGATGTTAGAAATGTGGCTACAGTCGTTTTGTGCGAGAGAGTGTGAAGAGAGCAACCCCAGCAAGCAACCGTGTAGGCTCGTCCTGGCTATGTATATAGTGGAGCGGTTTCTTTTTCTCTCCATATGAACCTATTTATATTGCGTACATGCCACTGAAGAAAAAAAAGTTTATTTATAAATGACACGGCACCGTTCATGCATGGTTCCCGACCATCCATTAAGTGAGTAACTACTACTAGACGCGTCAAATTATCAGGTGGGCTGCATCATCGTACAGAAATGAGCTCCACCGTGTCACGTGTGTGGTTGGGGAAGACGCAAAAGACGCAAAGAGTGCTACTAGTACTACGTGCGTGGGTGCGTGCACCTCTTCTCTTCGAGCATGGTTAAGTATAGCCCACTAGTACTCTACCACGCTGTTATTATATGGGCAAAGAGTATAGGCAGTAATAATGACTAATAAGCCATCAAATCACGAGGCCCACCTTTCTCTATGTTTGACCGAGGAAGCAGCCATCATTTCACTCCTCGTTGAATATCCATCCGCTGCTACCTCCGCAAATAAATAAAAATCCGCTTCTACCTCCGCAGCATGGTTAATAATATAGCCATGTCAATCACGACGTAGAAATATCATTCACTGATACAATAGGGCTGGCTCTAAGGCTGGTGATTTTTTTTACTTTGTCTCTTTCTCTTTTTGTCTCATTTACTCATTTTACATAGGAGCACGTGTAGAGGATGGCTATTCCTTTTGATGGGACATCTTCATGGGGTTTAAGACTAAGCAGCTTCGAATTATTCCCGCTGCCCACCACTCTGAATCATGCCATCTATGATAGTACTCCCATTGCAACAATGAGGTCCCCTAGGTCTAGCACATCCTGTAAAAAGAGAATGTCACGCAAAACATACATTCTTGTTGCCTTCTTCCTCATACAGTACGTACCACTGGTACAGTACGTACTACTAGTACTACTACTACTACTACTCGTTCTCCTATAAACCTTGCGCTTGGCATCTCAAAAATACTAACCTTGCGCTTGGCTCTTCGCCTCTTCGGGAAGTCGAGCAATAATGGTACTCAGTATATGGTTCTGGCTATCTGAGACCGACTGAATTGCTGCACGTCCACCACGTGGGCGAGGGTCGAGGAGCAAGGGAGAGTGCGTACTAGTACTACGTCTGTTTCAATATGGACTATGTACATAGCAAAATGAGTGAATCTACACTCTAAAATACGTCTATATACATCAGTGTTTGGAGTATGTACTAGTAATTCATATTGAAATCTGCTAAAAGACATATATTTCAAACAATATGATAATCTCTCTAACCAAGGTAGGGACGAGGAGTGTATATACGTCTAACGGAGGGAGTAGTAAATTTTTCTCCTCGTCCTGCGAGCCACCGCGCACATGGGCGAGGGAGCGGGCCTAGGCATAGTAAGCAAACCTTCTCCTCGTCCTGCAACTCCGCCAGCGACCACGCCCGTGGGCGGGGGAGAGGGCGTACTAAGCAAGCTTCTCCTCGTTATGCGAGTTGACGGGACACATCAAAAGTAATACAGAGCATCTCTAGTGTATAGAGCCTTGCCTCTAAGGTAGGACCCACATGGTTTGCCTCTTTTTTAAAATAACGCATCAAGTCGCAATTTGTTTGTTCACCCATGGTACACGATCCTCCATCAAGTGGACAACCAGTACACATGTCAAATTACCACGTGGTCTGCCTTTTCATACAGAAATGAGCTCCACCGTGTACCCGCGCGGGTGTGGTTGGGAAAGAGACGGGAGTACGTGCGCCGTGCGTGCACCTCTTCTCTTGGTGCACGCCGCCCACCTACGTGGGTGTGTGTGAGAGAGATACAAACCTAGAGAGATGGCGTGTGCGTTCATGAGTGTTTTTTGTTATGGGGGGCTGATTTCGTGAATGTATTTGTGGGAATATGTGTCGATGATATCTCAAACAAAAATTTGACACATGCAATGTGTGTGAAATAGAGGCCTATCTATATCATATATAGCGGGGGCGATCCACGAGAAGAAAGGGAGGGGTCATAGATATCAATAGAGTCTAAGAGAGGATCAAGTGTGTGGGTGCGAGATCGATGAAGAGAGCCATCGAAATTGTGTGTGTACATGTCAAAGATATAGGGCGACTGACCTATCGGAACATCAGAGGGCACAGGGCAAGTTTGTGTGTGGCAGTGATACATGACTAGAGTGCTCGATGTATCGGTGTGTGGGGGGGGATGGGGGAGGCAGAGACCTAACTAGAGAGGTAGATTGACTCATATATGTGTTGAGAAGGAGAGACCTAGCTATGTCTTGAGGGAGATCGGTCGACATCCATACGTAAGTGAAGGACAGGGAATAGGTTGGGACATAGAGAGAGAGAGAGAGAGAGAGAGAGAGGGAGAGAGAGAGGTAGAGTGCTGGAGGGGTGGTGGAGTTGCTTCTCGGAGATGGTGGGAGAGGCCTACTAGACAAACTGTGGGTACAACTGCAATATTATCAAGAAGAGTGGGGATGTGTTTCTGTGTGTGCGTGTGCGTGATAGATGTGTCGGGAGGCATGCATGGATGATGAAGGGGTACCATGTGTTTGGTAAGTAGACCTAACTAGATCGGTAGATCAATTGTTGTGTGTCGGAGGAAGGGAGAGACGTAACTAATGAGGTAGATCGATCGGCGCGTGGGGAAAACGAGTTATAAACGACCTAGCTAGCTATATGTATAGCGAGAGATCGGTTGGTGTACATCCATTTTTTAGAGGAAAATAAGGCCCAGAGAGATGGATAGAGAGAGAGATGGAGCTAGGAGGTGGTGCGAGAGGCCTACTAGCTAGATAGGGGGAGGAGTGTGCGATTGTGAGATCGATGAAAAGAGGGGCGAGAGTTTACACGTGTGTGGGACCGTATGAGAGACACGAGGCATGGACACAGAAAGGAGGAGATGGAAAGTGCATGTGTATGTGGTAGGCAGACATCGCTAGAGAGGTTTATTGATCGGTGTGTGTCAGAAAGGAGTTGTGGAGACCGTGGGAGAACGACCTAAAGAAAAAAAAATGAATGTGCTCGATGGATAGAATGCTGAGGGAGGGGGAGGGCGAGGAGGGTGTGTGCATGCACGAGAGAAAGTTAGTGCTAGCTACAAAGGTTACAGGATTGTGTGGGTGTAAGAGACTAACAAAGATCATAATTCGATATGAAAGTGGATTCATATATTTGAATAAGAGACCATAGTGTTATAAACCTATGCATGCATGAATATAGCAGTGATACGCGTGGTGTGGTTTTGGACATGTTATACCATAATGTGATAATGCGTGGCATTTGCAACTCACAGCTAAATATCGAACAATCTAAACCATACTATATATCGAATTATCTCACATTTTATTTGAATTTGTGATAATGTGTGGCATTTGCAGCTCACAACTAAATATCAAACAATCTAAACCATACTATATATCGAACAATCTCACATTTTATTTGAATTTGTGATAATGTGTGGCGTTTGCAACTCACATCTAAATACTTATAGGCGTAGGGGGCGGGGCACCATACATTATGTGATAAACACATTATACATATGAGACATGGTTTAGATTATGAAGATCTAGCTAGAGCTTGAAATGTATTGTGATTTGAAATCAACATAAAGTGGATTCAAAAAATCGAGTTCGAGTTCATATAGTACACATAGTTCATATCTAACTCGACAGTAATCATCTGGTGTGCTGTGAAGATAATGTACAAACGATGGTTTAACTTGACAATAATGATGATTGTAGATCTTATTAAAATAGAGAAACAAATTCAAATGGTTTAACTTGACAACAATCATGATTGTAGATCTTATTCAAATAGAGAAACGAATTCAAATTTAGTTCAAATTGAAGCGGTAGTATATACGTTTGGAATGCACTAAAATGTTCATTTGAGTAGCAGGTTGCATGCATTATACACGTAGCGAAATATTTTAACTGAACATAACATGGATTCAAAGTTTTGAATGGCATTTGTAGTGCGAATTGATTTTGTATAGTACATGGGACTAGACTCTCTTGTGTGGTGCAAATTGATTTATTTTTGTTTTTTCGTTGAGGGAAGTGCGAATTGACACGTTAAGCTTGTCCGGAAATTTCAACCTGCGCCTTGTTATCCCGAAATTTTAAGATATCTCTTTGTCTTGTTGTGCTCCTAAAATTCCCTCCATCTCAACCCGCGCCTTGCTATCCCAAAATTACAACGCGCGCGAAAACTCCCACCTCCTGCCAAATCCCGACACGTGAAATTCCCGTGATACCCCTGAACCGAAAGAACCACCTAGTTCAAATCGGTGGGGCTACTTTCGTAACTTACCCCACATTTCGCACAAGCGCGTCCCTCAGCCATGGTTCCCCCCTCCCATCCCCTCCGTCCCCCATTCGTACACCGAGGCCGCAAAAACCCGCGAAGCCCCACACCCTCCTCCGTCCGCCCACCCAGCCGGAGCCTCTTCCTCGACGACGTCGTCCACAGCAACACCTCGGCGTCCCTCATCCACCGCGCCGGATGAGGATCCGTCGTCGATCTCGTCGTCCCGCCGGTTCAACCACCCCGTCGTCCACCTCCAAGGAGCTGTCCCGACGTTCCCCTCGTCTTTGGCGCCACCTCCATTCCCACACCACCGTCTTCACCTACACTACCGGAAGAGCAGCATCATCACCGATTCCTCGGATGAAGCTGAGGCCTAATCGGTGCCAGCAAAGAGGTTCTACACTAATCGCTGCATTTTCTTCTTGATTCGATCTCATGGTGCTGCCGGCGCTCGGTCCCGAGCCGACATGGTGCGGCTCCATCTACGGCGGCGTCGCCGGCCACTTCCTCCACGGCGTCGCTCCCTCGGCGGCGACATCCACATTAGTAGGAGTTGCTGCTGCATTGGCTCTCGCTCGCGCTACTACTCTGCTCTTGCTCTCGGTCCCCTGCCTGGTCTACTCTTGCTCTTGCTCGCGCTGCTGCTCTTACTTGCGCTGCTGCTCTACTCTTGCTCGCGCTGCTTCTGCACGAGCAGCAGATCCTGCACTCGCTCGAGCACCTGCAGCTGTTACCCGAGATGTTGCTACATGACCAACTACCCCGGCTCTCACACGTGCTGCTGCTCCGGGCGCTGCTGCTACTACTGCTTTTCTGCTACTAGTGCATTCAGTTTCGACAGTAAAATTCAGTTTCGACAGCAAAATTCAGTTTCGACAGTTAAATTCAGTTTCGACAGTTAAGCTCAGAGATGAGCGGCTGATGTATTTTACATCTAGCACTTTGTGGGTATGTATTTTACATCATCTATTGGAGATGCTATTAGAATTCCACTCAGGTTAACATTGTCTCTCTTGTCCTGCTTCAGCCTCGTTGTCGTACAACTCACCGGAGCTGCTCCAATGACAAAACCCTCCATCACAGCGGAGCAGTACCCTCGGTTCCATCTCTAGATGCCTAAGATCTTCTTCCCCTCCTCCGACAGCCACATCAGCCGAATCATCCTCACCGACCAACCCAATCATGATGAGATCGACATGGCTTCGCCAAAGAGGTTGTACACTTGTTGCATCGCTTTTTTACTCTACATGTTATATATATTGTCCACTGAGCACACGTAGTAACATGAAATACGATTAGTTTCTCCTACTATATGACAAACAGTGAGGTACCAGGCAACTTAGCTATCCGTGATGGACTCTCTCGAAAGCCATCATTATTTATTTGTTTTGAGCTGTCCATGTGTAGATGGGCCTGGGAGTTGAGGTAGTAGGGTAGTGGCCTGGGTCCAAAGTAGTACAAGTAGCACAAAAACATTTATGGAGTGTAGGCTTTTGCCTGTTCAAGCCTGCCTACTAGAATTGCCAGTGGTTGAAAGGAAAAGTGAAGGAAAAACATAGGAATTGGAAAGTTTCCTATGGTACTACTATTAATGCATTTGGTTCAAAGGAATGGAGCAAAGGAAAACTGTAGGATTTGTTCCTTTAGTGTCTCTTTCAAAGAAAAACCGTAGGAATTTTAATATCTACTTGGCCATCCTTTTCAAATTCCTATTCATGAAGAACAAGACTAAGTGATAGTAGCATAATAGCATTATAACTATATATTTTCTTGTGGTTTGACTTAATTTGACCATGCTTCTTTGCATTCCTGTGACCTTCCAATTCCTGTGAACCAAATACCCAGATTGACAGAAATCATGTGATTTTAAATTCTTTACACATGCATTCCTATCCTATTACTGTGTATTTCCTATCCCTGCGTTGTTAGAATCCTCCAATTCAAACGAGCCCTTACAGAATTACTTCTCTTACAGATATTTGTCAAAGAAAACCTTGTGTGGTTTGTCCCGCTCCTGCTGCGCCGTCGTCCACCCCAGCTCAGCTGCTCCAATGACAGAAGGGTCCACCACAGCAGGGATCCACCTTCCAGACTGTCTTTCGCCGCCTCAGATCTTCTTCCCCGCCGTCGGCAGCCACGACAACTGCATTACCATCATCAACTGAGCAGATGACCTCAAGGACTACACGGGTCCGCAAGAGAGGTCGCACTCTTTCGTGTCTGCTTACGTTATGCATCGCTTAATATTGAAGGAAATATGCCCTAGAGGCAATAATAATGTTGTTATTTTAAATTTCCTTATTCATGATAAATGTTTATTATTCATGCTAGAATTGTATTGATCGGAAACCTAAATACATGTGTGAATACATAAACAAATACCGTGTCCCTAGTGAGCCTATACTAGACTAGCTCATTGATCAAAGATGGTTAAGGTTTCCTAACCATGGACATTAGTTGTCATTTGATTACGAGATCACATCATTAGGAGAATGATGTGTGGACAAGACCCATCCGGTAGCTTAGCATAATGATTGTTCAGTTTTATTGCTATTGCTTTCTTCATGTCAAATACATATTCCTTCGACTATGAGATTATGCAACTCCCGGATACCGGAGGAATACCTTGTGTGCTATCAAACATCACAATGTAACTGGGTGATTATAAAGATGCTCTACAGGTATCTCCGAAGGTGTTTGTTGGGTTGGCATAGATCGAGATTAGGATTTGTCACTCCGAGTATCGGAGAGGTATCTCTGGGCCCTCTCGGTAATACACATCATAAGCTTGCAAGCAAATGACTAAAGAGTTAGTCACGAGGTGATGCATTACGGAACGAGTAAAGAGACTTGCCAGTAACGAGATTGAACTAGGTATGTGGATATCGACGATCGAATCTCGGGCAAGTAACATACCGATGGACAAAGGGAATTACATATGTTGTCATAAGGTTCGACCGATAAAGATCTTCATAGAATATGTAGGAGCCAATATGGGCATCCAGGTTCCGCTATTGGTTATTGACCAGAGAAGCGTCTCGGTCATGTCTACATAGTTCTCGAACCCGTAGGGTCCGCACGCATAACGTTCGTTGACGATATAGTATTGTATGAGTTATGTATGTTGGTGACCGAATGTTGTTCGGAGTCCCGGATGAGATCACGGACATGATGAGGAGCTCCGGAATGGTCCGGGGGTAAAGATTGATATGTAGGATGATATGGTTAGGCCAAGGGGTAAGGCCCACAGGGCCTTAAGTCGGTGCAAAAGGTGTTTTGCGGAGGCCAGGGGGCCAAACGCCGGAGACCTTGGCGTCTGGCCCTGGGCCAGATGCCGAGGCCCATGGCGTCTGGGCTAGACGCCAAGGACTGTGGCGTCTGGTCCTGGAAGTCCGAGAAGGAATCTTCCTTGTGGGCAAAACTGACTTTGAGGAGGCTTTTTCTCCAAGTTACGACCCCAGGCTCAACATATAAATAGAGGGGCAAGGCTAGCACCTGGAACACATCAACATTCACCAAGCCGTGTGCCCGCAACCCCGTCCCTCTAGTGTATCCTCTATCATAGTTTCTGTTGTGCTTGGCGAAGCCCTGCGGAGATTGTTCTTCACCAACACCGTCACCACGCCATCGTTGCCGGAACTCATCTACTACTTTGCCCCTCTTGCTGGATCAAGAAGGCGAGGACGTCATCGAGCTGAACGTGTGCTGAACGCGGAGGTGCCGTACATTCGGTACTTGATCGGGACGGATCATGAAGGTGTACGACTACATCAACCGTGTTGTCAAACGCTTCCGCTTTCGGTCTACGAGGGTACGTAGACACACTCTCCCCCTCTCGTTGCTATGCATCTCCTAGATAGATCTTGCGTGAGCGTAGGAATTTTTTTGAAATTGCATGCTACGTTTCCCAACAGTGGCATCCGAGCCAGGTCTATGCGTAGATGATATGCATGAGTAGAACACAAAGAGTTGTGGGCGGTGATCATCATACTGCTTACAACCAATGTCTTATTTTGATTCGGCGGTATTGTTGGATGAAGCGGCCCGGACCAACCTTACATGACCACGTTCATGAGACCAATTCCACCGATAGACATGCAACTAGTTTTTCATAAAGGTGGATAGCGGGTGTCTATTTCTCCTACTTTAGTTGAATAGAATTTGACTGCGGCCGGTCCTTGTTGAAAGTTAAAACAGCAAACTGGATAAATCACCGCTGTGGTTTTGATGCGTAGGTAAGAACGGTTCTTGCTGGAAGCCCGTAGCAGCCACGTAAAACTTGCAACAACAAAGTAGAGGACGTCTAACTTGTTTTTGCAGGGCATGTTGTGATGTGATATGGTCAAGACATGATGTGATATACATTGTTGTATGAGATGATCATGTTTTGTAAAAGTTATCGGCAACTGGCAGGAGCCTTATGGTTGTCGCTTTATTGTATGAAATGAAACGCCATGTAATTGCTTTACTTTATCACTATGCGTTAGCGATAGTTTTAGAAGCAATAGTTGTCGAGACGACCACGACGCAACGATGGAGATCAAGGTGTCGAGCCGGTGACGATGGAGATCATGATGATGCTTTGGAGATGTAGATCAAAAGCATAAGATGATGATGGCCATATCTTGTCACATATTTTGATTGCATGTGATGTTTATCTTTTATGCATCTTATTTTGCTTAGTACGGCAGTAGCTTTATAAGATGATGCCTTATCTAAATTTCAAGGTATAAGTGTTCTCCCTAAGTATGCACCATTGCGACAGTTCGTCGTGTTGAGACACCACGTGATGATCGGGTGTGATAGACTCTACGTTCAAATACAATGGGTGCAAGACAGTTTTGCACATGCGGAATACTCGGGTTAAACTTGACGAGCCTGGCATGTACATACATGGCCTCGGAACACTAGAGACCGAAAGGTCGAACGTGAATCATATAGTAGATATGATCAACATAGAGATGTTCACCATTGATGACTACTCCATCTCACGTGATGATCAGACATGGTTTAGTTGATTTGGATCACGTATCATTTAGATGACTTGAGGGATGTCTATCTAAGTGGGAGTTCTTAAGTAATTTGATTAATTGAACTTAATTTATCATGAACTTAGTCCTGATAGTATTTGCAAATTATGTTGTAGATCAATAGCTCGTGTTGTTGCTCCCCTATGTTTTTGATATGTTCCTAGAGAATACTAAGTTGAAAGATGATAGTAGCAATGATGCAGACTGAGTCCATGATCTAAGGATTATCCTCATTGCTGCACAGAAGAATTATGTCCTTGATGCACCTCTAGGTGACAGACCTATTGCAGGAGCAGATGCAGATGTTATGAATGTTTGGCAAGCTCGATATGATGACTACTTAATAGTTTAGTGCGCCATGCTTTACGGCTTAGAACCGGGACTTCAAAAATGTTTTGAATGCCACGGAGCATATGAGATGTTCCAAGAGCTGAAATTGGTATTTCAGACTCATGCCCGTGTCGAGAGGTATGAGACCTCTGACAAGTACTTTGCCTACAAGATGGAGGAGAATAGCTCGGTCAGTGAGCATGTGCTCAGAATGTCTGAGTACTACAATCGCTTGAATCAAGTGGGAGTTAATCTTCCAGATAAGATAGTGATTGATAGAGTTCTCTAGTCACTATCACCAAGCTACTAGAACTTCGTGATAAACTATAATATGCAAGGGATGACGAAAACGATTCTTGAGCTCTTCGCGATGCTGAAATCGGCGAACGTAGAAATCAAGAAAGAGCATCAAATGTTGATGGTTAACAAGACCACTAGTTTCAAGAAAAAGGGTAAGGGAAAGAAAGGGAACTTCAAGAAGAATGGCAAGCAAGTTGTCACTCCCAGGAAGAAGCCCAAAGCTGGACCCAAGCCTGAAACTGAGTGCTTCTACTGCAAAGGAAATGGTCACTGGAAGTGGAATCACCCCAAATACTTGGGGGATAAGAAGGATGGCAAAGTTAACAAAGGTATATTTGATATACATGTTATTTATGTGTACTTTACTAGTGTTCATAGTAGCCCCTGGGTATTCGATACCGGTTCAGTTGCAAAGATTAGTAACTTGAAACAGGAGTTGCAGAATGAACAGAGACTAGTTAAGGGCGAGGTGATGATGTGTGTTGGAAGTGATTCCAAGGTTGATAAGATCACCATCGCACACTCCCTCTATCTTCGGGATTAGTGTTGGACCTAAATAAATGTTATTTGGTGTTTGCGCTGAGCATGAATATGATTGGATCATGTTTATTGCGATACGGTTATTCATTTAAGTCACAGAATAATTGTTGTTCTGTTTACATGAATAAAACCTTCTATGGTCATACACCGAATGTAAATGGTTTATTGAATCTCGATTGTAGTGATACAAATATTCATAATATTGATGCCAAAAGGTGCAAAGTTGATAATGATAGTGCAACATATTTGTGGCACTGCCGTTTAGGTCATATTGGTGTAAAGCGCATGAAGAAATTCCATGCAGATGGGCTTTTGGAATCACTTGATTATGCATCATTTGATGCTTGCGAACCATGCATTATGGGAAAGATGACTAAAACTCCGTTCTTTGGAACAATGGAGCGAGCTAATGACTTATTGGAAATAATACATACCGATGTATGCGGTCTGATGAGTGTTGAAGCACGCAGCATGTATCATTATTTTCTGATCTTCACAGATGATTTGAGTAGGTATGGATATATCTACTTGATGAAACATAAGTCTAAAACATTTGAAAAGCTCAAGGAATTTCAGAGTGAAGTAGAGAATCATTGTAACAGGAAAATAAAGTTTCTACAATCCGATCGCGGAATCGAATATTCGAGTTATGAGTTTGGCCTTCATTTAAAACAATGTGGAATTGTTTCACAACTCACGCCACCTGGAACACCATAGCGTTATGGTGTGTCCGAACGTCATAACCGTACTTTATTAGATATGGTGCGATCTATGATGTCTCTAACCGATTTACCACTATCATTTTGGGGTTATGCATTAGAGACATCTGCATTCATGTTAAATAGGGCACCGTCTAAATCTGTTGAGAAAACACCGTATGAACTGTGGTTTGGCAAGAAACCTAAAAGTTGTTGTTTCTTAAAGTTTGGGGTTGCGACACTTATGTCAAAAGGCTTCAGCCTGATAAGCTCAAACCCAAATCGGAGAAGTGAGTCTTCATAGGATACCCTAAGGAAAGAATTGGGTACACCTTCTACCACAGATCCGAAGGCAAGATCTTTGTTGCCAAGAATGGAACCTTTCTAGAGAAGGAGTTTCTCTCGAAAGAAGTGAGTGGGAGGAAAGTAGAACTTGATGAGGTAATTGTACCTTCTCTCGAATTGGAAAGTAGTTCATTAGAGAAAACTGTTCCTGTGATGCCTACACCAACTAGAGAGGAAGCTGATGATGATGATCATGAAACTTTGGATCAAGTTACTAAACTTCGTAGGTCAACCAGAACATGATCCGCACCAGAGTGGTACGGGAATCCTGTACTGGAAGTCATGTTACTAGACCAAGGCGAACCTACGAACTATGAAGAAGCTATGATGAGCCCAGATTCAGACAGATGGCTTGAGGCCATGAAATCTGAGATAGGATCCATGTATGAGAACAAAGTGTGGACTTTGTTGGATTTGCCCGATGATCGGCAAGCCATAGAAAATAAATGGATCTTCAAGAAGTAGACTGACGCTGATGGTAATGTTACTATCTATAAAGCTCGACTTGTCGCAAAAGGTTTTCGACAAGTTCAAGGGGTTGACTACAATGAGACTTTCTCACCCGTAGCGATGCTTAAGTCCGTCCGAATCATGTTAGCAATTGCCGCATTTTATGATTATGAAATCTGGCAAATGGACATCAAAACTGCATTCCTTAATGGATTTCTTAAGGAAGAATTGTATATGATACAACCAGAAGGTTTTATCGATCCTAAAGGTGCTAACAAAGTGTGCAAAATCCAGCGATCCATCTATGGACTGGTGCAAGCATCTCGGAGTTGGAATATACGCTTTGATGAGGTGATCAAAGCATATGGTTTTATACAGAGTTTCGGAGGAGCATGTATTTACAAGAAAGTGAGTGGGAGCTCTGTAGCATTTCTGATATTATATGTGGATGACATATTATTGATTGGAAATGATATAGAATTTCTGGATAGCATAAAAGGATACTTGAATAAGAATTTTTCAATGAAAGACCTCGTTGAAGCTACTTGCATATTGAGCATCAAGATCTATAGGGATAGATCAAGACGCTTAATAGAACTTTCACAAAACACATACCTTGATAAGATTTGAAGAAGTTCAAAATGGTTCAGTCCAAGAAGCGGTTCTTGCCTGTATTACAAGGTGTGAAGTTGAGTAAGACTCAAAGCCCGACCACGGTAGAAGATAGAGAGAGAATGAAAGGCATTCCCTATGCCTCAGCAATAGGTTCTATAAAGTATGCCATGTTGTGTGCCATACCTATTGTGCACCTTACCATGAGTTTGGCAAGAGGGTAGAATAGTGATACAGGAGTAGATCACTGGACAGCGGTCAAAATTTATCCTTAGTTACCTAAGAGGACTAAGTAAATATTTCTCGGTTATGGAGGTGATAAAGAGTTCGTCGTAAAGGGTTACGCCGATGCAAGCTTTGACACCAATTCGGATGACTCTGAGTCTCAATCTGGATACATATTGAAAGTGGGAGCAATTAGCTAGAGTAACTCCATGCAGAGTATTGTAGACATAGAAATTTGCAAAATCCATACAGATCTGAATGTGGCAGACCCGTTAACTAAGCCTCTCTCACAAGCAAAACATGATCACACCTTAGTACTCTTTGGGTGTTAATCACATAGCGATGTGAACTAGATTATTGACTCTAGTAAACTCTTTGGGTATTGGTCACATGGCGATATGAACTATGGGTGTTAATCACATGACGATGTGAACTAGATTATTGACTCTAGTGCAAGTGGGAGACTGAAGGAAATATGCCCTAGAGGCAATAATAAAGTTGTTATTTTATATTTCCTTATTCATGATAAATGTTTATTAGTCATGCTAGAATTGTATTGATCGGAAACCTAAATACATGTGTGAATACATAAACAAATACCGTGTCCCTAGTGAGCCTCTACTAGACTAGCTTGTTGATCAAAGATGGTTAAGGTTTCCTAACCATGGACATTAGTTGTCATTTGATAATGAGATCACATCATTAGGAGAATGATGTGATGGACAAGACCCATCCGTTAGCTTAGCATAATGATCGTTCGGTTTTATTGCTATTGCTTTCTTCATGTCAAATACATATTCCTTCGACTATGAGATTATGCATCTCCCGGATACCGGAGGAATACCTTGTGTGCTATCAAACATCACAATGTAACTGGGTGATTATAAAGATGCTCTACAGGTATCTCCGAAGGTGTTTGTTGGGTTGGCATAGATCGAGATTTGGATTTGTCACTTCGAGTATCGGAGAGGTATCTCTGGGCCCTCTCGGTAATACACATCATAAGCTTACAAGCAAACGACTAAAGAGTTAGTCACGAGGTGATGTATTACAGAACGAGTAAAGAGACTTGCCGGTAACGAGATTGAACTAGGTTTGTGGATACCGACGATCGAATCTCGGGCAATTAACATACCGATGGACAAAGGGAATTACGTATGTTGTCATAAGGTTCGACCGATAAAGATCTTCGTAGAATATGTAGGAGCCAATATGGGCATCCAGGTTCCGCTATTGGTTATTGACCAGAGAAGCGTCTCGGTCATGTCTACATAGTTCTCGAACCCGTAGGGTCCGCACGCTTAACGTTCGTTCACGATATAGTATTGTATGAGTTATGTATGTTGGTGACCGAATGTTGTTCGGAGTCCCGGATGAGATCACGGACATGACGAGGAGCTCCGGAATGGTCCGAGGGTAAATATTGATATATAGGATGATATAGTTAGGCCAAGGGCTAAGGCCCACGGGGCCTTAAGTCGGTGCAAAAGGTGTTTTGCGGAGGCCAGGGGCCAAATGCCGGAGACCTTGGCGTCTGGCCCTAGGCCAGACGCCGAGGCCCATGGCATCTGGGCCAGCCACCAAGGACTGTGGCGTCCGGTCCTAGAAGTCCGAGAAGGACCCTTCCTTGCATGCAAAACCGACTTTGAGGAGGCTTTTTCTCCAAGTTACGACCCCAGGGCTCAACATATAAATAGAGGGGCAGGGCTAGCACCTGGAACACATCAAGATTCACCAAGCCGTGTGCCGGCAACCCCTTCCCCTCTAGTTTATCCTCTATCATAGTTTCCATTGTGCTTGGCGAAGCCCTGCGGAGATTGTTCTTCACCAACACCGTCACCACACCGTCGTTGCCGGAACTCATCTACTACTTCTCCCCTCTTGCTGGATCAAGAAGGCGAGGACATCATCGAGCTGAACGTCTGCTGAACGCGGAGGTGCCGTATGTTTGGTACTTGATCGGGATGGATCGTGAAGGTGTACGACTACATCAACCGCGTTGTCAAACGCTTCTGCTTTCTGTCTACGAGGGTACGTAGACACACTCTCCCCCTCTCATTGCAATGCATCTCCTAGATAGATCTTGCGTGAGCGTAGAATTTTTTTTGAAATTGCATGCTACGTTTCCCAACAAATATTACATGCTACTTTATTGTCCTGTTCACCGATTAGACTCTGAGTCAGCTCCAAACTAATGCTCAAACTTGAGTTTTTAAATGGTTGTGGGGTACATATCGGGGCCGCAATCAATAGTATCTATCTACTATCTGGTTAATCCCTGGTGTCTACTATGAGTTTCATGTTGGGTGGGAAACAAACAGTAAAGAAGCCATTATCTGTATTTTTTAACTGAAGCCATTATCTGCCTGCTATCATTGGTTTTGGGTCTATCCACAGGTTGCTACCATCACTCCGGATTTCTGCATGCACTCCTTACATAATCTCACAATGTTTTATTCCTATGCATGTCAGTTATTATACACAATGGAACTGAAGATGTAGAGCAAAAGAGACGAGCCTTGCGTGGCAATAAAATTTCATGCAGACATCGCTCCATGGTGGGCGCGAAGGCAGCCCCCCTCCACCCATTTTAGATTGTAATCAAGAGGAAGATAACTGTTCTGAGGGGGATTCAGAAGGAGAAGACCACTCCTATTTACCCCCTGAGGTCTTCGCTCTAACTTGGCATGCTGATGTTGGTCATATCATGCATATGGTGCCTTGCATTGCTTACTTTATACATCAAATATGTCATCTGCTTAGTTTAGACATGCTTTGTGTGAATGCCATCTGTTTAGTTTCTTTATCGTATATGTGAATTATGCAACGCCATCTTGTTTAGCTAGGCATCATATATGTGAATTTTGCAATGCCATCCTGCTTAGCCAGTCATCTTATATGTGAATTATATCATGCCATCCTTTTTTTCATTACGTATTACATTTGTCAACAATGTTAGTACATTAAACTACTCTTCGTGTGCATCAGCCATTTGACACGATGATGGAAAATTCTGGAGTGAAAACAAGGTCTTCAGAGCAGACTATGCTATCTGACGAAGCGCATATCTCGCTGGTTACAGATAGCTCCTCAGAGCAGGATTCAGAGACAGATGACTAGTCCTATTCCCCCCCAGGTGTATGCTCTAACTTGGTAGGGTTATGTTGCTCATATCGTGCGTATGGTGTCTTGCATTGCTATGTCATTTGCTTAGTTTAGACATGTTTTGTGTGAATGCCACCTGTTTAGTGTCTAATTACCATATATGTGAATTATGCAATGCCATCTTGTTGCAAGACATCATATTTGTGAATTATGCTATGCTATCTTGTTGCAAGGCATTATATATGTGAATTATTCAATGCCATGCTATTTAGCCAATCATCATATATGTGAATTATATCATGCTATCCTTTTTTTGTATTATGTATTCCATTTGTCGACAATGGTTGTATATTCAACTACTCTTCATGTGCATCAGCCATTTGAAGTGGTGATGGAAGTATCTGGAGTGAAAACAAGGTCTTCAGAGCAGACAATGCTACCTGCTGAAGCAGACATCTTGCTGGTTACAGATAGCTCCTCAGAGGAGGATTCAGAGACAGATGACCAGTCCTATTTCCCCGCTGAGGTCTATGCTCAAACTTGGCAGGGTTATATTACTCATATCATGCATATGTTGTCTTGCATTGCTTAGTTTTTACATCATATATGCGATTGCCATCTGCTTACTTGCTTAGTATATAAATCATATATTTGAATTATATCATGCCATCATGTTTACGTAGACAGCATCTATCTGAGTTATGGCATGCCAACCCATTTAATAAAGACATCATATAGTTATATCATCTCATCCTGTTTAGTGTTTACAATCATCATATTTTGAATTATGTCATTCTATCCATGAATTATATCATGCTATCATGTTTCCATAGGCGACATGTATGTGAATTATGGCATGCCAACCTATTTAATAAACACATTATATAGTTATATCATGTCATCCTATTTACATAGTCATCATATTTTGATCTATGTCTTTCCATCCTATTTAGTTAGCCATCATATATGTGAAATTGTGTCATGCTATCCTGTTTAGTTCGCCATCATATATGTGAAATTGTGTCATGCTATCCTGTTTGGTTAGACAACATAAATGTGAATTATTTCATGCCCTCTTTTATTCCCCACTATCCATTGCACCTGTCTATCATACAAGGTCTATACATTCAATTACTTTTCTTGTTTATCAGCCATTTGAATTGGAGAGGGTGATGGCAGTATCTAAGGGAGTAACAACACGGTCTTAAGAAAAGATAGTGCTACCAGTCGATGCAGATAGAACCACGGTTGTACTTGCCCAAGAACCAGCCCCACCACACATAACCTAGACTCTCACAGATTGTACCCCTACCCAGTTGGACAGAGAACCAGCTACACCCCTTCTAACCCCAACCCCAGCAGATAGTAACCCAGTTCCAGTTAACACAGCACCATCTCCACCACAGAGCACCCAAACATGAGCAGTTAGTAAGGCAACTGCAGTGCCCAAAGCACGAGGACCACCACTCTGAACCCCAACTCAACGCTTAAAGCAGAAGAAGAATTGTTCTCAGGTCAGGTTCTGTAGCTATGGTTCATACTCCTTTGCTCTTGCATCACTATATTTACTCATACCAACTATTTTCAAATTTGAAGGATGGAATTGAAACTCCAATGGTGCAACAGGTATGTTTTAAACTTGTTTCTTTAACTAGTTTGCTGTTGTAACTTGCTCTATGTTGATTTCAGTTTCAATTGAATAAACAGTTATGTGCTCATGTCATGCACATTACAAGTGTTGTTATTGCTCTGTAGTTTCCCACACTTATATTCTATCTATGCTGCTTTGTCTTAAACAGATATTGTTTGAACTGTGTCTCTATCTTGATTTGGCAACAAAAACTAGAATGATATAGACCATACAGTGACGATGGTACATAGATATATGTTTGTTTCATGCTATTATCCTGTCCACTTTACTACTGAACTGATTTACCGAAATGAGTTTCATATACAACATGGTAAACCTGTGATGTGTCCGCTTGTTTCTCTTTTAGAATGCGGACAAAATATTGGAGGAGAGTACCCCGTTATGCAATGGTAAAGGAAGTAATGCAGATAAGGTTCAAGATAGTGAGACATCCCTGTTGGTCTCCAAGAAAGCTGATAAAAACTATCTTGATGATAGTGAGACAACCCAAAAGTCCTGTCTTGATGTAGTGTTCGAGTTACTGGCCACTACTGCTGGCACAAGCTCTTCGAACTCGCTGCCTGAATCAGTTCGTCTTCTTGAGTCTCAACTTCAAGTTGAAAGACATCGATCAGATGTGCTGTGACACGAAGCCGAAGGACTGAGGAAGTCCTTGCAGAATTCAAATGCATACATTCTGGTGCAACAACAAGCGCGGGAGGATTTAAGCGCCAAACAAGAGAAAGTTAATAAGCTTGCTAAGCATCTTGCCAGCATGTTGGGTACCCAGGATATTGTTTCTTGAGCTCTTCTGAAGTGGTTTCAGTTCTGGACTTGTTTTGCTGTGGCGTTTATTTGTACTGGTCGCCAACTTTGACAACCAGTGTATGTGATATGCTGCTTTGTTCCCTATATTTGCACTGGTGGCAAACTTTGATGCCCAGTGGATGTAATATGTGTAAAAGCCATAATAGCCTAGCGTTAGTTGCTTGCTTATTTATTTCCTTATTGCCTTGTTTAGTTGTTTGGTTGTAGTCACTGCAGTTCTTTTTTCGCGTTTTTCTAGTGGCCACAATAACCTATTTTTTATAACTAGGCCACAATAACCATGGGCAACATATGGACCATTGTAACCATGGTCCTGCTACCTGCTGTAGTGACCATGGGCCTCCTACGGGCCGTAGGATCCATGGGCCCTCGACGGGTTGTATATTCAATGGCCCTTATACGGGCAGTATTATTCGTGGACCAATGACGGTCCGCAAAATGGGCCGTAAACGGGCTAGAGTTGAAATCGTGTGTTTATGGCCCAACCATAACGGGTCGTTAATAGGTCGAAATGTACAACGGGTTTAATTCTATCGACAGGCATCGCGGGTCGTTAATGGGCCATATTTGACGATGCTATGAAAACAGCCCAACGGGTTAACGGGCCACAAACGGGCCGACTGTAACCACGGGCTTAATTTGGCCCACAAGCAGAACAGGCCAGTAACGGGCCGTAAGTAACCGAATGCTGGAAATAAGCCCAAGAATAAATTGTCCCTTAGAAGGCCGAAAGGTAACACGGGTTGGAAACGGCCCAACGGAATAATGGGCCGTTGATGGGTGTAAAGCGTTACACTATTCATTATGGGCCAGTTTCACCACGAGCCTTAAAGGGCCAAGAGTTACAAAGGACCTCGTATGGCCGAAAGACATCATGGGCCATACATGGGCCGGAAGTTACAACGGGCTGGAATCATATTGGACGGCCCAGATAACGCTACTGGGCCCAATTCGGATAGGCCATAATGGGCTATGAGTTAGCGGGCTGTAAAAGGGCTATATGCGAACATGCCGTTAACAGGCTTTTTGTGGGCCGGCCCGCTACCTTTTGACCAAGTCAAATGGGCCGGCCTTTTCACCTGAATGGGCCTCTGTTGGGTCGTGCCACGTGTCGACGTATCATAGGCGCCTCCCGTCCAATGAGTGGATGACATCTGTCCCAACGCTGAGCCGACACGTGGTTCCTCTGGCCATTGAGAATTTTACACGTGGAAAATCCCCATTGGTCCGGGCTGTTAACGGGTTATCGGATCCAAACCGGAACCCGATAGCTTAACGGCGACCCGTTACGGTGGATGCCATGTGTCGGTTACCCTTGACGAAAGCACTTCCATGACACGCCATTTATCGTCATGGAAGTGGACACTTCCGTGATGATAATTTTGGTAATGTCATGAAACACTTCTACGACAGCACAGGTATGACTATCTTGATTCTGTCATAAAATCGTCATGGATGTACATGCATGACAGAAAACGTGACCTACTGTGGCAAACACGTATCATCACGGAAGTGTGTTT
Source organism: Thinopyrum elongatum (assembly GCA_011799875.1). Classification (NCBI taxonomy): domain Eukaryota; kingdom Viridiplantae; phylum Streptophyta; class Magnoliopsida; order Poales; family Poaceae; genus Thinopyrum; species Thinopyrum elongatum. Next base: position 342,507,539 of record CM022297.1, on the reverse strand, counting down.
TTTTTGTAGTGCCAGCATGCATCTAGTGTAATAAGTTAACAAGAACGGAGTAACGCCTTAAGCAAGATGACATGATGTAGAGAGATAGATCCAAGCAATATGAATAAACTCCATATTTTTATCCTTAATGGCAACAATACAATACAATACGTGTCATGTCCCTTTCTGTCACTGGGATTGAGCACCACAAGATTGAACCCATTACAAAGCACCTCTCCCATTGCAAGAAAAAACAATCTAGTTGGCCAAACCAAATCAATAGATCGGAGAGAAATACAAAGATATTTAGATCATGCATAAAAGAGTTCAGAGAAGACTCAAATAATATGGATAGATAATATTATCATAAACCCACAATTCATCGGATCTCAGCAAATACACCGCAAAAGAAGAATACATTGAATTGATCTCCAAGAACATCGAGGAGAACATTGTAATGAAGATCAAAAAGAGAGAAGAAGCCATCCAGCTACTAGCTACGGACCCGTAGGTCTATGGTAAACTACTCACACATCATCAAAAGGGCAGCAAGGTTGATGTAGAAGTCCTCTGTGATCGAATCCCCCTCCGGTGGAGTATCGAAAGAGGTCCCCAGATGGGATCTCGCAAGAACAGAAGCTTGCGGTGGAGGAAAAGTATTTTTGGTGTGTCCTATGGTCTACAGGGAATATTTGGGTATTTATAGAAGAAGAATTAGGGTTAGAGGAGCCACTGGGGGCCCATAAGCTTGCGGGGCACACCACCCTGGGGCGCGCCCTGTGAGCTTGTCGCCAATTCGTGGCCCTTCTGGCCCCCTCCCGAAGCTTCCAGAGTGTCTTGTGGTCCAAGAAAAATCGTCAAAAAGTTTCATTCCATTTGGACTCCATTTGATATTGATTTTCTATAAAGGCAAAAACAAGGAAAAAAACAGCAACTGGCACTGGGCACTAAGTTAATAGGTTAGTCCAAAAAATGATATAAAATAGCATAATAATGCACATAAAACATCCAAGATGGATAATATAATAGCATGGAACAATAAAAAAATTATAGATACGTTGGAGACGTATCAGTGTGTTCGGAGTTCTAGCAGGGAAGTTATTGAGTTTCCTCTTTTCTGATCGTGGCATTGAAGCTAACCCGGAAAAAATTAAGGCTATAACAGCCTTGATAAAGCCGGCAAACGTCAGCGCCGTCCAGAAACTGACAGGCTATGTTGCTACCTTGAGTCGCTTTATAAGCTGGCTTGGTGAGAAGGCAATTCCTCTATATCAACTTCTGAAAAACACCAATAATTTTGTCTCGGACGATGCAGCAAACATAGCTTTTGAGTCCCTCAAGAAGCAGTTATCCAAAGCACCTATCCTTGCTGCTCCTCAAAAGAAAGAGCCGATGCTATTGTATATTACAGCCAACAATAAAGCGGTCAATGTAGCAGTCATGGTGGAACGTAAAGAAGAGGGCAATGAATACCCACCTCAACGACCAGTGTGTTATGTCAGTGAAGTTCTAACAGAGTCCAAGCAGCAATACTCACATTGGCAGAAACTGGTCTTTGGCGTATTTATGGCTAGTTGCAAATTGAAGCATTACTTCCAAGAACATCCAATCACTATTGTCAGTTCAGCACGTTGGGGTGATATTATCCAGAACAGAGAGGCAACAGGGTGGATTGCAATGTGGGCAATTAAGATGGGGCCCCATCTTCTACAAGATGTGTCGCGTACAACCATCTAGTCTCAGGATTTGGTGGAGTTCATCAATGACTGGACTGAACTACAAGCTCCCGAAGAGAAGTCGGATAATACATACTAGCTGATACACTTTGATGGATCCAGACAGTTGGAAGGCTCGGGGCTGGAGTTGTCTTGACTTCCCCACGTGGTGATAAATTTTGCTATGTTTTGATACTAATGTTTCCTTGTACTAACAATGCAACAAAATATGAGGCTTTGCTCCATGGGCTTCGTATGGCTAAGAAGATGAATCTCAGCTGGGTCAGGTGCCTGGGCGACTCAGATTTAGTTGCCCAGGAAGTTTCCGGGACTTGGGATTCTAAAGACCCCCTTATGGCGGCTTACACGCATGCTGTCACAGTCATAGCCGGTGACTTCAAGGGATACCAAGTTGATCATATTGATCGTCGGCAAAACAAGGCAGCAGATGCACTGTCTCGCTTGGGCGCTCAGCGCAAGCCGGTTCCACCAAATGTCTTTTTGGATATTCTCCATAACCCATTAGTCAAGTTACCGACTGAGGAAGACATCGGTATTCTAGACCCAGAATCCACACTGGTTGCTGCAGTTCATACAACACCTTAGTGGACAATGCCTTACTTGGCTTATCTAACCCGTGGCGAGATCCCTGATGAGGAAATCATCACCCGGCAGATTGTCCGATGGTCTAAGTCCTTTTCCATTGTCAATGGCGAGTTGCACAGGAGAAGTATTACAAGCGTTTTCCAACATTGTGTCTCTCCTAAAGAAGGACATGAAATTCTCAATGAGATTCATTCTACTGATTGTGGACACTACAAAAAAAAGACACATCCGTGACATTTTGGCCCGAACGAAATTTTTTTTCCGTCATGCTTATGACACTTCTATGACAATAATTGTGAAAAAACCCGGTATCATCATAGATGTGGTGGGCTCCTACTTCTATGACAAAATCATGACAGAAAATGGGCTTTTCATCCTGGGCGGGCTGGAGACGCACCTGCATGACATTCTTTGGGCTGTCCATGACGGAAAAAATCATGGTAGAAGCGAGGGCGAGGAAAATTTCAAGGAGTTCTCGGTTACGATGGGTGGTCGGGGCCGAGTGATGCATGGAGGGATTGCGCGTTTCTCTCGTACACGTACGCGCGTGTGTGCGGCGAGGCGTTGGGCTCTAACTGAACCCGAGCGAGGCGTTCGCTTACTGAACCCGAGCGATTGCACTAGCTATGTTACTGAACCCGAGCGATCGATCCCTGGCTGTTAACAGAACCTGATTGAGCGATTCCTTTGCTACTGCTGCTAACTGAAGCCGATCGAACCTGCTGCCTCTTGCTAAACAGTGACCGTTGTTGGGGGTTGGATGAACAGGACCCGGTGGGGGTTGGATGAACAGGACCTCGTGGTAGTAGAGGCCGTTGCCGCCGGATGAACAGGACCACGATCGAGGCGAGGCCGGTGGAGGGTGGATGAACAGGACCCTGTGGAGGCTCCATGAACAGTATCTGGTGGAGGGTGGATGAACAGGACCCCGTGGAGGGCTGGTTGAACAAGAGCCGGTGGAGGCTAGATGAACAGGACCCCGTGGATGAACAGTAGCTGGTGGAGGCTAGAGGAAGTCGACGGTGGATGAACAGTAGCAGGTGGAGGCTGGAGGAAGTCGACTGTGGATGAACAGTAGCCCATGGAGGATGAAGCGAGGCAGTAGACGGTGGATGAACAGTAGCCCGTGGAGTCCCGTTTTGCGGTACGCCACACCCCTCCCGATGAACAGGACCCCGTTTTGACCGTAGGCGCTCCAACACAAGTCCGTTTCCCCCATTTTGCGGTACGCCACACCCCTCCCAATCAACAGCACCCTGTTTCGGTTGTAGCCAGTCGAACAGAAGGCCGGTTCCTCCGTTCTGTGGTACGCCAGACCCTTCCCAATGAACAGGACCCCGTTTCGACCGTACGCGGTCGAACAGAAGGCTTTTTTCCTCCGTTTTGCGGTACACTAGACCCTATTCCAGCTGTTCTGTCCAAGCCGGTTGGCTCCCGATGAACAAGACGTTTTCTGACCCAGTGGCTTCACTCCCGATGAACAGGACGCGTTCCGACCCAGTCACTTGGCTCCCGGTGAACACGAAGCTATTTCCTCCATTCCGACCCAACCGATTAGCTGCCGATGAACAGGAAGACATTGCTGCCGTTCGTTGCCTCTCCATGTAGACAAGCCCTGGCCGTCCGTATGTGCGAGTACGCATTTCGAGACCCCGCTCGTATGTATGTACGTGGCCATATTTTTTGGTGTGTGGCTGTATGTACGTGTACATGGTTTAGACGGGACAGCCTGAATTGCTACGTGGGGGGCTCTACTATGACATGTGCCGCTACTTACTCGGCTACAGTTCATCGTTGCAGAGCGACCAATCGACCAGTATGTACATACACGTTCGCAACAAGACAGACAACACTATGTACACTTCGACCGGGTGGGTCCCAACTGTCAAGGAGGATAAGGGCACACTTCCCTGCGTGCGAAGATATAGCTGCTGGGTCCAAGCTATCAGGGGGAGGAATCATTTTTTTACCCGTAATAAGGACGCACTTCCTTGCGTGCGAAGATGTAGCTGGTGACTCCTAGCTGTCAGGGGGAGAAAACATTATTTTTTAGGGTAAAAAGGATGCAGTTGCATGCATGCGTCCATGGGCGTGGTGCGTCCCCACTATCAGCCTCTCATGTACAGTCATCTTCCGGTGACTCTCGTTTGTTGACCATGTTGACCACACCGTGCCGAGTGCACCAAGGCCAGTGGACCCAGTGAGGCCCCAGATTGGAACGACCCAGAGATGGGGAAGACACGGTAGTGGAATCACAGATGGAGAGGAGTGGGAAACTTGACTGGTTCGGGTGCACGGTAGCACTGCCACCCACGGGAGACAGGAGCAAGAACAGAGGTTGAAGAAGCAACACGGCTGTTGGATTAACATCCAACGGTCCATCTGCTAGAATAATTTGTTGATTAAGTTGACAAAGCCCTGCGTACGCATCAGCTTAGTAGGCCCACAAGTCAGCCACCAAATCTGCCGGGTCCCAGCTGTCATCGGGATGAATAGTTTTTTTCGCATAACAAAGAGGCACTTCCTTCCATGCGAAAGATACAGCTGGTGGGTCCCAGCTGTCAGGGGGAGGAAACATTTTTTTCCAGCTTAATAAGGAGGAACTTTCCTTGCGTGCGACCATGGACCTCATGGGTCCCAGCTGTCAGGCTCTCCACGTACAGTCCTCTTCCCATGACTCTCGTTTGTTGACCACGCCGCGTCGAGCGCAGCAAGGCGGTGGACGACGGCGAGGCCCCGGACGGGAACGACCCGGAGATGGGAAGAGGCAGCAATGGAGTCACAGATTGAGAGGAGTACAAGGGTTATAACTAGTTCTGGTGCGGCGTGGGGCTACAATTGGTGGAGAATAACAGGAGGTGTGGAGGGGTGGAGGGATAGCCTGGCCGACGGTGGGGTAGCGCTTCACAGCGATGCGTACTAAGAAGAGCCGCTAGCCGCTGGAAGCCGGAGCAGGCGGTCCCGACGACGCTGGAGGAAGAAGACGAGAGATTGAAGGTGCATGCCGGCCGTTGGATATAAATCCAATGGCTGTGGATGTCAGAATCATTTGTTGACTAAGTTGACAACACCTTGCGTAGGCTTCGACCTATTGGCCCACATGTCAGCATTCAAAAATGTGGCATATATTTAACCCAATGTTTTCTAGAATTTACAGTCCATTTGCTGGGCTGGGTGAACAAATAATTTCGCATCAATTCGGCCCATTTAATATTTTCTAAGAAATCCCAGACCATTTGCACTTTCTTGAAATACACGAATTAGCTGGGCTTGTTCTATATTTAATGTTAGGTTAGAAGGAGCAATTAATATCAAAAAATAAATTGGAGCTACACATTTTTATTATATATAAAATTAACAAATTAGCGAGTTATTGCTTAAAAGAAAAATGAGCGCATTATTATTACATTGGTCCTTAAAATCTTCGCAAGCTTTTGTACGCAATCACCAGGATTTTCCTTGCCTGTGAGTCAAAAACAACCAGGATTTTCCTTGTCAACTTCTGTTAAACATTTACTTTTATAAGTTAATAAGACGTGGGATGTTTTTATAATGTATATATAAGTCTCTATTAAATATACGATAATAGTAGTAATATAAATATATATAATGTGGATAGAAGGGAAAACATAAATTGGACACTGCATTATTATTCTTATATATAGATAAATAGAACAGAGATCTGCGTTTTATTAAAAAAATACATTGGGCTGCCAATGTTTAAGAAAAAGTAAAACCTACGTTGGGAGGCCCATAGGTCGGTACGTACATGATGGACCTCAAAAAATAAGTTGAAACCACTGTCTCGGTATGTCGTGGGCTACGCATGTTAAAAAACAAAACCTAGGCCTAGCTGATACTTGTTCGCCCTCTGAAAAAAATGATACCAGCTAGATCCCTGATACCCCTTTCCCGCAACAACAAAAAAAATCCCCGATACCCCTGAAAAAAAGCTCCCCGATGACAGTCATCATTGGAAATTTATTTCGTTTATTGACTAGGTTGACAAACCCGTGGGCCCCAACGTCAGTATACAATTAGGAGGAAGCTTTTTTTCCAATGACGCACTTGCTTGCGTACGGCTTGGACCTGGTGGGTCCCCACTGTCAACCTCTCGGCGTACAGTCCTCTCCGGATTCCTCTCGTTTGTTGAGTATGTTGACAACGGCATACGGCGGCGCCACGGCGAGCGCACACGGACGGGAAAGAACCGGAGCCGGGGAAGACGCCTTCATTCTTTCAAACATGCCGCACTAGCCCGATGGCTGCAGCCCTCTCACCCAAAAGTTGTACTACCCGAGTTCGATTCCAACTTGCGCAGTTGAAAAATATCTAACACTTGCCAAAATTTCGTCCCTAGTTCACCCAGTTTTTCGCACACTCAGCATTGTCTTGCCATTTTAAAAATAGCATATCTTTTTTGCTTTGCATCATATGAAGATGTGCTATACATGAATGTTGATCAGCATGATGTTAACTTGTTGTTAGTTCCATTTTTTACCATGAATAAAATTTCCAACATTCTGTTATCCATGTTTGAAAAGTGCGTGCTGATTTAAATGTCCTGCCTCTGAAACATGCAGTTTCTTATCTGAAAATCACTTGGACAAGCAGCCATCACCGGTGTTGGATTCGATGCCGCGCTTCTTCAATCCCCCGGCAGCGCGAGGGGGAAATAAACTTCTATCTCATGCTGCCGGTTGGGGAATGGAGCAAACTGGATTAAAGAGGGGGCCGGCGGCGCGACTGAAGAAGCACATCAGACACTATTTTTTTTCAGTGGATGGCTCTCGATGGCGTTTTTTGTACTTGCCTCTGCACCATACAACTTGTATTTTTAGCCGCCCAGTCCGTGGTGGACTAGTAGCCCATTTGCTGGGCGAGCCAACCTACAGAAAGTAGCACTTGATTTTTCATCAAGGCCCAAAAACAACGCAGTACTATGTTTGTTTTGAGGCCGAAAACATTACGACAGGGGTTGAGCGGGGGAGGGGGGAAGACAGAGCAAAAAGATAAAAAAGAGCTGATGCGCCGTTGCTACCCTAACAAGCAAGTGCAATTCTTCTTGGAAAGAAGGTGTGTCATTGACACTCACATGTGACAATCCCATAGTAGACATTCTAACAAGTTCACACACAAGTACAACAGAAAAGGTAAACATTCGTATCAAACTCAGGTTCACATGACACATTCATATTCATAGCCAACATTCACAATCAACAACTCAAAAGATTCATATATACACAAGTTCAGCATGTCTATGCATCCAAATGATTGATACATCACAAGACAATATTCATAAATAATTCACAAAAAGATTCAGATATACACATGTTCAGCATGTTTATGCATCCAAATGATTGAGAGATCACAGCCAGTATCATCCATGGACAAACTTTAATTACCTATGGTACAGACTGGTAAGTGGTGTTCACACGGTGGTACTTCTTGCTAAAATTAATGCTTGTACGAGCAAACTTTCGAGTACATAAGAGGCAGCATAGACAATCTGAACTTTGCTTGTAGGTTTATCTTCGAGATAGTGGCCTCGATGCCGAGGGAGGTTTGAGAAACTTGGTCACTACTTTCATCCAACTAGTTTACTAGCTCATCTTGTTCCTGTAGCTCACCAAAACTCTACATTACAGACAAGAAAGGAGGCGGTCGATAAAGCGAACCACCCAATTTTTTTGTGCAGTTCAACTGAAATGGAGCATCCCTGGTGTGCAGACTGATTAAGTGCCAGATGAATATACACGTTAACCAACTTGTTTGGAATCTTTAGACTCCATGCCATACAGTTCGCTACCATATGTGCCGATAACCAAAAGGCACAAGTTGGGACCAAAGACTGGACTGTGTTTTTCTGGGCTATGCGCCAAGCAATATTGTTGGTGTTCACTCTGGTACTTCTTATTGTCAATATCGATGCTTGTCTGACTGAACTTTGGAGTACATAGCAGCAGCATAAGTATCTGTCCATCTGATCTTTTTGTGTAGTTCTACTAAAATCATCCAATGTAATGATTTGCCTGCGAGTTTAGGCTCCAAGTTACTCCTTTATGAAATCGGCAAACAGTAGCACAATACCAAATTACCAATACATATGACAAGCATAATAATCAGGATAAAGACCGGTACCAACCTGTGTGAGGAAGCATATCAATTACTATTTCCTTTGACTGGAAGTCGAGATAAGCGACTGACAGGAAAGGAAGGATGCAGTCGAGGCAATGAAGCATCCAAAGTTTTTGTGCAGTTCCACCAAAATTGAGCATCCCTGTTGGCACATATATTGAGAGAGTGAGGTTACTATAATAGTGGGACTAGTTGATGAAACATACACTAACAAATAGAAGCACCCTCATTATCTTAATGGGTAAAGTTAGCAACATAGTAGTCTTGCTTAAAGAGAGGTATTAGTTTATTTAATCAGTGCCAGTTAGCTCAACACTCAAAGCATTGCCATGTATCATAGGTTGCAAAACTTTAACGTGCAAAGATAAAGGAGTTCCTCATGACAGTAGCAACACAGTAGCACGATACAAATAGAAATGACAGCAAACTAATATGGATGATGGCCTTAGGCCGGTACCAACCTGAGCAAGAAGCTTATTCAAGTAGTCCCAGAAGAGATGATAAAGCACTCACTGGAATCATTCAATAGCATATATTTTTGTGCACTTCAAATGTATGGTTGACATCACTCTTGTTTACTAGTGGTGAGATTATATCGAAAGATTATCAAGAACTTCCGGTAGAGTTAAAGCACTGGCTGGGATACAGTTCATTGTATTCTCTTGTGCAGTTCCACTAAAATGTACGATTGGCACAACATGATCCCTGTTTGCACAAGTAGGAACAAGGTGAAACCTTCATTAGCTTAGTGAGAAAGGATAGAAAGACATTAGTATATTACTTTAACAGTAGCATCAAATTCATGATGGACAATACGCAAAACATTGCCTCATTGAACCAGTGGCAATAAATTGACATGCAAAACAATAGCATTATTATGTCATGACACTACCAAGATTCCCTCCATGCTCCACCACATGGTTCACCTCCACAGACACACATACACAAGTACATGATTCAGCATAGTGTGCTACTAAAGATTTGTTTAACTCCGACAGGAAAATTAGGCAACAATTAATTAGTTCTACTTAAGTACTCCTAATTAATTAAGTGACCTTGCAGGAGAGACAGCAGAAGTGGAAGGGCTCCTGGAGGTTCATCTCACATGTAAGGGAGACGTTGCCGGAGCCCTTGAATGGCCTTGACTGAGGCCTCGGCTTTAGCAAGATCACCTTGGCACTGTTGATCATGTAGAGCTGGGTCACACATGCATCCAGAATCCAGTTAATTAGTATGATGTGTCGTCAAGCCAAGTACTACTCTGCTGCATTTCTCTATCTATCTATCTATCTACTCTTATAAAAAAACAGAGTTGGTGATGATGGTGTGCCTGCCATCCTGCAATATAGGCCGTCCGATTTATATCTGGCGGATAGGAAGGAAACTATGGCAATTTTGCAAAAATATACTCACACCCCTCTCCACATTTGCAAATAAGGCCTTCCCTCATTCATCCTTTTCTCTCACAAGATAAACTACTCATACAAATGCATCTTGATGTTACATGCAACACACGGGCATCTTGCTAGTGTTCCAAGTAAATTAAGACTAGTAGCAACACAACAATACAATACCAGTAGCAAGATGTCAGGATAACATTGGACGGTACCATCGTGTGATCTTCTTCATTTCCTCCTTCTTCTTCTTCTTCTTCTTCTTCTTCTTCTTCTTCTTCTTCTTCTTCTTCTTCTTCTTCTTCTTCTTCTTCTTCTTCTTCTTCTTCTTCTTCTTCTTCTTCTTCTTCTTCTTCTTCATGCTCTATTTCTCTTCCTCCTCACCAGTTGGTGAAACCAAGTACATGATTGGCCTTCTATTTCATACTTGGTTTTGTCAGTGAGGGAGTACAAGTGTACTAGTAAACAATAGCATTATTTTCTCATGGCAGTCGCAAAATAGAGGTGAACACATGCATTAAATATCATTTTTACCTAAAGGAAGGTTATGGTGCCAATATGGAGGATGAAGATTGGAACACAGGTCTCCCTTTGTGCAGTTCCACTGAAATGAACCAACGGTTCCATTCTAACATTCCAGTTAAACAGCACAAAAGTCACTTCTTTTAAGAAGTGTTTTGTGCAGTGCACCAAAAGGTCACAATAGCAACGAGGTGAAATGGATATCCCTGTTTGCAGAAAAATCTACAGAGGAAACAGTCAGAGTCTCAAACAATTACTGGCAAAAACAATTGTTAAACTTGTCATGGCTTATAACAGTGGCATGGCTTCATTTTACCAGGGGCATTAGATTAAGAACAGCTAAATATTTGCTATAAGGGCATGGGACAGTGGGTGCACCAGCAGTCCAGCACCATGTACCTAAACCGGGGCATAAAGTGGTGATTCAGAGTTTGTTGCCCCGAGAAACAAACATCCAAGAAACATATCTGGGTTGGTCCCATTTTTTTCACTCTAGCCACCTATTCCTATGTGTGGATAGCAAATCTAGTCCTAGTCATACCACTGTGTACAGCGTTTCCCCTATATTTCCCTTTTCGACCAAGAGACCGGTTGGATGACCAGTCTGTACCACTTTCACCCCCTTCCTTTCCTATTTTTACAAAGTCCGATGTACATACTAGATTTCCCCCCTTTATTTCTTGTTTGAACCAAGTACAAGATTCGACTCCATGAAGTAGCTTTACCTCTAACAATAGAAAAAAATGAGGTGACGTTGTACCATCCGATCGAGCCTAGCTACGAGGGGGCTGAGAGTTAGAAAATGATGCACATGCAACGACGTAGCGAGCTGGGGAAGTAGAGCTAGGCCGGTTTTGAAGGAAGATATACCTAAAGGTCGTCGGGATGTGGATAGGTGGGCAGCGGGAGGCCGGATCCGCCCACACTAGGGCAGCGACGAAGGGATCGGAGGACCTCCCGCGCCGGCACTCAGCCAGAGATAACAGTGCAGCTGGCAGTGGGTCTCCTCCCTCGCTGTCTACGACGGCCTAAACGCTGCCCCTCCTCCCCTTCACCGGCGGAGGGGGATACGTCCGGATCTGTAACCATCGGTGAGGATAGAAAGATAGTGTTACCACCGCTATCTTGTTTAGATCTGGAGAGGAGGAGAGTGTGTGAATAGAGCAACCCTAGAAAGCAAGCTTGGAGGCTCCTGCCTATATATATATACGTATAGTGGTGTTGTTTTCTTTTTTCACTCCATCAAAACAATCGTTTAAAATTGTGTACGTGCCAGGTCGCCGTTTTTTTGAGTTGTTGATTGTTTTTTGAGATAGCTACCCACTTATTCCAAGTGGTGTTACAGGGGTGGATTAACGAGCTGCTCGGCTCGGCTCGATTCGTTCGAAGCTCGTTAAAAGAAAATTCATGTAAGATGAGACATGTGTTGTGTTGTTACTAACGAACGTAGCGTGAAACTTGCTAGCTGGTTCGTTAAGCTCCTTAATAAATTGATGATTGGCTTTGTTCATTAAGAAGCGACCACGAGGATAACAAGCCGAACTATCGAGGGATCATTGCTCGCGAGCTACAAGCTTTTGTTCCAGCCCTCGGTGTGCCAGGTCGCACTTTGTATCGCTCAAGTCTAGTACTAGACCCTCCATTAAGTGAACAGCCACCACCTCATAAAAATTGTGAACAAGCCCACGGCTAAAATTATAGGAAACGTGGGCTGCACCAACATGTATTATTATTTATATTTTCTATGTGGGAGTATCCTCAAAACAAAATGTGAGAGTACAATCTTTATTGGGCCCCTTTGTAATTCGTGCTAAATTTTGACCAAAGATTTAACTTACAAAATGTTAGTGCATGTTAACAAAAATTATATCCTTGGATTCGTATTTGAACATAGTTTTCAATGATGTAATTTTTGGTGACATGCATGAACATTTGGTTAGTTAAATTTATAGTCAAAATTTGGCACAGATTATCATAGGGACCGATAAACCAGGACGGAGCTCCGTGTCTGTCGTCCAAACTACTATATGACTAGCCGCTCTATTACATGCGGGACGTCAAGCATCCGGACCCGCGTGCCATCCACCAAATCACAGCGAGGTGCTACAGTCAAGACTCACCAGTCACCCCAGTGTGACCGTCATGACCCGTCATATCACAAAACCCACACCTTTACCAGCTGTGGTAAAGTGGCCTTGAAGTTGGACTGGACGAAGCAACCATCATTTCACTAGAACGCTCGTTGAAGACCTTTCTCCCCTATCTTGAAGAAAACCTCACTCCAGGCTACTCACTTCTGCCATTTTTCTTCTGTACCGAAGAAGGAAAGGTGGGCAAATCAGTGATGCTACTATATTTTCATTCCAAGAATCTTCTTTTTGCGAAGCACCGACCGATTCTCACTGCCTATTCTTTTCCTGTTTTCATTGCGATTGTGGTTTCCTTTCGATTCCTTTTTGTTTGTCAGTTTATTGATGGATCCTAGAGCACTAGGTAAAGAGTTGCCAGCGGACAACCCACTCAAGACAGAGATCTCCAGGAAGCGAGCACCGACCAACGAGTTGGCCATGTTGGCGGGCCAACCCATGGAGACGAAGAACTCCAAGAAACAAGCACTGGCCAAAGAGTTGACGACGTTGGCGGACGAACTCCTCAAAGAAAGCTGCAAGAACAGCAAGGGCCCCACCGTGCCTACCCCAGAAACTCTAATGGCCACCTATGAGAGGCTCAAGGCCGAGTTTGAGGAGATAGTCGCCATTGAGAAGCAGTATTTCCCTAGCAAGGCGATGGCCCCCATCGAGGAGATGGCCCCTGGAGGGATGGGATCCCCCGGTGAGCTGCACAAGGTAAAAAAATGGCTTACCATAGTTGTGGTTTTTGATTATTTGCAATGTGCTTGCTAATATGTTAGGGTTGTGCAGGTGCCGGTGGACGTCCTTGATGATTCTGATGTTGCGGTCCGTCCTATGGACATCGCCCCAGAGATCGTTTTCGATGTCGCGGTCCGTCCTGTGGACATCGCCCCGGAGATCGATTCCCATGCCGCTGTCCGTCCTGTGGACATCACCCCAGAGATCGATTCCGATGTCGCAGTCTATCCTGTGGACATCGCCCCGGAGATTGATTCCCATGCCGCTGTCTATGCTGTGGTCATTGCCCGAGAGACCGATGACAAGAAATAGTTGGTCGCGCTAATCCTTCAAGGTAGTTTGCGCTGTGTTTAATTACCAGAACGATGCATGTTATCAAACCATCTTAGGGCTAGTGCACTGTCTTGTGTCGGCGGTACTTGCTACTTTTGTTTGATAGTGAATCATGCGAACCCTCTCCGAGTTATGGAAACAGATGTATCCTCACCAGCTTTTGATGTAATATATGGCATGCTTAGATGTAAGTTTGAGCTGTTTATCATATCAGCAGGGCTTGTTTGATGATTCTTGGTGTTAGTAGGCTAGCTTCTGTGCGAGCTATAGTACTTGCAAACACTCACCGAAGAGAAATGTTGGGGCTGATGAGCTCGTGGTACGCTTATAGGTCTGATCCGTCGTCGATCGGCCAATAGCCCAAGCTCCTAAAATTGTAGGCTTAGCGATCGATTAGACAATAGTCCACAATTATACATTAATTCACATCATACTCAAAGAGTTGGTTCATGGATACATTCACATTAATAGCCAGCAAATTTGGCACGTACTTGTAACATGCGTGAATGTGTAATTTTTTTGTTGGAAGCGTGAATATGTAGTGACGTCATACTTTCGGAGTGGCTACCGAGAGTGTGTACGTGTGCTAGAGGGGTTGTGGGATGTAGAGAGATCTAGAGAGAGAGAAAGACCCTCCATTTCTTTCTACTCCTAGTCATTAGATTGAAAACGGATATTTTTTGAGAAAACAAAATCATAGCAGTAGAGAGACGTACAAATCCAAGGCGGGCTAGTTTGGCCTAGTGGGTTTCAATGATATGACGTGCTACAGTGCCATCCAATCTTCGCGTGTGGTAGCAGTATTGCAGGTACAGTAAGTTTTCTTGAAGAAGCGGATTCAACGAAGTCATGATGGTTCCTTCGTCCGACCAACTTACAGTGGGAAAGGTTGGGCCTGCGCTACGACCGGGGTGACTCTCCCCTACAGTACTGTCTGGTGCACTACAGTATAATTTTGTGCATGGCAAGTGGACCAGGATGGTCGACGTCCCACATGTTCGCGAATGAAAGTATTCTTTCCGATATCGAGGACGAAGAAGGAGTATTCATTGTTTATTTTTTATGAAAGCTATTGCCTCGACTGTTATGACGGAGGAGTGTGAAACACGGCAGCCTAGTGAACTTGGCATGTGCACAACTCCCTCCTTCCTCATGTACCATAGTGTTGACTATAAGGTTGGCCATAAGGTTACAACTTTTTCTCACTTTCTCTCTATCTATTTCCTCTCAAATGGTTTTTACCTTGTTTTTTTAGACACAATTGTTTTTTTATACCTAGGAGCACGTGTAAAGATGGGCTCTTGCAGAGCCCAGTATTGTACTTGCTATGAATGCGGGCAGCTGGCGCCTGGGGGGGAGCGCGTGTGGGAGATGGGAGGGGTGTTCTGGTGGGCCAGGGCGGTCAGAAGCGGGCTTGGAAGCGGTCCGGACTCCCGCATGGCCCACCTCACATTATCACCATATTTCTTGGAGTCCGTGCGCGGCGGGCGGGCGATCTCTTCTCCCTCCCCCATCTCTCCCTTCTCAGCCGACGCCTGCCGAGCGAGTAGATTTCGGCTATCGACGGTTTATTAAATTGCAGTCCCACATGTCAATGAAAATGCAGGACAACATGTGTCCCCTTTGGTGAGCGGCGTGCGAGACGGGCTGTCGGGGGTGCGACGTGAATGCGACAGGCATGCTTTAAGTGTGCCGCCTTTTGCTTTTGAACTTGCAAAGTGTAACATTTTCGTGCGATTGATCGATACAAATCCAGAACAAAATGACGACGGTGGGGCTTTCCCGCGCGTTAGGCGGGCTAGTTTTGCCTAGTGCGTTTGAGTGATATGACGTGCTACAGTGCCGCCCACTTGCTCCATTTTTATGTAAGCAAGCGTCTCCACTCTTACGTGGGAGGAGTGCGACACACGGCGGATCTGATTTTGATCGAGGGATAACTGTTCCCTGCGAAATAATGGAGCACTGTTAGCGATTATAGCATGATACTAGTTAGGGCATCTCCAGCGCTGACCCACAAATTTACACCGGCATCTGTCCGAGGACACTGATGCCAGAGGATACCATCCAATGCTGCCCACATACCTTTCGACAACTATATGAACTAACCGGACGAAATTCGTGCAAACAAAGCAAATTTCAAATTAACCGGATGAAATTCATTACATTTTGAAAACTTTTCCTATAAATCGGATGAAATTCATTACATATTTCACACAAACCGTACTAAAACCTACTGTAAACCTAATCTAAACGATCGCCGGCGCCCGACTACCATGTCCGGCCATGAGCCCCGAGAACTGACGCTCCGGCTATTGCCTTTGCCACCTCCTCATCTGCCTCGGCTTTGTCCAGCTCCGCCTTGATAACCTCCTCCTCCGGAGCACAAGGTTCTGAAGATTTCCGCCTCCACGTCGCCATCAAGCGGCTAATCGGCCGCCGATGTTTACCCCACCAAGATTGGCGTCGACTGAGTGGAGGAGCGGTGGCCTTCCTGGTACCAGAGCGGCGGTGACCTACCATGTACAACTCCTCCTCGCTGCCGGCTACGCCCACGCACGCACGCCGGCTTCTTGGTCGTGGCGGCGGAGGGCATCCGGGGGGGAGCCAGCGATGTCCTTCGTTTGCTCCTGCGACAGTACGTCCAAGAGAGCTTTGGAGCATGCCCGGAGCGGAGCCAGGAATGTCCTTCGTCTGCTGCTGCGACAGTATGTCCAAGAGAGCTTTGGAGCGCGAGGAGGCCATGGTTGGAGTGGTGCCGACAGAAGGAAGGGACCGGAGGAGAATGACTGTGGGTCTTTGGCTATGGCTGGGGCTGAAGTTAATATAGTGGGCGAATGGCAATGAGCCGTGGCAGACGGACGGACGGCTGGCACTGGAGTAGGTTCATCGGCAGCCGCGTGTCATTAATGTGGGCGGCGGACGGACGGATGGCCGTGGTGTCATTAACGCGGAGCAGTCGCTTGCACCGGGATGCCGGGCGGGTGCCGCTCTCTCGGCCGTCGCGCTGCTGCAATGCCGGCGCCAGTGAGAGGTCGCGTCGGGCGTGAATGTGGCATTGGCGTTCTGGAGCGACGGTGACCGTTTCAGGCGGGAAGTGCGCACTAGTGATGGAAGGGGTTTCGGTGGGCCAGGGCGGTCAGATGCTGCGTGGTGGTATATTGTTTTTGTAGTTTGCAAAAGTACTCAACATACACCCTACAAAGCACCATGTTCAAATTTGGCACTTCCCCGGGTTCATTTACCATATTTAGGCCATTATGTGCATTTTTTAGAAATTTACTACCACTATAAGAATTAAACAAACATCTACATCATGCATATATGACTCAAAGCTTACATGCTATAGTGTGGTATTTATTCATAATTTGGTTGCCAAATCTCATGCATGCAATGCACGTGTACCTTACTAATAAACATAGTTTCTAGTGATATTATTTGTAGTTACATGCATCAACCAGGACGGAGGTGCAGAAACATCAAATCCCAGCTACAGCTACACGAGTGTGATGATAGGGACGTGGAATGCAGTTCGATCACGGCGCACGCGCGCGATCCGCGTGGCTGGGGTGGTAGCCAATCAGAAAGCAACCCACAATAGGGTAAGCGCACATAGTTTCCACAGGCAACGGAAAGTAACCGTGTGTGGTAATAAAGAGTAAAATGCACTAGCGGTCATCGAACTTGTCTCGGTAGCTCACTTTGGTCACTGTACTTGAGAATACGATCAATACGGTCACTATATATGACTTAAGATGATTATACAGTCACTAGCTTAGCGTATAGCTCTGTATTTTGTCTGGTTGACCGGTCAAATAGTCAACATACGCCTCACCCAGGTTCTACAGGCCCACCCGTCAATGGGTCAAAAATAAATAAATTAGAAAAGCTAAATTATGCATTGCATGGGTGGGAATTAACCCCGAACCTCTCCAGTAAAGCCCCACGAGCTAACCAAATGAGGTATTTTTGCAAGGAGCAAACGCGACGCACAAGCATGCATGCGGACGACCCACACACACGCAGTATGCACGCGCACGCACACAATACATACGAGCATGCACGCGGACGCACTTACGCAGTTACGCTTATGATTGTACTAGAATAAATTATGTGAACTCATGGATAACGAGCCTTTGAAGCGTATGCAGCACATATAGACAACCAGGCGTTCATGTAACCGCTCTTGTCGCCAGCTAGCCTTCGACGACCACCATTAGACACACACACACAACCATGCATAACTTACAAATAATGGATGAATCGATCAAACACACACTCGTATGCACTGGCACTATGATCGGTCTCTCACGATACATATATAGGTACCATAGTACCCTCTCTAGCTAGGCTGCTTATAGATTGTTGTTGTGATGGATGATATACATGAGCAAGGCGCTGAGTCACGTCGTTGCGTCGTGTGCAGAGCCATGGCTAATGTCGAGCAGCTCGGCGCCCAAGCAGGAGTATGACGTTGGTGTTGAGCCAGGTGAATACATGCTCGGTGTTCGCAGAGGCCACCAGCAAACGTCTAAACAGTAATGTCAGGCACCGCCGGGGCGCGCAGGTGACGGGCTCGCCGTTTGCATTGTTCCATGAGCAGGACTTTGATTGAGAGGGCGATGTGCATGCATTACCATGGTTTGACAGCGTGAGCGTGAGTGTCTGCGCGCGTACATGCTACTTGTGTTTGTGGACGGTGTGCGCTAATGTCTGCATCACGTATAATATTAAAAAAATCGGTTTGTGCATTTAACGCAAAGTATTTCATTTTCATTTGGCTGACGAGTGTGCGTTGCAACGATGAGTCTGTGGTTTGATTCCTCACATACGCATAATTTTGGTTTTTATTTCTTTCTCCACTGACAGGTAGGCCCACACAGATTGATAGATACAGAACACGAGCTGATGAGGCGCATGTGGACTCTTTGACTAGTCAACCAGACAAATACGGAGCTATACGCTGAGCTAGTGACCGTATAATCACCATATCTCGTATATAATGACTGTATTGACCGTATTCTTAAGTACAATGATCAAAGTGAGCTATCAAGACAAGTTCAATGACCGCCAATGCATTTTACTTGGTAATAAATGACCAGGATTGAAGGGGAATCCAAATTTCCTTCGTCATCTGTCCTTGAGCTCTTGACAAACCAATGCACTATACGGTTGTCCGGCCACCCCGCTCCAGAGCTCTCACCAAGCGTTGTTCATGCCACTGCGCCGCACACTAACCGGTAAGGAAGCGATGGCATCCCACCGCGCCGAGTTCCTCAGCGCCCACGACCGCACACAAAATGGTAGGGAAGCGATGGCATCCCGCTGTGCCGAGTTCATCGCCACTCGCGACCTAACACCTACGTGGGTGGACTTTGAAGCTGCCAAGGCCGAATGGGCGGTAGAGCAAGAGGCAGCCAAAGCCGCACAGAGGGAGCGAAAAAGGCAGAAAGCACTCAAGAAAAGAGAGTCCCGCCACCGCAAGAAAGAAGAGGACGCACGCGCTGCTGCAGAGAGCTCGGCGGAGATCCAAGCACGGTGGGGTGTCGCCGAAAAAGCTGGGAAGGAGAACGACGGCGGCTGGCCTGCATGTGAGAAGTAGTAGTACTAGTAGTTAGTGTGTGTGTGTCTGTGTTGCCCGTACGTTTGTTTAATTAATTACGAGCATGTACCAGTACTAGTTACTACTGTAGTTTTTAGAGCAAATTACCAGTACATTAGCCTAGACTCAATGGAAAAATTCCTATCCTATGCATCAAATGGCATCTCTTTCTCTATAGTAATTGAGATGCATGTCATCTCACTTCCTATGATTTTCATATTCCTATAAAATTCCTATCCTATGAACCAAAGGAGGCCTCCGCTGGAGTACAGTACTACTGTAGCTAGTAGTATTGCTGGTATAGTGGTTTTCTTCAAGAAGAGGAATTCAACGAAGTCATGATGGTTCCTTCGTCCGAGCAACTTTACAGTGGGAAAGGTTGGGCCTGTGATTTGACTGCTCATTAGTCATTATTACTGCGGCACAACGACCGGGGTGACTCTCCCTTAGAGTTCCGCATGCACGGCAAGTGGCCAGGATGGTCGACGTCCCACATGTCGGCGAACGGAAGTATTCTTTTCGATATCGAGGAGCAAGGAAACCACGTGGTATAGTATCACTGCTGATTTATATTTATTTTTTATTTTTGATTAAAGCTAGCGTTTCAACTCTTACGACGAAGGAGTGACAAACACGGCACGTGCTGGATGTCCCACACGTCAGCGAAAGGAGTGCGACATGAACAGCGTGGTAGAGCGTCTCCACTTCTTCCACTTCTAGGTTGGAGACCACATGTAGTACTAGTAGTATGCAACAATACAAAGTGCGACCCGGAGAGAAAGACGCATCTAGTTGGAAAAAACCTAATGTGACCCGGAGAGTACTTAGGCACGTACATCATAATATCACCGTGCATTGCACGTACAACATTTAGTGGTAGTAAGACAAATGCCTATATGCCACGCATGTTCATACTATTTGTGCCTTTTCACTTCACTTACTGCGCTACATTACTCAGGTTCGTCAATCCCTGGGTACATGTCCGTCTCGTAGTTCTAGTCCCTTCGGAAAGGATGTTCTGCGGGCGCGCACTAGTGCAGTTTATATTTGAGACTAGCAAGAGGCCCATGCATTGCATGGAACATCAAGATGCATTTATACGACCCGTTTATCTCGTGGGAGATGAATATGAACGAGGGAAGGCCTTATCTGGAAATGTGGAGAGGGTTGTGGGCATCTTTTTGCAAAATTGCCATAGTTTGCTTTCTATCTGTCAGATATAGATCAGACGGTCTATATTGCAGGATGGCAGGCACACCATCATCACCAACTCGGTTATTTATTTATTTATTTATTATTATTATTATAAGAGTAGAGATAGAGATTAGGGAGCTGACGGGCGGTTAGTTGTACGGCACGTTCGCGTCCATCCACTATCCCGGAATTAAAGCACGCACGACATTTACAACGACTGGGATTAGTTGTTTTCCGGGCGCATGGACCAACGCGAACTAGCGGACCTGGTCGCCCTTTTTCGAGCACGCCTTCGACAAGTACGTGCGTGACATGCTGCTACTTCTAGAGCTGGCGTTGGTTTTTCCCTTGAAGAGGAAAGGGTGATGCAGCACAGTAGAGGTAAGTATTTCCCTCAGTTAAGAAACCAAGGTATCAATCCACTAGGAGAAGAACGCACAAATCACCAATACTTGCACAAACAATCAAACACTTGCACCCAACGCGATAAAGGGGTTGTTAATCCCTGGGTGTCTTCTGGTCCAAGAAAAATCATCGTGAAGTTTTATTCCGTTTGGACTCCGTTTGGTATTCCTTTTCTGCGAGGCTCAAAAACAAGGAAAAAACAGAAAATTGCCACTGGGCTCTAGGTTAATAGGTTAGTCCCAAAAATAATATAAAATAGCATATTAATGCATATAAAACATCCAAAATAGATAATATAATAGCATGGAACAATAAAAAATTATAGATACGTTGGAGACGTATCAAGCATCCCCAAGCTTAATTCCTGCTCGTCCTCAAGTAGGTAAATGATAAAAACAGAATTTTTGATGTGGAATGCTACCTAACATACTTATCCATGTAATTTTCTTTATTGTGGCATGAATGTTCAGATCCATAAGATTCAAAACAAAAGTTTAATATTGACATAAAAACAATAATACTTCAAGCATACTAATAAAGCAATCTTGTCTTCTCAAAATAACATGGCCAAAGAACGTTATCCCTACAAAATCATATAGTCCGGCTATGCTCCATCTTTGTCACACAAAGTACTCAAATCATGCACAACCCCGATGACAAGCCAAGCAATTGTTTCATACTTTTGATGTTCTCAAACCTTTTCAACTTTCATGCAATACATGAGCGTGAGCCATGGACATAGCACTATAGGTGGAATAGAATATGGTGGTTGTGGAGAAGACAAAAAAGAAGAAGATAGTCTCACATCAACTAGGAGTATCAACGGGCTATGGAGATGCCCATCAATAGATATCAATGTGAGTGAGTAGGGATTGCCATGCAATGGATGCACTAGAGCTATAAGTTTATGAAAGCTCAAAAAAAGAAACTAAGTGGGTGTGCATCCAACTTGCTTGCTCACGAATACCTAGGGCAATTTGAGGAAGCCCATCATTGGAATATACAAGCCAAGTTCTATAATGAAAAATTCCCACTAGTATATGAAAGTGACAACATAGGAGACTCTCTATCATGAAGATCATGGTGCTACTTTGAAGCACAAGTGTGGAAAAAGGATAGTAACATTGCCCCTTCTCTCTTTTCTCTCATTTTTTTTGGTGGGCTTCTTTGGCCTATTTTATTTTTTTTGGTGGGCTTCTTTGGCCTCTTTTATTTTATTTGTGGGCTTCGTTGGCCTCTTTTATTTTTTCCTCACATGGGACAATGCTCTAATAATGAAGATCATCACACTTTTATTTACTTACAACTCAAGAATTACAACTCGATACTTAGAAAAAAATATGACTCTATATGAATGCCTCCGGCGGTGTACCGGGATTTGCAAGGACTCAAGAGTGACATGTATAAAAATTATGAACGGTGGCTTTGCCACAAATACTATGTCAACTACATGATCATGCAAAGCAATATGACAATGATGGAATGTGTCATAATAAAATGGAACGGTGGAAAGTTGCATGGCAATATATCTCGGAATGGCTATGGAAATGCCATAATAGGTAGGTATGGTGGCTGTTTTGAGGAAGGTAAAAGGTAGGTGTATGGCACCGGCGACTGTTGCGCGGTACTAGAGAGGCTAGCAAAGGTGGAAGGGTGAGAGTGTGTATAATCCATGGACTCAACATTAGTCATAAAGAACTCACATACTTATTACAAAAATCTATTAGTCATCGAAACGAAGGGGGATAGATTGGTAGGAAAAGACCATCACTCATCCCCGACCGCCACTCATAAGGAAGACAATCAATAAATACCTCATGCTCCAACTTCGTTACATAACGGTTCACCATACGTGCATGCTACGGGAATCACAAAATTTAACACAAGTATTTCTACAATCCACAATTACTCGCTAGCATGACTCTAATATCACCATCTTTATATCTCAAAACAATCATAAGGAATCAAACTTCACATAGTATTCAATGCACTTTATATGAAGGTTTTTATTATATCCCTCTTGGATGCCTATCATATTAGGACTAAATTTATAACCAAAGAAAATTACCATGATGTTTAGAAAGACTCTCAAAATAATATAAGTGAAGCATGAGAGTTCAATAATTTATATAAAATAAACCACCGCCGTGCTCTAAAAAGATATAAGTGAAGCACTAGAGCAAAATTGCCTAGCTCAAAAGATATAAGTGAAGCACATAGAGTATTCTAATAAATCACGATTCATGTGTGTCCCTCTCAAAAGGTGTGTACAGCAAGGATGATTGTGGCTAAAAATCAAAGACTCATATCATACAAGACGCTCCAAGCAAAACACATATCATGTGGTGAATAAAAATATAGCCTCAAGTAAATTTACCGATAGACGAAGACGAAAGAGGGGATGCCTTCCGGGGCATCCCCAAGCTTAGGCTCTTGGTTGTACTTGAATATTACCTTGGGGTGCCTTGGGCATCCCCAAGCTTAGGCTCTTGCCACTCCTTATTCCATAGTCCATCAAATCTTTACCCAAAACTTGAAAACTTCACAAGACAAAACTCAACAGAAAACTCGTGAGATCCGTTAGTACAAGAAAATAAAATCACCACTTTTGGTACTGTTGTGAACTCATTCTTTATTTATATTGGTGTAATATATACTGTATTCCAACTTCTCCATGGTTCATACCCCCCGATATTACCCATAGATTCATCAAAATAAGCAAACAACACAAAGAAAACAGAATCTGTCAAAAACAGAACAGTCTGTGAAGATCCGAATTGTTCTAATACTTACGTAATACAAAAATTCTGAAAAATTAGGACAACATAGGAAATTTGTATATCAATATCATGTAAAAAATTCTGTATTTTTAAATGCTCTAGTGAAATATGAAAATTCTGTGACTGAACGCAAAAGTTCCTGTTTTTCAGCAAGATCAAATCAACCATCACCGTAAGCCATCCCAAAGGTCTTACTTGGCACAAACACTAATTAAAACACCAAAACACATATAAACAGAGGATAGATGAAAAATTTATTGAAAACAGAACCAAAAAAGTAGAAACAAAAATAAAATTGGGTTGCCTCCCAACAAGCGCTATTGTTTAACGCCCTTAGCTAGGCATAAAAACACATAGATCTAGGTATTGTCATCTTTGGTATGCAATCCATAAGTAGCTCTCATAATAGATTCATACGACAACTTAATTTTATTTTTAGGAAAGTGTTTCATGCCCTTCCTTAATGTAAATTGAAATCTAATGTTTCCTTCTTTCATATCAATAATTGCACCAATCGTTCTAAGGAAAGGTCTACCAAGAATAATAGGACATGTAGGATTGCAATCTATATCAAGAACAATGAAATCTACGGGCACATAATTCCTATTTGCAATAATAAGAACATCATTAATCCTTCCCATAGGTTTCTTAATAGTGGAATCCGCAAGATGCAAATTTAAAGAACAATCTTCCAATTCGCGGAAACCTAACACATCACATAAAGTTTTTAGAATTGTGGAAATGCCAGCACCCAAATCACACAAAGCATGGCACTCATAATATTTTATTTTAATCTTAATAGTAGGTTCCCACTCATCATAAATTTTTCTAGGGATAGAAACTTCCAATTTAAGCTTTTCTTCAAAAGATTTCATCAAAGCATCAACAATATATTTAGTAAAAGCATTATTTTGATTATAAGCATGAGGAGAATTCAACATGGATTGCAAAAAGGAAATACAATCTATTAAAGAAAAATTATCATAATTAAAGTCCTTTAAATCCAAAAGAGTGGGTTCATTGCTACTTAAAGTTTTGACCTCTCCAATCCCACTTTTATCAATTTTTGCATCAAGATCTATAAACTCCGAATCATTGGGACGCCTTCTAACTAAAGTTGACTCATCTCAAGTCCCATATTTATCAAGATTTATTTTAGAAAACAAAGATTCAATAGGAGTCACATCAATCACTTTAAGATCTTCATCATTATTTTCACAAGAACTAGAAGAACACGCTTTCACAAACCAATCTCGCTTAGCACGAATCTTAGCAGTTATTTCCTTACACACATCAATAGAAATTCTCATAGCTTTTAAAGACTCATTAATATCATGCTTGGGTGGAATAGATCTAATTTTCAAATAATCAATCTCAAGAGAAATTCTATCCACGTTCCTAGCCAAATCATCAACCTTAAGCAATTTTTCTTCAATCAAAGCATTGAAATTCTTTTGCGAACTCATAAATTGTTTAATACTATTCTTAAAATCAGAGGACAACTTATTATAATTTCCATAAGAATTTTTGTAGGAATTACCATAATTATTAGAGGAATTACTAGGAAATGGCCTAGGATTAAAATTATTACCAAAATTGTTCCTACCAACAAAATTCACATCCATAGATTCATTATTGTTCTCAATCAAAGTAGACAAAGGCATATCATTAGGATCAATAGGAGCACTCCTACTAGCAAACAATTTCATAAGTTCATCCATCTTTCCACTCAAAACATTAATCTCTTCAATCGCATGCACTTTTTTACTAGTAGAAGATCTTTTGGTATGCCATTGCGAATAATTAACCATAATATTATCTAGGAGTTTAGTAGCCTCTCCTAAAGTAATTTCCATAAAAGTACCTCCCGTGGCCGAATCTAAAAGATTTCTAGAAGCAAAATTCAATCCGGCATAAAAAATTTGTATGATCATCCACAAATTTAAACCATGAGTAGGGCAATTCCGTATCATCAATTTCATCCTCTCCCAAGATTGTGCAACATGTTCATGATCAAGTTGCTTAAAATTCATAATATCGTTCCTAAGGGAGATGATCTTAGCGGGAGGAAAATACTTGGAAATAAAAGCATCTTTACACTTGTTCCATGAATCAATACTATTTTTAGGCAAAGATGAAAACCAAGTTTTAGCACGATCCCGTAGTGAGAACGGAAATAGCTTCAATTTAACAATATCATTATCCACATCTTTCTTCTTTTGCATATCACACAACTCAACGACATTATTTAGATGGGATGCGACATCTTCACTAGGAAGGCCGGGAAATTGATCTTTCATAACAAGATTCAGCAAAGCAGCATTAATTTCATAAGATTCCGCACTAGTAGCGGGAGCAATCGGAGTACTAATAAAATCATTATTATTAGTATTGGAAAAGTCACACAATTTGGTATTCTCTTGAGCCATCGTGAAAAAGCAAGCAATCTAACACACGAGCAAACAAAAGGCAAAGGAAAAGGACGAATGGAAGAAGGTCGAATAAAAAGGCAAATCTTTTCGAAAATCGTTTTAGAAGTGGGGGAGAGGAAAACGAGAGGCAAATGGCGAATAATATAATGCAAGAGATGAGAGTTTCTGATGGGTACTTGGTATGTCTTGACTTGGCGTAGATCTCCTCGGCAACGGTGCCAGAAATTCTTCCTGCTACTTCTTGAGCTTGCGTTGGTTTTTCCCTTGAAGAGGAAAGGGTGATGCAGCGCCGTAGAGGTAACTATTTCCCTCAGTTAAGAACCAAGGTATCAATCCAGTAGGAGAAGAACGTACAAATCACCAACAACTGCACAAACAATCAAACACTTGCACCCAATGCGATAAAGGGGTTGTCAATCCCTTCACGGTCAATTGCAAAAGTGAGATCTGATAGAGATAGATAAACAAAAGATAAAATATTTTTGGGTTTTTTTGGTATATAGATCTGAAAATAAAAGATTGCAAAATAGTAAATCAGAAAGTAATATGATGGAAAATAGACCCGGGGGCCAAAGGTTTCACCAGAGGCTTCTCTCATGAAGGCAAATAATACGGTGGGTGAACAAATTACTGTCGAGCAATTGATAGAAAAGCGCAAAGTTATGACGATATCCAAGGCAATGATTATGCATATAGGCATCACGTCCGTGTCAAGTATACCGACTCCTGCCTGCATCTACTACTATTACTCCACACATCGACCGCTATCCAATATGCATCTAGAGTATTAAGTGCATAAAGAACGGAGTAACGCCTTAAGTAAGATGACATGATGTAGAGGAATTAACTCAAGCAATATGATGAAAACCCCATCTTTTTATCCTCGATGGCAACAATGCAATACGTGTCTCGCTACCCCTACTTTGTCACTGGGTGAAATCATGCAAGATTGAACCCAAAGCTAAGCACCTCTCCCGTTGCAAGAAAAACCAATCTAGTTGGCCAAACCAAACCGATAATTCAAAGAGAAATACAAAGATATTAAATCATGCATAAAATACTTCAGAGAGGATTCAAATAATATTCATAGATAAGCTGATCATAAATACACAATTCATCGGATCTCGACAAACACACCGCAAAAGAAGATTACATCGGATAGATCTCCAAGAACATCAAGGAGAACGTTGTATTGAGAATCAAAGAGAGAGAAGAAGCCATCTAGCTACTAGCTATGGACCCGTAGGTCTGAGGTAAACTACTCACGCATCATCAGAAGGGCAATGGAGTTGATGTAGAAGCCCTCCGTGATCGATTCCCCCTCCGGCGGGATGCCGGAAAAGGCCCCAAGATGGGATCTGACGGGAACATAAGGTTATGGCGGTGGAAAAGTGTTTTCGTGGACGCCTCTAGTGGTTCTGGAATATATGTGAATAGCCCCCGCTAGGGCGCGCCCTCCACCCTTGTCGCCGCCTCATGGGTCTTCTAACTTGGACTCCAAGTCCCCTGGGTGTCTTCTGGTCCAAGAAAAATCATCGTGAAGTTTTATTCCGTTTGGTATTCCTTTTCTGCGAGGCTAAAAAACAAGGAAAAAACAGAAACTGGCACTGGGCTCTAGGTTAATAGGTTAGTCCCAAAAATAATATAAAATAGCATATTAATGCATATAAAACATCCAAAACAGATAATATAATAGCATGGAACAATCAAAAATTATAGATACGTTGGAGACGTATCACATACGTGCATGAAATCTTGTGTGACCAAACCGTGCGAAGCGGAGCGGTAGGCTGTCGAACTGCAGCCTGCATGTTGCAGCCATGTCATCCACACGCAACCTAAAGGCCAATTCATACTCCGCTGGACTATACTATACTACTATGCGTTGTTTGGCATGAACGTTCCTTGGAGCTCGTGTTGCAACTGCCGTACTCCACAGCCCGCTTCCCTTCTCCTTCCTCTTCCACCGCCCGCGCACGTCCGCGGGAAGTGACCGGTCAACCCTTATATAGGAGTGCTAGCACAAAAAGATGCATGCATGACCACTATAATTTCCTTTCTCTTATCTCTATGAAATAAATGTGGCGTGAAACTCAAAGCTCTTTAAGCCTGAGTATAATGGAAATCATCGTCCTCCTCCGGCTCCACTTCGCCCGCATCGTCGTCCTCCTGTTCTAGCTCCGCGTCGTTGTTCTCCTCCTCTGGCTCCACGTTCTGCTCCGCCTCCAACGCCTCCTCGTCCGGCTCCGGCTAGTCCGGACTCCGGAGGCAGGGCGGCTATGATCCGGGCTTCGCGTCGCCTCCAGATCAAAGCGCCGCTCCGACGGGAGCATGGCGTATGATGTTACCTTCGGCCGGGCCATGGGTATCGGGCGACGACGACTAGAGAAGAGGCGGCGGGAGGGGAATGAATGCAGCTACTGTTTGGGTTCGCCGTCCAGCTTAAATAAATCGCACCATCACGTGTACCCGCGGGTGCACAAATTGTAACATACGGGTCTGCTTAGGGGGCGTCACGTAACTGGTATGTGTGTGAGATTCTGAGAGACAGAGTGCATGTGTGCGACTCTACTCTTCGAACATGTACTCCACCTTTTGCATCGGGATATAAGTATAATGGTATTACACTTTAGCTTCTGATTTACGTGGCCATGTTAACGTGGTTGTGTAAAAAAATATCACTTCCTGCTCGTGATTTGCGTTATATAATTATGAGAGTTTGCTAACTACTCCCTCCGTCCCATGATATAAGAACGTTTTTCAAGCTTACATAGCTTGAAAAATGTTCTTATATTATGGGACAGAGGGAGTACTAAAATAAAGTGGAATTTGTCCGTGTTATATAAGTAAATTAAGGTGATTGTTTATCATACGGGTAAGGTTGGACCAAGGGTGGTAGGAACAAATGCTCCACCTAGAGCATGTGTGTGTGAGATGGAGTCTTAGTGTGTGTGTGTGTGTGTGTGTGAAGTGGAGTCTTCGGTGGTGAAAGTAATTTAAGTGTGTGTGGCTTCATAGTAGAGAGGTGATGTGTATGGCAGAGGCCACCAACGAGGGGGGTGCGAGAGAGAAGAGGCCCGTAGAGAGGGAAGAGAAGGCATGTGCGCATGAGAGGAGTCGACATTGAGATAACGTGTTTGTTTGAGAGACACCAAGGAAGACTACTATATATCAATGGTGCATGTAGGCGGGAATTAAACGAAGGGATGGTCTTATTGGTTTCAGGGATATAGGGGAAGAGTGAGAGAGGGGGGTAGCTAGAAGGAGATTGTTAAGTGTGAGTGTGTGTTTTAGAGAAGAGACCCATCCAGGCAGAAGTCATGTGCACACAAGAAGAGAACGATTCGATGTGGGGTTAGGGCTGAGGGTAATTAACTACGTATAGAGACATAGGAGACCTTGAACGTGCATGTGCGAGAGGTATACATGTATACGTGGGATGTGTGTGTGTGCGCGCGCGCATGATCGAGATAAAAGAAAGAAGACATAAGTCATAAGATCAACGGCATGGGAGAGACGGATTGGTATGACAATATGCATGCATGTGAGAGTGGAGGGAAGAAGGCCCGATAATTGAGCATGTGTTTTGTCTTTAAGAGATAGTGGCGTGGGCTGGAGCATGCATCTATGGCGAGCAGAGAGAGCGAGACACAACGATTGTGCAAAAGAGATCAACCTATAGATGCATGTATAGAGAAACAGATATAGTGTGCGTGATAGGAAGCAGGAGTGCGTGCGAGAAAGAAAGGTTGATGGAGAAACTGCAGATAGATAGAGAGATAGATATGCTAGCTAGAGGGACATCGGCTAGTTTGTGTGTTAGAGATGACCGCCGAGTGGTTCAGAGGGGTGAAATTATGTGTGTGTGTGTGTGAGAAAGATAAAAAGAGGGCGCATGACTGCATGTAGAGAGAAACATATATAGTGTGCGTGATAGGAAGCAAGAGTGAGGGCGAGAAAGAAGGTTGATGGAGAAACAGATAAAGAGAAAGATAAAGATGCTAGCTAGAGGGAGATCGGCTAGCTAGTGTGTGTGTTAGAGATAAGAGTCGAGTGGATCAGAAGGCTGAGTTATGTGTGTGGGTGTGAGAGAGATAGAGAGAGGGTGCATGTGAGTCACATACAAACAAATATTAGAGAGAAATGAGATCCTGAGAGACGGAGTTTTGTGTTTACGAGAGAGAAAGATATTTCACAAGGAGAGTGATAGCTAGAGAGACATATGAGGGAACGTGAGATATCCCTAGGGAGAGAGAGTGTGTGTGAGCGACATACAAGGGAATGGTGGAGAGATATGAGACCCTGGGAGACAGAGTTTGTGCTTGTGTGTGAGAAAGAGATATTTAAGAGGGAGAGTCGTAGCTTCTCATACCTAAGGAGAGCAAGACATCTCTGTGTGAGAGGGGGTGTGCGAGCGGCGCACAGGGGAATGGCAGAGAGAAATGAGACCCCGGGAGACGAAGTTTGTGTTTGTGTGAGAGAAAGAGATTTCACAGGGAGAATCATAGTTAGAGACACATAGCAGGGAGCAAGATATACTTAGAGAGAGATAGAGTGAAGGTCAAGGGAGAGAGTACCGTCAGTGTGTTACGAAGATAAAAGATCATTAATTGTCAACATACAAGTAGCACGAGAGATACCCGAGAGACGATGAAGGCGTATAGGTCTAGAGAGATATAAAAGCATGAGTGATAGCTATATGAGACGAATATCTGGATTAAAGGGGATTCAAATATTTAAACTAGAGATCACGACATCGATAATAGCATAACGAAAATTGGTCAACCAAACATGCATATTCATTTGAATTTGGGGACACGTGTAATGTTATATAGTTTATCAATATTAGTGATCCATAGATTCTTTAATTAGAGACAATGCATGGTTTATATGCAATTAATGTCTAAACAGTATTACACTATATGTTGAGTGTGTCAAACACATTATACGTGTTTGAGAAGTAAAAAAAGTCCGCATAAAACACACATTAATTGAAGACAGTTAGCGAGGAATGCATACATTGGATTTCAACATAAAGTGGTTTCAAATATTTGAAAATCCAAATTAAGATGGATCCAGCCTTATGAATCTGAGATCATGCCATTTGTAAACCATATTTATGTATAAAGGGTATTGTGCTTTTGAAAGTATATACAAAAAATGATGTATATAGATTTGTATTCGAATACAAAATGGATCCTGCCGAAAAAAATACAAACTGGATTCAAATTGAGTTGGCACGGTAAACATGCACTCTTTCTCTGCAAAAATTTGAACGAAGCGGGGAAACTCGCAGTAACTACCCGAAACCAAAATCTGCGAGATGGAAATTACTGCCTATCCCTGACACGCAAAGCCTATCAGCTCGATTTCTATAGGTTTTGATAGGGGTTGGCTTGTAATTTCACTCAAACGTGACATAACCGCCTCCGCCTCTCACCTCCCTGGATTCATACACAGTGGGCGCCAAAACACAGTTTTTCCTTGGCCAAAATCGCCTCTCACCTCCCTCCCCGATTCATACACGGTGGGCGCCAAAACAAACTCTCCTCGACCGAAATCTCCATCGGCAAATATTCGGTGTATGCGAGATTACCGTCCTATCCCCAACTGACTAATATTGTTGTGATGTAGGAAATTTTAAACGGGGGCTATGTTTGTAAATTTCCTCGCATTTGAGACAAGCGCGCCCTGAAGACATCGTTCCCCCCTACCTCTCTCCCTCCATTTTCCCATTCGTACTCCATGGGCGCCAAAACACCCTCTCCACCACAGTCTTCTTTGTCCGCCACCCCATCCACCACCGTCCTCCTCCACCATGCCGGAGCTGATACCCCGACGCCGTCGTCCATTACAAGAGATCGACCTCTCTCATGCACGGCTTCAGACCAGGATCCTTGCATCGCGTCCTCTCGCTTCATCCGCGCCGTCGTCCACCTTGTCGAGGCCGCTCGTACGACCGTCTCGTCCACTGCACCGGGATATTTCCCTCGCCGCCACCGTTTGCCCTCCTAGATCTGCTTCCACACCGCCGACAGCCATCGCTACCGCAACACCCTCAACCCTCAGCAGATGCTTACACGGTGCCACACCAGAGGCGGTACTCTTTCATATCTGCTCAAGTTATTTATCTCAGCAAGAAAATAGATTGCCACTGCTTTATTGTGATTTCTTGTCCATCATTTAGAATCTTACTTGTTAGTTGAAACCAAACATTGTTTGCGAAGTTGCCTTTGTCCGGTTTGCACCTTCAGATCCGCCATGGTACGCTCGCCACTATACTTGCAATGCATATGGTTTTCCCCTTTTATATTCCACATTAGCTTAAATGACAATCGACTGAATTTCAAATTGGTGTCAGTCCATTTTTGGGAGTTCGCCGGAGGGAAGGAAGGGGCTCACTGGAGGGCTGCCCCATTATCTATCTTAGGGTTTCGGGTGGGGACAGTGGTAGTGGGGGGCTGTCGCCGGGCTATGGTGGGGCCTCGCCGGAGGCAAAACTCGACGTGGGTGGGGTGTGGGGTTAGCTAGAGGGATGGCCGGGGGCGGCGGAAGACCGCAGGTGGTGGGCGGTTCAGGGGAGGGCGGGGGCAGGTGGTTCGGCCGGCGGCCCGTGCGGTGGTCTTTAGGGGAAGAATAAGAGGCGAGGAAGAAGAAGGGTTAGGAGACGTAGGATCTTCGTCCAACTGCTGAAATGGTCGACTGGCCCAAATGACGAAAGTCGGGCGACTTGCATGTAGACATTCCCATATATTCAGTACCATCATCATAGGTGCTTTGAGACGTACGTGCAAACAGTGCTCCTCAACCCATCAAGCTAAACAACATGCCACTCATAATTCCAAACTTAGTTGCTCAAATACGAATCTGATATGATGCTGACATGTACTAAAACAGAGAATGTTTAATTGGTCAGCTAATGTTCCTACTTTACTTTCGAAAAGCACATGCACCACATATCGAGGGATAGCAGGGATTTGCGTTGTTTATGCGCTCTGGTTCATCAAGTGTTGCCAACCAACAATTTATTATCCAAAATCTGCTTGCTCTTCTTTAGCATGCTCCTCTTCTGTTCTTCTTTTGTAAGTACTCTCTCCGTACCTAAATATAAGTCTTTGTAGAGATTCCTCCATGGACTACATATGGAGCAAAATGAGTGAATCTACACTCTAAAATGTATCTATATACATCCGTATGTGATCCATAGTGGAATCTCTACAAAGACTTGTATTTAGGAACAGAGGGAGTATAATAGTTGTATAGTATGTTCTTTGTAGTGAAGAGGAGCAGGGACATTTGCAGTGTACAGGTCTATTCGGTCGCTTGTCGTGGAGACTTTCAACTATTCGTGTTGGTCTTCATGTCGATTGTCATGGACGCTTTCAACTCTTCGTATTCGGTCATATGTGTCGCCTTTGAGAGTTAGACTGATAGTAACAGTACTGCACCTTCAGTTGTAGAGAGCTGGTATCCGAAGCCTTTCTAGCCGTACCGGCAATACTAGCACATATTTTCCAGCAAGTTCCACTTTCCTCATTTTACTCCTGATGCTTAGGGTTTTCCCATTATATCTACACTATGATCTGCGTAGGTGTTGTGTGTCCTACTAGCAGCTGTCCACCCTTTAAAGCTAAATAACACACCAATCATACGTCCTAAGCTTCTTCAAATACGAATGTGATATGATACTGACATTAGCTAACAGACACACATTTAATTGCTTAGCTAATGCTCCCACTTGAGTTTCCAAATGCATGTGGCCACATATAGAGAGACATCATGGAATGGCATTTCTTTGGGCGCTCTAATTCATCATGGGTGGGCAACCAACATTGTATAGAAAGAAGGGGAATCTCAATAATATGCTTCCCCTTCTATTCTTTAACATGTTCCTCTTTTGTTCTTCTTTAGTAAGTACAGTATGTTCCTTGTTAGGAGGGGAGCAGGGACATCTGCAGTCGACAGCTCTATTGGGCCAGTTCTGCTACATGATTTCGCACTTCGAGTTGGTCTGCCATAATATCCTAGAAATGGTGGGAGCCGCGCGGTCTTTGATAGACTAGACTGATAGTAACAGCAGTGCGCCTTCAGATGAATAGAGCTGGCCTGTAGGTGATCGATAGGCTGCATATTAGTAGCGGCAAAACCCTGTATTTTCCAACCAGTTTTGCTTTCCCGATTTATTTATGGTGGTTATGTTGTACCCCTTTTATCTACACTATGATCTGCCTAGTGGCTGTGCGCTCTCGTTATCATGGTTTGGCAATAAACTTTCTATATGGTATATTATGAACCTATCATCTGCCAACTATCCTTATATCTGGAGCTCCCAATAGGGAGCCTATTTTTTTGTGTAGTCGTGCCAGATTATATTAATCTACTCACCATATTAAGGCACACATGGGCTCTCTCATCAGAATCCAGTGATAGCACACAAGGGTTTACAGGGAGCCCCTATTATATTACAATATCCTCTGCATTACAAAGATAATCTCACTACTATTTATGTTTTCATGCTTTTCAGATATTGTACGTAATCACAATGAATATAAGAATGAGCACATGAGAAGAATATTGCGGAACAGTTCAATGGGTAACAAACTTGGCATCAAGGGATTGAGGTCCATTGTGGATGCAATGAAACCCACATGCTCCCGACCTATAGATTCGTATTCAGAATATGATCCTAATGACTATTCTGAGCTCAAGGAGTCAAAGGAAGATGGCCTATCTTGTTCACCCAATAAGGTGCATGTTCTAATTTGGCAAGGTTTTATTGGTTGCACTTATCTTGCATAAGGTGTCTTGCATTTCTTTTGCTTCATTGCACCGCCATCTGCCTAGTTTACTCATGATATATGTGAAGATGCCATACCCATCCATTATCAATACCTATTCCATTTGTCGTCATACCATGTTTTTCCATTCAAATGATGTTCTTGTGTTTCAGACATCCAAAAGGAAGAGGGTGATTGCAGAACCTGAAGGAGTACAAGCAAAGTCCTTGAAAAAGGTTGTGCCACCGGAGAAATCATATAGCACCCCACTTATATTGGCAATAGAACCAGCGCCGCAAAACCTAGGATATCGCAACTATGCTGGTCGCTGCTTTGCTCTTGTGAGTACCTATTGTCCTATCGCTGTACTTACATTCATACCTGGTGGATTATGTAACATCATTGTGCATTATAGCTTGCTTATCCACTGTTCACTCCAAATTATCAGATCTATATTAATGCTTACATTAATGTAGAATAAACCCAATGCTTATGAAGAAATTTAGTTCTGCATTGTTCTTGTAAGTATCTGTTGTCCTTCATCACTATACTTATATTGTCAGCTAGTTCTTCATGTACACTTTGCAGCTTATTTTACCTTGCCCTCCATTTTCTACACATCAGATCTACATTTACTCTTGCCAAAATATTGAATAAAACCAATGTTACTGAAGAAGTTTAGCTCTGCATTGTTCTTGTGAGTGCCTTTTGCCTGTATGCTGTATTTACATTCGTACTCTGCATCTTAGGTTAAATAATCACCATTTTTTCCTATATTTTCACATCTATATTTACTCTTAACAAAATGTAGAATAAAGGCAATGCTCTTGAAGAAGAGTGTGCGGTAAACTTCTTGAATTGGCCCCCCATCAATATGGACAAGGGCTTTATAGAGCTGGTCTTCACTACTAATGTAAGTTTGTCCTCCTCGAGCCTTCAAACTTTGTTGTGTATATTTGGATAGCTATGAGTGCAAATGCTGTTTATTTTTGTCGTCTGCATCAAATTGCTTGTTCAAAGTTTATAACAAAGAAGTACATAAACATAAGTTTGTCCTTCTCAATTTCAGTCTTTAGTTGTACAATCTAGTTCCTTATTCATACCATGTAAATTAAACTAAACATAGCAAGTTATCTTCTTTAGAACTGCGTGTATGCTTGTGTTCTTGATCTGTAATCCAGTGGTGTGGTGAAACTACCAACTCCAGCACAATGTCATATCCTGCTATGTCTCAACTATGAACAATGCCATATTATATTAATGTTATTTAAATCATGTCGCTTTATTTACCAATCTGAAATGGTATAAATTGATAGTACACTCACCATTCATGCTTATACGTTGTTTAGCACTACATGTATGCTTGTGTTCTTGATCTGTAATCCAGGGGTATGGTGAAGCTGGCCGCTCCTACACAATGCCATTTCCTGCCGTCTTAACTATGAACAATGCCTATTATGTTAATGCTATTTTAAACTGTGTCTCTTTATTTCTGACAAAGAAATGAGATGAATTGACAGCGCTGATGCTTATACGTACAAAACCTGTTATCTACCTACTTATTTCTCTTTTAGGGTGACATCACTGATGCTAGGAAGAACTACCATAATGATAGTGAGACGAACCCATTATTTGTCCCTCTAACATATATTCCAGAGAAGAAGGTGAGACACATCTTGAGGGTAGCAATACAACCCCAAAGTCATGTCTTGATGTAGTGTTGAACTTACTCAGTGACACAAGCTCGATGAAGTCACCGCCTGAATCTGTTCGACTTCTTCAGTCTGAAATTCAAGCAGAAAGACATGCTTCCGCTCAAATTCGACTGGAACTCCAATCTCTATGCAAGATTAACCATAAGTACAGGACGTCTATTGATGCTATGCAGCTTGAGTTGGTGGATATAAGTGTCAAACAAGTGCAGTCTCATCAGGTTGCTAAGCTGCTTGCGCTGCAGCTCCTGGGCCGGGCTAACCTTTCTTGAACTGTGTTGAAGTGCTGTCGGTTCTGGCTATTATTTTGTTGGCCTGTTTACTTCCACTGGTGGCGACCTGCCTAGTTTATGGAATCTACTGTTTGGTTGCCCTTTATTATCACTGGCGGCAAACTTTGATGCCCAGGGGATGTAATATGCTGTATTTTCTTTGTTGTATAGTCTAGGTTTATTCTTCGTCACGATGTTGTAATTTATTTGTTGTTTATGTTGTTGTCGCTCTGAGAAAAGGTCATAATCTTCGATCGGAGCGCAATGAGCCAATAGGTTAGGTTTATAAAACAATAATTTCGGTACTAAAACTGGTCGGTCGCCAACCGCTAGTTCGGGCCGAACAGTGGGCCTACAGTCATCTTGGGCCATTAGTTAGGTCTAGACTTAATTTGTCCCACTATTAGTTTCGGGCCTTTGAAAGGCTGAGTAAACTGCTTGCCTTAATTGGGCCAAAAAATTAAATAGGCTTTTAATAGGTTGAGATCTAGATTGAGCCTTAATTGTGGCGAACAAATCACGGGCTGACAGCAGGTTGTAATATACATTGGCCCATTTGTATGATGGGCCATTAACAGGCTGAAATGTTTTTGGCCCTTGGCTGACCCAAGTACATGACGGGCTGGAAGCAGGTCGGATGTATAATGGGCCAAAATTAGGCCCAACACTATCAAGGACCTTTAACGGGTCGATAGGCAGTTTGGGCTAGAACGTATCCACGAAGACTACGGGCCATTAAGAGGCCGAAAGTAACTACGAACCAGAATTAGGCCCAGGTGCAACTCGGGCCTTTAAATGGCCGAAAGTGAAACCGGGCCGAAAGAGGCCCATATGTAGACAGGGCCGCTGACAGCGCGAAACTAATATCGGGCCGAACTGTTAAATGGGCCATTAAGAGGCCGAAGAGCAAATCAGGCCCCCAATGGGCCCGATGGCACAGTAGCTGTTAAAGGGCCATATCTGTTATGGGCCGTAATGATATGAAAGTCTGTTAACGGGCCGGATCAAGTATGGACCGTAATTTGGCCCAAACTATTGCATGTTGTTAACGGGCCGGATCTGATATGGGCCGTAAACTGGCCCAGAATATTGCAGTCCTTTAACGGCCCGTATCTGATGTGGGCCATAATTTGGTCCAGAAAATGTTAGGCTGTTAACGGGCCGGCCCATTGGATATGATGAAATCTTGTGGGCCTGTTCCTAGGCCGGCTTTTAAACCTATATGGGCCTCTATTGGGCCATCCCACGTGCCAACATTTCATTGGCGATTCTTGTCCAATGGACGGTTATTATCTGTCCCAACACTGAGCTGACACGTGGATCGTCGGCGAATGAGAATTTTACACGTGGAAAATCACCATTGGTCCGGGCTGTTAATGGGTTATCGGATCCAAACCGCAACCCGATAGCTTAACGGCGACCCGTTACGGTGGATGCCACGTGTCGGTTACCCTTGACGAAAGCACTTCCATGACGCGCTATTTATCATCATGGAAGTGGACACTTCCGTGATGATAATTTTGGTATTGTCACGGAACACTTCTACGACAGCAGAGGTATGACTATCTTGATTCTGTCATAAAATCGTCATGGATGTACATGCATGACAGAAAATGTGACCTTCTGTGACAAACACGTATCATCACGGAAGTTTATTTTTTTGTAGTGGGACATCATGCCAGTTCTAAGTCTTTGGTAGCAAAAACGTTCAGGCAAGGTTTTTACTGGCTTACAGCTCACGCCGATGCAGAGGATATTGTTCGCAAGTGTGATGGATGCTAGTAATATGCACGTCAAGCATATGTGCCAGCTCAAGAACTTCATATGATCCCAATTACTTGGCCGTTTGCAGTCTGGAGCTTGATATGGTTGGTCCTTTCAAACCTTCCTCATGTAATCAGACTCACCTATTGGTTGCAGTCAACAAATTCACCAAGTGGGTTGAAGCAGAACCAATCAGCAATTGTGATGCCGCAATAGCAGTAAAATTTCTGAAAAATAATCTATCGCTTTGGATATCCTCACAACATTATTACTAACAATGGAACCAATCTATCCAAAGGAGCCATCAAGCAGTTTTGTCAGAGAGAACATATCCGGCTTGATCTCGCTTCAGTCGCACATCCGCAGTCCAATGGTCAAGTAGAGTGTGCTAATCAGGAGTTGCTACAAGGTATTAAACCAAGACTTATGGTTCCATTTGAGCGTACTCCTGGCTGCTGGGTAGAAGAGCTTCCTGCAGTCTTATGGTGTATACGGACTACTCCCAACAAGTCAACAGGCTATATGCCATTTTTTCTGGTCTATGGTGCAGAAGCCGTGCTACCAAGCGGTATCCACCGTGACTCTCACAGAGTGACAACATATGTTGAGGCAGACAATGAGATATCTCATCAAGACTCTCTTGATACCCTGGAGGAAGAATGCGATCTTGCAGCTTCAAGATCGGCGATATATCAGCAAGACCTACGTCGCTATCATAGCCGTAGAGTCTGAAGTTGTACATTCCAGGAGGGTGACTTAGTGCTCCGTCTGATACAAGAATAGACAGGTATGCATAAGCTCTCCCCTCCCTGGGAAAGACCCTTCCTTATTAGCAATAACCTAAACAATGGGTCATATTATCTCATTGACTTGCGTGAAGCAAACAAGTCACGAACTTCTGAGGAGGAAAGCACCAGACCTTGGAATATTGCACATCTTCGATCATATTTTACATAGTTTATTTCACAATTAGATGTACTTTTATGTTTTTGCATAATTTACCTTTTCATGTATATATTATGATCAATGAAATAAAGCCGGCATCTCTGGACCCCGGAGTTTTGTCGTTTCACCTCAAAAGGCTGTGTGTTGAGTCTTTATTCTTTGATCATTGGTTACTTGGGGCTTCTAACTCCTCGATTTCAGTAATAATATCCCTTTAAACAGGCACATGCCACCATATTAAGTGGTTATACCTGCCTGAAGGCTTGATGTTACTCACACATATGTGACTCGGTTGTACACTTGATAAGTCAATCACACTGATGCTTATTATTGACTTTGTTAACCATAAACTTATCAAATTTAAAACACTGGCTTATGTCACGTGCGAGCTGGCTTTTCAGATAGCAAGGATAAACTGCAAAGGCTACAAGGCCTGCTTCCACATAGAGCATATTGCAAAGTGTCGAGCCTCGAAAGCCGACATTTATATTTCAAGCGTCAAGCCTCAAAAGTTGGTCTTAATATTTCAGGTGTCGAGCCTCAAAAGCCCGCATTTATTTGGTTTATTATAACCCGGTTTAATATAACATGATTCATTTTTTATTTTTTATCTATATATTTCTTATTGCAGAAATCAGTTTCATCAAAGTGCTGGGTTTCATATTTTCCTATGAGCTGTTGAAACAAAAGCAGTACTTAAGGGAATTTCATACAAAAGACAAATTGCCGGGTTTCATTGCAACCACGGCCACTGTTTCATATTAAACAAAGCAAAACATCAGTTATGGATAATTCCTACGTGCTCGATGGCACTGCTAATATTCCAGCAAAGTAACCAAGTTATTACAAGCCCTTATGGGCTGAATATATCATTTTTGCGGAATAAAAGATCTATTCTACACCCTGATTGATCTGACCCTGCTCAACTTCGCCTTGAGCCGGCTTTTCAGATGTCGGCTTATCAGTGTCCTTGGCCAGTTGTCCAGTGGTCGACTCTTCTCTGGGCTCCTCTGTTGACTTGGTAGCTTCGGCATTTGCATCCTCGCCACCAGTACTGCCTAGGCTGAAAATTTGATGAAGAGCTTGAAGAGGCTCTTCACTCACATCTCGTTTTAATGCTTGAGGATGAGCCAGCGTTGAAGGAATACCTGAGTCGGACGGTGCTTGAGACGATTATGGTGCAGCCGGGTCTCGATTCTTGCTGACCAGCTCAAATGGCACCAGTATCTGAAGGCTCATTTTCTTGTTATGCTCATTGTAACCTGGTTGGTATGTGTTCAAATTAATACGATGGATGATTGTAGTAGCATGATGTCGGGTCTCCTTCACAACGGCTTGGTAGTCCTCTTTTGGTGAACTCTGAGCCATCCACTTTAAACTGTGGGAACCTGCCGACTAACAGATCTGGCTTCAACTCATGATGGTAAGCCTTGGCGAGGGTCAAGCCACGACGCACCCCTTTTTTGCAGGCCGACTCTTTATGATTTAATACACTCTAGAATGGTGGATAACTCTTTAAGTATACTAGTGGACCCGTTGCGCCAAATGCCGCAGAGACCTACTGATTCCATGTTAGCGATGAAAAGAAATCCATGGTTTAGTTGATTTTGTTACGGGCAAGCACATATGACAATAATTTTAATCTCTCTTAGTTGGGAAAAACGGAGGCTTGTTGTCCACAATAGATGTATATACACATTTAAATTTGGTAGCATAGAATTCTATTTGAACAAAATCTATGTACCAAATCTAATCCCCTTTAGTATGAAACAATGGTATTTTATTGTCTATAATGAGATGTATATACACATGCTAATTTGGTAGCACAAAGTCCCATTCAAAATCATAACACTGAAAATACATGTATCTTTTTTAATCCATGTGCGCATTATAAAAAAACATGTATTAGTTGTTTTAGTTATGAGCATGCACATACGTTACAAATTTAACCCCTTTTAATAAAAATAATATATATTTGTTTTCTACAATAAGATGTACATGCACATTTTACTTTGATAGCATGGAGTCTCATCCAAAACCACATCGAGTTGAAAATATATGTATTTTTCAATAATCTTTTATTTGAGCAAGTACGCAGAATTTAGACCCTTCTATATATAAAAAAGTACATATCTTTTTGCCTAAGAACATATGTATACTTAACACCATGTATAAAACCAGTTAAGGAGGCCTTATGCTATTTTAGAAAGAGTAGTGTTTCTATCAACTTTGTTTTTGTGTGTTTGAAAAAAGAGAGTATTTATGTGCCACTTAGACACATGTATATTTGAAAGCAATCGTATGGCAGCCAGTCCGGCCCATGAATCGAGCGACTTATTTATCCCTTCTTCCTCGGCACTTATTTATCCTTTCTTCCTCGACAACTTCATTCGGTCAGAGACAAAACTCCTAAGTAGTACTTCCATCATATCAATAATTGGGATGGATATCATCCACTACAATGAAGAACAATAACATTTCTCTATATCTTGAACAATAATAACATCATTTACAGTACACTTGGTCAAGCAACTAATTAGCAGAAGAACAATAACATTCCCCTATATCTTGAAATTCACATATGGGATTATTAATATATTGACTTGTATGGATGGCTTGACTCATAATAGTCCATATGCCTTCTGTTTATTTGCCATCATATGAATCAATCAAATAGGAGGAACTGGAGGGTATTTCAAACCAAAACAAAGAATTGATCCTAACTACGTGAAGTTCAGTAGCTTTAAAGCCTATGAACTATTTTGCTGCTACTCCACCAGGAAAGTGCAGGCCTTCAAGAACCAAAAGACACCACTTGAGATCTCTTCGGCCTAATAAGCCCTGTTGTTGTTTATATCCTTAACCCCAAAAGGTTGCCTCTTAGCATCTCTGTTGTTCTCCTGATCCTTATTAGGTGTCAGATTATCCTGAAGAAAAGGCAGTTGATATCATATTATCATTAAATAAATCCAAAGTTAACATGTGGATCGTGGCGAATGGCGAGATGCCATATTGGGGTTCGCAACACAAATAGAAGACCACTAATTTACAGAAGGAAAAAAATGCCAGAACACCCTTAAGAAAGGCCATGATGACATATTAAGTGTTTTGAAATGAGAAGTTATTTTGTCGTCGAAAGAAAAAAATGACGAAGCACAAACCTTTTTCAGATACGTTCAGCTCGACCATCAAGAATAGTTGCAACAACTACACAAGCACCAGTCCCACAAGCAACAGTTGCTCCTACAGTTTATTTTGTATATCCACTACATGAAAGAAATGCTTGGAGATAAAAGGATATCTCACTGAAAATCATCATACATCAGAGTTATTTACATTATGGGTTAATAATGTTTTGGAGGACCAAAACATGTGTAACATTTTTATAACATATAAAGACAATGTCGGGAGGTAAAGGATTTCTCATGTTCAATCACAATGCATGTCCTGCAAAAATTAACGAAGATCAAAGGGATATCAGTTATACTAGCACCGCGCTCCC
The DNA here is from genome assembly GCA_011799875.1 of Thinopyrum elongatum. Taxonomy (NCBI): domain Eukaryota; kingdom Viridiplantae; phylum Streptophyta; class Magnoliopsida; order Poales; family Poaceae; genus Thinopyrum; species Thinopyrum elongatum. The sequence continues at coordinate 342,464,600 of CM022297.1, read as the reverse complement.
AAACTTGCATTTTGAGGTGTGAGTGAGACAAGAACTGGACAAATTCTACAGAAAGAAACTTATTTGATAAGAAAACAAATGCAAGGGCATTGTGCAGAAGGTGGACGTACTTCTAAAAAATATGTAGTACCGATTTGTGAAAATTAACCCTCCTGTTTTTGTTCCTGATTGCTCACAGTATGGTATACCACTACACTGAAGAAAGCAATATCACACGGCAAACCTTATATTTTTTAACGATCACACAGGAGAACCATCTATAGGAAATAGACACAGATGCCATGGACCAACCTAAAATGAGTGGTTTCATCATGTGTGATTGCCTGGACCAGGAGAAGGAGATCTTGGGTGATGTAAGCAGGCTTGTATATCCGTAAGCAATGAGACACCTTAGTTGGCAATTTTTGAAGGAGATACTATTTGGTATTCTATTTTCTCCTGGGTGCATCTCATAGAAAATGTAGCAGCAAGTGGGAGTACACACGGTGAAAGGTTTGCTTCGCCTAGTTCAAAGGTAGCATGATATACCAAAAGCAAGTCATAGCAGTAGTCGAGGATAACCGATTCATATGATTATTCTGCAGTATAAGGTGACAATAGTAGATTATAGAGTAGACCGTAGATAAATAGCTTTGTCTGAATGTCTGGCATGTTGTGATGCAAGGATCTGCTAATGAAAATACTATGTTAGTCAAAGTGTGTTTCATGGAGAGTGAGAATAAAATTTATGCATAGACCTTCTCAAAGCTTATGGACAGTGAGTGGTCTCAAGGCGGAACAGTATATCAAACTTGCCAAATATAATTTATGCACTGACCATCCGCAGCCCGGCTCAACTGAAAAAATAGATATACATTATGTGAACATTCAGAAAATTCTGAGCTCCAAACTCAGTGCATTTACTGAAATCTGATTCTGAACTCCAAAGACAAAAGCAAATACAAATAGAAGTCTATGCAATCTCCAAACCCACCCTCACAAAAATACATGCATCAATCAAGATAGATAATGAAGTTAAGGATCATTTTTCAGCAGCAGATCCGTAAAAGTGCAACACCATGGCAGATCACAAAATTCTATCACTGCTCCTTGAACTCCTTACTCCTAAGCTCGAGAACACACAAATGCTTCTATAAAAGCTTCCGACCATCAGTAACATCGTAAACCAAGTCAAGTTGGTATTACTCAAAAGAAATAGTAGAATGAGCAAACCAATCTCAGTTAGTCACAAGTACTAAAGATCATGAAAAAACATGATACCTTATGAAGCAAGGGGACATCGCATAGTTATTGCAGTAAATTTATTAGAATTTCTGTGCATGAAAGTTATACCTCTTCTAAGTGAAAGTGAGATTTGCAGCTTCCATTCAGCTATTCTGCATCCATTTGATAAAGCAAGACCTGGCAAAATCGGCCTTCGCTAACACCATCCCTGCAATGAAAGGAAACAGGCTCACAGTGTAAACAACTAAGATTTTGATTCAGAAATCAAAGCAAAAATAATTTCCCTCTTTAACCGATGTATCAGTAAGATGTTGATACAGAAACAAGCTCTCGGTGTAGATAGATGTAGACAACTAAGATGTTGATTGATACAGAAACAAGCTATTGGTGTAGATAGATGTAGACAACTAAGATGTTGATTCAGAAACAACTAAAATGTTGATTCAGAAACCGGTGTAAACAACTAAGATGTTGATTTAGAAACAAATTCTTGGTATAGAAAGATGTAGATTGCTATGAAAAAGAAAGATGAACCACTAACCTAGCAACCGGACAAGCAAAGGAGGAAGCAAACCTGATGGTAGTGGTCTCTTGCCATCGAGGCCGGTGTGCTCGAACTGGCATTAATATTTCACCTTTGCAAATATACTGGAACATTGCTTCTTTGTTTCTTCATTTTTTATGCTATACAAAGATATTGTGAGGTCAGCAATGTCACCAAGTCTTTCAGGATATTCTGGCTTCTATTCAACCTGTACAATTAAGAAGCAACAATCACGAGGGCAACGTGAGGGCTTGCATATTTATTTCTTCGACATGTCGCTAATTGTTTAATGCCAACAAGGGATACAGATTACAGAGAAACATGTTATACTATCGACATACTTGATACAGTTTTTCAAACATCTTCTTAAACTGCACCAGGAAATATGAAGATAATCATGTAATGATCCTACACCATTTCCATTATCGTACTAAAGCTGCAGGAAATGTACTCATTATCTATTTAAAGCCTTGGAGCTATAGTGACTATCATAAAATGGCGACCATCGAACATGCCATTTAGCCTTTGTTTTCCCTACTAATTTATTTTCTGAATAGTCCCAGAAAGCTGGACAAAAAAACTGTGAGCTATGTGGCAACCACATAAAGAAATATCAAAGCATGCCCCTTTTTGCTTTTGTAGTCTATCATAGGCTCTCTTAAACTAGACATGACTTCCCCAATCAGAATGTTTACTCATTCTAACTGTTAAGGCTATTGTCTAATACAAATTTTAGTGACAATATCACCAGGCAAATTACCAGGTCCAACTATAACAATAATTGGTGGAGAAACTTGGGTCAAGGATATCACCAAGCTAAACATGATTTTTTTTCTTACACGAAAGCAAGCAATAACAGAACATTAACAATTTGTTAGATGCATATTGCTATGCTAATAACCAATCTATAAAAGAAGGCTGTGCATATATATCCACACCCACTCAGACCAGAGAACATGCACGACTGGCTGATCAAATTATTGCAAGGATACATCGCCCTTCGGGATTCCATCTTATCGTATTATAATGGCCTTCACCAAGCTCGTGAAGAGGATTGCATTTTTGGCTGAATATTTTTGCTCTGGCCAGCCTAACCGAGATTCAGTCAAGGAACATGTAGCGACCCGACCCGAAATCGGTCAAGTCTCTGTGTATCTGTACCATCCCAAGATCATGCTGGCACACACAGTACATTGATGAAAATATCAAAGTTCAATCACACCTGATTTATTACATGATTCTCATATAAAGTCTTTATTACATCATAATAAATTTGGCCGAAGGCCAACTCATGAGAAAAACTAAATGTGGAAGCGTAGACGATAAGCGAGTCCATCCGACTCTATAGGGCAATCACCAAGCGTGGATCGTAGCCTCACTCCTGGTCGGAAAACTCCTCTGCAACATAAGACGTTGCAGCCGTGTAGGTCAGCATTATGGAATATGCTGGCAAGTCATGAAGAGAGAACAATAATAATAATGCTATCACTATATGCAATTTGGTTGTGGGGCTCTAGGTTTAAGTTTTTGCGAAAAAACCAATTTTTTCCTACAATAAAAGGACTTGCTTGCAATTACTACAAAATATTGGTTGTTATTGAGATGGTTCCGCCAACTAGAGTCTCATACCCGAAATCATTATAACCCATCATTTTATTATGTTTTGTGTTGAGATTTCTGAAATACTCCAATTTCAGAGGCTCAGTTGTCCGTAACCAGGGACACGGCTAATCGATTAGGTTTCCACTGTGCAGAGTCTTGTGCACTTTACCCGTAAGAATCGTTCCCTCCTTTATGTCCTCGCACTGCCTGGTGTTTGAAGACGGGACGAATGAAACAGGGTCTTTCATAGAGATCCTCTGGGCCATTGCCGATGCCCACCTATTTCCTATCGTTCTTCTACATCTACTTGCACCGTCCGTCCAGAGTCACGCCTAGGGTCGACCAAGCCAGAGCCCATAATGGCTTGCGGCTGCACAGGTAAGCTTCCAGTCAAGGGGTATCCATCCGTCTCTTCGTGGCTAGGTGAAGCTTTCCGCAAGATGTCATGGCGCTTCTCCATGCATCCCGGCCATCCGCTAGTTGCTCCAGGGTGCCCATCAATCTGTCCTCCACCCAGTAGTGAAGTCCATCTAAAGCATCTTGAAATCTTGGGGTTGTCATCATCTTGACTCTCACATCTCCCATATGAATCACTCAACCAACCCCATCTACGATCATAGCACGATAAACTACACCGTCCCAGGCAATGGTAACATAGGGATTTGGGTCAACCTACCACATGATACTACTCAAGACTTGATTCAATTTCTCCTACTGCATGCATGGTGAGGAAGAAATACTACTAATGCAATAAAACATAGGTAATAAAATTTCATGATAAAAGACTTGCCTTGCTGACGATCTTCGAAAGCTAGCGACTCGTAGTAACAAGCCTCGCACTCCAGGAATTGTATCAAAACAAACAAAGCATAATAAGCATACCATCATACAATATACTAACATAACAACACATGAATTAGTAAATGACAATCAACATAACACATAATGAAATCCAAAGACAAAACCAAAGAAAGTCATAAAATCAATACCAAGTTTTTACTACTAGTGAAACAAGCTATAAAAATAGTTTTCTACCATTAAAACATTCTTTAACAGAACAAAAATAAGATTTTTATTAAATAATAGAAAAGAAAATAGAAAATAAATTTTATGCAAAAAGAACTACTACAAAATCTTTTATGATACTCCTAATATGCTTTAAACGGTTTTTTTCCTAGTAAAACAAAAGAGAACAAGCTAAAAATATATATATTTTGCTATAATTTTTTTTCTATTGTTGACTTATAGAACCAATCTGAACATATCAAAAGAACAAAAAGAAAATAATTTTAAAACTATTTAAAATAAAAGAAATAGTAACAAAGGTGATAAAAAGCAAAACAATATTGTTTTTGTGCTAAACTAATTTTAATTAATTCTAAAATTCCCCAAACTAAACCTACTGATAGACAAGGTCATAAGAAAATAGTAGCAAAAAGAATCGCCTAGAAATATTAATCCTAGCTCAAGATATTGCAAAAACAGTGGTTTGAACAAAATTCATGCAAAGCAATTTTCAAAACTTTGAACATGTACAAAAATTATATCTACAGAAACTTTAGGGAATTTCCAGACTAGAGCAAAAATAATCACTAGAAAATATTATATAACCTAGGAGAAACAGATTTTACAAGATTGAAACTTTTCTGTTTTAAAAACAGAAACGAAAATACTAAAAGAAAACAGACGGCGCTATTGGGCCTAGGGGGGTGGGCGATCTGTAGCTATCTAACGCTCAGGCGATAAAATAAGTAAAACGTAGCATGTTTAATAACAGAAAACCACCGGTTTGAACTACACCGAAAATAAACCGTAAAGTAAACCGATCTAAAGAAATAAACCTAACCCTTCGCTACGATCTAATCTATGGCGTAGATGGGAGATCGGACGGTGGACGATGGTCCAGTGACTTACAGTGGCATTCGACGGCGAGGGCGGTGCGGACGTCGAGGTGGTGGCGGCTCCAGCAATCGGGGAGGAAGGAGGAGTGGTCGGGGCGGAGCGGCGGAGCGGTCCGGGGTCGGTGGTGGAGTTAATGGAGCTCAAGGACGACGGAGACGATGAGGGCGAGGCGGTGCAGAGTCCCGCGAGCTGCAGCTCCGGTGACGGGCGGCGATGCTCGAGGCGGCAGTGTCTATGGTTCCTGGGTGGTGAGATGTCAGGGGGATGCGCCTGGTCGAGGGGGTTCGGCTGAAGTGATTAGAAGGTAGGGGGTGGCTCACCGGCGGTGGTAGCGGCGATGAACCGCGGCAACAGCAGCGAGATCCAATCGGAGGTGGCACGGGCTACGGTGGGTTTTGCGAGGTGGTTTTAGGGGGGTCGAGGGAGGAGAGCGGGAGGGTTTTAAAGGGCACCATCTTGGAGGAGGGGCGGACTCGGAGCGTGATCCCTGGAAGATCGCGGCTTGGCGAGGAGTGGGCGAGGGGTTAGGGTTGTGGTGGACCCCGCAGTCAGTGGGAGAAGAGGGGGAGGGAGCGATCGAGCGGCCGATCGGGAGCGGCTCAGGCCCTGCCGCGCTAGTGCAGGCTGGCTCGGGCGCTGGTGGGCTGCAGCGCTGCTGAGGGTGGTGGCCGGCTGGGCCGCGGCTGGCTGTTGGGCCGGTTGGCCTGGTTGGCACCTGGGGTTTTCTTTTTTTTGAAGAAGAAGAAGACAGAGAAGAAAATAAATATAGAGAAACTAAAATATACTTTTATATAAGACATATATATCAAAAAGATCATAAAAATAAATCCTACAAGATGAACTATTTTTCAGAGGCAAAATAAAAACTTTATAAAAAACATTTTTTTTGAAAATTCCAAATAAAACTCAAATTTGAATTCCAGACTTTTGGCATTAATTTCTTCTGACTTTTTGGAGTGTCATGTTAGCTCCTCTCATACTTTTGCACAAGTATTTGTCAGGAATTTTTGAAATGGATTTCAAATGCCAAGTTGAATCCAGATTCAAATAAAATTCAGCTGCCTCTGAATTTTCTCCAAATGCCACTCAATTCAAACAAAATGCATAGACGCTTAGCTAATAATTGTAAAACATTCCAAATTGGAAATTTGGGATGTTACAAACCTACCCACCTTAAGATGAATCTCGCCCTCGAGATTCGGGTTGCTAGCAAATAGGTGCGGGTGGTCTCGACGAAGGTATTCTTCTCGCTCCCAGGTGGCTTCCTCCTCGGAATGGTGGCTCCGCAGAACCTTGCAGAACTTGATGATCTTGTTGCGGGTAACTCTGTTTGCAGTCTCGAGAACTCTGACGGGTTTCTCCTCATAAGTCAGTTCATTGTCAAGCTGTATGGCCTCTAGGGGTACTGTGTCTCTCAAAGGAATATCAGCCATCTCAGTGTGGCATTTCTTCAGCTGAGAAACGTGAAAGACATCGTGAACTCCTGACAATCCTTCCGGCAATTCTAGCTTGTATGCAACTTCTCCTCTACGTTTGAGGATTTTGTATGGGCCTATGAACCTGGGTGCTAACTTTCCTTTAACACCGAACCTCTTAATTCCTCGAAGTGGGGACACACGGAGATATGCTCGGTCTCCCGCTTTGTACGTTACTTCCTTGCGTTTACTGTCGGCATAACTCTTCTGTCTCGACTGAGCTATCTTAAGTCTATCTCGAATCAGCTTGACCTTCTCTTCGGAGTCTCTAATAAGATCGGGACCAAAAAAAATTTGGTCTCCAACACCATCCCACAACAATGGTGTTCTGCACCTCCTTCCGTATAGAGCCTCGAAAGGGGCCATCTTCAAACTGGTCTCGTAGCTGTTGTTGTACGAAAACTCTGCGTATGGCAAATTATCATCCCAGCTAGATCCATAGTCTAGCGAACATGCTCTCAACATGTCTTCCAGAATCTAGTTGACTCTCTCGGTCTGTCCATCTGTCTGCGGATGAAAAGCTGTATTGAACTCTAGCCTTGTACCCAAAGTCTCATGCAACTGATTCTTTTGAGGTAAATTGTGATCCTCTATCTGACACGATACTCCTCGAAAATCCATGCAGACATACGGTCCTGGTCATGTATATCTTGGCTAACTTAGCGCTGGTATAGGTGGTCTTCACGGGAATGAAATGAGCTACCTTGGTCAAGCGATCAACCATTACCCAGATTGAATCATAACCTGAACGAGTCTTGGGTAATCATGTGATAAAATCCATTCCAAGTTTTTCCCATTTCCACTCAGGTATCGACAGAGGTTGAAGTAACCATGTTGGCTTCTGATGTTCTGCCTTTACTCGCTGACAAACATCACATACTGCTACATATTCGGCAATATCCTTCTTCATACTTGTCCACCAGAAACTTTCCTTCAAGTCCAGATACATCTTGGTGTTGCCTGTGTGAATCAAGTACGGTGAGTCATGGGCCTCCTGAAGAATTAACTTCCTGACCTTTGGGTCATTGGGCACATAGATACGACCCTCAAACCATAAAGTTCCGTGCTCATCCTCATGAAAACCTTTAGCCTTTCCATTACTCATCCTTTCCTTTATCTCTACAATTTCCTTGTCCGTCTTCTGGGCTTCTCGGATTCTTTTGGTTAGAGTGGACTGAATATCCAGGGTGGCGACCAATCCTCTCAGTACTATCTCTAGTCGGAGATCTCTGAGATCGTCGGCTAACTCCTGAGGTAATCCTCCAGCTATGAGGGTGTTCACATAGCAGTTACGGCTCAAAGCATCTGCTACAACATTTGCCTTCCCTGGGTGATAATGCAATCTCATGTCATAGTCCTTGATCAACTCTAGCCATCTCCTCTGCCTGAGGTTCAACTCCTTCTGCGTGAAAATATACTTCAAGCTCTTATGATACGTGTAAACATCACAACTGTTTCCAACAAGGAAATGTCTCCAGGTCTTGTGTGCGTGCACTACGGCTACTAACTCCAAATCGTGTGTGGCGTAATTCATCTCGTGTGGTCGTAGCTGTCTGGAGGTATAAGCTACAACTTTTCCTTCCTGCATGAGTACTCCTCTGAGTCCTTGTCGAGATGCGTCACAATATACCTGGTAATCCTTGTGTATGTCCGGCAAAATTAGCACTGGGGCTGTAACCAAACGTTTCTTCAGCTCCTGAAAACTGGCTTCACAATCCTCGGTCCAAGTGTACTTGGTTTCCTTCTTCAACAGCTCAGTCATGGGTTTAGCAATCTTGGAGAAATTCTCAATAAACCTGCGATAATATCTTGCAAGTCCGAGAAAACCGCAAATCTCCTTGATTGAGGTCGGGGACTGCCATTTGGTGACTGATTCAACCTTGGTGGGGTCGAATGCTATTCCTTCTCCTGAAATCACATGTTCGATGAATGCGACTTCCTTCAGCCAAAATTCACATTTTCTGAACTTGGCATATAACTGATGTTCTAGGAGTTTCTCCAGAACTAGACGCAAGTGTTCCTTATGCTCTTCCTCGCTCTTGGAGAAAACCAATATGTCATCGATGAACACCATGACAAAATTGTCCAGATATTCCATAAATACCTTGTTCATCATGCTCATGAAATACGAGGGGCATTAGTCGATCCGAAGGACATGACGGTATACTCATATAAACCATACCTGGTGGTGAAAGCTATTTTGGGTATATCCTATTCATGAATCTTCAACTTATGATACCCTAATCGAAGATCGATCTTGGAGAATACTTTGGCTCCAACTAGCTGATCGAATAAATCATTAATCATCGGCAGAGGGTACTTGTTCTTGATGGTCACGTCATTCAACGAACGATAATCCACAACCATTCTCAGGGTTCCATCCTTCTACTCTACTAAAAGAACTTGGGCTCCCCAAGGTGACGAGCTTGGCCGAATACATCCCTTCTCCAGTAGCTCATTAATTTGCTTCTTGATCTCTTCCAAATCATTCGGGGGCATCCGATAAGGTCTCTTGGCTATTGGGGCTGTGCCGGACAATAATTCAATCAGAAATATAATGTCTTTGTCCAGTGGCATCCCTAGTAATTCCTCCGAGAATACATCAGGAAAATATTGCACTACTGGCACTTCCTCCTAAACAACTCCCGTGAGGGAATTCACCTGATTCTTCATCAGTGTGCATCGGGATACATACTTGATCCTTTTCTGCTTTGGGGTGGTGAGCAGCATCGTCTTGCGGGCACAGTCGATGTTTCCTTCAAACTTCATCAACCAGTCCATGCCTAGGATCAAGTCTGTCGGTGCAAAAAACCTGGGTCTGTTGCCCAGACCGTGCACCTGCCCGAGATCAAGATTGCAAAATCCAATACAAGGCCAAGATGAAGAGATAGGCTCTTTGAGGAATCAAAGGGCAGGTTGAGAAGACCAAGTCAAGCCAAGGAGCAAGACACCGCTAAGGGAAAACCTCCCTTGCCGGGCAGAAGAGCCTGGCGAGGTCAAGGTTGCCTCGGAAGCAAGCCTCAAGACCGCCCCGGCAGGCCTGCCGGGTCCTATGAAGGCAAAACACCCTGCCAAGGCTTCACTGCCCCACCTCGCAGTGACGCAAGTCCTCGATCGGTGTGGTGTCAAGCCCCAAGGTGACTAAGTGGCTGTCTTTTGCCACATGGCAGCCATTTCCTACAGGAATCGCCTCCAAATGACACCCGTCCAGCGATGTGTCATGTAGACAGGAGAGAAGGTGGCCAAACAGCCCGGCAAGGTGTGCCGGGCAGGCCATGATGTGACGCTAAGCGGCGCATTTAATGTGTCCTACTCTGTCTGCAGAGTAGATATGATAGCACTGTTTGCTATCTAATCAGTACACAATGACTGATTTGCCACTGTGGTGACCCATTGAAAGGAGGCCCATGGCAACCATAGAAAGGATTCGGACCCTTGTACACTCGTATGCGCGTAGCTGCTCTCGCCCCGAGGCAACCCTGCCGGGCAAGAGCGCTGCATTTCCACCACCATCCACCATCAATCCACCAAAGCAGGAGTAGGATTCTACGCCTCGCGGCGGCCTGAACCTGGGTAAAACTGCCCGTGTGATCTCTGCCGCGCTGCGCTGCGCTCCTCCGCTCTTTGTACAACATGCTCAGTCCCCCTGCCGAACCAAAAGGGGCTCGTGGCTCCATAGGTGCCCGTGGTTTCCCACGACATCTTTGGCGCGCCAGGTAGGGGGAAGCGCTTGCGCGAACCCGAGAAGTGTACGTAGCGCGTCATCTTCACCGCCATCTTCTTCATCAATGGCTCCATCGTCCATGGAGCCCAAGAAGAAGCCTGGTGCTGCAGCTCATCCATCCATCTCGAAGGCCCCGCCGCACACGACCGCCGATGCCGCGGGGGCTACGGGGACGCCTGGGGGTGTGGACGCTGTGGGGGACGTGGTCGGCGCAGGCGGCGTCGTTACCACCTCTCCTACGGCCGAAGCAGGAGCAGGAGGCACCGGAGAAGGATAGCACCAACAACATCCCGGTGGCCACGCCCCACGAGGTACAGGAGGAGAGATCATTCCATCTGCACCTCCCCGTCCGGCTGAGGGGCACAGCCGCAGCGGGGGTACTCGCTTTGGGGGGAATCGCAACTCCCCGACCGCTCCCGCCGCGGGTGCCTCCGTAGAGCATGCGCCACCCCCGGAATGAGCCGACACCGCTATGCTAAATGGAGGCGCTAGCCCTCAAGCGCCTCCACCTCGTCACCATGCCATCCAGGCAGCTGGCTCACGATGACGAGAGCAGGGCGCGATCGCTACCGGCACCGTCAGGAGCCGGGCGACGTTACGGTCTTCATTAACATCCATGCCAAGCACCGCTTCAGAGGCCATGGCGCGGGCCCAGCTGATGTTGAAATTTCCACCAGTAGCGGATCAGATGGATGAGTGGAGAGCCACCATTCAGAGTCTGATTGGCTTCGCCGAGGCGGGAGGATCACAGCGGGCTGGCCCACCACAGCCTCCCTAGGCAACGACAACGGCCCACACTGCTGGCCGTGCAGAAGGGGCCACTCCTACAATGCAGTCCCCTCCACGGCAGCCAGCGAGGGAGCCACGCAACCAAGAACACGACGACGTCTCGATGGCTTCGTCTGACCCTCGAGCGTGTCAAGGCCAACGGCGAGTCATGGAGGACAGGCAGAGGGAAGGCACGCGTGTCACCACCGAGCGACACCGCGACGCCCACCGCCAGTCCGACAGGTGCGATGGCCCTGACGTCGACGAGCCCGCACTCGCTGAAGGCGGGTACCTGCCTTTCGAGGCTGTGTGACACCCTGATTTTGGCAACTTTTTCTTGGCTTTATTTAAAATTTGAATGGTCTTTGAACTTTTTCACTTGGTCTTGGAAACTTTTGAATCTTTTCCAAGTAGTCCAAAGCCTCATCACATTGCCAAAACCCTGCCAAGTACCTCAAGGACCCAAATCCCAATTTAAATCATTTTTTTAAAGCCCTTTTCTTTATTTATTTAGGTCATCACTATGGGTTGTGAAGCAACCTATAGTTTGGATGGCCAGAATATTCTCAAATAATTCCCTAAAATACCTTAGACTATATCTTGCTCCAATATCCAAAAATATTCCATGACCTAGTTCAAATATTTTGCAAAATAATTCATTTTAGCTCCTGGTCAGACTGAACCATTATGAAGGAAGTGTATGCTAGGGTTGTCCAATTGCTCTCAAATTTTTACAGCATGAGGACATCTCCAAACAACCTTCCTCCACCAAGTTTCAGCATCTGAAGATGTTCAGTGTGAGCAGTACTTCAAATCTCAGCTTCAGACCAGATTTGCCACTTACACATGAACTACCCTCAATTCTTATCCAAACCACCTCAAACTTGGCCAGTTTGGAGTCCTTCCAACGAAGATCACTCGAGACACCAGCTTTAGCTCAATCTCCACCTTATCTTGTCTCCAGAACCTCCCCAAGTCTGCTATCAGAAACTGTTGCTGAGTATACCTCTCAGTTCTGCTTGAACCAAGTCAAACTATGGGCACAGGTGAAGTGAGGGATCAAAGGTCGACGTGCCAGACAAGAAATGCCAGGCTTGCATTGCCTCTTGGTGGCCAGCACCGTGGTGAGCACGGCTACAGCATGCTTGTCGCCGCGCTCTGCGCCGCGCCCATGTCTGTTCCGTCGCGTCCAACTGCCCCTCACCTCGGTTTCATGTCCAAGCATGCTGACATCGCCCCTGGTTGACACGCAGTCCCTCCAGAACCCTCGCCTGCGCCGGAGAAGCCCTCGCCGGCCGCCACGCCATCGCCGCACTGTGGCGCCCGTGCGGTCACAGTGGCGGGCACGCCGTCGTCTTCCTCCTGGGCGATCACTTCCAGCATTCAATGCGCCTGCTCGCACAAGTCCTCTCGCCCGCAAGCAGCCAGCCAGCGCGGCGTACGTCACCGGCGCCATGGCCCCCTCCCGGCTATAAATAGCCATGCCTCGCCTCGCCTAGCTCTCTACCCCTCTCCTCCTTCCTCAAATCGATAGCCAGCAGTGAAGAACCGAGGCAGAGAGGCCTCTGGCCTCGAACTCCACCGGAGTTCCGCCGCTGACCCCTCTCCGTCGCCAGCCTTCTCCACTCTTCCTCCGCCTCGTCCAAGCCCTCCATTGTGATCAGTGAGGTCCGGTGGTGCTTCCCGAGCCCTCAGCCAGTCGGATTGCTGCCGGAGTGCTCGAATTCGCCGACCACCGTAGCTGCCGCCGCCGGAGAAGAAGGGAACTCCGCCGTCCGTCCACCTCCAACCAAGCTGCGGGTACGGGGTGAACCACCGCACCGAGCCCAATCCGTCCCCGCCCTCTCCGAGCCCCTCCACCGTCGGGATCGCCGGCAACCATCGCCGGTGAGCCGCCTCCCCTCTCTGCTCTCTTCCCCCCCTCTGTTTTAAAATGAAGGGGCCCACTGTCAGCCACTTACCGAAGCGGTAAGTGGAGGCGTATTGGGCCAATACGCCTTCGACGTGGCCCATTCTGGTTAATTCAAATTTGATTTTATAAACAGAGTTGACCAGGAGGTTTGACTGTGAATAACTTTTTATAGAAAAGTCCAAATGAACTGATTCTTTTTGCATTGTGTTCATAATATAATTCTTTATTTTTCCACCAAGTTTGGTATTTTTCTCATACTCACAGAATTGTTGGCAAATAAAAATGCTTTATGTGACATTTTCCTTTGTTATTTTAAAATGTTTTCAGAAGGAGAAACTTGTGGATTTGAAGGCCAAGAGTTTCTGAACCACCCAACTGATCAAGGCAAGCCAGGACACCCATATTATGAAGCATATCATAGCATTGCATAATTCATATGCATTTCTTGCATTTAATTAACATAGTTAACTCATAATAAATTATTTAAATGCTTGATGTGAGCAACTAAGTTAACTTAATGAAACAACATGATTGGTAAGTGAACTTAGTTGGTTGATCAAGAGTCACCTATCCGGGCTTACCCGTGCAGCCACATTTGCCGGTATGGGACGGCCTTGACTTGGTCTGGCACCATGCTCTTTCACTGGTACCTCCGTCTAGGGAGGGTTATGCACGCGTGCTGCCCTGATCAGGTAGACGGCGATAACCCTGTGAGCCCAGTTGAGTTATTTGCCGGTGTCTCCGTTTGGGATAGTTAGTTTGGCCACGATGGTGGCAGGTGTCACGAGGACACAGGGGCCACCCAAGGCTTGACTCCGGGGGAGTGTGATTGCCGGTGGTACGATGAGAGAGTCATGGGTTAGGCAGGTTTCATTGGAGCAACGCTGGTCCACCCGAATGGGATCACAAGGTCAGATGCTCCATAGTGTGGGTAAAGTGCGCAACCTCTGCAGAGTGTAAAAATCTATTCGAATAGCCGCGTCCACGGAATTGGACAGCCCGTCCAGACCTCTCTAGGTGATCAACCATAATAATCATAGTAATGATGGAAGAACTTGTCTTATGAGCGGAAGTACTCATTGAGATTGAGTATTCCGAGGATTGTGAGACAACCCGGATATGAGTAAGTTGGTGACAGTGAGTGAATCACTTAAGTTTTAACATGCTCATTGCCATGCTATTATTTGCTGCATATTTGGTTGTCATGTGCTTGCGAGTACATTCAAAGTACTCACCTGGCGTATCATGCCAGATGCAGGAGAAGACTAAGACGAAGGTCTCGAAGGTCCGTGCTGTGCTATCTAGGATGTGTCCTCAGCAGTGTCCCTGTGGATGGAGTTACTATCATGTTCCGCTACGCAGTAGTCTTTCGCTGTAGTATTTCGCAGTAATACCGAGGCCTGGATATGTTAGATAAATAATGTAGATATTGTGATAGTACTAGATGTGCTTTTGGCCTCGATGATCATGTAATATATATAAGCTTGTACTCGACTGTTATCAATATAGTTCAGCTATGTTCTGTTCCAAGTTGTTGTGTGTTTCCAGAAGACTTGATCTCTGGGTTGGAAACACTGGTAAACCGGTTCTCTGAGCCGGGGTGCCATAGGGTGGGTGCCCTGCCTTCACCCGCGAGCTGCGGCAAGTCTGTTGGCCGTCCACTCGCACGTTCAAGACGGAGATACCAAAGAAGTATGACGGGAGACTGAACCCGGCAGAGTTCTTGAGCATCTACACCATCGTTGTTCAAGCTGCCGGGGGAAGAGATGAGAAGGTATTCGCCAACTACTTCCCTTTGGCACTCAAGCCAAATGTGAGGTCTTGGCTGACGCACCTGCCGGAGAACTCCATTTCGACCTGGGCTGACCTGTGTCATGAGTTCGTTAGCGCCTTCACGGGCGGCCATCAAGAGCCGGCGGCCCAGCGACTTGTAGCTTCTCCCGCAGAAGGAAGGAGAGAGCCTGCGAAAATACATGTAGAGGTTCAGCCGAGTCCATAGGAATATTCCAGACATCCACCCGGCAGCTGTGATAGCTGTGTTCCAGTCCAACGTGCGCAATCGTCAGATACGTTCCAAGATGAACGTTCGATTGCCCAAGACTGTGAAGGAGCTTTACACTCTGGTGGATAAGTGTGCTCGAATAGAGGAGGAGAGGAAGCTCCCCGGAGAATAGGATGGCTTCGACATCGATTCAGAGGACGATGACGAGGCCACTAGTCAAAAGAAGAAGAACAAGAGGCGCAACAAAAGGCGCAAGGATAAAGCAGTGATGACCGTTGAGGGATTGGGCATGCCTAGTACCGGCAAGAAAGCCAAGGCTGAGATACCCGGTAGGGAAGTTGCCGCGTGTACTGATTGCCGGGAAGCCGTGGCTGCCGAGAAGGCTGGGAAAGGCGATGGTCCGTACTACAAGATCCATTGGACCAAGGGCCCCGATCTCCAGGAGTGTCATCAGGTTGAGCAGCTTGTCAAGAAGCAGAGGGCTGGAAATGAGAAGCGAGATAAAGAGAAGAGTCAGAATGGCGCTGGCGGAAAGGGCCGGGTTGGTGGAGCAAGCCGCCCCGGCAAGGCTCCTCGGAATCAATGGAAACCCACCAGAGGCCATGAGAAGGAGGATTGCAATGATGAGAGTGATGGAGGAGATGAAGAGGAAACCAGCGAGCAGGAATTCCAGAAAGCCACTGACGCCCTGTGCATTGACGGTGGTGCATCTTTGCACTCCTCCCGCCGCCAACTTAAACGGTGGGTGCGTGAAGTCAATGCCGTGGAGCCAGCGGCAGACTCTCGGAGGTCGCTCAAGTGGTCCCACACGCCCATCAACTTTGATGAAGAGGACCACCCTGACCACACCACCGCGGTAGGGTGCTTGCTGTTGTTGGTATCACCAACAATCCGCAACCTCAAAGTCACAAAGATGTTGGTTGACTGCGGGACTGGGTTGAATCTGATTTCTTCAAAGGTCATCAGAAAACTCCAGATAGCACAAGAAGAGCTCAAGGTTACTGGTACGTTTCAAGGAATCAACCCCGGCAGGAATCGTCCTAAGGGGAAAATCACGTTGCCGGTGACATTTGGGGGAGAGTTGAACTACCGAACTGAGAAGATCGTGTTTGATGTGGTTTACCTCCCCCTGCCATACAATGGAATCCTTGGTCGCCTAGCTCTAGCCAAGTTCATGGCGGCATCCCACTATGCCTACAACACCTTGAAGATGCCAGGGCCGGTGGGTGTCATTTCCATTCCATCAGACGAGAAGGACGCAATTATTTGCATGGACAAGATGTACCGGGAAGCAGTCGCGGCAGAGGCCACTGAAGCTGCAATCCCCGCCAAGGAAAGTAATGGAAAGAAGAAGGCTAACAGGGACGCCAGCAAGGAATCCGGGAAGCGTACCTCTTCGGGGTATGCTGCGCCTATTGATGACTTGCTGGAGAGTTCCAATTGCAAGAGATCCAAGGCTTCTGCACCCGCTGTGAAAAAGGTCCCAGCAGGGCTGGCTGGCGCTGATGGTACTTTCACTATCAGCGCCACCCTCGATGACAAATAGGAAAGCGCGCTCATTGCCTTCCTGTGGGCGAATGTCGATGTGTTTGCCTGGCAACCATCTGACATCCCCGGTGTTCCCAGGGAGGTAATCGAGCACCACTTTGCAATCTGCCCACATGCCTAGCCCGTCAAGCAGAAGGTCCGGAAGCAAGCTTTGGAGCGGTAATAGTTTATTGCCGAGGAGATCAAGAAACTTGAGGCAGCTGGTCTGGTTAGAAGAGTGTTGCATCCAACGTGGTCAGCAAATCCTGTGGTGGTACGCAAAGCTAATGGGAAGTGGAGGTTGTGCATAGATTTTATGGATCTGAACAAGGCATGCCCGAAGGACCTATTTCACTTGCCGTGCATCGACCAGATTGTGGATTCCACCTCCGGGTGTGACCTGCTTTCCTTCCTGGATGCCTACTCTGGATATCATCAGATCTTCATGTCCAAGGAAGACGAAGAGAAGACCGCGTTCATCACCCCATGTGGCACATACTGCTTCGTGCGGATGCCTTTCGAGTTGAAGAGCGTTGGGTCCACTTTCGCAAGAGCAGTCCAGATTGGTTTTGAGTCACAGTTGCATAGAAATGTTGAGGCTTATATGGATGATATTGTGGTTAAGACTAAGGACAGATCAACCCTCATTCAGGATTTAGAAGAGACGTTTGCTAATCTGTGCAAGATCAACTTGAAGCTAAACCCGGAGAAGTGTGTGTTTGGCGTTCCTTTCGGCAAGCTACTTGGCTTCTTTGTGTCTCACCGGGGGATAGAGGCCAACCCCGACAAGATCAAGGCTATCGAGCAGATTCGAGCACCCAAGACAGTCAAGGACGCGAGGCGTTTGACTGGGTGTGTTGCCGCACTTAGCAGATTCATTTCCAAGTCTGCCGAGCGTGCCTTGCCATTCTTCAAGATTTTGAAAAAGGCAGGACCCATGGAGTGGACCCCAGAGGCAGATGCTGCACTACAAGATTTGAAGGCCTACCTTTCCTCTGTGCCCACTTTGGTCGCTCCAAAGCCTCAAGAGCCGTTGCTGCTATACTTGGCGGCAACTAATCAAGTGGTTAGCGCAGCACTGGTGGCACAGCGAGAAGTGGATGAAGCAGTAGACATAGCTGGTGTCCCTTCCGGGGAGGAAAGTGAGCACACCCCGGCAGGTCGACCTCTGGATCAAGAGCTTGATTGACATTGCTGAGCGCCTCACTGCCCAGACCGCAGCGATGGGCATGGAGGGGCCAGTCTACTTGGCCAGCAAGCAGGAGGCCCCCAGTGCTAAGCTAGGGGTCTTCTTCAATGAGCTGATCAACAAGCTGAAGGTGCATGAGGAGGGAAGAGCTGGTCACTTCGAGGCTAAATCCCGGAGGCTTGCTCGTAATTCCCTATTCATGGTCCTGAGCAACATCGCCCGCCGCCACCCGGATCTCAACCTTGCCGATGGCTTCAGGAAGCTGCAGCATGGCGCGGACATTTCTGCTGCCGAGGAGAAGGCCACCCCTTTCGCCGACAGGGTCCTTGGCGTTCCTGTTGCTCCCCGAGGTCGCAAGGACCGGTCTTGAATTATGTCCACTGCTGTGCAGTTCTGTAATCAAAACATGATGCATGTCCTGTGTTTAGACATCGCACTATTTATGCTTGCGTGAAACTTGATGTCTTTATTAAATGTGAATTGCGTGTTTTATCCCTTTTGAATGTTACCCATCGGTGTTCGCATGATTAATCTCTATGCACGATCTGGTTGCCTGCCGGTATCATATTGCCGCGAAAGTCGTAAGGGTCTGGCCCTTAACATTTATCTTGGCGTGGATGCGTCCCGGCAGGTTTTTCCTTAGTAGTTTCCGACGCAGCCACCCATTCCGTGAGCAGGCTCTGAACGGAATGAGGGTGCAGACAAGAATTTAGCAAAGGTACCATCTTGTGAAAGATTTCTTCACATGAACACTCTGGCATTCAAGAGATAAACAAACGCAAATTCTAGATTTTTAAATAAAGCAAAGATTGTGTAGACTTGGCTCTTATCCGTGCTTCCATCTACCCCTCCCAACTGCGGCCGCTTGCTGAGCTCGCATGCTCCGGGAAGGATGGTGCTGCACGTATATCGACTTCTAGCTCCCGGCAAGGGTCGGCTAGAAGTATATGTATCTTGTGGGCGGCTGATACGTCCATTTTGCATCATGCTTTTATATCAATATTTATTGCATTGTGGGCTGTTATTACATATTATGGCACAATACTTATGCCTTTTCTGTCTTATTTTACAAGGTTTACATGAAGAGGGAGAATGCCGGCAGCTGGAATTCTGGGCTGGAAAAGGAGCAAATATTAGAGACCTATTCTGCACAACTCCAAAAGTCCTGAAACTTCACAAAGAGTCATTTTGGAATTAATAAAAAATATTGGGCGAAGAAAGCACCAGAGGGGGGCCACCAGCCAGCCACAAGGGTGGAGGGCGCGCCCCTCGTCCTTGTGGGCCCCCTGGCAGGCCTGCAACGCCCATCTTCTGCTATATGGTGTCTTTTACCCTGGAAAAAAACATAAGAAAGCTTTCGGGGCAAAGCGCCGCCATCTCGAGGTGGAACCTAGGCAGAACAAATCTAGGGCTCCGGCGGAGCTGTTCTGCCGGGGAAACATCCCTCCGGGAGGGGGAAATCATCGCCATCGTCATCACCATCGATCCTCTCATCGAGAGGGGGTCAATCTCCATCAACATCTTCACTAGCACCATCTCCTCTCAAACCCTAGTTCATCTATTGTATCTGATCTTTGTCTCAAAACCTCAGATTGGTACCTGTGGGTTGCTAGTAGTGTTGATTACTCCTTGTAGTTGATGCTAGTTGGTTTATTCGGTGGAAGATCATTTGTTCAGATCCTTAATGATAATTAATACTCCTCTGATTATGAACATGAATATGCTTTGTGAGTAGTTACGTTTGTTCCTGAGGACATGGGAGAAGTCTTGTTATAAGTAATCATGTGAATTTGGTATTCGTTTGATATTTTGATAAGATGTATGTTGTCTTTCCTCTAGTGGTGTTATGTGAACGTCGACTACATAACACTTCACCATGATTTGGGCCTAGAGGAAGGCATTGGGAAGTAATAAGTAGATGATGGGTTGCTAGAGTGACAGAATCTTAAACCCTATTTTATGTGTTGCTTCGTAAGGGGCTGATTTGGATCCATATGTTTCATGCTATGGTTAGGTTTACCTTAATTCTTCTTTCATAGTTGCGGATGCTTGCGAGAGGGGTTAATCATAAGTGGGAGGCTTGTCCAAGGAAGGACAGCACCCAAGCACCAGTCCACCCACATATCAAATTATCAAAGTAACGAACGCGAATCATATGAGCATGATGAAAACTAACTTGACAATAATTCCCATGTGTCCTCGGGAGCGCTTTGCTTTATATAAGAGTTCATCCAGGCTTGTCCTTTGCTACAAAAAGGATTGGGCCACCTTCCTGCACCTTGTTTACTTTTGTTACTTGTTACCCGTTATGAATTATCTCATCATACAACTATCTGTCACCGATAATTTCAGTGCTTGCAGAGAATACCTTGCTAAAAACCGCTTGTCATTTCCTTTTGCTCCTCGTTGGGTTCGACACTCTTACTTATCGAAAGGACTAAGATAGATCCCCTATACTTGTGGATCATCAGCGGCAGGACGCGACGTTAGGCATGGCCGGTTCCTCTCTCCTCCTCTTCATACTTTTTGGTCAATCCAACGGCAGTTGGCATGAAAGTCACGCAAGCGCGGACGGCCTTGCCGGAGCGTACTTGCCGGGGCGTCAACCAACAGATTTGCACCGGCGTTCTACTGAGGATTTCCCTAAGCAGGGTAAATGCTGGACCGAGTATCGCGCGGGCTCATCGACGTTGATGATGCTAAAACCCAGAGTAGCTCGATTGTCAATAAGTGAGAGTGGCAGAGAGAGAATGTGGCACCCCGGCTCAAAGAAACCAGAACGCCCCGTATTCCAGCCCAGACATCGAGGTGAAGTCTTCTGGAATAACTCATTGTTTAGCATAGAACAAACCAGCTCTCTATTACAACACGAATATGCATACAAGGTCTCCGATATTACAATGAATAACACCGGCACGGCGACGCTACGCCTGCCACAGTTGCTCTAAGCAGCATAACAACTCGAGGCAGCGGAACCTCTACTGGCAGCGGAATAATGAATGACGACGATGGACTCCAATCCGCAGGGACTATGGCTGGAACGTTTATCCTAGCTCGCGAACACGGGAACCACACCAAACAAGCAAGCAAACCAGGCACGACCTGCAAACTGGCATGACACGCCAGGTCAGTACATTGAATGTACTTGCAAGCTCACAATAAACCAAAAGCAGTCAAGACAAACAACAGCATGGCATTAGCAGGTTAAAGCAATCATGAACATGATACATGGCATGCACAACTGAACATGATACAACTTTAACATGGCATGAGCATAAGAACATGATGATACTACAACAGGTAAACCATATCATGCACCAACTTACTCTTATTCGGCAGTTAACTCGTAACCATCTCATGCATCATCTTACCAACATCGGTATCCACGATACCTCCGTGATCATCTCGCGATCACATAAAGATCAACCAACTTCGGTATCCACGATACCTCTGTGATCCTCTCTTGATCACAACCAAACTCTTTCTCATCATCGAACCGGGGTTATTATTAAACAAGTTATTATTATTATTACTGTTGACCCATAGTGTGACCGACTACGAACTGGGCCCATATCCGCTGGCGTGGCTATCGATAGATTTAAACACACACTCTACAGAGGTTAGTACACTGTACCCACACCACGGAACCATGGCCTCGCACTCCCATTCGGGTGGACCAACGGCGTTCCGACAAAACCGATCTACTGCCATGACACTCTCCCGGCCACTCCGACCAACTCCCCTTTGGGCTAAGTCCTGGGTGGCCCCGATGTCAACCCATGAAATCCAACGGCCACCGTCGTGGCAAAACTATAAACGGTCCCAAATGGGGACAAGTGCACATAACCAAACTCGGGCTCACAAGGCTTATGTCCGCCTACCTGATCAGGGTAGTGCGCGCCCATAACCTTCCCTCTTTGGAGGCACCGGCGAGAGGCATGACAATAGAACGCATTAGGGCTTTCCCAAAAAGGCAAATGTGGTTGCACTGGTCAACTCGATTTGGTGGCACCATGACTCAGCCAACGGTTGTTCAAGTTCATTATTATCCGGTTAAACTTGAATGCAATGAGTTGAGCCATATTAAAATACATGATGCAACTACAATGCATGAGCATGATATCAACATAAGCATGGAGGTGCAACATAATCATCGAGCATAACCACAATGAAGCATTAAACCATATGAGCATGGCATACCGACGAGCATAAGCATAACATTACACATGAGCATAGCATGACTACTAGCATCATAAATAAATACCATGCAAGAAAATAGCAAGAACACCACCAAGTAAGCATGTAACCAACTAGATGCAAAGGAACATGCATACCAACGGTACTTTGATGGACGACAAGCATGCATCAGGAAGAACACCATGGCTACCAGCATGTACTACTACTACCAAGCACAACATGAGAAAATAATACTAGCAAGTAGCACAAGATAACAAGATGCATCGGAACATAGCATGAAGGTGAACATGAAACCACGAGCATAACCGAAACAACGACAGTAGTAGCAAACAAGCAGACAGATAACGGGCAAACTTTTGTTAAATATTCAAGTAGAAACCATGGCTACTGCATGTTTATCATGCAAGTGGCTGTTGTGGCTTGCCTAGGGGTGACGGAGACTCCGGGAAGAAGTGCGGTGAAGCCGCGGAATGATTTTGCCGGACGTTCTTCTCTCTCGAAGGGGGCTGATTAAGAGCAAGGGCAAAATGGTCATTTTCACTACAGGACCACCTAGTAAAAATGTTACCAACAGAAAGATTTCGACAAGACGAAGAAGTGGGCGTTGGTTTCACCTCGATCGGAGTTACGGTTGCGGAGATACGAGGGGTGGAAGTTCAGGGACTAATCTGTGAATATTTTTATCACCAACGGGTCCCTGAGTGGATAAGACTGAAACGGATTTGAGAAAATACATTTTTGGAACAAGAAAGCGCATTCTTGGCCGCCGTAGATAGAAATACGCTTTCAGAGAAGGGAAAGCGCATTTCGGGCTGAAGAAGGAGGAAAATATGTTTTCCAGAGATGAAAACATACTTTTGGAAATACGTTTCCACTTAGCTGAGTTGCCAGAGGGGGTTGGGCCACTTACGCGTGGGGTCCAGCGGCAGGGGGGTCAGGCGAGCGTCGTCTTCTCCCCCGCGCCTGTTCCTCCCGTGGAACAGAGCGGGGCAGGGGAGGGAAGCGGCCAAGGGGGCTGGCCGGCTCAGGCCATCTCCGGCCGAGCCGAGGGCAATGGCGGGACCGGGGTGGCGAGGGGTCCCGTTCAGAGGGTTGGATGGCGCCGGGGAGGAGTGGGACGGCGGTGAGGGGCGGCGCCAGGAGGAGGACAAAGAGGTGAGGGCAGTGGTGGTTCTCGGTGGTGCGGCCACTCCGGCGAGGGGGAGGATGGTTGGGGAGCACCGCTGAGAGGAGAGGAGCACGCTGGTGGTGGCTAGAGGAGGAGAGGTGGGCTAGGCGCACTGGGGAGGAGCGAACTCCGACGATGGCCGAGGCGACCCGAGAAGAAAATGGCGAGGAGAGGCACTCCAGTGGGGGAGGAGGAACGGGGAGAGGCTGGTGAGGTGAGGAACACCTCGGGCACGCCTTAAATAGGCCGCGGGGGAGGCTCTAGAGCTCACGGGCGAGCTCAAGCAGTGCACTAATGGAGGACAGGGGCTGGACGCGGCACGGGCACGGCTCTAGCGGCGCATTAATGGTGAAACAGGAGGGGGCCCGAGCACAGGATGATGCAGTGGAGCACGGGGGAGCTACTAGACATGGCTGGGAGTCGAGACGACAAGGGAGCGGACGAGCACAGCGGCCGGAATGAGCCAGAGCTCGCAATTAGCATGACGCAAGCGTGATCACCGCGTGCACTGGTGCAAGCAGCACGTTCTGGCCGGGTCAACCATGTCCATTGGATGGACCTTGCTGCCCTCGGTCCGGACGAAGAAATCATTCAGTCCAGGGGCAAAGAAGAGATTGGCAGGAGGAGCCAAACCAGAATAGTAGCAAAGTGTTTGTGCTGAGTAGAGGGGGCCCAGACTTAGCCATGAAGGAATGGGTTTGTCTGGTGATGATCACATGCTAAGATGATGTCGATCACCAAAAATCAGCTTAAGAGGAGGAGTTTAGAGGGTACTTGCTGTAGAAACCATCATAAGGGCCAGATTAAGAGATGATGAAGTAGCACTCACATAAGTGCATGAAATGATCTAAAAATGGGCATGGCCCAATTATTTGAAGATATGAAGATGCTCAAAAGGTTTCATGCCATTTGGACTAAGCAAACTAGCACTTGCTTCATATAGCATCTCTCTGGACAGAATCTTGGAAAAATTGCACAGGGAAAATGGATTAATGAAATGGGCCAAAACTTTGTGGAGAAAGTTGATATGGATAGGAGAATGTCCTGTTAAATTTTCAGCTTAAATGAAGCAATATAAAATATGGTTGCTTCATAAACTGAAAATCTGACCAGAAACCAAGATTTGGAGCTGGGATCACATAGATGAGTTACATGAGCTCAAATTTGGTGGAGAGTGATTATTTGGTCATATGAAGGACCTTACAAAATTTCAACTCATTTGAATATGCCTAGCTTTTACTTCCTTCAAACAGGCTTCCCTCAGATAGGAACTTTGAAAAATTGCTCAGGAATATTTACTAGGCAAATTGAGTTGAATTTTGGCAGGAGGCAATGATATGGACAGGAAAAGGTGTCCACAAAGTTTGGGATCAATCAAGCAAAGATAAATGACACTTCCTTCTCAAAAAGCCACTTAGGGCAGAATCAGAAAAGGAATATTTGTGAATTATCTTTATGATGCCAAGGAAGGATTTTGACATATTTGAGGAAGATATGACCCAAAAAATTTATGAGAATTATTTGGGAATTTTGGGAGTGACAGAAATATAGGTTGCTTCACAACCTAGGGTTAAAAAGAATTATTCCTTTAATAGAAAAGGAATATTCCCAAGAAAATGAATATTGGAATTGGGTCAAGGATGAAAATGACATGATCTTGGGATGATGATGAGGATGACAAGCCACTATAAAACCTAGGAAGGCATGATCTTCCCAAGTTTTAGAACCACATAGCCACAGAAAAAGCAATTAAATCAATAAATCCAAGAAAATCAAAGGAAAAAGAGAAGGGAAAATCCAGGGTGTTACAAACCTTCCCCCCTTAAAGAAATCTTGTCCTCGAGATTTGGTTGCTTAGGAAACAAGTAAATCTTCTGACTTGAAGATACCGTTTCCAACTCGGGTTTCTCTTATTTACTCTTATATTATGTTCCCAGTGAATTGGATCTGACTGACTACCTTGATCTGGGGTGGTTTGCTTCACCGTATCTGACATACTAACAGGACTTCCCTCATATGTTCCTGTTCATACTGAACCAAATTTTCTTTCATATCTGCTGGCTTAGCTGAGGTCCGAATTATCATTACTGACATATGTGTCCTTCTCGATATTGATCCTTGCTGGAGATGTTATTCTCGTATCGAGTACCGAGAATATTCCACGGAGTGGGGAACACATCTTCCCGTGGAACAAGGAATCTCTTCTATCCAAGCATCGGGTTCCGCGAATATATGCATGCCTTCTGGGTTCAAAACAGTTATGTGAATCATACCTGTTCTTCTAATGGATTCTGACATCTTGCAGGAGTTTCTGACTTATCTTGACTGGCTTCACAGTCTTGAGTATCCAATTTGTACCAAAGGTTTGACTATCGCTTGACGTGACTGATAGAAAAATGCACCATCTCCTGGTGATAACATTTGCAGACTTGGCTGGCGGTGATCTTGGCAAAGAATCCCGTTCACGGCAGGATATTCTTTAATCTATTCCCATATGTGAGAGCACATGCTTTGTGATTTAATACTCTGATTCTTCATTTTGCCGGTATTCGTATGTGGATAGTAGGTTGTGCGGTACTTTAGCACGGTTACTGAGGTCAATATATTGAGCTGTCCTTGGGTCAGACTTGACAGACTCGGGTATTCAATACTGACAGTTCTAAGCATACTGTGGACTGAGCTGGTTACCTTGCTATGAGGTCCTTACCACAATGGAGTAGACCTCTTAGGCGTATCTTCACTTGGGTTTGATGTGGAATAAGACTGTCTTGGGCATACATACCACATTTTTCACACAATAACCGGCATACCTGTATTGTCGGTCTTGCTCTTTCATTATTATTTTCTTTATCTGGATCCTTAACTGAAAGAGCTGGGCCTTATATATCCTTGATTATTTTGTGACCCTGAGTACTGTCATGTGCAATATCTTGCAATTCATACTTTGGTCTCGAGTCTCGGGATATTTATCCGATTCACGTGTGATTGTACAGATCTCAATACTGTTGTGGTTGACTCTGCTGGACAGTGACAGGATTAATAACATCACCTTGTCGGGTGTGCGGGGCTGATCTTGATATTTACTGCCGAGATGGTGTCTCAATGTTGTCTTTCTTCAAGACTTGTCAATTCTTGCATCACCCACTGGTTTTCCTTCACTTGCATATCCAGTGAGGTTGTCGGATGCGTACCATGAATTCTTCCTTGTGCGAGGGACTTGCATGAACTTGACAGCATACTCGTTGTATGAAGAACTATCTGATTCTCGAGGCATACCTTTGTTCGGACTGATTCTTGTTTCTGACTTAACTGTTGCAGATCTGCCACTTGGAAACACTGTCATATGCTGACAACTCATAGTTTAATATTTTGTACCAGTGCCGTACTGAAGAAGATTGGATTGCTTGCGTTGGAAACCATCGGGATATCGTGCTGAGGAAGAGTGGATGGCTTGTGCTCGAAGCCTTCGGTGGATAGCTTGCTGAGGAAAACTGGGTACCGTACCTCATAAGCTTCCCCCCTTAAAGACCTGCTAGGGAAGACTCGGTACCTTATGCCAGAAGCTTGTGCAGTATCTTACTGAAGAAGATTGAGAAATCTTGCCTTGTATGCTTCGCTGAGAAATACTGTGCTGCTTTTCTTTGCGAATGGGATGACATATATATACACATTCTTGACATTCCGGCTGCTGATTACTTGTATGACAAGGATTGTCTGACTTTCCTTGCTGAATTCATTGCGTATTTGGATTGACTTCTGGGTGCCACATGTTTTAAATCTGACTCATGGCAGAATCAATCATTGTGTACGGACCATACCTTTGACTTGAAATGCATTGTTGGACTTGGATCAAATTTTGTTCTCCTGCTGGTTTAATCATTGCTGCAATAAAGGTGGATCTCTGACGGGTACTTGTTACTGAAATTCTGAGCAGAATATAACTGGTATTCAGACCGGATGTCTGCAATACAATGCTGTCAGCTGAAAATCTCATTGCTTTTAACTGAGTCCCTTGGTGTATATCTTTACTTCTCACGGCTTCTTCTGATCTGGCGGCAGTTGATGAGCAATTTTCCATAAGGGGGTAACACCGAAGATTCAAATAAAGAAGCATGAGAGAACAATTTATTGCAACAAAGCACACATCAAACAAGCTACAAAACTACTCCACACAGGCACACACAAGCATGGTACTACAACAGATGCACATGCACTACATGAAGGACTACACCCTACGCTTGAGAAAATGCTCGGGAACTGACGAAGAAGCTAAGGGAGTAGCGAGTGGAGCTGCTGACTCCGAAACTCCAGAGGGATGAGGCGGAGGGGTTGGAGAAGCTGGCGGAGACTGAGGTAGGGAAGCACCAAGCAATCTCCTGGCTCGAATGGCGTCTCGGACTAACTCGGAAATAAGAAGACACTCGGCCGTCATGTAACGGGACATGGCAAGGATAGCCGGGTCATCTTGAGGATTGACAGACGGGAACTGGATCCGCTTAGGATTCTCGACGATGGTGGGATAATATTGATAAGCACGGTTCTCTTGCACCATGCTCTCTTGATGACGAAGACTGGTGATTCCTGCCATTGCAGCAAGCTGAATGGCACGCTCGGGAGTAGCGCCGTAACCACCGTGGAAACTGTAGGTGCGCTTACCAACAGGAATCGAGGCTAACAGATGGACATGAGCAACATACTCCAGAATTCTTCCTCCGACAGAAAACTGGAATACTTGGTAATGGGATGGATCTCCATGGGGATAAATGCTACGCCACATATCGCCAAGGAGGGTGGCAAAGCTGAGAGGTGCAGGGGTGGGACTGAACGCAATAGGAACAGCACCGGGAGCTCTAGGGAGGGCACTGAACTCATGAAAGCTAACCGCCATCTATGCACGAAACATGGGTTAGGGATAACCGAATAAGACTATATGCAGCAAACAAATGCAACAACCAAATGCAGCAAGCAAGGGCAACAACAAGACCCTATACTACCATTTTCTAATGTTCCAGCGGACTAGGACGCTGTACAGCCAGACCTGCTCTGATACCAAGCCCTGTGGCACCCCGGCTCAGAGAAACCGGAACGCCCCGTATTCCAGCCCAGAGAACGAGGTGAAGTCTTCTGGAATACGACACTGCTTAGCATAGAATAAACCAGATCTCTATTACAACACGAATATGCATACAAGGTCTCCGATATTACAATGAATAACACCGGCACGGCAACGCTACGCCTACCACAGTTGCTCTAAGCAGCATAACAACTCGAGGTAGCGGAACCTCTACTGGCAGCGGAACAATGAACGATGATGATGGACTCCAATCCGCAGAGACTCTAGCTGGAACGTTTATCCTAGCTCGCGAACACGGGAACCACACCAAACAAGCAAGCAAACCAGGCACGACCTGCAAACTGGCATGACACGCCAGGTCAGTACATTGAATGTACTTGCAAGCTCACAATAAACCAAAAGCAGTCAAGACAAACAACAGTATGGCATTAGCAGGTTAAAGCAATCATGAACATGATACATGGCATGCACAACTGAACATGATACAACGTTAACATGGCATGAGCATAAGAACATGATGATACTACAACAGGTAAACCATATCATGCACCAACTTACTCTTATTCGGCAGTTAACTCGTAACCATCTCATGCATCATCTTACCAACATCGGTATCCACGATACCTCCGTGATCATCTCGCGATCACATAAAGATCAACCAACTTCGGTATCCACGATACCTCTGTGATCCTCTCTTGATCACAACCAAACTCTTTCTCATCATCGAACCGGGGTTATTATTAAACAAGTTATTATTATTATTACTGTTGACCCATAGTGTGACCGACTACGAACTGGGCCCATATCCGCTGGCGCGGCTATCGATAGATTTAAACACACACTCTACAGAGGTTAGTACACTGTACCCACACCACGGAACCATGGCCTCGCACTCCCATTCGGGTGGACCAACGGCGTTCCGACAAAACCGATCTATTGCCATGACACTCTCCCGGCCGCTCCGACCAACTCACCTTTGGGCTAAGTCCTGGGTGGCCCCAATGTCAACCCATGAAATCCAACGGCCACCGTCGTGGCAAAACTATAAACGGCCCCAAATGGGGACAAGTGCACATAACCAAACTCGGGCTCACAAGGCTTATGTCCGCCTACCTGATCAGGGTAGTGCGCGCCCATAACCTTCCCTCTTTGGAGGCACCGGCGAGAGGCATGACAATAGAACGCATTAGGGCTTTCCCAAAAAGGCAAATGTGGTTGCACTGGTCAGCTCGATTTGGTGGCACCATGACTCAGCCAACGGTTGTTCAAGTTCATTATTATCCGGTTAAACTTGAATGCAATGAGCTGAGCCATATTAAAATACATGATGCAACTACAATGCATGAGCATGATATCAACATAAGCATGGAGGTGCAACATAATCATCGAGCATAACCACAATGAAGCATTAAACCATATGAGCATGGCATATCGACGAGCATAAGCATAACATTACACATGAGCATAGCATGACTACTAGCATCATAAATAAATACCATGCAAGAAAATAGCAAGAACACCACCAAGTAAGCATGTAACCAACTAGATGCAAAGGAACATGCATACCAACGGTACTTTGATGGACGACAAGCATGCATCAGGAAGAACACCACGGTATGCATCAGGAAGAACACCACGGCTACCAGCATGTACTACTACTACCAAGCACAACATGAGAAAATAATACTAGCAAGTAGCACAAGATAACAAGATGCATCGGAACATAGCATGAAGGTGAACATGAAACCACGAGCATAACCGAAACAACGACAGTAGTAGCAAACAAGCAGACAGATAACAGGCAAACTTTTGTTAAATATTCAAGTAGAAACCATGGCTACTGCATGGCTATCATGCAAGTGGCTGTTGTGGCTTGCCTGGGGGTGACGGAGACTCCGGGAAGAAGTGCGGTGAAGCCGCAGAACGATTTGCCGTACGTTCTTCTCTCTCAAAGGGGGCTAATTAGGAGCAGGGGAAAAATGGTCATTTTCACTATGGGAACACCTAATGAAAATGTTACCAACAGAAAGATTTCGACGAGATGAAGAAGTGGGGATTGGTTTCACCTCGATCGGAGTTACGGTCGCGGAGATACGATGGGTGGAAGTTCAGGGACTAATCTATGAATATTTTTATCACCAACGGGTCCCTGAGTGGATAAGACAGAAACGGATTTGAGAAAATATGTTTTCGGAACAGAGAAAGCGCATTCTTGGCCGCAGAAGATAGAAATACGCTTTTAGAGAAGGCAAAGCGCATTTTGGGCTGAAGAAGGAGGAAAGTACGTTTTCCAGAGATGAAAATGTACTTTTGAAAATACGTTTCCACTTAGCTGAGTTGGCAGAGGGGGTTGGGCCACTTACGCGTGGGGTCCAGCGGCAGGGGGGTCAGGCGGGCGTCGTCTTCTCCCCCGCGCCTGTTCCTCCCGTGGAACAGAGCGGGGCAGGGGAGGGAAGCGGCCATGGGGGCCGGCCTGCTCAGGCCATCTCCGGCCGAGCCGAGGGCACCGGCCGGACCGGGGCGGCGAGGGGGTCACGTTCGGAGGGTTGGATGGCGCCGGGGAGGAGCGGGACGGCGGCGATTAGCGGCGCGAGGAGGAGGACAGAGAGGTGAGGGCGGTGGTGGTTCTCGTTTGTGCGGCCACTCCGGCGAGGGGGAGGAGGGTTGGGGAGCTCCGCTGAGAGGAGAGGAGGAGAGGTGGGCTAGGCGCACCGAAGAGGAGCAAACTCCGGCGATGGCCGAGGCGACCCGAGAAGAAAACGGCGAGGAGAGGCACTCCGGTGGGGGAGGAGGAACGGGGAGAGGCTGGTGAGGTGCGGAACACCTCGGGCACGCCTTAAATAGGCCGCTGGGGAGGTTCTAGAGCTCACGGGCGAGCTCAAGCAGTGCACTAATGGAGGACAGGGGCTGGACGCAAGAGGGGGCCTGGGCATGGGATGATGCAGTCGAGCACGGGGGAGCTACTAGACATGGCTGGGAGTCGAGACGACGAGGGAGCGAACGAGCACAGCGGCCGGAACGAGCCAGAGCTCGCAATTACCATGACGCAAGCATGATCACCGCGTGCACTGGTGCAAGCAGCGCGTTCTGCCGGGCCGACCATGTCCAGTGGATGGACCTTGCTACCCTCGGTCCAAACGAAGAAATAATTCAGTCCAGGGGCAAAGAAGAGATTGGCAGGAGGAGCCAAACCAGAATAGTAGCAAAGTGTTTGTGCTGAGCAGAGCGGGCCCAGACTTAGCCACGAAGGAATGGGTTTCTCTGGTGATGATCACATGCTAAGATGATGTTGATCACCAAAAATCAGCTTAAGATGAGGAGTTTAGAGGGTACTTGCTGTAGAAACCACCATAAGGGCCAGATTAAGAGATGATGAAGTAGCACTCACATAACTGTATGAAATGATCTGAAAATGGGCATGGCCCAATGATTTGAAGATATGAAGATGCTCAAAAAGTTTCATGCCATTTGGATTAGCCAAATTAGCACTTGCTTCATATAGCATCTCTCTGGATAGAATCTTGGAAAAATTGCACAGGGCAAATGGATTAATGAAATGGGCCAAAACTTGGTGGAGAAAGTTGATATGGATAGGAGAATGTCCTGTTAAATTTTCAGATTAAATGAAGCAATATAAAATATGGTTGCTTCATAAACTGAAAATCTGACCAGAAACCAAGATTTGAAGCTGGGCTCACATAGATGAGTTACATGAGCTCAATTTTGGTGGAGAGTGATGATTTGGTCATATGAAAGACCTTGCAAAATTTCAACTCATTTGAATATGCCTAGCTTGTACTTCCTTCACACAGGCTTCCCTCGGACAGGAACTTTGAAAAATTGCTCAGGAATATTTACTAGGCAAATTGAGTTGTATTTTGGTAGGAGGCAATGATATGGACAGGAAAAGGTGTCCAAAAAGTTTGGGATCAATCAAGCAAAGATAATTGATACTTCCTTCTCAAAAAGCCACTTAGGGCAGAATCAGAAAAGGAATATTTGTGAATTATCTTTGATGATGCCAAGGAAGGATTTTGACATATTTGAGGAATATATGACCCAAACAATTTATGAGAATTATTTGGGAATTTTGGGAGTGACAGAAATATAGGTTGCTTCACAACCTAGGGTTAAAAAGAATTATTCCTTTAATATAAAAGGAATATTCCCAAGAAAATGAATATTGGAATTGGGTCAAGGATGAAAATGACATGATCTTGGGATGATGATGAGGATGACAAGCCACTATAAAACCTAGGAAGGCATGATCTTCCCAAGTTTTAGAACCACATAGCCACAGAAAAAGCAATTAAATCAATAAGTCCTAGAAAATCAAAGGAAAAAGAAAAGGGCAAAATCCAGGGTGTTACAGAGAAATCTGGTACCCTTGCACATCGCTCCTTTTCCCGAATGGGGCTCGCAGGGCGTTCCTGCTATCTGATCCGTTCGGGGCGGTACTGTCGCCCTTGTCGCTAGCTTCCACCGCCGCTATGATCATGGCGTACAGAGGTGGCGGAGATTGGACGAGGTCGGCAGGGGAGCAATGTTGCTCTCCCGCTCCATCCCTGCCATTCCTTCGGGCGTCATCAGTGGTGACACCGGTGATGAAGATGGTGACGAAGATGACGCGCTGCGCACACTTCTCGGGTTCGCGCAAGCGCTTCCCCCTACTTGGTGCACCAAAGATGTCGTGGGGAACCATGGCCACCTATGGGGCCACGAGCCCCTTTTGGTTCGGCAGGGGGAACTGAGCACGTTGCACAAAGAGCGGAGGAGCGTAGCGCAGCATGGCAGAGATCACACGGGCAGTTTTACCCAGGTTTGGGCCACCGCGAGGCGTAAAACCTTACTCCTGCTTTGGTGGATTGATGGTGGATGGTGGTGGAAACACAGCGCTCTTGCCCGGCAGGGTTGCCTTGGGGCGAGAGCAGCTACGCGCGTACGAGTGTACAAGGGTCCGAATCCTTTCTATGGTTGCCATGAGCCTCCTTTTATAGATCAAGGGGTCACCACAGTGGCAAATCAGTCATTGTGTACTAATTAGATAGCAAATAGTGCTATCATATCTACTCTGCAGACATAGCAGGACGCATTAAATGCGCTGCTTAGTGTCACATCATGGCCTGCCCGGCACGCCTTGCCGGGCTGTTCAGACACCTTCTCTCCTGTCTGCATGACACGTCACTAGGCGAGTGTCATTTGGAGGCGATTCCTGTAGGAAATGGCTGCCATGTGGCAAAAGACAGCCACTTAGTCACCTTGGGGCTTGACACCACACCGATCGATGACTTGCGTCGCTGCGAGGTGGGGCGGTCAAGCCTTGGCGGGGTGTTTTACCTTCGCAGGACCCGGCAGGCCTGCCGGGGCGGTCTTGAGGCTTGCTTCCGGGGCAACATTAACCTCGCCAGGCTCTCCTTCCCGGCAAGGGAGGTTTTCCCTTAGCGGTGTCTTGCTCCTTGGCTTGACTTGGTCTTCTCAACCTGCCCTTTGATTCCTCAAAGAGCCTATCTCTTCATCTTGGCCTTGTGTTGGATGTTGCAATCTTGCCAGGTTGGTGGCTTGCTGTCCGTGCACAAGTCAAGGGAAAACATACACCCCTGTTTGTGTACCCCGACAACGTCCAATCGTTGGGATTCCAATACTATGAGGTCTGCGGGAAAATCATGATTTTCGATGCTGAGGGTCGAGTGACAGCCTAAGCCTGCCGTCATCTCACCTCCTGAGGAAGTGACCTGAAGAGGGCTTCTAAGGGTTCTAGTGGGCAACCCATATTTTTTCACAACTACCCTTGATATAAATGAATGCGTTGCACCAGAATCAAATAGTACCAATACTGGACGTGAATTGAATAAAAACTTACCAACCACGGTCTCTGGCTGATCATAAACGTCCTCCACGTCGATGTGGTTCACCTGAGCACGAGGAAATGTTTGGGCTTCTTTGCTGAACTTCGATTGTCGTTGCCATTTCCATTTCCCTTCTTGGCCTCCGGGCAGTCAGTGGAATAATGTCCTGTCTTCTGGCACTTGAAACAAGTGATATGACTCAGATCCTTCTGAGCCGGAGCAAGACGGTGTTGGTTGCCATTGCCTCCATTGCCAGACTTGAAGTTCCTGTTGTTCTGACGATTATTACCATTCCCTCCATGGTTATGTCCTCCATGGGTGTGATGGGTGTGACCTCCCGAGTATGGGGTATAGCGGGGCTTCTGCTGAGCTCTCGAGTTGTACTTCCCCTGGCCATACTTTCTCTTGCGGCTATCAATCTACTACTGCTTGCCTTCAAGGATGATGGCCTTGTCTACCAGCTCCTGTTTCACGGCATCTGTGGCCACATCACCCGGGGCATAGCGAGCTAACTGGCTGAACTCATCCACATACTGCCCCACAGTATGATTCCCCTGGCATAAGTTGCGGAACTCACGCTTCTTCAGACTCATGGCTCCAGCTGAGACATGAGAGGTGCGGAAGGCCTGCTGAAACTGATCCCATGTGATGGTGGCGATGGGATAGGTGCTGGTGTAGTTTTCCCACCATGATGTTGTGGGTCCATCCAGTTGATGTGCGGCAAAATGCACCTTCTCAGCATCTGTGCATCCAGCAGTTGCTAGCTCCCTTTCGATCTTGTGGAGCCAATCATCAGCTACAATCGGCTCGGTGCTGCTAGAGAACACCGGCGGATTCAGCCTTAGGAAACGGGTCAGGTTGTCGATAGGGGGTGGTGGTGGTGGATTGTTGTTGTTATTGCCTTGGTTCTGGATGAGCATCTGCATCAAGGCATTCTACTGTTGGATCAGCTTGGTGAGCTTCGGCAGGAAAGTGAATCCGGGGTCACGTCTCGGAGGCATATGGTGTTTTGGAGTGGATGAGAAATTAGAATAGAACAAGGGTCTAAAGAGAAAATAGCAATACCCATATGAATGCAACAATCATTTATTCATTCAACTCAAACATAGTTCAATCTCGGATTACAAAATCTCATGACTAATTGAAAATAACGGCCTAACTGATCGACGAAAAAATAAAAATAACATGGCGGTCATGAATAAATGTTCTCCTCAGATATTCCTGCGTCCTCCAGCGGTGCGTCCTCTGGTATGGCGTCCTCCGGTGGTGCGTCTCCTCTTGTTGCGTCCTTCAGTGGAGCTCTCCTCGTAATCCTTATAATTGCTCACGAGGGGTCCATCGTCACCACTCGGAAAGAGGTCTTCTCCCTGGTCCATCTTCTCCTCCAATGTGGCAACATAAGTCTTCAGGTTGTCCATTCTCTCCAGAAAATCCTTGACTTCTTCTTCATGCCCATCATGGTCCTCGTGGGCTTTATCCTCCAATTCCAGTTCACGGAAGATCAGCCTCTTGAACGTCTTTAATCTTTTGTGCATCTGAACCTCTAGAGTCCTGATGTAAGTCTCTAGTTCTTGGACATATGAGAGAATGGAGTCGTCATCGACGGTACGCACGATATCTCCCTTTCTTTCTCTACGTGAAATCATGGCGAGGTATGAAGCGTCAAGCTCGGCCCTGTACTCTTCTCAGAGGTGTCCAAGTGCACGATGAATAGCCATGTCTCTCCCAAGGATCCAAGTGGGAGCGGTAAACTCTAAGTCGATGGGCTCTTGGAAACTTCCGAAAGTCCTCCCTGGAATATGCACCATAATCCTATAGCGAGTGTCTGTCGGAAGTGCATTGATAGGCTTCCCGGTGATGGAGGGCAGAGAAATCATCAACTTCTTAATGATCTTAACCAGCTTCTTGCCGAAAAACATCGTCTCATCTGGCTAGCAAAACTCCGACAGCAAAACTGGGGTGTACTCGACGGCCATCTAGAATGTTGAAAATCGGAGGGAAGTCAGAAATGAACAGGGGAGAATTATGGAAAATAAAGACATAAATAAAATAGTTTCTTCCTATGGCTTTCCGAGCCTAGGGGTTACGTCCTACGGTCAGCGTGTGCTCTAAATACCATCTCTGTAGTGACCCGACCCGATATCGGTCAAGTCTCTATGTATCTGTACCATCCCAAGATCATGCTGGCACACACAGTACATCGATGAAAATATCAAAGTTCAATCACACCTGATTTATTACACGATTCTCATATAGAGTCTTTATTACATCATAATAAATTCGGCCGAAGGCCAACTCATGAGAAAAACTAAATGCGGAAGCGTAGACGATAAGCAAGTCCATCCGACTCCATAGGGCAATCACCGAGCGTGGATCGTAGCCTCACTCCTGGTCGGAAAACTCCTCTGCAACATAAGACATTGTAGCCGTGTAGGTCAGCATTATGGAATATGCTGGCAAGTCATGAAGAGAGAACAATAATAATAATGCTATCACTATATGCAATTTGGCTGTGGGGATCTAGGTTTAAGTTTTTGCGAAAAAGCCAATTTTTTCCTACAACAAAAGGACTTGCTTACAATTACTACAAAATATTGGTTGTTATTGAGATGGTTCCGCCAACCAGAGTCTCATACCCGAAATCATTATAACCCATCATTTTATTATGTTTGGTGTTTAGATTTCTGAAATACTCCAATTCCAGAGGCTAAGTTGTCTGTAACCGGGGACACGGCTAATCGATTAGGTTTCCACTCTGCAGATTCTTGTGCACTTTACCCGCAAGAATTGTTCCCTCCTTTATGTCCCCACACTGCCTGGTAATCGTAGACGGGGATGGTTGAGTGATTCATATGGGAGATGTGAGAGTCAAGATGATGACAACCCCAAGATTTCAAGATGCTCAAGATGGACTTCAAATTCACTACTAGGTGGAGGACGGATTGATGGGCACCCTGGAGCAACCAGCGGATGGCCGGGATGCATGGAGAAGCGCCATGACATCCTGTGGAAAGCTTCACCCAGCCACGAAGAGACAGATGGATACCCCTTGGCCGGAAGCTTACCAGTGCAGCCGCAAGCCATTATGGGCTCTGGCTTGGTCGACCCTAGGCGTGACTCTAGACGGACGGTGCCAGCAGATGTAGAAGAACGGTAGGAAATGGATGGGCACCGGCAGTGGCCTAGAGAATCTCAATAGAAGACCCTGTTTCGTTCGTCCCGTCTTCAAACACCAGGCAGTGCGAGGACATAAAGGAGGGAATGATTCTTGCGGGTAAAGTGCACAAGACTCTGCAGAGTGGAAACCTAATCGATTAGCCATGTCCCCGGTTACGAACAACTGAGCCTTTGGAATTGGAGTATTTCGAAAATCTCAACACCAAACATAATAAAATGATGGGTTATAATGATTTCGGGTATGAGACTCTGGTTGGCGGAACCATCTCAATAACAACCAATATTTTGTAGTAATTGCAAGCAAGTCCTTTTGTTGTAGGAAAAAATTGGCTTTTTCGCAAAAACTTAAATCTAGAGCCCCACAGCCAAATTGCATATAGTGATAGCATTATTATTATTATTCTCTCTTCATGACTTGCCGGCATATTCCATAATGCTGACCTACACGGCTGCAACGTCTTATGTTGTAGAGGAGTTTTCCAACCAGGAGTGAGGCTATGATCCACGCTCGGGGATTGCCCTATGGAGTCGGATGGACCCGCTAATCGTCTATGCTTCCACATTTAGTTTTTCTCATGAATTGGCCTTCGACCGAATTGAACTTTGATATTTTCATCAATGTACTGTGTGTACCAGCATGATCTTGGGATGGTACAGATAAACAGATACTTGACTAATTTTGGGTTGGGTCGCTACAGAACAGTTGTAGAAAACAAAGACATTAAATCAGAAATGTTATGGTTCATGTAAGGACTATGTAAGGATATATCGATAGACCACAACAAATTTAGAACCTGAAGAAGACCACTGAATATCATGCACTGGCCCCTCCTTTTCTGCAAATTTCTGATAGAGTTAATGACCAGACATTAAAAAACAGTCTCGTAAAGAATATAAAAAACTAAGAACTTACTGAGAGGAACAATTCCTTCAAAGGCCTTATCAGTTGTCAAGTAGTGCAACTTGGTTTCACCATAATACTCTGGTTGATTTTATCCACATCAGGTTGGGAAACAATAAGAAGTCCAGTAGACCCCTTGTTCTAGTGGAACTGAATAGTTGGACAGCGAAAAAAGCTCCTACCGACGAAAAACTTGATTTTATGCATCCTTGTCACAAGAAAAGATCTAAACACTGCGAAAGTCAATAGCAAGTAAGTCATACATTTGCCTCTGGGGCAAATCTAGCAACATGAAATCATGGAGCACTTGTTAGCTGCATTGCAGCTATACCTAGTAATCTTACCTTGTACACAATCCCTTTATTAAAATTACTTGTGTCAAAGAAGTGCATCTCGTTAGTCACCATCCATCCGACAAGGACTCATCCGCAGAAAATTTAACTACTGGCCTGTCAAAATTTAATCAACATGTCATGTACCAGTAAGATTTATGCATCTCATTACTAATTACATACTATGGGTAGATGAAATTAGCAGTCTTATGTGTATAGATTATGAATCACCCTAGAAACAAGAGCAAGATGCCATCAAGTGAGGAGGGAAGGTGGGGGAAATGGCCATGGAGAGATAGAGAGGGAGAGAGAGATGGTTGGGGACTCACCTGCGCACTTGGTGGCTGTGAAGATGTGAGCTATTCGAGCACAGACGCATTGGGGTGCGAGCTCGTGCACCAGCTGCAGTCTTCGTCGCTCGCCCGCTGAGGCTGCCGTCCACATGAGCCGCCGGCACTCGGGTTTGCCACTGTCGGGTTGCAAGGACGGTGTCGAGAGCGGCCGCCGCAGCAAACCAATGAGACCGGCATCGAGGACCTGGTGTGATCAGACGCGAGGGCGCAGGAAGAGCGCTGCGACACCATGGCAGGGGCCGACAGCGGTGGTACATGATACGACAGGACGAGCGCGCGGTCCTAGGGCGGAGGGTGTGGCGACGAGGGAGGGGGAGGGAGTGCGGCGGCGGACGAGGGAAGGAGGAAGGGTGTTGCGGCTGTGGATTGGGGGGCTAGGGTTCACGCCCGACGCACATCTCACGTGCGGCGTGCAAGGAGCTGATCGAAAAATCTTTTTGCACATTGGCACGGCTGACCCAGCCAATTAATGCGTGAGACGAGCCCACTCATCATTGGCGTATGAAAACGACCATGAGGTAAAATCAGGTTTGACCGTAGGTGAAGATCCCATGGCTCAGATGCGCGAGTAGGCAGATCAGATGGCCATCGAAGGCCCAGTCTGGGGGAGCGCTGGTTGGCTGAGTTGCCCAGCCTCCTTATTGGTTTAAATCAGCTATCCTCTCTGGCGGCTTCTCCCAACCCCTCACGGTAATGATGGCTTCACAACTCCCAATATTGAGTTGTTTGATCAAATTGTATAAGACCCTCAGTTTCTCATAGGGGGTCCTCAGATTTTTCTCCCCCATGTTTCTCTGCCAAGGAAGTTGCCAGGTCAGATATCATATGAGCCGGCATATTACACTAAAATGATTATTTGAGTCGGGTCAAGATTACTTACTGAAGATGAGAATGCATATATCACTTAAGGCCTTCTTCAGAAACCTGAAGTCGAATTCTGCCTCTTTTCCTTTGGTCTCAGTCGACTCTGCACGCTTTAGCAGTGCTGCCCTTTCTTCAGCAAAAGCAGTAACGTGTCAGTGCAAATCAACAAGGACTCTTGAAAGTTGGATGGCAGCTTTTCAGTAGTCTCCCGCTTTTCCTTTTCAGCCTTCACCTGTTCTTTCAGCTCAGTAATTTATGAGCCAACTTGATTCAGCATCGCCTGCATAAGTCAGAGTAATTTATATTATTTCTCAAAAAGTCCCAAGTCGTTGTAGGCTTGTGATCCGGCACTTAGGGGCTAGGGAATATCAAAGTTTTTCCACGATCATAGCCGAAGGAAAAGTATAATTAGGTCCTGAGTCTCCACAGGCAAACGACCCGGCACTTGGGGGCTACACTGCTCAATTCAAATTATGCAATCTTTACAAAAGTCCTAAGTCGCTGCAGGCAACCAACACGACACTTGGGGGCAACACTATTTAACAGTACAAGATCCTACAGACACTTAAAGTCCCAGGTTGCTGATGATAGTTTACCCGACACTTGGGGACTACAACATTCAGTTGTTTAAAAGCTATACAGAACTCAATTGAAGACCCGGCCCATCACATCATGATGAGCCGGGGACTATACCATTTGGTCCTACAAAGATTGATAAGTCCCAAAGAACAAGTTCCGACTCACTATAAATATTGACCCGACACTTGGGGGCTACATGTAAGTGAAGTACAATTATTGAAAATATGAATGGCGACTTGATAACCCACAAGTATTGGGGATCACGATAGTCTTTGAGGGTAGTATTTCACCCAAATTTGTTGATTCGACACAAGGCGCGCCAAAGAATATTTATGAGCCTTAGCAATTGAGTTGTCAATTCAACCACACCTGGGAAATAATATTTCTGCGGCAAAGTGTTTAGTAGCACAGTAGTTTGATAGTTTTGATAGTAGCAGCAACAATAGAAATAGTAATAGGAACAGGAACAGAAGCAGTTTGTGATGATTGTCACTGCAACAGCAGTAGTAACTTAGCAAAGATCAATATGAGAAAAGCGTAGGCATTGGATCAGCGATGGATATTTGCATTGGATGATAATCATCATACAACAGGCACAACCTAGAGCGATACACAATACCTCCAATTCAGCAATGTAATGTAGGCATGTATTCTGTATATAGTCATACATGCTTATAATAAGAACTCGCATGACATCTTTTGTCCTACCCTCTCGTAGTAGTGGGATCCATCAGGAAACTAAGGTAAGGTCTCCTTTTAATAGAGAACTAGAACAAAGCATTAACACATGTTGAATACATGAACTCCTTGAATTACAGTCATCCCCTGAGAGTATCCAACTATTGTCACTTTGGGGTCTAGGGATCAGAACAATAACAAGTGCATATAACTAGCATATAGGATCAAGAACTCAAATATATTCATGAAAACATAAAGGGTTCAGATCTGAAATCATGGCACTCGGGCCCTAGTGACAAGCATTAAGCATAGCAAAGTCATAGCAACGTCAATCTCAGAACATAGTGGATACTAGGGATCAACCCCTAACAAATTGACTTGGTTACAAGACAAAGCTCATCCAACACCATCACCGTCCAGCAAGCCTACGAAGGAATTACTCACTCCAAGTGGAGAGCATCATGGAATTGTTGATGGAGAAGGGTTGATGATGACAATGGCGACGAATCCCCTTCTCCAGTGCCCCGAACGGACTCCAGATCAGCCCTCCCGACGAAGAACAGGAGGTGGCGGCGGCTCCGTCTCGTAAAATGCGATGATTATTTCTCTCTGATTTTTTTCTCCGCGATACGGTACTTATGGAGTTGGAGGTAGGGCAAACGGGGCATGTGGGACCCATGAGCTCGCAGGGCGCGCCCCCTGAGCTCGTGCCTCTCTTGTGGCCCCCTCTAGTAGTTCTCTTCGCTAATAATTTTTATATATTATGAAAATAATCTTCGTAAATTTTTAGCCCAATCTGAGAACTTTTATTTCTGCACAAAAATAACACCATGGCAATTCTGCTGAGAACAGCGTCTAAAACAAGAGCAAAAGTGTTTGGAAAAGTAGATACATTTTGGACGTATCAACTCCTCCAAGCTTAACTACTTGCTTGTCCACAAGCAATTTAGTTGACAAACTGAAAGTGATGAAGAAAAACTTTTACAAACTATTATATTCTTGTTGCTGTATATATGCTTAACTAGTGCTCAAGTTTTCAGCAAATATTATGAACTAACCATATGAATGATAATACTTAGGTCTCTCATTTACTCATGACAACAACATAACCAACTAGCGAGCAATAATAAGATATCTCGGATGCCAATAATTTGTCAAAACAATCATGATATAATATGATAACATGGTATCTTGCTAGCCCTTTCTGAGACCGCAAAACATAAATGCAAAGCACCTCTGAAGTTCAATCAACGACTAAACATTGTAATTCAGGGTAGAATAGATGCAGTCATGGTCATTGCCAACATTAACTAGACTCAATGCATGTTAAATTAAGAATGACAATAGCGCTCTCAAAGTTCGTGCTTGAATGAGAAGGTGATGACTCAACAATAGAAGTAAATAACATGAAAGTAAATAGAAAGGCCCTTCGCAGAGGGAAGCAGAGGTGCTAGAGCTCGAAGCTTAAAGCAGATGAATACATTTTGAGAGGTGTGATTTTCCTGTTAATGTCACGACAAAGTATTTCAATATCTTCCATGCTAAACACATTATTGGCAGTTCCCATGCGGAAAGGTAAAGTTTACTCCCCCTCAACCATACAAACATAAGCCATGGATAGCCGAATTCACGGGTGCCCTCCAAACAATCTACTTTTCGGGGGAGTTTGTTTTATTATATTTTTCTTTATTTTCAATTACAGGACTAGGCATCCCAATTACCAGCCTCTCTCGTGCAATGACAAGTGAATAAACACCCATCATGAGAGTAACCCACTTAGCATGGAAGATAGTGACCGCCCCCATCGCTCCATGAGCGGTACAGGCACACAAAACATATGTTTGTTTGAATGATTAGAGGTGGCACATGCAAATTCACTTGGAAAGGCAGAGTAATACCACATATAGGTAGATATGGTGGACTCACCTGGAACAACTTTGGGTTTAAGGATTTTGGATGCACAAGCAATATTCCCGCTTAGTACAGGTGAAGGCTAGCAAATAGATTGAGAAGCGACCAACTAGAGAGCGACAACGGTCATAATCATGCATTGCGAATAATTAAGATTGAATAGAAGCTTGAGTACGATATAAACGCCCTGAATATAAATATCATGAAGGCTGCATTGGTTCTGAATAAACTACATGTGTGAACGTGTGCCAAGTCAAGCCACTTGAATTATTCAGAGGAGGATACCATACCATACTAACATACTACATCACAACCATTTTAATGCATGTTGACACACAGGATAAATCATTATCCACAAACATGTTTACGCATAATATGTTGAATCAAGATCGACCGAGTTAAACATATTTACAAAAACGGAAAACAAGAAGAGTTCATACCAGTTTTCTTTCACTGCAATCACTTCATCAAATCATCGTCATTATTGCCTTTCACTTGCACGACCGAATGATGTGAAAATAATAATAGTGCAAGTGTGCTGTGGACTAAGTTGGAACTGCAAACAATTTATTCAAAGGAGAAGACAAGTTAATACTGGCTCTTTGTGAGATCAACAATAATACATAAGAGAGCCACTTAACAATTCTAGCATATTCTTCTCCTTACAACAACTCAAAGAAAAGAAAAGAAATTCAGAGAAACACACTGAAATATTTTTGGATTTTTTAAATTTTTCTGAAGAAAGCAAACAAATGAAGGAAAAACGAAAACGAGAAAAACTATTTACATGGGAGAACTCCCAACAAACAAAAGAAGAAATGAGAAATATTTTTTGGTTTCTTTTACTACTATGAACTAATTAAACAAGAAAGAAAACTGAAAAGGAACAAGAAATATTTTTGAATTTTTGAAGTTTTTTGAACACACAAAAGAAAGCAAAAATAAAACTAACATGGATAT
This sequence comes from Thinopyrum elongatum, assembly GCA_011799875.1. Taxonomy (NCBI): domain Eukaryota; kingdom Viridiplantae; phylum Streptophyta; class Magnoliopsida; order Poales; family Poaceae; genus Thinopyrum; species Thinopyrum elongatum. Next base: position 342,420,691 of record CM022297.1, on the reverse strand, counting down.
ACAATGAACGAGGATGAACACCGACAACTAGAATGAATGTGTGATACAAGAATGTAATGTCAGTGAGAAATATGTACTCCCCCAAGCTTAGGCTTTTGGCCTAACTTGGTCTATGGACATGGCTAGAAATGGTCAGGTCCAGGGTAATACTGATGCTCCTGAGGATCCCACTGATAAATAGGCTCCTGAGGCTCCCACTAATAGGTAGGCTCAGAGGCTGGCTCTGGCTCAGGTGCTGGGGGTAGTGTCAAGCCCCAATAAGCATAAATGTCCTTAGGCATAATAGTGTACCTGCCCCTGGAAAGATCAAACAAAGACGGCACAAGCAAAAGTGATAATCTCACGGGTACCCTGGCTAAATACCAAGTTATATCGAAATTGCCTCACGCCAGAGTCAATAAAATTATGCTCAACCATGCTACCATAATCAAGATATTTGGTAGGTAAAAGTTTCTCCTCCTTGTGTCTAATAGGAATACTAAAATGTCTAGCGAGGCGGGAAGCATAAATACAACCATAAATAACACCCTTCGAACGGTTAGTGTGTAACCATCGAGCAATAATAGCTCCCAAACTAAAAGTTCTATCACCATAAAGGGCATGGCGTAAAATAGCAAGGTCAGGTGAACTAAGCGTTCCACTCTCCCACCTACCAGTTAAACACCTCCCAGCAAATAATGAGTAGTAACGCATAACGGGGAAATGTAAACTAGCAACTCTAGCATCGGAAACTCATCTCGACTCCCCCATAGTCACGTCGGATATAAAATTCTTAACATCTCTAGGACGCGGTTCTAGAGGGCTGCCCTCATTAGGAATTTTGCATACTTGGCAAAATCTATCAAGTGTCATTTCTTGGGGGACATCATAGAGGTGAAATGATATGATGGGTGTCTCTGATAACCCACAAGTATAGGGGATCGCAACAGTTTTCGAGGGTAGAGTATTCAACCCAAATTTATTGATTCGACACAAGGGGAGCCAAAGAATATTCGCGAGTATTAGCAGATGAGTTGTCAATTCAACCACACCTGAAAGACTTAATATCTGCAGCAAAGTATTTAGTAGCAAAGTAGTATGGAAGTAACGGTAATAGTGGCAATAGTAACAATAGCAGTTTTGTAGTGATTGTGACAGCAGTAGCAACAAAAGTAACTTAGCAAAGATCAATATCTGAAAAGCTCATAGGCATTGGATCAGTGATGGATAATTGTGTTGGATAATATTCATCATATAGCAGTCATAACCTAGGGTGACACAGAACTAGCTCCAATTCATCAATATAATGTAGGCATGTATTCCGTATATAGTCATACGTGCTTATGGAAAAGAACTTGCATGACATCTTTTGTCCTACCCTCCCGTGGCAGCGAGGTCCATATAGGAAACTAAGGGATATTAAGGCCTCCTTTTAATAGAGAACCGGAACAAAGCATTAGCACTTAGTGAATACATGAACTCCTCAAACTATGGTAATCACCGGAAAGAATCCCAATTATTGTCACCTTGGGGTATGCGGATCATAACATGTAATAGGTATCTACAACTTGCAAGATAGGATCAAGAACACACATATATTCATGAAAACATAATAGGTTTAGATCTGAAATCATGGCACTCGGGCCCTAGTGACAAGCATTAAGCATAGCAAAGTCATAGCAACATCAATCTCAGAACATAGTGGATACTAGGGATTAAACCCTAACAAAACTAACTCAATTACATGATAAATCTCATCCAACCCATCACCGTCTAGCAAGCCTACGAAGGAATTATTCACTCCCGGCGGTGAGCATCATGAAATTGGTGATGGAGGAAGGTTGATGATGATGATGACGACGGATTCCACCTCCGGAGCCCCGAACGGACTCCAGATCAGCCCTCCCGATGAAGAACAGGATTGGCGGCGGCTCCATATCTTAAAACACAATGAATCCTTCTTTTCAATTTTTTCTCTGTGAATAGGTATATATGGAGTTGGAGTTAGGGTTGTAGACCATCCAGGGAGCCCACAAGCCTACAGGGTGCGCCCTGGGGGGTAGGTGCGCCCTCAGGGCTTGTGGCCCCTGGGTGGCCCCCTCTGGTATATTTTTCTGCCAGTATTTTTTATATATTGTAGAAATATTCTTCGTAAATTTTCAGGTCAATCCAAGAACTTTGATTTCTACACAAAAATAACACCATGGCAATTCTGCTGAAAACAACGTCAGTCCGGGTTAGTTCCATTCAAATCATGCAAATTAGAGTCCAAAACAAGGGCAAAAGAGTTTGGAAAAGTAGATACGATGGAGACATATCAACTCCCCCAAGCTTAACCCATTGCTTGTTCTCAAGCAATTCAGTTGACAAACTGAAAGTGACAAAGAAAAACTTTTACAAACTCTATTTGATCTTGTTGTTGCAAATATGTCTAACCAATGTTCAAGTTTCAGCAAAGATTATGTACTAACCTTATTCACAATAACACTTAGGTCTCACATTTACTCATATCAATTGCATAATCAACTAGCGAGCAATAATAAGATATCTCGGATGACATCATTGGTTTCAAAACAATCATGATATAATATGACATAATGGTATCTCGCTAGCCCATTCTGAGACCGCAAAACATAAATGCAGAGCACCCTTGAAGATCAAGGACTGATTGGACATTGTAATTCATGGCAAAAGAGATCCATTCACAGTCATACTCAATATCAAATAAAACAAAGCATATAAATGACAATAGTGCTCTCCAGCTGGTGCTTTAATAAGAGGATGATGACTCAACAATAAAAGAAAATAGATAGGCCCTTCGCAGAGGGAAGCAGGGATTTGTAGAGGTGCCAGAGCTCAAAGCTTTTAAAACAAAGATGAATATAATTTTGAGCGGTATGCTTTAATTGTCAACATAACAACCAAGAGATCTCACTATCTTCCATGCTAGACACATTATAGGCGGTTCCCAAACAGAATGGTAAAGTTTTACTCCCCCTCCACCAACAAGCACACTCCATGGCTAGCCGAATCCATGGGTACCGTCCATACCAACAACAATCCTGGGGGAGTTTTGTTTCATTATTATATTTTTATTTTTATTTTGATCATGGAACTGGGCATTACAATTACCAACCACTTTCCCATGAATGACAAGTGAATAAACACTCATCATGAGAATAACCCACCTAGCATGGAAGATACAGACAGCCCCCTAGTCGCTACATGAGCGATTCGGCACTGGTACAGCGAGGTGCTATACAAACGGTTTTTAACCCCTTTCGATGACGGTGTTTTGAACCGTCACCAAGTGAGTGTGTGCGATAGGGGGTCCTTCCCACACGACCCAGAAACCATCAGGGATAGGGAGCCTTGATGCATATAGTTGTCCCTATAAAACTATTTCTGATATCTCGAATATCCCAAACGCTTCATCCTTACAACTCGTTTGTACTTGCATTGCCATCGCAGTCGGACTTCTGTGGTTTTACCTAAAACCAGGCGCAGTCCAGGCACATTCCAGGCACGTACCAAACTGGCTCTACGTTTACGATGTCTGGCACATCACAAACAGTTCATGATTGTAAACCGTGTATGATATGTCGACAACCACAAACATTTAGTTTTCCCGCACCGTTTGTGATATTATCTGACATCACACACGCTTTGCAAACGACAACTGTGTGCATGGTTACACACGTTTCCTCTCTGTGAACCGTGTCGGATTATGATGTATATCACACACGCTGTGCTTTATAGACCGTGTGCGCGTAATGACCTGCAGAGCGTAATTTCACCCTAATTTAATTGTTGCTATTTAAAATTGTACCTAATTTGAATTTGAAAGTAGGCTATAGATTTATTCATATCCATCAGGTTCAAACAACCAATGCATTATTCGATTCACAGGTACATATGTTCAAGAATTACATAAGCACCAAATAAAGAATGATGAACCAGGGTTGTATACTTGTACTATTAAAGATGGTAAAGAAAGAGGTGAGAGACATTCTGGTTGCTGAACAAGGTGAAGCGGAATGGCCCTATTGTGCTCTCCTTGATGCAGAAGGCACGCACGACTCTAGTCCAACCCCTTGTGATGGTCGGCCGCCAATAATGTAGTTTGAGAGGTAATCTTGAGTAAACTGCTTCAGGATCCACTGCAAAGGAAAAAGATTCAGACATTGTCATCTAACACAACTCATTACGGGCAGTAAAAAGAAGGCTACATAGTTCTTACTTACCATCCTGCAGTTCACTGTTGTCTTGCATAAAGTGTAAACAAATAGTTCGATTGACATCTTTTGACCCATTTTAATAACAATCTTTATCAGTTTCCTCACTTGATGCTGGTTCATGAATATCTCATTGCCCCATACACAGAAAGGGTTGAAGTGTCGATCTTTGGCAATGACATATGTACCTAAAAGCACCAAGTTAATATTAGAAGCTAAACAACAATTGCAAAATGATGTAGTACAACACTCCCTCCATCGCATTATATAAGATCTTATTACATGTATATCTAGACATCATCAGAACATTAAGGTAACACTCTTCCTTGTTGCTATGTAGCCTGGGATTGCATATTTAGTCATTCAGTACAATGCATGTTGCTATGTAGCCTCAGATATATTAAATATGGCCCTAGTTAATCTACTGATAAATGGGTTAAAGATATATTTAGTGAAATGTCCGATTCAACGATTAATCCCTTATCAGCCCCTAGGCTATATGGAACCAGCTACCGATATCCTGAACAGTGAGTATATATAAGCAATGCGATGAAACTAACCTCGATGGAAAACAACAGCTGTTCTCAATATTGTCCTGTATGAGTACATATAGAGGCATGTTAAGCACAACCGGCTAAACATTAACCAAATATATCCATGGTAGACAACATAATCTACAAATGATAGCTTCAGTGTGCAGGTTTAAGCATGCTAGTTAAGCAAAACAAGAAGTGGAAAGGTGTGTGATACGTCTCCAACGTATCTATAATTTTTTATTGTTCCATGCTGTTATATATATATTATCATTCTTGAATGTTTTACAATCATTTTATAGCAACTTTATATCATTTTTTGGGACTAACCTATTGACATAGTGCCTAGTGCCAGTTGCTGTTTTTTGCTTGTTTTTTACTTCGCAGAAAATCAATACCAAACGGAGTCCAAACGCAGCGAAACTTTTTGGAGATTTTTTCTGGACCAGAGGACACCTGTTGGGCCAAAGAAGTACCAGAGGGGGGCTCCGAGGGGAGCACAACCCACCAGGGCGCGCCTGGGCTCTGAGGGGAGCACAACCCACCAGGGCGTGCCTGGGGGCCCAGGCGCGCCCAGGTGGGTTGTGCCCACCTGCCTGCCCACCAGGGCGCCCAGGCGCGCCCTGGTGGGTTGTGCTCCCCTCAGAGCCCAGGCGCGCCCTGGTGGGTTGTGCTCCCCTCGGCCACCTCCCGCACCGCCTCTTTGCTCTATAAATACCCCAAAAATCCAAAAACCCTAGGGGAGTCGACGAAACACAATTCCAGCCGCCGCAAGTTCCAGAAACCACAGATCCAATCCAGACACCATCATGGAGGGGTTCATCATCCTCATTGGTGCCTCTCCGATGATGAGTGAGTAGTTCATTGTAGACCTTCGGGTCCGTAGTTAGTAGCTAGATGGCTTCCTCTCTCTCTTTTGATTCTCAATACAGTGGTCTCTTGGAGATCTATTTGATGTAACTCTTTTTGCGGTGTGTTTGTTGGGATCCGATGAACTTTGAGTTTATGATCAGATCTGTCTTTTTATCCATGAAAGTTATTTGAGTCTCTTTGATCTCTTATATGCATGATTACTTATAGCCTCGTATTTCTTCTTCGAATCTTTGGTTTAGTTAGGCCGACTAGATCAATTTTTCTTGCCATAGGAAGAGGTGCTTTGTGATGGGTTCGATCTTACGGTGCTCAATCCCAGTGACAGAAGGGGACATGACATGTATGTATCATTGCTATTAAGGATAACAAGATGGGGTCTATTCCTACATGAATAGATCTTGTCTACATCATGTCATCGTTATTATTGCATTACTCCGTTTCTCCATGAACTTAATATACTAGATGCATGTTGGAGAGCGGTCGATGTGTGGAGTAATAGTAGTAGATGCAGGCAGGAGTCGGTCTACTAATCTTGGACATGATGCCTATATAATGATCATTTCCTGGATATCGTCATGATTATTTGAAGTTCTATCAATTGCCCAACAGTAATTTGTTTACCCACTGTATGCTATTTTTCTCGAGAGAAGCCACTAGTGAAATCTACGGCCCTCGGGTCTATTCTTTATCATATTTGCCTTTGAGATATATTTTTATTTTCTTTTATTTTCAGATCTATATTTCCAAAAACCCAAAAATACCTTGCTGCACTTTATTTTATTTCGCGTTTATTCGAGATCTATTTATCCAATCTATTTCAATATTTATCCCGTCCACTCGCCAATTTCTGGCACGGTTGCCCGAAAGGGATTGAGAACCCCTTTAACACGTCGGGTTGCAAGTATTTATTCTTTGTGTGCAGGTACCGTTTACATAGTGTTGCTTGGTTCTCCTACTGCTTCGATAACCTTGGTCTCATCACTGAGGGAAATACCTACCGTAGCTGTGCTGCATCATCCCTTCCTCCTTGGGGAAATACTGACGTAGTTCAAGCCGCATCAGTGTGTTAACCGCAACAGGCATAACATTTAAAAACAAGAAAATATAGTCATTCAAACTGGTATTGTGCAGGTCTAAAGTACATTAGTTATTGTTAAAAACAAAAAGGCGTGTTAACTGCAACATCCTTAACAGCAACCAAATATCGTAATTCATAGTGGTATTTTTGAAACTGTTATTAATGAAATTGAACTGCATGGCAAATAGTTGCACATATAGAGCATCACATTGTGAAGAGCTGAAATAAACAAGGCATGAGGCCATCTCTAGCTGATCCCCTAAAAGTTAACGACTAAAACCCTTAGTGGAGTATATATACTCCAGCAATTTTTGGCCGTTTCTAGTCGATCCCCTAAACTTAACGTTGTAAACTTCAACTTGATCAAGTTCAAAGCAGGTTCAACCGAAAGTAGCACGCATTCAAACATAAAGATAGATAGTTTTGCATAACCGAACATAAAACATAAATTTTAACTAAACTAAACTACTTTCGGTCGAAGTGGAGGTCGAGCCAATCCTTCCTCGTTAGGTACGGTGTGCCGCGAGCCGGGTCCGGGCCGGTGCCGTTGTCGGCGTCGTTGGGGAAGACACTCCTCCAATCGTCGACGTTGATCTCCTCCTCGCCGCCCACCTCGCCGCCCTCCACGCCGCCGTCTTTGCCGCCTTTGACCTCGTCATCAGAGGAGAGAACGATAACCTCACCACCCTCCGCGACGGCAAAGATCATCCGCTCTGCCTCCACGAGGTCCGGGTGCTGCCGGCGGAGCTCTTGCATGTAGGCCTCGTTAGCGCCATAGCCGAGCTCACCACCCCTAGCACCGGTGGGACGAGGTCGACCGGACGTGTGCCCAAGGGGAAATTTAGCCTAGCCGTCGCGTCGTGGTAGCGGACCTGCCAGCGGTCGTACTCCATGGCCGCGAGCTCGGCCATGTGGAAACTACCAAGCCACCAGCGGGTGTGGGTCTCCCGATCCGTAATCTCAATGACCCACGTCCCCCACCGCTACTGCCGGACCCCGAGGCAGGACCTCGTCGGCGGCCGGGCCCGAGGGAGGATGGGGAAGTCCTCGAACCAGCGTAGAGGTGCGGCGGCGGGCGGATCAGGTGACCTGCGATGGCGGATCGATAAACAGCCCGCGGAGGACGACGGGGACACCTGGGCGGCCACCTCACCGGCGTCGGGTGAAGAGGCCGCGATAAACCTCTTTTGGGACATTGGCTCCGCGAGCTCCCAGGCACACAGGCAGAGGTTGAGGATGGAGGTGGCGGCGGCGGTGATGGTTTCGAGCGAGGGAGGGGTGGTGTGTGTCTGTGTGAGCGGAGGTTTTGGGGGGTGTGTGTGCTGTGTGTGGAGGGGGCAAGGTGGTGTTTGAGGAAATACCGCGGCAAGTGAAAGATTTACTAGGCGGGAGTAAAATGCTGGGCTCCTAAAATTTGGATCAAGGGCGAGCAGATATTTTTGAGATTGTGAGGGATGCAGAGGCGGGAGTAAAATGCCGGGGCTACTAAAAATTTGGATCAAGGGTGGGCAGATATTTTTCAGATTGCGAGGGATGCAGAGGCAGAGAAACAAGGCGGGGCTACTGAAAATTTGAATCAAGGGCGAGTAGATATTTTTGAGATTGAGAGGGATGCAGAGGTGGGAGTAAAATGCCGGGGCTACTGAAAATTTGAATCAAGGGATTGAAGCAGAGCGGGAGTAACAAACATCGCACACGGTCCACACATACTAATCGTGTGCTATCAAACATAAAAACCATCCAAGCGGTAGATATTTTCGAGATTACGAGGCAGTAGATATTTTCGAGAGCGGGAGGCAAGCCTCGTGAAGCCCAATCTACTGTGCTGATGTGAGTGACTGCAGGGGAACGGGCATTGCACACGGGTAGTCTGAACGAACCGTGTCTGTTGCGTCCCCAATCGCAGACGGTTTCTACATCCAACTCATGTGCTGTTTATAAATTTGGCAAAAAGAATAACGCGGGAAAGGGTCAGAACATGAACACACTTGCATGTGGACCAAATATATGTATGAAAAGGGTGGTTTGATATTCGAATACCCAATGCACAGCTTTAATGTGGCACCTGTTGCACAAAAGCATAGTATTGCTAGTCAGCCACCCCTACGAACCCCACTTCATGTCGGCGGTAAGGGAATCGTAGCTACAAATGCATGGCCCCAAATAGCTAGGTCTGAAATCTTACCCTACCATAACACAAAACCTATAGGAGTCCATCATATATATGGTCAAACTTCCCCTTTCACTTCCCGACAAAGGTGGACCGTGTGCCGACCCACAAATGTGTGCTTGTGGCGCGAGATGGGTGAGACCACATACGAACCACCTGCAGGTGGCCCTACTATATGTATGAATAGGGTGTGGTGTGATATTTAACTACCATTCACAACTTTGATGTGGCACGTGTGCCTCGCAAATTAACTGGACTTCCCCAACCCCACGAAGGTTGCAGGTAGTGCAAAGTAGCCCCCACCCCACCCCCACCCCCCCACACACACACGTCGGGGGGGGAGGGCATCTCACCAAGACGTACTGTAACACAGACCAAGCAAAATCTGACTTTGTCGTACAACCTCTCCCGCTCGTTGTTGGTCAAAGTGATGGACGTCCACACGGCCCCGCAAAATGGGCTAGCATGTCGCCGATAACCTCGTGAGGGAGTACTATATGAAGACAAAACCCACTCTGTGCATGTGGCCCAAGTATGTTTATGGAAGTGGTGTGTGTGGTGTTTGAATACCCAATGCGCAAATTTGATGTGGCACCATGCTTTGGAACCGTAAAATCCCCACACTGAGCAAGGGTTCACGACGCGTAGCATGCGCTCAAACTTAATTAGGCTTGGAATGATCGACCTACTATACGGTAACTCGAACCAAAGAAGAAGAATCCACCCTGGTAACCTTTCTCGTCATTGGTCGAAATGATGGACGTCCACGCAGGCCCATGAATATATATAGGCTTGCCGCCCATAACCAAGCGACTGAGAGTGTGTCCAAAGACAACCATTGCATGCGTGTGTCCCGAACATATTTATGGAGGTGTGTGATGCATGCATATGTGTTGAATACCCGGCCCAATGCACAACATTTATGTGGTGCATGCATTGAAAATCGCAGAGGTCCCCACACAGAGCAAGAGGTTCATGACGTGTCGTGTGCTCGCCCCCCCCCCCTTCGATCCAGCGGGATGGATTCATGTGTACACATGCGCTATTATATATATGTAATCTCACATCATGATCTATATCATGAGACAAACAAAAAATTAATCCCCTCCTAAGTCAAATTAATTAACCTCTCTCGCTGTCGGTGAAAGTGATGGACCAAGCGGGCCGACAGATGGAAGCATCGTCGATAACCGTGTGAATGAGTGCCACAGGACAACAACCATCGCTTGCATGTGTGCCAGAACATATATATATGGAGAGGCATGTGGTTGTGATGTTTTGAATACCTAATGCACAATTTTGATGTGGCATTTGCCTCAAAAACCGCAAAGTCCCCACACAAAGTGAGGTTCATGTGACACCTAGTATATGATGGTCACACCCCCCTTCGACACGTACTATACACCTAGTAACACAGCCCTAAAAGAATTAATCCTCCTTGTTCGTCAAACGTACCTCTCTCTCGTTGGGTCAAAGTGATGGACGGCGAACTCGCGGGCCCACGGAAAGCGAAGCGTACGTCGCACGCGAGTGAGCATCCTATATAGGACTGCATACCATCGTCTGCATGTGGCCCAAAGAGGTGTTTGTGTGATGTTTGAATAAAAATTCACAACTTTGATGTGGCACCACATACATATATATATATATATATATATATATATATATATATAGAGAGAGAGAGAGAGAGAGAGAGATAGGGTAACACTATTATGATCACAGGATCATAATAACTATTCTAATCATAACGCCCCTATATAGAGCCCGATGGATGTTCCTGAGATCCATAAAACCCAAAAAGGAGAAAACCTCACCAGTCCATCTCTGCCCCAACTCCCTGCCACCTTCCACATCCGGCAGGATCACCGGCCGCCGTGCCACCCTCACCTTGGGCACCGGCCGCCGCGCCGCTCTCCCCCTGGGAACCGGCCGCCGTGTTGTCCCCACCACTGGAACCGGACGCCCCACCATCCCTCGCCCTAGGATCCGTCTGCCGCGCCACCCTCGGCCCAGGATCCGGCCGCCGCTCTACCGCCGTCCTCGGATTCGACTGCCGTCGCCGCCTCTCCCATCCACTAGCCCCGCCATCCATGGATCCCAGCCTCCCGATGAGCTCCGGCGCCGCCGCGGCCGTCGCCTACCTTCCATCACGCTACCGTCGTCCTCACCTCTAGCCACCACGGGCGCCGTCGCCCCTGGCACTACACTCCACCGTCGCACCCTGCCTTCTTCCCGCTGCGGCTGCTCCACATCGCATCCGCCCGACGCAGCGGCGCCCCCAACCCGTCTGCTTTCCCCAACCCCTGAACCTTCGCCTACTGGTTGACCTTCTCGCAAAGTCCACCTCGACCTTCTCGAGGAAGGTTGCTTCCGGGGATCCGGCTCGCAGGGTGCACGCAATCTCGTCCTAGCTTGCTACTGTTGGGTGAAGATCAGTCGGCCTGAAGACGCAAGAGGTAGCCTTTCTAGCTAATGCTACTGATATTCTGCCAATGCTAATTTTTTTCTCCTAATGAAGTCGACGCCTTGATTTTGATGGATAAGCAAGAACAGAGGGAGATACAGAGCATGTGTAGAACATGGACTGCTCGCACTTGCCTCTACGGACTGCTCCGCTGCCATCCCCGTCGTGCTGTGTCCATGGGGCTCCTTGACCCATCGACGGCGACAACTGCACACAGCCCCCTGCTCCTCAACTCCGACGGCCGCGCAGGCAGCCATCCCTCCTGGAGGCCGACACCACGTTGGCTGCTTGCTTCCACTCACGTGCTTGCGAATGGATGGTGCCTGAGGATATTCCTTTGCTTCAGTGACTCGTATGCTTCCATGTGTACGCTCATCCTGAGTATTCTCCGTTCTGGTTCATGCGTACATCATATATTTGATGATAACATGTGTCTAATGCAGACCACTAAAAAAAGACAGTTCATTCAGTTATAAAAAGTAGTGTTTGTTCTATGATAGTTAACTAACCAAAATAAGAGATGCACAATTCACTCTAAAAAAACGACAATTCATTTTACAGATGAGCATCCGTTCACTACAAAAAAGAGAATTAATTTTTTGCAACTATGTTAATCCACCTTTTTCATCTGTTGCAAAATAATGGTATTTGTGCATGTTCCTAGTTGCTACGGCAATGCTGGATTTAATCATCCTAGGAGAGAACAAGAAAAAAGGCAATCAAAGTGTCAGAGAGAACACGTACAATGATGAGAGGATAAAAAATAAGTGGTGGTGAATAGCTCCACCGCATTGCCATTTCGCCCCATTTTGCCCATTTAGCCAGTGTCCTTTTCAAAGTGTTCATCTTTAAGGATAATGGAACAAATTTCTTGAGTATGTACTTACAATTCCAACTCTGGACGTATATGTAATGTTTGTAAACTTGTAAAGAAAATGGAAGTTCAAGGCGAAACCAGCAAGTCCATGGAATAAAAATCCAAACTTTTGAAACAAAGAGTGAGTAAAATTTGGAAAAGGTAGAACACTTACAAAACTTAAAAAAAGTAAATTCTTTTATGTGAGAGAGAAGTCTGAACCTTCTCTGTTAAAATTTGACATAAAAAACTATGGTATTTTCACACGAAGAAACTCGAGTGAAAAAAATAAAAAGAAGTAACTCAATGTTTAAAGGAATTTTTAACATTTCAAAAAAACATTATAAAAACATAGTAGTTCAAAATTTATTTTAAAAAATGGCTTTTCCCTGTCTCTAAGAAATCCTAGATGTTCTAATTTATCTAACGGAGAAGTTCAATGTTTATTACAAAACCAAGAAGGTCAAATTGAAAACACTTACAAGTTTAAATATAAAATAATAGAGAAGGTCAAAAAACCTAGAAGTTCAAATTTAAAAAGCGGAGCGGTTCGATGTTTAATATGGAACATGGATTTCCTCGTTACTAAAGAATATACTAAGAAGTTCAAATTTTAAAAATACAGTAGTTCAAAATTAAAAAAAATGAATTTTCCTCTTTTCTAAAAAAACCATAGAGGTTTAAATTTAAATAAGGGAGATGTTAAATGTTTATTACAATACCAAGAAGGTCAAATTAAATAAAACCGAGTAGTTTTAAAAGTTTATAAAAAAGAATTTTCATTCTTTTCAAAAAAGACCTAGAAGTTCAAATTTAAATAATTGAGCGGTTCGATATTTATTACATAACTAGGACTTTTCCCGTTACTAATGAATAACACAAAGAAGTCCTAACTAAAAAAATGAAGTTGTTTGATGTTTATAAAAAAAACTCAAGATTTTTCCCAATACTAAAGATTAAAACCAAGAAGTTCAATTTTAAAAAACGGAGTAGTTCAATATATATAAAAAACTCAGGTTTTCTCGTTACTAGAGAATACAACCAAGAAGTTCAATTGGAAAAAGCGAAACAGTTCGATATTTATTTGAAAAATCGGTTTTTTCCAGTTACTAAAGAATAAAACCAATTAGTTCAATTTTAAATAACGAAGAAGTTCGTTGTTTCTAACAAAACTCCAATTTTCACATTTCTAAAAATACACAAAGAAGTTCAAAATGAAAATTTAGAGTGGTTCGATGTCTATAAAAAACTCTGAATTTTTCCGTTACGAAAGCGAAACAGAGAGAAGTTCAAATTGATAACTAACAGAAGTTCACGTATTGCATGGTGTGCATTTCTTATGAGGAAAAAAAGAATAAAAAGGCAAAGTCTAAAATTTTTGTTGATAGAAGTTCAGGTGCTCGGCCCGGGAAAGATCAAAAATTCTTGTGAGAGAGGTTCACCATGTATTTACATGTTCAAAAACGCAAAAAGATGTTGGTTTTGGTGTTTTAAAATAATTCTCTCATTCCATTACAATTTTGAAACACAATGCTCTAGGTGAAAAATGTTCCCCTTATTCTACAACTTTCCAAAGGGTATATCGTATGCTCTATTCCAAAATAAATGGTTAAAACAAATTGGTGTATGTTGTTCGAAACAAAATTTTAACCATATTAGGAAAAGTCGTGTCTTTTCAACAGGTTTCTAAAAAGGTGTATCATTTGTGGAAGTCCGACGAAACGGATGTGGAATTACGAACAAAAATATGTGACCGAAGTTCAATGTGAAAAGAGCGAGCAATTCAACTACTACACAGAATGCATTTCAGATGAGAATAAAAGAATACAAAACTAAAAGCCTAAAATGTTAGTTGCAAGAAGTTCACGTGCTTCCCCCTGCACAGGTCAAAATATATATTGCGAGACGTCCGACCTTCAACTACATGTTAAAAAAAGGCAAAAACGACGTTGTTTTTGACATTTTTAAAGCTGCTGTCAAACGACACCAAATTTGTGGCAACTGTCTACATGAAAAAGTTGCTCCTATTCATAAGCTTTCCAATGGTATATTATATGCTATATTCCGATGTACGGTTTAAAAGTTTCATGTATGCCAATTAAATTACATTTTTATGTATTCAAAAAATTCTTTTGAACCGTCGCGAGTATGAAAATATTATCAACACGGGAAAGTTGCGTGTTTTCAATAGCTTTCCATCGGTATATCATTTGCTCAATTCCGGTAAGTGGTTGGGGAATTGCGGGCAAAAAACAACATGTGAAAAACAGAGTGAAGTTCAAACAGAACTGCTCCAGAAGTTCAACCTCTTCACGCAGTGCATTTTCGGAGACTCTGTTTTCGCGATGAAGGCAGAACGCATGATCTCAGAAGTTTATATTGATAACTGCCAGAAGTTCACGTACTACACGGTGTGCATTTTGTATTAAAAAAAGAATGAAAAAGTAAAGGCTAAAGGTTTTGTTGCTAGAAGTTCAAGTGCTCGGCCCGAAAAAGTTCAAAAATTCTTGTGAGAGAGGTTGAACAAAAATACGTGACAGAAGTTCAAGGTGAAAACTGCGGGCAGTTCAACTACTACACGGAATGCGTTTCAGATAAGAATATAAGAATAGTAAACAAAAAGGTTTAAAGGTTTGTTGCAAGAAGTTCACGTGCTCCTCCTAGCATAGTTCAAAATTCATGCGCGAGACGTCCCTCGTTCATCTACATGTTGAAGAAAAGGCAAAAAACAACGTTGTTTTGCCATTTTAAAAACTGCTCTCAAACGACAACGAATTTGTAACACCTGTCTACATTAAAAACTTGCTACTATTCATAAGCTTTCCAAACGGTATACTATGTGTTACATTTTGATGAACGGTTTAAAATTTTCATGTATACCGTTTAAAACACGTTTTTATGTATTCAAAAAATTCTTTTGAACCATCGCGAGTATGAAAAACTGATCAACACGGGAAAGTTGCGTGTTTCAACAGCTTTCCATCGGTATATCATTTGCTCAATTTCGGTAAATGGTTTGGGAGTTACCGGTAAAAAACAGCACGTCAAAAACAGAGTGAAGTTCAAAAAGACATGCCCCGGAAGTTCAACTACTTCACGCAGTGCATTTCCTTTCGCGATGAAGGCATAAATCATGATCTCGCCATTTCCTAAATTACTTGAAAACGGTTGGGAATTAGAGAAAACTTTACATGCGAAAATGTTTCCCATTTTTGATAGCTATCCAACGATATATTATTTGCCCCATTCCGACAAAGTTTGCAAAAACTATAGCCAAAAAACGTTTTTAACCTTTTTTAAAATTGACTTTAAACCGTAAGGAATTGGGCGAAACATTGTATACAAAAAAGTTTCGCGTTTCTACATGCTTTCCAACGCCATATCATTTGCTGCATTCAGACGGACGGTTAAAATATTAACTCAAAAATACGAACTCGGTGGAACTTGGACTGTTTTCTAAATTACTCTTAAACCGTTCAAAATTAGAAAAAACTTTGTACATGAAAAAGAAGCGCATTTTCATAAGCTTACAATGCCATATCATTTGCCTCAATTGGATTAGCCGTTTAGAAATGGCGTCGAAAATTCGAACTCGGCTGTTCAGTTTGCGAAATTTTACGAGTTTCCAAATTACTCTTTAAGCATAGGTAATTAGAGAAAACTTTGTACATGTGGAAGGAGCGGATTTGCAGCAGCTTTCCAACGCCATAATATTTGCCTCATTCCGATAAACGGTTTAGAAGCGGGATCGAAAATATGATTCACGTTTTTTGTATGAAGAAAAAACGGTTTTCAAAACTGCTCTTAAAGCGCTTACATTTTGCCAAAAATCTAAATTGGGTCATGATACTCGTGTCCATAGCTTTCCAACGGTATATTGCAAGCCCCATTTGGGCAATGCTTGCGGAAGTTCATCGTAGCATTGGGGGAAGTTCAATTACTACTGCTAGGACAGGTCAGGTAGTTATCAGAATATTATTCTTATCCCGTGATCAGAATAATGTTTATATATATATATATATATATATATATACACCTCGGAAACCGAAAAGCCCCCACAGAGAGCGAGGTTCATGATGCGTGGTATGTGCTATATGTACGCCTCCATTCGACGCGTGGTATATATGTACTTCTATTGTATAACACAAACAAAAAAAGAATCATTCCTTGATGGTCAAACTAACCTCTCTCTCTCGTTGGGTCAAAGTGATGGAGGACAACCTCGCAGGCCCACAGATGAAAGCGCCGCACGCGAGTGAGTTCCTATAGGGCAACCACCGCCTGCATGGTATTGCGTGATGTTTGAATACTAATGCACAACTTTGATGTGGCACCTGCCTCTCGGGAACCGGAAAGTCCCCACATGGAGCGAGATTAATTATGACGTACGCATATATATAGAGTATTCATGTTGCCCCCTCTTTGACATGTACTACATACTCCTATCGTGCATATACGTAACACAAACCAAAAAAGAACCATCCTTATTGGTCAAATTAACCTCTCTCTCGATGTACGTTCAACTGATCGACGACGACCTCGCAGGCCTGCAGAGAGAGTCACACGCGAGTGAGTGTCATAGGACAAAACCACCGCATGCATGTGCCCGTGTGTTATGTGATGTTTGAATACCCAATGCACAACTTTGACGTGACACATGCTTCGCAAACCGGAAACGCACTACACCACGATGTGTAGCCTCCTCACTTCAAGCCAGTGAGAGGGACTCATGTGTATGCACGTGCCCGAACTTTGATATGGAATCTCACCATGATCCACACCGTAAAACACATGCCAAGATGAATCCACCTTTGGTCAAATGCCTGTCGTTGTTGGTGGAAACTGAAAACCTTTGCGGGTTAACAAATGGACACGTCGCTGATAACCGCACGAGGGAGTGTCCGAGAGGACCACCAATGCATGCATGTGGCCCGAACATGTATGTATGAAAGGGTTGTGTAATTAAGGACAGTATAATCGCACATAATCCCTGCCCTCACAGCGATTTGGGTTTTCGGCCGTTCGTTTTATTGATCTGGGAGTTCTTGGCCGTCAGATTTAATGTGAAAAATGTTTTGTTTCGCAGTGTGGCTAATCTGGCCCAGCTGTCGTGTGGGCTACTACTCCACGAGCCGAAACGGACGCTTCTGGTGCATTGGGCCGTTGCCAGCCACCAGCCCATTCCAGCGCCCTAGATGCGAGGCAAATCCCCTCCTTTCATCTCTCTCTCTCCCCGACCTCCCCTCTTTCGTCGCCGCCATCGCCACTGCCACTATCGACGTCAAACTCGAGCCACGACTTCCCTCACTCACACGAGCGAAGAAGGCACCCCCCAAACACCAGTACACATCTTCTCTCATTCCCCTGCTCTCTACCTTGCTCAGATCGATTTCCTCCAGGATGCCACCAGCGACGGGGAAGGATGCCGCCACTGGATCCACCACTCTACCTCTCCCCTGGTGCTAATCCAAGGTTTCCCCGTGGATTCAGCCCAACTCTCTAATCCCCCTCTATTTTTTTGGCTTGCAGGTCAGCGCGAACAAGAAGCGAAGAGCCTAGGTACCCTTTATATCTTTATTTTTTTCGTTCATATACTATTCCTTCTTCCACCCGACGATTATGTTGTGCTAACATCCTCCTGATCAAAAATTTGTGCAGGTGCTGGTCATACTGAAATTGAGTCGGGCAGATCTTGGATATTGATTCTCACAATTTTTTTATCTCCGGAATTCTTCAGCTGATAATTTCCAATGGTTCTTGGACTGGTAAAAACCCTTCCATAATCGCTTCTCCCGATCTTCTGTACTCTGCCCATTCCTCTACGTCCACCCCCAGCACCGCTATGCTTATAGAGGAAACCCAAGTGGAAACTGTGTTGACATGTTAGCCGGAAACTACAGCGGTGGCGGTCGTGCCTGACTGCGCCGTTCAAAGTCTATAAGCACATCTGCGACATTGAGGACGATCCCTCTGCTGTGATCGCTGCAATATGTACCACAAAAGTTAGGTGGTGCTGAATTGGTTAGATAAATTGGATTTCTTTTTGCAGTCATTAAGGATAGTATAATCGTACCTAATCCGAGCTCTCTCATGCATTCATGTTTCTGGCCATCAGATTTCATGGCCTGATTATTCTCGGTTGTCCGATGCGTCTGCCCTCAAGCGTGGGCTACTCCTCAGTAAATCACTGTGGTGTAATTTATGAAGAGTTCCATTATACTGAATTATATATTTTTTCCTGAATATGTTTCAGATTGCAATATTGTCCAGTGAGATACTTGCAGTCTATCTTGGGTTTGTTTCTGGGTGCGGTATACATAAGTTGCTCAAGAATATGTTTCATCTGGGGGGACATAATTCCAGATTTACAGTGCACAGATCCTCTCTGGCATAATGTACTGCAGATATATTGGGCAGTCATCAAACTACATAAGAGAGATGGCCCTTTCTATTTTTAAAGCTGCATGTTTTTCTTAACCCTTACTGATTAACTTTTCTCACAGGGATATCAAAGTTGCAATTATATTTGTAGATCACAATGGTGATACCAAAGGAGCAATTATATTATACTATGTTGCCGATATGGCATTTCTTAAATTTTTATAGTCATTACTTTATTTAATATATGCATTATACTCATGCAGATGCCAGCAACTCGGCATACATATCTATCAAATCAAATTCTTTAAAGGAAGCTCATATGGAGTGAGCAAGGATACTGATGGTTTTCATGTATTCCCCCTTGTAAGTTGAATATAAACTAATGTCTATTCATTTTCCATGTTATCAATTAGAAAAAACAATGACATACCTGAAACCCCAGATATTTTTCTTTTGAAGCAAAAAGCTTTCGAAAACTCAGCTTGCAGCATGATCCTACTGCGCGTCGAACTACTGCTCAATTAATAGAGCACCCTTGAGTCAAAGATCATGCTTTAGTTAGGAACTTCAGGTCTGGCATTACTAGGGATATGTCTCGATCTAAAACCGGTAGCAACAAAAAAGTGTGTTGGCCTTTAACTTTTTTGCCGCTATGGTTGTATTTCAGGTAAAGACGAGTATGGAGTTGTCATCCTATCAGAAACTTATCACCTCTACGGGTTACAAAATCGTTGGATGAGGAACTTAGTTACCAGCATCAACATCTTTCATTCCTTCAACTTGCAGGGACTCTTACCACGCATTCTCTTTTACTCCTTGTGCTAAAAATGTGATATACTACATCCCTTCCATTGTCTACAGAATAGGTTAATCTGGTTTGTCTGTAGCACATCGAATTCACGTATGAACATGTCCCTACTCATGTCGCCGTGCTCTAGCTTGTTGTTGAAGTACATGCAATCAAACTGGATTTGCTTGCCATCGCCTCATCCAGCATATTCGGCAGGAGCGGGCAACTACAACATGTATCATACGCGACCAAGCACCTGTTTCACAGATCCATGGCTTCAATCCCTCAGCAGAAAGTACAAAAAGATTGTTCTCCAAGAAGATTGTAGAGATTATGCATATAAATGGTTTCTGTGTTCAGAGAAAAGATATTCCATAATGCTGTTATAACTTAGAGGAAATGGGTCTCTTTTCCGTAACTTCGCCTTTGGATGTAGTTACCTCGTCCTTGTACAATTTCACGGAATGAGTTGTACAGTTTTTAACGACTAATCCTCATCTATTTTGAGGCATCTAATTCATTTATGTATATATCCTCTAGATTTTGTCCAATATTTATATATATTTATTTCAAAATGGACGGGCGCGGCAATAAATAACCAATTCACGACTTTGATGTGGCATATATGACTCACAAAATGATCAATAATCTCACACGGAGGCTCACGACTCGTAGTGTACTGTCCCCCTCCTCCCACACACACATCCCGCACCACCACAGCCACTTCGAGGCATGTCAAACTTTTTCTGCAGTGAACATGTGACCAAAGAAGTGTCGCGTTAAAATTTGAAAAAAAAAACCAAAGATCATTCGACCGTTTTTATACATTGATTGATTTCCTACGGATTTAATGTGCAAAAATCAAATTTGAGCTACATGTGCACCAAAATGGATTGCAAAATCATATGTGTGTCCCTGGGTGCATGTTTCCCCATGCAAGAGATTTCAAAACACTGAGAATATAGATTTTTAAAACTCAGTAAATCCAAAATTTAGTTGAAATTCATGAAACTTATCGTGGTGTCATATATGGACACCGGTAGACTGTGATACTTTATTTTTTCGTCAAATTTGAGACACGTTTTAATATAATATTCTTACAAACGGGAGATTGTTAATAACTGGCAACCAATATCTCATACGGATTATTTATTCGGACCGTGTGCATTAGACCGTGCCATGCTTCGGTTAAGCAGTAAAGCGGCAGAATGAATCATCAAAAAACAAAAAATATACGTGCTGCCATGCGCCCTGTGTGCCATGCGAGCAGGCGTGAGATGACGGGACGCATGCGAGCAGTCCGCCGCGCAGGCAGACCGGGAGGCATGCGTGCAGGTGTGTGAATTGACAGGAGGCGTTTTCGTTGCGCAGTGTCATCGGGAGGCGTGCGAGTAGCTGTGTGAAATGATGGTAGGAATGCCAAAAGTCCGCCGCGCAGGCTCACCGCGAGGCGAGACAGCCTTTGACCGCCGCCCGCCTCGCTCCCACTGGTCCGTATTAATGGCGCGCCAGAGCCGCCGACCATAATAGGCGGCCGCACCCCCGTTCCACAGTGGTCACCAACGTCTGGACTCTGGAGTGTATGAGGATGCCGCTGAAGCGCACCATCGGAGGGAGTGGTGACACCGGGGCTGGTGAAGCACCCGCGCAACGCGTGAAGCTGGGCACAGAGGTTGCTGTCGCCGCCGACGAGGTCTCGCGCGGGCAGCAGGACGACCTTGACTTCGTCAGCGCCGTCGTGCCCCCCCCCCCCCCCCAGCCAGAGCCGGAGGTCAACAGCAACTCCGGCAACGACTGTGACTCCGACGGAAAACCGGTTAGTCATCTATATACCCATTTGTGCGGCAAACATATCATGTGTTTTCTCTGGTTACTCCCCCCTCTCTAATTTTTTGGGAATACAAATCCTATGGTTATGTTCTCTCAGTCCATGAAATCAGAGTAATTAAGATCCGTTAGATGCACGTAGTGTATTGATTGTTTGAATGGTGTCTGTATAGGGTTATTGATTAATTGTTTGTTCTGTACAAATGATTTTTGCTAATAATTCGACTAGGATTAGCGTGCGTGCTAATAATTCGTGGCCAGATCTTGAGAATTGATTTTGAATGTCCTACATATATGTTTGTGCCTTTTTTCTTCCAGATCTTGAGAATTGATTTTAAATGTCCTACATGTATGTTTCTGCCATTTTTTTCTTTCAGATTGGTATGTACACAGATGAGCCTCCGGCCAGCGCCGCCGCCGGATGTAGATCTTGGACCCGGCTGCGCGGCCACAAGCGGCCACGCCCCCCTAGACCCGAGGAACCAGTAGAATCTCCGGTGGACCGCATCAGCGATCTCCCAGACGCCATCCTTGGGGAGATCATCTCCCTTCTCCCCACCAAGGATGGCTGCCGCACACAAGTCCTCGCATCTCGGTGGCGCACTCTGTGGCGCGCCGCGCCTCTTAATCTCGATTGTCGTCATCTATCTGTCGATGATGATTTTGAACTCCCCGGAGTGATCATCTCCTCCCACCAGGGCTCCGTTCAACGCATCTGCATCCCGGTATGTTACCTGCTGGACATACCCTGCACGATGGCTGCCTGGCTGACATCCCATCAATTCGATAAACTCCGGCAGCTTGAGTTCTACCATTACTACAGCGATAGGTTACCACCAAGAGCTGCATCTGTGCCCTCACCACCGATTCCCATCTCATGGTTTTCCTCCTCTCTCCACACTGCCACCTTGACCCGGTGCCATCTAGCAGACAATATGGTACAAATGCTTCAACTCCCACTACTGAAAAAACTTGCACTTGTGTTGGTTGATCTGTCGGTGGCCTCACTGCACAGCATCATCCACTCCAGCTGCCCTGCACTGGAGTGTTTGGTGCTTGTTTTTTGAATAGGAATCCATATCCCTTGTATCAAAATAAAGTTGCCTCACCTTGTAAGCATTGGAATTAATTTTGAAGGACATGAGCTCATCATCAAAGATGCCCCTTCAGTTCAAAGGTTGCTCCTTGATTGTTGTTATAAACCTTCACAAATAACTGTGGTCTCTGCGCCTAAACTGGAGACCTTGGGTGTATTTCCTGATCCGTTTGAAGGTTACAAGTTGGTGGTTGGCTCCACACTTATTCAGGTACTGTATGTTATCCATGTACACTTTAGTAATCTGCATTTTTCATTTGTGCGCATAAGTTAAATATCATCTTGGAGTACACTTTCGGTGCTAATATTATGTTCTATGCTGAATGAAGAGCTTGTCCATGGATGGTGTATCAGGGGTGCTGGATTCTGTCAAGACCTTATATATTTATATAGGGTGTCTTGATCTGAACACCACTATTGGCTTGCTGTGATGCTTTCCATGTCTGGAGAATTTGTATATAAAGGTGATGATTTCACACACATTGAAAGCCCATATATAATGTACTAGAATTAACCATTCAGCTGTTGCTCCTTCGACATACTCTATTTTAGACATTAACTATTTTCAATCTTCATGTCTATTTAGGTACTAGGACTTCGAGAAAAACGTCTAACCAATCGATGGCAGAGGAAGCACAAGGATTTTCTCAAATCTCATGACATTCGTTTGAAGACAATAACGGTGGAAGGATATGCATCCAACCATGTAAATACTAGCTTCGTCACATTCTTCATGAGGAATGCGAGGGCACTATTGTCCGTGAGGATTAAGTTTTTCAACAAGAAATTTCTCCTGGAACTGTATGTTGAACAGCATAAAAAGAAGTTTCAGGTGGACCTAAGGGCTTCTGATCATGCTCGGCTTACATTTACAACAACTTGTCGTCATCATGGACCAGTAGATCTTTTGTACCGGGATCTTGATTTTATGGATCGGACCGATCCATTTGATTGTGACTACCAAAAACTTTGGTTGAGTTAGATGTTATTGCCCTGTTTAATCCGGGTTATGTGTAAACCTGATGAACAATTAATCCTCATGCTTTTGTACCTTTTGTAAGCTGGAGTTATATATTGTTGCCCTTTTCAACTCAGCTTTGACCCATATTTTCTTTCATACTGGGCTTTGATCTTTGTTCATTATAGAACCTGCAAGTCCTTAGCGCCCGCCAGCACCCACCAAACTTATTTTCAGCTAGCACACCAAATGGGATGTAATTCTTAATAGTAAAAGTTGCATGGTAGTGACATATTTGGATTCTGAAATTTGGGACCCACAAGGAAAAAGCCTATCCAGGGTGGTGCCGACTCGACAGTAAACGTTGAGACACCTGGTTTTAAAATTACTGTAAATCCAAAACTCGCCTCAAAATCATGAAACATGGCATGGTGTTATGACATGGCACCAACATGCTGTGGTAAAAAAATAGTCCAATTTGGGACAAGTTTTGGTATAAACTTCTTACAAACCAGAGCTTCTCTCAAGAAGCCTCATGGTTCCGAGAGGGAACTTGTCACCTATATGTGTACGAAACGACATACGCTGTCTCTTCCCGCCTTGATTTATTTTCAGAGGCAACATGCAACTATAGGAGTGTCGTCCTAAAAAATATGAAATTGTTCAGCGTTCGTTTTGCTTTTTTATACATTATTTGAGTTTTCTAGGCATTTTGGAACATACTTAGGTATGTGCAAAGGTCATGTGTCTACTAGCCACCTATGTAATTGGATGTTAAATGTGGTTATGGAATCAAGTCCTTATAAGTACATATATTTGTGTTCTATATGCAATGACAACGCACACGGACCATACTAGAAAACCCGTCGGTGATGAATTCATCAATCGCTGATAATCGTATACCAGCAAGCGTTTGCCCACAACACACATGGCTTATTAGCAGAAATTGTCTATGTTATTATGGGTCTTCGCACACATTTCTGATTAGGAACCTGTTTGTCGTATATCGCACACACCTTGATCTGGCTGACCGCTTCTGTTGTGTTGCCTAATCACAAACAGTTCATCCGAGTGAACTGTATACCGTATATCGCACACACCTTCATCTGGTTGCCCGTTTCTATTGTTCCGCCTCATCACAAACAGTTACTCCGACTGAATTGTATGTCGTATATCGCACACACCTTCATTTGGCTGCCCGTTTCTGTTCTTCTGTCTCATCGCAAATAGTTTATTGAACTGAACCGTATGCCCCGCATTGCACACACATCTAAAATCTGAACCGTGTTTGATGTATCCGCCATCGCAAATGTTTTGCATCTTTTTTGACGGTTTTTTACATCACCGTTTGCGATTAATGCACCGCACACAGTTTCATCGAAGGGTCTCTGATTGTAGTGTCGCGTTAGCAGCATCCTGCAGTAGTGCGGGCATACAAAACAGATTATTATTTAAAGGTTTAGAGTTTGGCACATGCAAATTTACTTAGAACGGCAGGTAAATACCGCATATAGGTAGGTATGGTGGACTCATATGGAAAAAACTTTGGGTTTAAGGAAGTGGATGCACAAGCAGTATTCCCGCTTAGTACAAGTGAAGGCTAGCAAAAAGATTGAGGAGCAATCAACTAGAGAGCGACAGCGGTCATAAACATGCATTGAGATTAATCAACATTGAATGCAAGCATGAGTAGGATATAAATCACCATGAACACAAATATCGTGGAGGCTATGTTGATTTTGATTCAACTACATGCGTGAACATGTGCCAAGTCAAGCCACTTGAATCATTCAAAGGAGTATACCATCCTATAATACTACATCGTAACCATTTTAAATGTATGTTGGCACACAAGACAAACCATTATCCACTCCTAGCTAATTAAGCATGGCATGAGTAACTATAATCTCTAACTGTCATTGCAAACATGTTTTATTCATAATGGGTTGAATCAGGAATGATGAGCTAATCATATTTACAAAAACAAAATAGGTCGAGTTTATACTAGTTTTTCTTCATCTCAATCATTTCATCAAATATCGTCATTATTGCCCTTCACTTGCCCTACTGAACGATGTGAATAATAATAAGAGTGCACGTGCATCGGACTAAGCTGGAATCTGCAAACATTTATTAAAAGGAGAAGACAAGGTAATATGGGCTCTTTGATAGATCAACAATAATGCATATGAGAGCCACTCACTATTTTCATCGTGGTCTTCTCCTTACGACTCAAAGAAAAAGAAAAGAATTTCAAAGAAACACACTGAAATATTTTTTGAGTTTTTTGTTTTTCTGAAGAAAGTAGAACGAAAACGAGAAAAACTATTTACATGGGAAAGCTCCCACCAATTAAAAGAAGAACATGAAATCTTTTTGGGCTTTCTTTTAATACTACAACTAATTAAACTAGAAAGAAAAACTGAAAAGAAGCGAGAGATATTTTTGGATTTCATCAAAGTTTTTCAAACACACAAGAAGAAAGCAAGAAAAATAAACTAATATGGATTATACAATGAAAAAGGATGGACACCGACAACTAGATTGAATGTGTGATGCATGAATGTAATGTCGGTGAGAGATACGTACTCCCCCAAGCTTAGGCTTTTGGCCTAAGTTGGTCTAGGGCCACGGCTAGCCGGGATGCTGTCCAAAGTCATAGTTGGGGTTGAACTAGATTGCAACCGCTACTGCTTGGAGGGCCGCCTCGTTGAGGCGAGCGGTCTCCCTAGCTCTCTCGTACTCGCCTGCCTCCTCTCTAAGTATGAAATATCTTTGTTTTACCTGAAAGTCAAAGAAGGTAAGAGCGGGAAGCATAACATAGACGACGCGTTGCCTGTCAAAGATTAGTCTTTACTAAAAAGGAAACTCGCCCCTCTCAAGAAACTAGAAGCGTTCCATAGCATCATAATCAAGGAAAGCAGGTGGCAGCTGAATATAATTTTCTTTTATTGGAACCCCAAGATAATGAGCTAAACGAGTGGCATAAATTCCACCAAAGAAGTCTCAAATTAAGGCATTATTATGTAACCGCCTTGCAATGATAGCCCCTAAGTTAAATTGTTTATCGTTCATTACCACACTCTTGAGGACACTCAGATCGAAAGCGCAAAGGTGGCTATGGTCATGTTTACCATTAATGCATCTACCTATAAAGAGAGCAAAATAATGCAATGCAGGAAAGTGAATGCTCCCTATAGTAGCTTGTGTTATGGTTCTAGTTTCACCCATAGTAATGCTAGCAAGGAACTCAACGCAATCAGATTTACGAGGTTCAGTATATCTCCCCCATTCCGGGATTTTGCATGCATCATTAAATTCTTCAAGGTCCATGCTAAATGATTTATCATAGAGGTCAAATAAAATAGAATGCGTATTGGGATGGACCGAATACTTAAATCTTCGCACAAAGGAATCAGTAAGATCATAGTACTGCAAGCACTTATCTGACAAGAAGTCCGTTAGGTCGGCGTTGTGCACATACATATCAAATTCTTCTTTGAAACCTGCGCGAGTCATGAAATGATCCAACGGCCATTCACAAGGTCGCACTAGAGCTTCCCGTGGTGGTTCGAGGTCCGGCTCACATATCGTGAGCCTTGGGGATTTATTCTTCGAGGAACCACCTTGGAACATTTTCCTAAACATTTTCTCCCTCTGAAAAATTTCTGAAAAGTTTTAGTGACTCAAAATAAAATTGAACCAAACTCAACAAAATTGATAGCAACTACTCCTACAAGTGTGTAGAGGCTATATCATGCAACAAAACTACTTTGGACCATATAAATTTGACATGCAAGCTCAAGAATATGATCACCACAGCAGCAAAAATTTGCAATATATAAAGCAGTATAGCAAAAACTAATTGGACCACCGGAGGAGTCACATACCTATGAACAATCCCCTAAAACAATTTCGGAAACAGTGCTCCGAGCACAGAGATTGAAAATGGCAGCAAGATGAGTAAGAACACGGGTTTGAGCAATGGTGTGATTTTTTCTAGAGGGAGAGGTAGTGGATGGGTGGCTGGAATAAGTGAGGGGCCTACATGGGCCCCACAAGCCACCTAGGCGCGCCCAGGGGGGTGGGCGCGTCCTGTGAGCTTGTGGCTCACAGGTGCACCCCCTGGGGTGTGTTCAGTGCGAATTTTTTTCAAATATTGCATAAAAGATCATACTAAATTTCCAGGGCATTTGGAGAACTTTTATTTTCTGGCCATTTTTTATTGCACGAAAAATTCAGAAAACACTAAAATAATAGCATTTCTACTTTATTAATTCTAAATAATAGAAAGTAAAAAGTGGGTACAGAAAGTTGTGTTTACTAAATTCATCCATATCATGCCCGTCAAAAGGAATCCATTAACAAGGTTGATCAAGTCTTATTAACAAACTTCTTCCGAATGACGTGAAACTGGAGAATCTTCGTATAGCACTAGGTTACCTCAACGGGGATATGCATGTCCCCAATAATAAGAATATCATATTTCTTTTTGACAGTAGGAATAGGGAATTCAAAACCTCCAATAGTAATTGTTGAAATTTTCCCAATAAAATTGATACTATTCACTTGAGGTTGTTTCTTCGGAAAGTGTACCGTATGCTCATTACAATTAACATGAAAAGTGGCATTGGCTTTATTGCAATCAATAATAGCCCCTGGAGTGTTCAAAAAGGGTCTACCAAGGATGATCGACATACTGTCGTCCTCGGGTATATCAAGAGTAACAAAGTCCGTTAAGATAGTAACATTTGCAACTACGACAAGCACATCCTCACAAATATCAATGGGTATAGCAGTTGATTTATCAGCCATTTGCAAAGAGATTTCAGTGGGTGTAAACTTATTCAAATCAAGTCTATGAGATAAAGAGAGAGGCATAACACTAACACCGGCTCCTAGATCACATAAAGCAGTTTTAACATAGTTTCTTTTAATGGAGCAAGGTATAGTTGGTACTCTTGGATCTCCTAGTTTCTTTGGTATTCCACCTTTAAATGAATAATTAGCAAGCATGGTGGAAATTTCAGCTTCCGGTATCTTTCTTTTATTTGTAACAGTATCTTTCATATACTTAGCATAAGGAGACATTTTCAGAATATCAATCAAACGCATGCGCAAAAAGACAGGTCTAAGCATTCCAACAAAGCGCTCAAATTCTTCATCATCTTTATTCTTTGAAGCTTTAGGAGGAAAGGGCATGGGCTTCTGAACCCATGGCTCTCTTTCTTTACCATGTTTCGTAGCAATGAAGTCTCTCTTATCATATCTTTTATTCTTAGGTTATGGATTATCAAGATCAACAGCAGGTTCTATATCCACATCATTATCATTACTAGGTTGAGCATCAACATGAACATCATCATTATCATTATTACTAGGTTCATGTTCATCACCAGATTGTGTTTCAGCATTAGAAATAGAAATACCATTTGGATTCTCAGGTGTGTCTATAATAGGTTCACTAGAAGCATGCAAAGTCCTATCATCATTCTTCTTATTTTTGGATGGACTAGGTGCATCAACATTAATTCTCTGAGAGTCTTGTTCAACTCTCTTAGGTAGG
Source organism: Thinopyrum elongatum (assembly GCA_011799875.1). Lineage (NCBI taxonomy): Eukaryota > Viridiplantae > Streptophyta > Magnoliopsida > Poales > Poaceae > Thinopyrum > Thinopyrum elongatum. Next base: position 342,391,885 of record CM022297.1, on the reverse strand, counting down.
ATGGCCTTCAGGGTACAAAGGTTCCTGAGTCATTTTACCACCCCTAGGCAAAACTCTAACAGCATGATCATTCATTTTATTGTTCATCTCGTTAAGCAAATCATTCTATGCCTTGAGAACTTGTTCTACTTGAGTTTTTACCATAGAAGCATGTTTACTAACAACCTTGAGATCATTAACAGTTCTAAACATATAGTCACTCAAGCGTTCAATCATATAAGCATTTCTTTTCAATTGTCTAATAACATATGCATTGAAGTTTTCTTGTTTAACAATAAAGCTATCAAATTCATCCAAGCATTTGCTAGCAGACTTATTATAAGGAATATCACCTTCATCAAATCTATAGAGAGAATTTACATCTACTACCTGTGTCGGGGTATTAAGACCGTGTATTTCTTCAATAGGTGGTAAATTCTTAACATCTTCAGCTTTAATACCTTTTTCTTTCATAGATTTCCTTGCCTCTTGCATATCTTCAGGGCTGAGAAATAGAATACCTCTCTTCTTCGGAGTTGGCTTAGGTGGTGGTTCAGGAAGAGTCCAATCATTATCATTACTCAATATATTATTCAATAGTTCTTCAGCTTGTTCAATAGTTCCTTCCCTGAAAACACAACCAGCACAACTATCTAGGTGGTCCCTAGAAGCATCGGTTAGTCCATTATAAAAGATATCAAGTATTTCATTTTTCTTGAGAGGATGATTAGACAGAGCATTAAGTAATTGGAGAAGCCTCCCCCAAGCTTGTGGGAGACTCTCTTCTTCAATTTGCACAAAGTTAAATATTCCTGTAAGGCAGCTTGTTTCTTATGAGCAGGAAAATATTTTTCAGAGAAGTAATATATCATAACCTGGGGACTACGCACACAACCAGGAGCAAGAGAATTAAACCATATCTTAGCATCATCTTTTAACGAGAAAGGAAACAACTTAAGAATATAGTAGTAGCGAATTTTTTCCTCATGAGCAAATAGGGTGGCTATTTCATTTAATTTAGTAAGATATGCCACAACAGTTTCATATTCATCACCATGGAAAGGATCAGATTCAACCAAAGTAATTAACTCAGGATCGACGGAGAATTCATAATCCTTATTAGTAACAAAGATAGGTGAAGTAGCAAACTTAGGATCATATTGCATTCTAGCATTCAAAGATTTTTCTTTCAACTTGACTAGTAATTTCTAAAGATCCTCTCTATCCTTACAAGCAAGAAAGTCCCTAGCTACCTCTCCATCCATAACATAACCTTCAGGTATAACAGGCAATTCATATCTAGGAGTGCTAGGACTAATGGGTGTTTCAAAGTTTTTAGTTTCAATAATTTCATCAGTTTCAGAAATATCATCAGTTTCAGCATTCTCAATATCTTTAGCTCTAGCAAGTTATTCATCAAGAAATTCACCCAGTGGCACAGTATTATCAAGCATAGTACTAGTATCATCATAAGCATCATTCATAGAAAAAGTAGCATCATCAATTACTTGCGACATATCAGGATTAATAGCAGGTGTAGGTGTCGCAAGCTTACTCACAACAGAAGGTGAATCAAGTGCAGAGCTAGATGGCAGTTCCTTACCTCCCCTCGTCCAAGAGGGAACGATCTTAGTTCTGGTATCTTTCAGATTCTTCATAGTGATCAACAGATATAAATCCCAAGTGACTCGGCAAATAGAGCTATGCTCCCCGGCAACGGCGCCAGAAAAAGGTCTTGATAACCCACAAGTATAGGGGATCGCAACAGTTTTCGAGGGTAGAATATTCAACCCAAATTTATTGATTCGGCACAAGGGGAGCCAAAGAATATTCGTGAGTATTAGCAGTTGAGTTGTCAATTCAACCACACCTAAAAGACTTAATATTTGCAGCAAAGTATTTAGTAGCAAAGTAGTATGGAAGTTACGGTAACGGTGGCAATAGTAATAGTAGCAGTTTTGTTGTGATTGTGACAGCGGTAGCAACTAAAGTAACTTAGCAAAGATCAATATGTGAAAAGCTCGTAGGCATTGGATCAGCGATGGATAATTTTGTTGGATAATATTCATCATGTAGCAGTCACAATCTAGGGTGACACAGAACTAGCCCCAATTCATCAATATAATGTAGGCATGTATTTCGTATATAGTCATACGTGCTTATGGAATAGAACTTGCATGACATCTTTTGTCCTACCCTCTCGTGGCAGCGGGGTCCATAAGGAAACTAAGTGATATTAAGGCCTCCTTTTAATAGAGAACCGGAACAAAGCATTAGCACTTAGTGAATACATGAACTCAAACTACGGTAATCACCAGAAAGAATCCCAATTATTGTCACCTTGGGGTATGCGGATCATAACACATAATAGGTGTCTACAACTTGCAAGATAGGATCAAGAACACACATATATTCATGAAAAAATAATAGGTTCAGATCTAAAATCATGGCACTCGGGCCTAGTGACAAGCATTAAGCATAGCAAAGTCATAGCAACATCAATCTCAGAACATAGTGGATACTAGGGATCAAACCCTAACAAAACTAACTCGATTACATGATAAATCTCATCCAACCCATCACCGTCCAGCAAGCCTACGAAGGAATTACTCACTCCTGGTGGTGAGCATCATGAAATTGGCGATGGAGGAAGGTTGATGATGATGATGGCGACGGATTCCACCCTCCGGAGCCCCGAACATACTCTGGATCAGCCCTCCCGATGAGAAACAGGAGGTGGCGGCGGCTCCGTATCATAAAACGCGATGAATCCTTCTCTCCGATTTTTTCCTCCGTGAATAGGTATATATGGAGTTGGAGTTAGGGTTGTAGATGGTCCAGGGGGGCCACAAGCCTGCATGGCGTGCCCTGGGTGGGTAGGCGCGCTCTCAGGGCTTGTGGTCCCTGGGTGGCCCCCTCTGGTATCTTTTTCCGCCAGTATTTTTTATATATTCCAGAAATATTCTTCGTAAATTTTCAAGTCAATCTGAGAACTTTGATTTATGCACAAAAATAACACCATGGCAATTCTGCTGAAAACAGCGTCAGTCCGGGTTAGTTCCATTCAAATCATGCAAATTAGAGTCCAAAACAAGGGCAAAAGAGTTTGGAAAAGTAGATACGATGGAGACGTATCAGTCTCCCTGCTAGCATGGAAGTAGAATTTTTGCACAAAAGTATTGGTGAGAAGGAGGTATTGATCACACTTATCTTCGAGAAACGGGGTGAGGCCGGCATTGTTCGCCAAATAATAGAAATCATCATGAATGCCTGCATCCCTCAAGAATGTGTTGCATGGCCATTTGCACGGCCACACCTCGGCTGCACGAGGAAGATTGTACTCGGCTACTTCTCCGGAGTTTCCTTGGAACCACGGCTCGAAGAACCTGTCAACATCATCCTAAACATTCTCCTTTCCTCTTAAAAATTTCTGAAATTTTTAGATCGTCAAAATAAAAGTGAACAAAACTTAACAAAATTGATAGCAGCTACTCCCACAAGTGTCTAGAGGCTATATCATGCATCAAAACTACTTTGGACCATACAAATTCAACATGCAAGCTCATATACATGGTCACCACATCAGCAAAAATTTGCAAAACATAAAGCACTAGAACAAAAACTAATTGGGCCAACGAAGGAGTCACCTACCAAGGAGTAATTCCTCAAAATAGTTTCAGAAACAGTGCTCTGAGAAAGGAGATCGAAAATCGCACGAAAATGAGCAAGAACACGGGATAGGAGGCAATGTTGATTCTTTCTGAGTTGGAAGAAGATAGTGGGTTGGTGCACTAAGTAAGGGGGCCCTGTGGGACCCGCGAGCTCACTAGGCGCACCCAGGGGGTGGGTGCGCCCTATGAGCTCGTGGCTCATAGGTGCACCCCCTGGGGTGTGTTCAGGGCCAAAAATTCTTAAATGGTGTAGAAAAAATCTTACTAAATTTTTAGGTCATTCTGAGAACTTTTATTTTCGGGGCATTTTTTATTGCATGGATAATTTAGAAAACTGGATAAACATGGCATTCTACCTTATTAAACTTAAAATAACATAGAATAAATTAAGCGTACAGTAGGTTGTGCTTACTAAATTCATCGACCACATGCCCCTAAAAAAGAATCCATTAATAAGGTTGATCAAGTCTTATTAACAAACTATTTCTGAGTGACATGAAACCGAAGAATTTTTGTATAACACCAAGTTACCTCAACGGGGATATGCATCTCCCCAACAATAAGAATTTTATATTTCTTTTTGAGAACCGGAAGAGGAAATTTGAAACTTCCAATAGTGGTTGTCACAATTTTTTCTATAGATTTGTACTATTCACTGAACTTTGTTTCTTCGTAGAATGAACTGTATGCTCATTAGCATTGACATGAAAAGTATCCTTGCTTTTATTGCAATCAATAACAGCAGTAATCAAAAAGGTTCTACCAATGATAATCGACATGTTGTCATCCTCAGGCATATCAAGAATAACAAAGTCTATTAAGATAGGAACATTTGCAACAACAACGGAAACATCCTCAAGAATTACAATAGGTATAGCAATTCATTTATCAGCTATTTGCAAAGATATTTCAGTAGGTGTGAGCTTATTCAAATCAAGTATTCTATATAAAGAGAAGGGCATAACACTGACACGGGCTCCTAAATCACAAGCAGTTTTGACATAAGTTCTTTTAATGGAGAATGGTATAGTAGGTATTCCTGGATCTCCTGACTTCTTAGGTACTCCACCCTTAAAAGAATAATTTGCAAGCATAGTGAAAATTTTAGCTTCAGGTATCTTTCTTTTGTTAGTGACAATATCTTTCGTGTATTTAGCATATGGAGGCATTTTCAAAATATCAGTCAAGCGTGTACGCAAAAAGGCGGGTCTAAGCATTTCAGCAAAGCGTTCAAAGTCTTCCTCATCCTTATTTTTCAGAGGTTTACTAGGAAAAGGCATGGGTTTTTGAACCCATGGTTCTCTTTCTCTACCATGCTTTCTAGCAATGAAATCACTTTTATCATATATTTTATTCTTAGGAGGTGGGTTATGATCACCAGCAGGTTCTATTTCTACATCATTACCAGGTTCTTTATCATTGTCTGGACGAGCATCAACATGAACATCATCATTATCATTATCATTAGGTGGATGTTCATTACCAGATTGTGTCTCAGCATCAGAAATAAAAACATCATTGTGATTCTCAAAATGTTTTTCTACCTCAGGTTCACTAGAAGCATGTAAAGTTCTATCATTTTTCTTTTCTTTTTCTTAGATGAACTAGGTGCATCAACCTTAATTCTCTGAGAATATTGCTCAATTCTCTTAGGATGACCCTCAGGATATAGAGGATCCTGAGTCATTTTACCTCCTCTAGTCACAACTCTGACAACCCGATCATTCATTTTATTATTCATTACATTAAGCAAATCATTTTGTGATTTAGAGACTTGTTCTAACTGGGTATGAACCATGAATGCATGTTTACTTAAGCCTCTAACACCATTAGCAATCCTAAAGATCATGTCGCTCAAATGATCAATCATGGCAGCATTTCATTTCCATTGCTTGCTAACATACATATTAAAATGCTCTTGCTTAACAATGTAATTATCAAATTCATCCAGGCATTGACTAGCAGATTTATTGTAGGGAATATCACCTTCATCAAATCTAATAAGAGAATTTAACTTCACTACTTGTGTCGGGATATCGAGTCCACGTATTTCTTCAATAGGTGGTAAATCCTTAACATCTTTCGATTTAATACTCTTTTCTTTCATAGATTTCTTAGCTTCTTGCATATCTTCCGGACTGAGGAATAGAATACCTCTCTTCTTTAAAGTTGGCTTAGGTGGTGGTTCGGGAAGTGTCCAATCATCGACATTCTTTAACATATTATTCAATAATTCTTCAGCCTGTCCAACAATTCGTTCCCTGAAAACAAAGCCAGCACAACTATCTAGGTAGTGCCTAGAAGCATCGGTTAGCCCATTGTAAAAGATATCAAGTATTTCATTTTTCTTAAGAGTATGATCAGGCAAAGCATTAGGTAATTGGAGAAGCCTCCCCCAAGCTTGAGGAAGATTCTCTTCATCAGACTGCACAAAGTTAAATACTTCATGTAAGGCAGCTTGTTTCTTGTCAGTAGGAAAATATTTTTCAGAGAAGTAATATAGTATATCCTGGGGACTACGCACACAACCAGGAGAAAGTGTATTAAACCATTTCTTAGCATCACCCTTTAATGAGAAAGGAAACAACTTAAGAATATAGTAGTAGTGATTTTTTTTCCTCATGAGCAAATAGGGTGGCTATATCATTCAATTTGGTAATATAAGGTGTGCCACAACAGTTTCAGTTTCGTAACCATGAAAAGTATCAAATTCAACCAAAGTAATTTACTCGGGATCGACAGAGAATTCATAACCTTATCAGTAACAAAGATAGGAGAAGTAGCAAACTTACAATCATATTTCATTCTCTCTATCATAGTTTTTCTTTCAGCTTACTCAGTAGTCTCTTAACATCGTCTCTACCATTACAAGCAAGAAATTCTCAAGCTATCTCCCCATCCATAACATAACCCTTAAATATCTTAGGCATTTCAACTCTAGTAGGATAGCTAGGCATAATAGGTGAATCATAATTTTCATCAGTTTCAACATTCTCAAATTCTTTAGCTTTAGCAAGTTGTTCATCAAGAAATTCACCTAGTGCCACAGTATCATCAAGCAGAGTGCTAGCATCATCACAAGTTTCATTTATAGCAGAAGTAGTATCATTAATTACTTGCGACATACCAGGACGAATAGCAGGTGATGGTGTCACAAGCCTACTTAAAACAGAAGGTGAATCAAGTGTGCAGCTAGATGGCAGTTCCTTACCTCCCCTCGTCTTAGAGGGTACGATCTTAGTCTTAGCATCTTTCAGATTCTTCATAGTGTAAAATTTCAAGTGAACTCCATAAATAGAGTTATGATCCTCGGCAACAATGCCAGGAAAAGGTCTTGATAACCCACAAGTATAGGGGATCACGACATTCTTCAAGGGTAGTATTTCACCCAAATTTGTTGATTCGACACAAGGGGAGCCAAAGAATATTTATGAGCCTTAGCAGTTGAGTTGTCAATTCAACCACACCTTGGAAATAATATTTCTGCAGCAAAGTGTTAGTAGCATGGTAGTTTGATAGTTCTGATAGTAGCAGTAACAGTAGCAATAGTAACAGGAATAGTAATAGAAGCAGTTTGTGATGATTGTAACAACAACAGCAGTAGTAACTCAGCAAAGATCAATATGAGAAAAGCGTAGGTATTGGATCAGCGATGGATATTTGCGTTGTATGATATTCATCATATAACAGTCACAACCTAGAGCGATACACAATAGATCCAATTCATCAATGTAACGTAGGCATGTATTCCATATAGTCATACGTGCTTATAATAAGAACTTGCATGACATCTTTTGTCCTACCCTCCCGTGGCAACTGGGTCCATAAGGAAACTGAGGGATATTAAGGCCTCCTTTTAATAGAGAACCGGAACAAAGCATTAACAGATGCTGAATACATGAACTCCTCGAATTACAGTCATCCTTGGAGAGTATCCTGACTATTGTCACTTTGGGGTCTACGGATCAGAACAATAACAAGTGCATATAATTAGTAGATAGGATCAAGAACTCAAATATATTCATGAAAACATAGAGGGTTCAGATCTGAAATCATGGCACTCAGGCCCTAGTGACAAGCATTAAGCATAGCAAAGTCATAGCAACATCAATCTCAAAACATAGTGGATACTAGGGATCAAGCCCAAACAAATTAACTCGGTTACATGACAAATATCGTCCAACTCCATCACCGTCTAGTAAGCCTACAAAGGAATTACTCACTCCCGGTGGTGAGCATCATGGAATTGTTGATGGAGAATGGCTGATCATGAAGATGGCGACAAATCCCCCTCTCCGGAGCCCCGAACGGATTCCAGATCAGCCCTCCCGATGAAGAACAGGAGGGGCGGCGGGTCCGTCTCATAAAACATGATGATTATTTCTCTCCGACTTTTTTATCCATGATACGATACTCATGGAGTTGGAGGTTGGGCAAACGGAGGCATGTGGGACCCACGAGCTCACAAGGCGCACCCCGTGAGCTCGTGGCTCTCTGGTGGCCCCCTCTAGTAGTTCTCTTCACCAATAATTTTTATATGTTCTGAAAATAATCTCCGTAATTTTTCAGCCCAATTCGAGAACTTTTATTTCTGCACAAAAATAACACCATGGCAATTCTGCTGAAAACAGAGTCGGTTCGGGTTAGTTTCATTCAAATCATGAAAATTAGTGTCCAAAATAAGAGCAAAAGTGTTTGGAAAAGTGGATCGTTTGGGTCGTATCACAACTCGGGTGTGAAGCCTGGATTTCTCATAAGCTACAATATCTATGTCATATTCAAGCAAGTCTCAAGTTATCACTACATTCTAAACTTAAGACACTAAGGCACTCAAGTTTTTTCGGAAAAAATAATATACCTCATAATAGAGTATACCTCATATTTTTTTTCTTTATTAGTGCCACTAAGGCACTCTCAGACTCCCGGTTCTCAGACATATGGGTCAGATATCGTTGGTGAAGGGAACTCATGTCCAAACCTTCAAAGGCTTGCACATGAGAGTCGGATTTTCTCTTTTCATGGCGCAACGACTCATCCTTCGCTACTATTTTCGCCAAGGTAGTAGATGTTTCAGGCATTGTGCCATGGCGTTCTGCGGTAATCAGTACATAATCCTATGCCATCTGAGTCGGCTTCTCCATGGAAAGGTTTTCTCTCTGCTCTTCCACAACAGAATCTGGATGAGCTTGGTGATGACTAGCCGGCTCATATCGATGAGCCGGGTCAACTTGGCCAGCCGGGTCATTCTGGCTAGTCGGGTTACCCTTGCTAGCCGGGTCATCCTAGTCCGTTGGATTTTCCATTGTAGCATCATGAGAAGGAATTTCCATCTAAATATCTGCTATAGCAGTGGAAGAAGTGCCGGTTGTCTTCTTGACAAAAGCCTTTGCCTTGAATCAAACAAAGACATGGTGATGAATAACGAAGGAAGCATATTATGGATCAGTAAGTCTCATAAGACTTACCCAATGTTGATGGTAAAACCCGGTAGCTGACTGGCGCTGGACTCATCAGACAATGGTGAAGTGGTTTGATAATTCGGGTCAGAACGATTCAATGGGTTCTTGATCTGGCCTGCTCTGGGGCAAGAACGTGTTGGGATCAGCTGCTCCTGTTGGCGCACGTAGCATGGAGACGGCTCATATGAAAGACCATCAGACAGAGAGTCTGAGCCAGAACTCCGGGTCTTCCTCTTCAATCTTTCGGCATGCTGCATTTTCTTCAAAGATAAGTTTATATCCAAGTAAGCTGATAGATGTGAGAATGGTACCTTACGAACAGCTAATCGGGTTCTCCTTTGACCATTTTTTCCGAGTTAGAGGAAGTAGGGTTTACCTCTGTCTTGTCGGCTCTACTGGTCCCTATTTGTTCCTATGAAGAGTCTACGTCAGCAAGTTCATTATGAAGGCGGCCAAGGGAATCAAGTTCTTCTACCTCATCTTCTTCATTTTCTTATTCCACCTCATCTAAAGTGTCATCCTTAGGAGGGGTTGGAGTTGAGGGTTCAGTCTTCCACCAGTCAGCATTCTCTTGAAATAAACACAAGTCGGCATGTTAAAAGAAGCAAAAGATTGCATAAGTTTGAAGATAGATAAAGACGGCTTACCGCAGGTGCCGGGTTACCAGCAAAGAAGGGGGCAAGACCTACAATGGCGATTTTCTCAGGAGTCTCGCCAAGAAGTTTTTTTATGGTCTTCATGAGATCACTGGAGGACAATTCTTTATTACTGAAACACAAGTCATCTTCTAACTCGCTCGTATATTCATGCATAAGCCGGTTTCTGAGGCTGAGGGGTTGAATCCACCAGCTCATCCAGCACCGGGTCAGATCAATTGCTGAGAGTCCATGAGCTATCAGAGCGTTGACTCTAGAATAAATGGGCTCTAACGCCAGTCTTTCCTCTTCAGATGCATAAGAAGTAAACTACTTTGTGGATTCAAGCCAGTTATATCTGTAACCCGACAATGGCTTCTGCTAATTCGGAGAAGTGTCCTTGCAATAAAAGTAAGCTTTCTGCCATCCCTTTGGATGACTTGCCAGCTTCATGTCAGGGAAGGCACAGTTCCTTCGTCTCTAGATCGTAACCCCTCCGCACTCCAGACTCGGTCCTCCACCGCACTCAGTCTATCTGTTGCAATGAAGGAAATCTTGGAAGAGGCTGGCAGTTGGTTCTATTTGAAGACAAACCTCACAAAGAACTTGAAAGTTGCTCAAATTAAGAACTGAGTTAGGAGCAAGGTCCTCGGGTATGATGTCATAGTAATGGAGGATGTCACGGAAAAACTTGGACCCAGCGAACAAAAGCCCCTGTCCAAATGATCCGCAAAGATAACAATTTCATTTTGACCCCGCTGTGGCCGGGTCTCCTCTTTTGGAACCCGCCATTCGATCTGGTCGTTGGCCGATAGTAAACCGAGTTTTACTAGTTCATCGAGCATGAGCTCTGTCATGCAAGACTTGGTCCAATTGGCGGCTTTGCTTACCACTGGCTTAACAACTTTGGTTCCCCTCTTGGGAGCCATAGTTTTTTTATCACATACAAAACCAAACTACAAGATGAGAAAAACAATTATAAGCCGGCTAGAAGCATATGAATTATGAGTGTCAAAGGTAACTAAGGATATTTAAAAGTGTGAGCCGGCCAAAGGGACTACTGTGATTCAAGAGTCGGGAAAGAGGACAGCTAAAGATATGTCTAAGTTATCTAAAGTGAGAGTTGGCACAATAATAGAACAATTGCCGAGTCAAAAGTTGTTATAGAAAACTATTGTTTAGATTCAACAATAGTTATGGATCTAATAAATACCAAGAAAAAGAGGAAAACGAATCCCTAACCATGGCGACAGCTGCGGAGTTGCTACGAAAGGGATCTATTACAAGGATAATACAAAGATAAATCAGCCACGGAGTTGCTACAACATGCAATGGTCAATAGATCTGTGGACAAACTACGGCCATTTCCTAAGTTGAATCATTGATGAACTGTGAAGAAGCTACAACAATGGTAGAATGCTATAGATGAGATGTGGAACTCACAGATTTGCGGAGATGAAGCTGAGGATCTTGAGCTTTGTGGACATGCCCGCGGCGGATTCCAAAGAGTCCTGGCGACGGCGTTGATGGAATTACCTTCATTAGTGGCTGGGTCGGAAGCTCGAGTAGACGCGAAGCTGGGCGAAGGTGAGTCCGCACACCCGAGGTAAAACAGCATATGGGTCCTTCCTAGCCTATTTATAGGCAGGGTAGGAACCGAAGCGGCATGGTAAAGCCTTGGGGCGGTGCAGTACCTTTTGGCTAAAAAGGCGCCTCGAATCCCGCATTGACAAGATTTGACATCATCCATCCAAAAGATTCGTTGTCGGGTTGAGAACATGTGTCAGATCAGAGAAGTTTACATCATGACTAGATGCAACAAAATTACCAAGTGTGGGAAAACTACGAGACCCAACAATATTTGGATCTTGGGCGGAGACCCAGCTATATGTTTGGAAAAGAGAAGAAATGACAAGACTGAAGAGATGAAGCAGGTGTCGGCTCTAAAGGGGTCAAGACCTGGGATACAACCCTTCATGAATTTTCTTATCTTATTTTCAGGATGGAGTTTAGCATGGATAAATCACAGCTAAACTGGGGGCTAATGTTGGGGATATTCCCCATGGGCGAGACCCGACATCATGAGACCCGGCCCCGAGCCTGGTAGTTCTGAACACACTCTGTGAGTCGCACTATAATTCCGGGCCTCGGCAAAGGAACCAAGCTAGAAGGAGACCGGGCCTACAGCTGCCGGCTCTTGCATGAGTATTGTGGGCCGACTCACAAGGAGGCCCAAAAGAGGTCTTCCCAACTTGGAATACAAGATCATCATGATTTAGAATAGGAGACGGGTTAAAGAGTATGACCCGGAGACTTCTGTAAAACCAGGGATTCGACCTATTCTATAAAGGGGAGTTCCTGGGTCGAGGAGGACAAGTTACAATCTCTCGAAAGCTAGGTAGCAAAAGCGAATCCTTGTAATCAAGATCACCATCAATATCAATCAAGCAGGAGTAGTCTTTTACCTCCACCGTGAGGGGTCGAACCTGGGTAAACTCGTGTCCTTTGTTCCCGATCAACCCCATTCAAGCTACCACCTAGTTGCGATGGCCTCACAACTTAGTCATTTCTCGAGGACATCTGCCGTGACAAAACAACAACAGGTAGCTTATGTGGTCTTTATGGCATCTCGAAAACTTTGACACTACTTTCAAGAGTGTTCAATCATAGTGTTGTCCAAAGTACCCCTTAGCAATATAATAAACAATAGGAATGCTACAGGGCGTATCGCCAAATGGGCAATCAAACTCCTCCCCTTTGAAATCACATACCGACCATGCCGGGCTATTAAATCACATGTGTTGGCTGATTTTGTGGCAAAGTGGGCGGAAGCCGAACTCCCTCAAGAGCACAGTACATATTCACATTGGACCATGTACTTTGATGTATCCAAAATTCTCATCGAGCTAGGGGCTGGTGTAGTCCTCACATCGCCAACCGGCGATAATATTTGATATGTACTACAAATTGTGTACACCGACTCCAACAACACAGCCGAATACGAGGCTCTTCTGCACACACTTCGGATAGCAGTCTCAATGGGTGTCCGGCGTCTCGAGGTCCAGGGACACTCCAATCTTGCCATCTCTCAAGTTAACGGCGAATGCGCCAAAGACCCACAAATGATAGAATACTGAAATTTGTCCTATCAATCTCGGCCCGATTCGAAGGCTAGAGTTTCACCACATCCCACGCGACAACAATCAAGCTACCAATGTTCTTGCCAGAATGGGCGCTAAACATGACCCAGTGCCTGAAAACACCTTTCTAGAGCGGCTCTTTAAGCCATCCGTGATTTGGCAAGGCGGGAACACCATATCCGCATCAATGGATATTGGTAAAGCTATATCTCCAGTAGTAGAAGACGGGGATATAATTGGGGGCTCGGCTATCCAGGAAACATCCTCGGCTCACAAGATAATGGGAGTCATCGAACCATGGACCGAACCCCTCCTCGCATATCTACTCAACAAAGAGCTCCCCGAGGACCAAACAAAAGCACGACAGATAATTCAAATATCCAAGGCTTACAAGGTCTATGAAGGCGAGCTCTACAAACAAAGCATCACGGACATCCTCCAACGATGTATATCCGATGAGAAGTAAGACAGCTCCTTGCGGAAATACACTCCAGCATGAGTCTCCATCACGCCGCAGCTCGGGCCTCGATAAGAAAGGCTTTCCGAGCAGGATTCTACTGGCCAACTGCTAGCACAGACGCTAAAAGACTTGTCCAATGTTGCGCGGGATGCTAGGTATTCGCCAAACAAAGCCATATGCCCCCTACAGCTATTCGGGCTATTCCGATCACTTGGCCTTTTGCGGTCTGGGGAGCGGATATGATTGGCGGACTTTGAGGAGGGTCAAAGAAAAATAAATATCGGCTCGTCATGGTAGATAAGCTCACTAAGTGGATCGAGGCAAAACCAGTAACCTCGGCCAGAGCAGATCCGGTCATCGAGTTCATCCTCAGAGTGGTACACTGTTACAACGTCCCTCACAGCATAATAATAGACAATGGAACTAACTTTACGGCCAAGGAAGTAAAGGCGTGGTGCGCAGAAATTGGCATTGAGCTCAACTACGCATTCGTTTATCATCCCCAGTCCAACAGGCAGGTTGAAGCTAACGGAGTAATCCTTAGTGGCATTAAGCCAAGGTTAGCATGTTCCCTTAAGGAGGCGGACTGTCAATGGGTAGAGGAAGTTGATTCCATACTATGGGGCTTACGCACTACACCCACTCGATTCACGGGCTACACAACATTCTTCATGGTTTATGGCGCTGAGGCCATGCTCCCATGCAACACTAGTATAGCGAGCTGCTATACAAAAGGTTTTTAACCCCTTTCCGCGATGGCATTTAAAACCGTCGCCTTGCCAGTGTGTGCAATAGGGGGGTCCTTCCCACACGACCTAGAAACCGTCGGGGATAGGGAGTAGCAATGCATACGTTTTGCATAACTGAGCATATGTGATGCCGGCATCTATCCCAAATGCGAGTCTTGAGACAACTGTTTGCGATATGTCGAATATCCCAAATGCTCCATCCTTGCTACTCATTTGTGCTCGCATTACCATCGCAGTCAGTATTCTGTGGTGCTACATTTATGATGCACACCCCATCACAAACAGTTCACGATTATAGAACATGTATGATAAGCAGACAATCACACACATTCACTTCCCCCGAACCATATGCAATATATAATTAAGAAGATTAACTAATCATCGTACGAGTGTCGGATAAGATTACGAAACATCAGACTGTCGTACCAGTGTCGTACAGGATAACTATCGCACACGCTATTCTGTGGTACAACGTTTACGATGTGTACCACATAAAAAACAGTTCATGATTGTAAAGCGTGTATGATAAGGCGACTATCACAAACATTTAGTTTGCTTGCACCATTTGTGATATTGTCTGACATCACACACGCTTTGCATACGGCAACTGTGTGCATGGTCACACATGTTTCCTCTCTGTGAACCGTGTCGGATTATGATGTATATCACACACGTTGTGCTTGACAGACCGTGTGCGCCATAATGACCTGTAGAGAGTATATTCACCCTAATTTAATTGTTGCTATTTAAAATTGTACCAAATTTGAATTTGAAAGTAGCCTATAACTTTATTCATATACATCAGGTTGAACAACCAATGCATTTTTTGATTCACATGTACATATGTTCAAGAATTACATCAAAAAAGAATTACATAAGCACCAAATAAAGAATGATGAACTAGGGTTGTATACTTGTACTATTAAATATGGTAAAGAAAGAGGCAAAATACATTCTGGTTGTTGAACAAGGTGAAGCGGAATGCCCATATTGTTCCCTCCTCCATGCAGAAGGCACGCACGACTCTAGTCCAACCCCTTGTGATGGTCGACCGCCCATCCTTCACTGTCTTCATGAGGACATCTAGATAGTCGTCATGTTCTAGTAGAAATACTTTAACCTTTGCATGCCCACCAATCATGTAGTTTAAGAGGTAATCTTGAGTAAACTACTTTGGGAAATACTGCAAAGGAAAAAAGATTTAGACATTGTCATCTAATACAACTCATTATGAGCAGTAAAAAGAAGGCTGCAGAGTTCTTACTTACCATCCCGCAATTCACTGTTGTCTTGGATAAAGTGTAAACAAATAGTTTAATTGTCATATTTTGACCCATTTTACTAACAATCTTTATCAGTTTCCTCATACGCAAAAAGGGTCGAAGCGTGGATCTTTACCAATGACATATGTACCTAAAAGCACCAAGCTAATATTAGGAGCTAAACAACAATTACACAATGATGTAGTACAACACTCCCTCCATCCCATTATATAAGATCTTATTACATCCAATATACTCATGTGATGAATGAATTAACAGCTTATATTATGCGGCGGAGGGCGTTTATTACATTGTTACAAATATCAGCCGATTAACTGCATTTAACTGCTGCTGTGTTGTTGTTGCTGCTGCTCTTCTATGTATATCTAGACATCAGGAGAACATTAAGATAACACTCTTCCTTGTTGTATGTCGCCTAGGATTGCATATTTAGACATTCAGTACAATGCATGTTGCTATGTAGCCTCAGATATATTAGATATGGCCCTAGTTAACCTACCGAAAAATGGGTTACAGATATATTCAGCTAAATGTCCGATTCACCGATTAATCCCTTATCAGCCCCTGGCCTATATGGTACCAGCTACTGATATCCTGAATAGTGAGTATAAATAACCCATGGGATGAAACTAACCTCGATGGAAAATAGCAGTCGTTCCCAATATTGTCATGTGTAAGTACAATAAAAGGCATGTTAAGCACAACAGGCTAAACATCAACCAAATATATCCATGGTAGACAACATAACCTCCAAATGATAGCTTCAGTGTGCAGGTTTAAGCACGCTAGTTAAGAAAAACAAGAAGTGGAAAGGTGTGTTAACTGCAACAGGCCTAACATTTAATAACAAGCAAATATAGTCACTCAAACTGGTATTGTGCATGTCTAAGTACACTAGTTATTGTTAAATAAAAATGAAAATGCGTGTTAACTACAACATGCTTAACAATAACCAAATGTAGTCATTCATAGTGGTATTATTGAAGCTGGTATTGATGAAATTGAACTACACAGTTCATACTTGCACATATAGAACAACACATTGTGAATAACTGAAATAAACAAGGCATACTACGAATAACCAAAGATAGCAATTGAAACTAGACATATGCTAACTACAAACAACCGAACAACCAAAAACTGTGAAAAGAGGCATATGCTCGCTACAACAGGCTTAACAACAACCAAATATAGTCATTCATATTGGTATTGTTGAAACCGGTGTTGATGAAATTGAACTGCACAGTTCATACTTGCACATATAGAACATCACTTTGTGAATAATTGAAATAAACAAGGCATACTACGAACAACCAAAGATAGCAATTGAAACTGGACATATGCTAACTACAAACAACCGAATAACCAAAAACCGTTAAAAGAGGCATATGCTCGCTACAACAGGCTTAACAGCAACCAAACATAGTCATTCCTATTGGTATTGTTGAAACCGATATTGATGAAATTGAACTGCACAGTTCATACTTGCACATATAGAACATCACTTTGTGAATAACTGAAATAAACAAGACATACTACGAATAACCATAGATAGGAATTGAAACTTGCTTACTACAAACAACCGAACAAACAGAAAATGTTAAAAGAGGCATATGCTAGCTATAACAGGCTTAACAGCAAGAAAATATAGTCATTCCTATTGGTATTGTTGAAACTGGTATTGATGAAATTGTACTGCACAGTAAAGAGTTGCACATATAGAGCATCACATTGTGAATAACTAAAATAAACAAGGCATACTGCAAACAACCAAATATAGCAATTAAAACTGGACATATTCTCACTACACTATAAAAGGGGCTCGACAAAACAAATCATGGGCTCCCCCTGTGAAGAGGCATGGCAAAAGAAATCATGGGTTCCCTCACTTGTCAGAGATGGGCTTGTTCCAATGGGAAGTGCACAGACTCTGGGTGCGCTCCATGTTCTCGCAGATGGGCTCCTTCCCCTTGGAAGAGCATGGCTGTAGGGTGCCCTCCATGATGTTGCAGATGGGTTCTTTCCCCTTGGAAGAGCCGGAGAGAGTTCCCTCCTCGTGGTCGCCGTCGATGAGGTCTGACTTGACAGGTGAGGATCCCAAGCCAGCGTCACAGAATGTGTCCTTCAGAAATGACAAAGGGGCTCGATGGCGATGTAGGATGGCAAATTCTTGACAGCGAGCGAGAGGAGATCAGCGGCGGGGCCATGGATGAGATCAACGGAGGTTGAACCCGAGGGGTTGGGGTGGGCCACTTGACCTGTGACATAGCACGCATCAGTCCGTCGCTATTGACGACCACGATGTCGTAGCCGACGTCCGTGACATACCAGCATACTGTAGCCCGCTGATTGAGAGCCTGCAGCCAGTAATCGTCATCAGCTTCCTCGGTGTCCACCTCGGCGACGTTGGGTGAAGAAGCCGTGATAAACCTATTTTGGGCCATTCGCTCCTCGAGCTCCATGGGAAGCATAGCCGGGCTTAGGTTACGACACTCTGGAGTGGGGGATGGGGATATATGGGAAAGGGGGCGTTTGGCAGGCGTCATCTAAGAAACTCAGGGCAGCTAGGTATGGAGATCGGTGGGTAAGCTGCACGGGCAAACCGGCAGATGTTGACAATGGAGGCCTTGCAGCAGCAGCGGCGGTGGCGGCGACCTTGGTAGGGTTTCGAGCGATTGAGGAAGGGGGTGGTGTGTGTGTGTGCGCGCGCGCGCAGTTTTTGGGGGTTTGTGTGGGGATGGGGGATGATACGTCTCCAACGTATCTATAATTTTTGCTTGTTCCATGCTGTTATATTATCATTCTTGGATGTTTTACAATCATTTTAAAGCAACTTTATATCATTTTTTGGGACTAACCTATTGACATAGTGCATAGTGCCAGTTGTTGTTTTTTGCTTATTTTTTACTTCGCAGAATATCAGTACCAAACGGAGTCCAAACGCAACAAAACTTTTCGGAGATTTTTTCTGGACCAGAAGACACCGGGTGGGCCAAAGAAGTACCAGAGGCGAGGCCCGAGGTGGGCACAACCCACCAGGGCGCGCCAGGAGGCCAGGCGCGCCCAGGGGGTTTGTGCCCCCCTCGGTGACCTCCCGCACCGCCTCTTCACCCTATAAATTCCCAAATATTCCAGAAACCCTAGGGGAGTCGACGAAACACAATTCCAGCCGCCACAAGTTCCAGAACCACGAGATCCAATCTAGACACCATCACGGAGGGGTTCATCATCCTCATTGGTGCCTCTCTGATGATGCGTGAGTAGTTCATTGTAGAGCTACGAATCCGTAGTCAGTAGCTAGATGGCTTCTTCTCTCTTTTTGATTCTCAATACAATGGTCTCTTGGAGATCTATTTGATGTAACTCTTTTTGCGGTGTGTTTGTTGGGATCCGATGAACTTTGAGTTTATGATCAGATCTATATCCATGAAAGTTATTTGATTTCTTTGATCTCTTTTATGCATGATTACTTATAGCCTCGTATTTCTTCTTCGAATCTTTGGTTTAGTTAGGCTAACTAGATCGATTTTTCTTGCCATGGGAAGAGGTGCTTTGTGATGGGTTCGATCGTGCGATGTTCTTTCCCAGTGACAGAAGAGGCAGCAAGACACATATGTATCATTGCTATTAAGGATAACAAGACGGGGTCTATTCCTACATGAATAGATCTCGTCTACATCATGTCATCGTTCTTATTGCATTACTCCATTTTTCCATGAACTTAATACACTAGATGCATGCTGGATAGCGGTCGATGTGTGGAGTAATAGTAGTAGATGCAGGCAGGAGTCGGTCTACTAATCTTGGAGGTGATGCCTATATAATGATCATTGCCTGGATATCGTCATAATTATTCGATCTTCTATCAATTTCCCAACAGTAATTTGTTTACCCACCATATGCTATTTTCTTGAGAGAAGCCACTTGTGAAATCTACGGCCCCCGGGTCTATTCTTTATCATATTTGCTTTGAGATCTATTTTTATTCGCTTTTATTTTCAGATCTATTATTCCAAAAACCCAAAAATACCTTGCTGCACTTTTTTGCTATTTATTTTTATCAAGAGCTATCTATCCAATCTATACAATTTTTATCCCGTCAACTTGACAATTTCTGGCACCGTTACCCGTAGAGGGATTGACAACTCCTCCTAATCGTCGGGTTGCAAGTATTTGTTATTTGTGTGCAGTTACCATTTGCATAGTGTTGCTTGCTTCTCCTACTGGATTGAGACCTTGGTTTCATAACTGAGGGAAATACCTACCGTAGCTGTGCTGCATCATCCCTTCCTCTTTGGGGAAATACCGACGTAGTTCAAGCGACATAAGGGGCCAAGGTGGTGTTTGAGGAAATGACGCGGCTACTGAAAATTTTACTAGGCAGGAGTGAAATGTCGGGGCTATTGAAAATTTGGATGAAGGGATTGAGCAACAAACGTCGCACAGGGTCCTAAAATAACAACCGTGTGCTATCAGACAGAAAAACCCTCCGGCCGGGTAGATATTTTCGAGGGACACAGGCAGGAGCGGGAACAAAAAACATCACACACGTTCGAAACATAATAACCGTGTGTTATCAAACAGAAAAAACCTCCGAGAAGCTAGATATTTTTTAGTGATGCAGGCGGGAGCAGAAGCAAACAACATCGCACACGGTCCAAATGTAATAACTGTCTGCTATCACACAGAAAACCCCTCCAGGCGGATAGATATTTTTGAGATTGCGAGGGAAGCCTCCTGGAGCCCAATGTACTGTGTTGATGTGAGTGACAGGGGCACGGGGGTGGCACATGGGTAGTCTGAGGGAACTGTGTCTGTTGCGTCATCCGACTTGTCTATTGTTTATAAATTTGGCAAAAATTATGCAGGAAAGGGTCAGAACACGAACACACTTGCACGTGGACCTAAAAAATGTATGAAAAGGATGGTTTCATGTTCAAATACCCAATGCGGAACTTTGATGTGGCACGTGTTTCACAAAGCACACAGTATTGCTAGTCCCCCCCCCCCCACTTCATGTCGGTGGGAGGCGAATCCTATCTATGAACGCATGCCCCCAAATAGCTAGGTCTAACATCTCACCCTACCATAACACTAAACCTATAGGAGTCCATCATGGTCAAAACCCAGCCCCCTTTCACTTCTAGTCAAAGGTGGACCATGTGCGGGCCCACAAATGTGTGCTTGTGGCATGTGATGGGTGAGACCACATACGAACCTCCCGCGGGTAGCCCAACCATATGTATGAAAAGGGTGGTGTGATATTTAAACACCCAATTCACAAATTTGATGTGGCACATGTGCCTCTTAAATTAACCGGACATCCCCGACCCCATGAAGGTTTAGGAAGTCTGAAGTAGCCCCCCCCCCCCCACACACACACACTTTGAGTCGGTGGGAGAGGGCATCTCACCTAGACGTACCGTAACACGAACCAAGAGGAATCCACCGTAAGCTTGGTCGTATAACCTCTCTCTTGTTGTTGGTCAAAGTGATGGATGCCCATGCGACCCCACAGATGGGCTAGATCGTCGATAACCACGCAAGGGAGTAGTGCCCAAAGACAACCACTGCCTGCATGTGGCCCAAACATATGTATGGAGTGTTGTGTGATGTTTGAATAGCCAATGCACAACTTTGATGTGGCACCGTGCTTTGGAACCGGAAAGTCCCCACACGAAGCAAAGGTCCATGACGCGTGGTATGTATGTCACCCCACTTCGAACCGGTGATAGGGATTCCTCGTCTTGTTCACACAAAACATCTCCCAGTCCCAGGAAAGATCAGAGTGCAATCCTCCGTTCCCAAAAATTAGGACGCAATCTAATTCGATCGATTGACTCTATCTGTGCGCTAGAGAGAAGGGAGAAGAAAAAGAGCGCTGCCTTGCACCTCCCGCTAGACCTCATGGGCCCTCCTCCCCGTCTTCGGCAGATCGTGCCATGTCGACGGCCTTCCACCTCCATGCCTCTTCCCCATGCCGGTTGACTTCTCGTGCCACACTGACTGCTCATTAGCGCCCTCGGCCACTCACCCGGTGATGTCGTGTCCCCCCCATGGGCTCCATAATGCCACGACGCCCCCACCACACCGTCTCCCCAGTCCCCATCGGCGTCCACAACGGTGAAACCGTGACGCTGCCAACGAGGCCCTTGCCGTCCTCCCGATACTCTGACGTCGGCTTTCTACTTCTACCAATGACAAAGCCGTCGCTACTACCTCGAGAATGATCACATTTTCTCACAACGGAACAATCTATGCCTACTCGTCGATGAGTTTAAAATTTGTCACCACACATATTGATATTTTTTTTGTTCTGATGTTTATACCACTGCAACCATGTGGTGAGGAGCTCTGGGTTTGTTTGGGCATATTGTGACCTGGAGTAGGCAGACACACTTTTGGTAACATCGATCTATAAGAGCTTGAGCTGCTTTAAAAGCAACTTGATTCATCATTAAGGCACATAGGATCCACAAGATTAATAGATAATTTTTCATGATCATGATTCAGGCACTAGGAGCTCTATCTCTTTCTTTATCTACAAAAAATACAGACTGTTCCTTAGTACTGTATGTTTTTACTAAGCGATATATGCTACTAAGATGCAGGGTTTGGTGTTGCCTTTTGGCCTTTATCACAAGTATTCTTGTTTTGCTTTGTTTTAAAGTAAAACTGAGCAAGGTATGTGCGTCCTGTCCAAAGAATAAAGAACAACAATGTTTCCTTATGCTGCAAATATTGCTCAAAACTTTCTCCTTTTTTGTTTACAACGGACAAAACAAATCTCAGATTACTGAGCTACTTTATACAGTTTATATTTATTGAACTATATGCAGTTTTCAGCGGGACCTCTTTCATTTTTCATCATTATTCCAGGAATGGAAAATGATAAATTAAGACATTTAATTTCATAATGAATGCATCATATGCCTTACAGATTAGACATAATTTGTATGTCATCTAGCTGTGTATGTTTTCTGTTGTTTCTTCTTTGTAATTTGGAAGAAAAAAATTGTCACAATGAACATCTATTTACATACATTTGCATTGGTGTTGCTCTTCCCTAAGTTAACTTGATTTGGCAACGCTTCGCTTATTTCAGGACACACTGGTTATACTGATTAAGTTGTGGATGCACAAGTCAACCAATTATTATTGTGTAAGGAGGGTAGAAGTAGCAATTAGTTTCTTTCATATCATGGTATAGGTCCTTGTTCAGGTTGTTGGTATGACCTTTTGACCATTTAGCTGAAGGCAGGCACCACCAACACTTGCTAGAGGTACGGGACATAGTATAGCTCCTTGTTCAGTTTGTGCTATATATGTTCAGTTTCTTGCATATAACTACATTATTAGCCTTCTTGATTGTGTAAGTATTTGTCTGCTAACAAGGATGAGCAAGGAAATTTCTTCCTACTGTTACACTTACATGTTTAATAGAGGTAAATACTTGCCACGACGACCACACTGAAATTTAACAACTGTACAGTGGGGGTGTAAGGGGGTTGTGAGCTACACCATTGATGAAGGTTTTACACTTATATTTGTGACATGTAGATAGTGGGTCGAGGAGGAAGAAGGAGAAAAGTGATTTTTAGCAATAAGATCCATGCAAAATAAAATAAAATAAGATAGGCCGACAATAACATCTGATGTGCATAAGGATCCTTAATGTATATGTTTTGACATGATTAATATTGAGCCAATAGAATATGTATACCCCGTTGCTACTCATGATCTGTAACACGATTATGCTAAGTTTGAGAATGTCTTCGAAACAAAAAAAACCTCAAAAAAGTGTCTTCAAAACATATGATGATGCGTGCTTCTTCATTTGTATTAATTGGACATCTCTTCCCATTCAGGTTGTTTTCCTCATCTACCTAAAGGAGCTCGCTATCATGGTAGTAATCTAGGAGGACCAATAGTATCGTCAATTGAGTACAGGTGTGTGCCTTGGCCTCCACTCTAAATGAACACACTTTGTATTATATAGTAGTGATCTATATGTGTTTGTGGTCCTTAAGGGAATAAGAAAGATCAGTAAGAACTTCTTCTGTTGGTGAAGGCATGTGTTGTCGATTGTTATAACCATTCTTTAGCTCTCATCTTTTTAATTGCAGAAGCTACATGTGGATTTCACAGGACAAAAAGGTTGATGCACATTTATTAGCCGACTAGGAAAGGCAACAACAAAAAAGCCTTCTGGAAATGTCATTCTTCTTGGTCTTCTGAGATGCTAGATGATTTAGCGAAATGGAAGAGTTTACTGAATTAACTGACATCTTGTTTGACTGTGTTCGATGTTTTTAATGCTCACATCATTATGTCATGCAAAATTATGGGGTACTTGTCTTTGCTAATAGTGCAAAATTATTCTTTGTGGTGAAGAATCAAGGTTATCTATTGCAGGTCAGTGTTTTTGTATTGAATAAATATTGCCAGAGGTGAAGCCGAAACTAAGCAGTGTGCGTGAGGAAGGCAAGCATGTGAGCGACCATGATGTTGTGAGCAGAAAGGGTGCATATGGGATAATTTACTACCTATGAGTCCGCACATATGAGAGGTAAACTTTTTCGCTGTAGTGCAAGGTACGTTCTAAGTTTCATCTTTTCACATGATTACGTGCTTCTGGCATTTGATCATTTTTCTCTTGACATGGGTAATTGCACCACCATCCTGATCTTTCCAAAAAGAGAATGTATGATTATGAGAGTAACCACATCAAGAACAGATGGAAGTGGCGAGACTCGGTATGAAACAATGCAGGATCTTTACCCCTAGGATGGTGACAATGCTAACATCCATGTATGTATGTTAGGAGTTACGATATGACCTTCTGCTTATGTATGGTAACATTCAAAAATGTTGGATGAGATTATTAATTTATATATGAGATGTGGTGAAACTAAATATATGTTGTACTCGACGCATTTGATTCAATATGTTAACTAATTCACCTATACTTTATTTATCGCCCTGTGGCATCGTTACTTCGTTCATATACGGGTTGCTGATGTGCAACATAGGTCCTTTTTTGTTGATAATGGTAACCTTTAGCAAGGATAACCGTGTTGTTTTTATCAGAGACTCGTGATACTTTCTGTAGTGATATA
Source organism: Thinopyrum elongatum (assembly GCA_011799875.1). Lineage (NCBI taxonomy): Eukaryota > Viridiplantae > Streptophyta > Magnoliopsida > Poales > Poaceae > Thinopyrum > Thinopyrum elongatum. Next base: position 342,367,390 of record CM022297.1, on the reverse strand, counting down.
TTGAGAAAGGGGAGAGCGTATATTTGGTGCTGTCATGGTAAGAGACACTTTTGTGTTGTGCATATATTTCTTTCTATTTGTTTTCAATCTTGTTGAAGTTGATAAAATATTTAGACGTTGTCCCTTACCCAAGTTTCCAAATGAATATGTTGAAGTTTTGTTTTGCTGATCTGATAATATGCTAGCCCGACGGTGTGAAGTGACTGCCATCCTAATATTGTATGGTCTACCAAGGTACATTATTCTATAATTTATTTCCCCTTACTATCTGGAGTGTTGTTCTTAAGGACCTGCTTATTAAAAATTCATTATCTCTCATGAAGTTCCTTTGTATGGATTGTATCCAAATTGATTTCCTTATTTTAGAGTATTAGGAGAGTAATGTGCGTGTTCTGTTGCATTTTAGAGTGCAGAGTATACAAGTAAGCCATCATATTATCTTGCTTCCTCAGGGGTTTCTTCACATCAAAGACATTTGGAATTTGGTATCCAATCAGGCATACTAGCTTTGTAAATCATCTAAGCCACAACATTAGATGAAGCTATAATGCACTCTGCATAATCCAGTTTGAAACAACATTTTCTGTATGACCTCTTACATTCTTGTGCATTTTTCCTTATGGAAAATATCTATGGGGAGACAACGATACCACTGTTTTGGAAGGAAGTGAGCACCCTCAATTTTACCTAGATTCTCCTTGATGGAATCTTCTCTCTGCAAAATTACCCGTATGTTTTTTTCATGAGGTATTAGTCTTAGTTGATATGAAGATTGTGCGCGCTTGCTGTGGAATAAATTAGAGTTTTCATTCTTTGTGATTGGATGAGTACCAAATTAACCCTATTTAGTGTAAGAAAGGAAATGCACCACTCACTTCTGTTATTGTTGCAGATGCATGAATGTTAATACCAAAAGAAGCTTGCCGTTATAAAGGTTGGGGTAACTCAATCACTAGATTCATGTAGTAGGTGAGAGATTACTGGTGCTTTAAGGTAGCTAACATGTAAATGTTCTATATGCAGACAAGGTATGCTTGAATTTTTTTCAAGATCGGGTTAACCTGTAAATCATTCTTATATCAACATGATCGACTTCAGTTGTTTGGCATGAATAAATCTAAATGAGAGTTATATTTTGAAATTGTTAACTTGGCTGAATCAATCCTATGTCATCTCCACCACTTGACTTCCCATAGATCTCTCCCTTGCGTGGGTCACTAAGAGTTCCAGCTAAACTCCAGTTGCCCCACTATGATGGTCTTTCAAGTGTACAACTTACAATGTATTGAACTGCTTCATGTTGGAGATGAATCTCCATATTCATTGATGTCCGTAAATTGAAAAAAATACAGAATTTACTGAAATTTGATCCGCATCGTATACCTGCTGCAAATTTGTGATGGTTGTTCCATCCTCAGAAATATATTGTGCAGTTGTAGCCGGATTAGGTGTGCATTGGATCTCCAGATTCTATCACATCATCCAGTGTTGTGATGTGTACATGGATTAGCTCTCTTGATTTTATAAAAATTTATAACCGTTTGTGTTTGTATATCCCCCCATCTAGCCTATGAAGCCAACAAAAGGAAAAGCTACTATGTACATATCATCAGAAACTAAGCAAAGCTCACATGATGGAAAGGATAATATAGATTTAACACTCAATAGCAAATGTGTAAAAAGGAAGTGTGAACTTTACCTAACCTCTTGTAGGATTTGGGGGAGAGTGCCAGTTGAATTTATTTTGCAATGATGGCGAGGATTTGGAAAATCTTGGCTCATGTGGGAGTCTGGCATATTACAATGAGAGAGGAGAGATAGACGAGAGATAGAGAGCTTTGGTATGAAATATACGTGTTTGAAATTCAAAGTGTGTGTTGATGGAGGTGAAAAGGGAATTAGGAGTCAGATCTATCACTAATTGAGGTGGCGAACATGGACTGGGTTTGCACTGATAGTTGGTGGAGAAAGAGCAAGATATTTAGTGCTTTATTGATACAAAATTGACATATGTGCACGAGAAATCTATAGGTATATGTTAACTCGATTAAATCATCATACTAATTATATATATTGCTTGTGCAGGATGGTTATGAGTTGATAAATAATTTTTTATTATACTTGCTGAAGTACTGTGCAGATGAAGCTAAAGATAATATTCCTGACCTTGTAGGCGAATATCTTAAACACATCAAGTAGATATTAGATTGTAACATATAATTATCTAGACCATTGCTCTCTATGTATACATCATTAATGTACATCATCGAGTTACATTGTAGGTGAAGTGGATTTCAATTATTTTTCAATCGTTGTAGACTATCTTTTTTATACATGCAAGATATAATATACTCCCTCCGTAAAGTAATATACTAACAAATCATTACATGTGAAATTTGATATGAATTGTATTCATAGGTATAATCAGAAAAACAAATTATGAAAGCCCGTGGCAACACATCGGCATTCTACAAGTGTACGTATGCGTTCAAACTTAGGTCTGGAATCTCACCATGACCTACTACGGTAGCACGAAACAAAGAAGAAGAATCCACCATGGTAACCCCTATTGTTGTCGGTCAACGTGATCATGGACGTCCACGCGGGCCCATGAATATATAGGCTTGCCACTGATAACCACGTGAGGGAGAGTATTGTCCGACGACAACCACTTCATGCTGCTACTTGTGAGCTGCATTGGGATTTCCTCGAAGAGGAGAGGATGATGCAGTAACGTAGAGATAAGTATTTCCCTCAGTTATGAAACCAAGGTTATCAATCTAGTAGGAGAACCAAACAACACTATGTAAACAACACCTGAACACAAACAACAAATACTTGCAACCCAACGCGAAGAGGGGTTGTCAATCCCTCAACGGTTACGAGCAAGATTAAATTGTATAGTTTTTGATAGATAGATTGGAAAAAAATACAAAATAATATAACTAAAAGACAATTGCAGCAAGGTATTTTTAGATTTAATATATGATAAAAGATAGACCTGGGGGCCATAGTTTTCACTAGAGGCTTCTCTCGAGAAAATAGCATACAGTGGGTAAACAAATTACTGTTGGGCAATTGATAGAAAGGCAAATAATTATGACGATATCCAAGGCAATGATTATACATAGGCATCACATCCAAGATTAGTAGACCGACTCCTGCCTGCATCTACTACTATTACTCCACACATCGACCTCTATCCAGCATGCATCTAGTGTATTAAGTTCATGAAAAATGGAGTAATGCCTTAAGCAGGATGACATGATGTAGACAAGATAAACTCACGTATGAATAAACCCCATATTTTTACCCTTAATAGTAATGATACATACGTGGCATGTCCCTTTCTGTCACTGGGATTGAGCACCACAAGATCGAACCCATTACAAAGTACCTCTTCCCATGGCAAGATAAATCAATCTAGCTAGCCAAACCAAACCAATAAATCGGAGAAGAAATATGAAGCTATATTAATCATGGATAAAAGAGTTCGGAGAAAACTCAAATAATATTCATGGATAGATCTGATCATAAATTCACAATTCATCATATCCCAACAAACACATCGCAAAAAGTCATTGCATCAAATAGATCTCCAAGAACACCAAGGAGAACATTGTATTGAGAATAAAAAAGAGAGAAGAAGCCATCTAGCTACTAACTATGGGCCTGTAGGTCTGTGGTAAATGACTGACGCATCATTGGAGGGGCATCAAGGTTGATGAAGAACTGCTCCGTGATTGATTCCCCCTCCGGTAGAGTGCCAGAAAGGTCCCCAGATGGGATCTCTCGAGAACAAAGGCTTGCGGCGGCAAAAAAAGTATTTCATGGACTCCCCGGTAGGTTTTCTAATTTTAGGGTATTTATAGAGGCAGAGTTAGGTCAAACGGAGGCTCGTGGGCCCCACTATGTACCAGGGCGCACCCTGGTGCCTACTGGGTCACTCCTTCGTCTTCTCGGTCCTTCCCGAAGCTTCCAGGGTCTCTTATTGCCAGAAAAAAAATCTCCAAAAAGTTTTGTGGCATTTGGACTTCGTTTAGTATTGATATTCTGCAAAGTAAAAAACAAGCAAAAAACAGCAACTTGCACTAGGCACTAAGTTAGTAGGTTAGTCCCAAAAACGATATAAAGTTGCTTGTAAATGTATATAAAACATCCAAGATTGATACTATAATAGCATGGAACAATAAAAAATTATAGATACGTTGAAGATGTGTCAAGCATCCCCAAGCTTAATTCATGCTCGTCCTCGAGTAGGTAAATGATAAAAACAGAATTTTTTATGTGGAATGCTACCTATCATATTCATCATACAATCTTTTCTTTTATAGCATGGACATTTGGACTTGAATGATTCAAAGCAATAGTCTTTGACATGAAGACATCAATACTCAAGCATATCAACAAGCAACCATATCTTTCAAAATATCAATGCTAAAGAAAGCTATCCCAGCCCATTATGCTCAAACATTGATCCATTCATGAACCACACTCAAATATTAGCTACATCCAATGCACAAGTATGACAATAGTGTTCCCTAGTTGGTGCTTTATAAGAGAAGATGGAGACTCAAAATAAAAATAAAAATTGCATAAAAGTGAAAAAGATAGGCCCTTCGTAGAGCGAAGCAGAGATTATTAGAGGTGCCAGAGCTCGAAGCTTAAATTGAGAGATAAAATTGTTTTGGGAGGCATGCTTTTCTTGTCAATGAAAACGACCGAGAATTCCCAATATCTTCCATGCTAGATAAATCATAGGCAGTTCCCAAACAGAAAATAAAGTTTATTTCCTTTCCACCATTCTTACACAATCCATGACTAGCCGTATCCATGCGTGCCTTCCATACCATCACTTTCCAAGGAATTTATTATTTAAATCATAAAAAATTAATTTCGGGACTGGGCATCCCTAGTACCTGCCACACTTTCCTGCAATGACAAGTGAATAAACACTCATCTTTAGAATAAAATACCTAGCATGGAAAATATTGGCCACCCCATGCCGCTTCATGAGGGGTACGGGCACACAAAAAGGAAATTTAGTTTGAATATGAGAGTTGGCACATACAAATTTACTTGGAACGGTAAGGAAACACCGCATATAGGTAGGTATGGTTGACTCATTTGGCACAACTTTGGTTTAAAGAGTTGGATGCACAAGCAACATTCCCGCTTAGTACAAATGAAGGCTAGCAAATAGATTGAGAAGCGACCAGCCAAAAATGAAAACGATCATAAACACGCATTAAACATAACTAACACTGAATAATGCACCACAAGTAGGATGTAACTTCGTTGCATAACTATTGACTTTCGTGCTTTCATAGGGAATCAGAAACCTTAACACCAATATTCTTACTAAAGCATAATTACTCACCAACATGACTCACATATTACTATCTCCATATCGCAAAACTATTGCAAGGAATAAAGTTTATAATATCCAATGATCTTTTCATGAAAGTTTTTATTATATCCCTCTTGAATACTCATCACTTTGGGACCAAATTCATATCTCGTACAAATTACCATTACTATTATAAACTCTCAAAAAGATTTAAGTGAAGCGCGAGAGCACAAATATTTCTTAAAAAAAATTCATATATCAACTCTTAAAATAATATAAGTGAAGCATGAGATTGCATTTATTTAAAACATAATCATATCAACTCTCAAAAAGATTTAAGTGCAGCATGAGAGTGTATTTCTTAAAAATTTAATCACCAACGTGTTCTAAAAAATTTAAGTGAAGCACATAGAGCAATTGCCTAGCTCAAAAAATTTAAGTGAAGCACATAGAGCAATTCTAAAAAATCATAATAAAATATGGCTCTCTCAAATAGGTGTGTTCAGTAAGGATGATTGTGGCAAACTAAAAAGCAAACAAAGAAAAGACTCTTATCATACATGACGCTCCAAGCAAAACTCATGATATGTGATGAACCAAAATATAGCTCCAAGTAAAATTACCGATGGTCATTAGAAGAAAGAGGGGATGCCTTCCGGGGCATCCCCAAGCTCAGTTGCTTGGGAGTCCTTGAATTTACCTTGGGGTGCCTCGGGCATCCCCAATCTTGGGCTCTTGCCACTCCTTATTCCTTCATCCTTCGTGATCTCACCCAAAACTTGAAAACTTCAATCACACAAAACTTAACAAAAACCTTCATGAGATCCGTTAGTATAATAAAGCAAATTACCACTTTAAGCACTATTGTAAACCCATTCATATTTTGTTTGAATTATACCTACTGTATTCTAACTTTACCATGGCTTATACCCCCCCGATACAATCCATAGATTCATCAAAATAAGCACACAATGCAACAAAAACAGAATCTGTCAAAAACAGAATAGTCTGTAGCAATCTGAACATTGACCATACTTTTGTAACTCCAAACATTCTGAAAAATTAGGACAATGTGGGCAATTTGTATATCAGTTATGTGTAAAAAATTAGAGCAAAAGCATGTTTCTCTGAATTTACAAAATTCCAAAACTGGGCGCAAAAGTTTTTGTTTTCTCACAGAATCAAGTCAACTATCATCCAACATAATCCTAAAGGCTTTACTTGGCACAAACACTAATTAAAACATAAAAAACATAATCATAATAGTAGCATAATTGTGTGAACACAAGAGAACAGAAAGTAAACAAGAAAAAATAAGATAACTATTGGGTTGCCTCCCAACAAGCGCTATTGTTTTATGCCCCTAACTAGGCTTAATGCATAGTTTGAAGTATTATCATCTTTCTTCTTCAACTCCTCAAACACACATCCATAACTCTTAGTAATAGTGGCATACATATTTTTAAAAATCACACTCCTAGGAACAAAGTTGAGAAATATATTCTCGCAGATTGGCTCTTTTATCAGATCAACAAAGTTGGGGTGAACATTAATCATTTTAAGGTCTTCATTTCTATTACTAGATGTTGCACCCTTGTCTTTTGGAACATACATAAACTAGCAATTCTTGCTAGGAGGAGTTTTTTAATAGTTTTGACGGAAGAAAAAGCGGAACCTAGATTATTAATAATTTCTTCCAACTTATCAATTCTAGCGGGACTTTGCTCCACCCTTTCATTTATTGGTTCTTTCTCCTTTAGCATCTTAGTGTAGCTCCTACCTTTGAACCAAATCGGGTGACGTGTTTGTGAATCATTTTATACAAATTTTCAATATGCTCTATGGTAGGCATTTTCTTTTCAATAGCATCTAGTCTTTGAATAATATGTTCCAGAGTTAAAATTGTTTTATTAATAATGATAGGTGGTGAGCCCACTAAATTTCCCATAGCATTTAAAGCATCCATAGGGGGACAACTCAGGAAACTCCCTCTGGTAATAGTATCAAGAACGAATCTATACCAAGTAGTAATGCCCACATAAAAATTACAAAGAAGGATAGTACTGGATTGCTTACGAGTTGATCTATTATGAGCATCACAAATCCTAAACCAAGCATCATTTAAATTCTCTCCCCCCTTTGCTTAAAATTGAGAACTTTATTTTCAGGGGTACATGAAACATGAGAAGAACTAGCCATAATGATAAAGTGGACAAGCAAATGAAAGATCAAACAAGAAAAAGGCAAACGAAAAATATTTTTGTTTTTTTTGTAAAAACTTTTTAGAAGTGGGGGAGATGAAAATGAGAGCGAAATGGCAAATAAAGTAAATGCAAGGAGATGAAAGTATGCATAGGTACTTGATAGATGTTGATAATGTCTCTCCGGCAACGGCGCCACAAATTCTTCATGCTACTTGTGAGCTGCGTTGGGATTTCCTCGAAGAGGAGAGGATGATGTAGTACAGTAGAGATAAGTATTTCCCTCAGTTATGAAACCAAGGTTATCAATCCAGTAGGAGAACCAAGCAACACTATGTAAACAACACCTGCACACAAACAACAATTATTGCAACCCAACGCGAAGAGGGGTTGTTAATCCCTCAACGGTTACGAGAAAGATTAAATTGTATAGTTTTTATAGATAGATTGAACAAAAATACAAAATAAAATAAAATAAATAAAATTGCAGCAAGTTATTTTTAGATTTAATATATGATAAAAGATAGACCGGGGGGCCATGGTTTTCACTGGAGGCTTCTCTCGAGAAAATAGCATACGATGGGTAAACAAATTACTGTTGGGCGATTGATAGAAAAGCAAATAATTATGACGATATCCAAGGCAATGATCATACACAGGAATCACATCCAATATTACTAGACCGACTCCTGCCTGCATCTACTACTATTAAGGAGGCACTTCTTTGCGTTCTTTGCGTTCGAAGAGGCACTTCTTTGCGTTCGAAGATGTAGCTCGCGGGTCCCAGCTATTAGGGGGGGATATTTTTTTCCGTGTAATAAGGAGGCTATTGCATGCGTGCGTCCATGGACCTGGTGCGTCCCCACTGTCAGCCTCTCCACGTACTACAATCCTCTTCTGATAACTCTCGTTTGTTCACCACATTGACCATGCCGCGCCGACCGGACCAAGGCAGTGGACGATGATGAGGCCCCGGATGGGAACGAGCCGAAGATGGGAAGACGCGGGAGTGGAGTCTCAGACGAAGAAGAACACGAGAGTTAACTGGTTTTGGTGCGGTGTGGGGCTGCAGTCGATGGAGAATAATAGAAGGTGTGGAGGGGTGGAGGGATGGCCTGGCCGGTGGTGGGGTAGCGCTTTGAAGCGAGGCATTCTAAACAAAGCCGCTAGCTGCCAGAGATGAGAGCAGGCGGTCCCGGCGGCACTGGAGAAAGAAGACAAGATATTGAAGATGCGTTATGACCGTTGGATGTAAATCAACGACTATGGATGTCAGAATCATTTGTTGACTAAGTTCACAATGCCTTGTGTAGGTTTCGACCTATTGGCCCACATGTCAGCCTCCAAACATGTGGCACATATTCAACCTAGTTTTTTAGAATTTACAGTCCATTTGCTGGGCTGGGTGAACAAATAATGTAGCATCAATGCGGCCCATTTATTTATTTTTTCTAAGAAATCACAACCATTTGCAGTTTCTCGAAATACACGAATTTGCTGCGCTAGTTGTAAATATAATCTTGGGTTGAATGGACCAATGTTATCAAAAAATAAACTGGGCTAGGCATTTTATTATAAATAAAATTAGATAATGAGCGTGTTACTATACATTAGTCGTTAAATCTTAGCAAGCTTTTGTACACAATCACCAGAATTTTTGTTGTCTTGGAGTAAAACAAAAACTAGGATTTTCCTTGCCAACTTCCGTTAAACATTTATTTTTATAAGTTAATAAGACATGGGATATTTTTAATATAAATATAAATGATCTACTAAATATATGATGATATCCCTGTTTGAAAAGGTCGTGTTGATATTAATGCTCTGCCTCTAAAACTTGCAGTTTCTTATCTGAAACTAAAACTTGCAGTTTCTTCTCTGAAAATCACATGGCCTGCACTTTTATACTCATATGAGACTATAGTTTTGAAAGTATTAAAAATAGATCTCTGGAATTCATAAAATACTTCATATGTGCAATACTACAAAGATCTGAATTCAAAAGACATTCTTATATGAAATTACTCAAAAAACACAATTCACAACCTCCAAATACTGATAACCCTAAGAGCCTCCTCTGATTATTCGTTGGGGCACTCCCCTCCTATTCCTCAGCGGTAGACTGCCGCCCTGTGAGACGAGGTGAACGGCGAGGGAAGTTTGGAGAATAGCGGGGAGGCATCGTCGCGCCAACTACTTTTCTCCTCTTGCAGTTGGGTACGGTCGACGAAGACTCCACCGGCTAGCTCTGCCACGCCACCCTCACAAACGACACTGTGTGGATGCTCGATCCTTGATCCTATGGATGCTCCATCCTGGATTGATACTCCCACCATCTCTCAACTGAAGGTGTGTCCTCAATGACCATACTGTGATACTCCCATCATCTTGGATTGATACTCCCACCATCTCTCAAAGAGAGCAGGAATAGTTTTAATTTCACAATATCATTATCCACATATTTTTTCTTTTGCATATCACACAATTCTATGAAAGTGTTTAGATGGGACGCGGCATCCTCATTAGGATTACCAGAAAATTGCTCCTTCATAACAAGATTCAATAAAGCAGCATTAATATCATAAGTCTACGCACTAGCGGCGGGAGGAGCAATCGGAGTACTAATAAAATCATTATTAGTAGTATTAGAAAAATCACACAATTTTGTATTTTCTTGAGACATCGTGACTACGCAAACAAGATCACAAGCAAACAAAAGATCAAACAAGAAAAAGGCAAACGAAAAATATTTTTGTATTTTTGTAAAACTTCTTAGAAGTGGGGGAGATGAAAACGAGAGGCAAATGGCAAATAATGTAAATGCAAGGAGATGAAATTTTATGCGTAGGTACTTGATAGATGTTGATGATGTCTCCCCGGCAACGGCGCCAGAAAATATTCTTGCTATTTGTGAGCTGCGTTGGGATTTCCTCGAAGAGGAGAGGACGATGCAATGCAGTAGAGATAAGTATTTCCCTCAGTTATGAAACCAAGGTTATCAATCCAGTAGGAGAACCAAGCAACACTATGTAAATTACATCTGCACACAAACGACAAATACTTGCTACCCAACGCGAAGAGGGGTTGTCAATCCCTCAATGGTTACGAGCAAGATTAAATTGTATAGTTTTTGATAAATAGATCTGATAAAAATAAAAAATAAAATAGATAAAATAAAATTGCAGCAAGGTACTTTTAGATTTAATATATGATAAAAGATAGACCCGGGGGCCATAGTTTTCACTAGAGGCTTCTCTCGAGAAAATAGCATACGGTGGGTAAACAAATTACCGTTGAGCAATTGATAGAAAAGAAAATAATTATGATGATATCCAAGGCAATGATCATACATAGGCATCACATCCAAGATTAGTAGACCGAAACGATTCTGCATCTACTACTATTACTCCACACGTCGACCGCTATCCAGCATGCATCTAGTGTATTAAGTTCATGGAAAAATGGAGTAATGCAATAAGAACGATGACATGATGTAGACGAGATCTATTCATGTAAAAGACAGATTCTGTTTTTGATGCATTGTTTTGCTTGTTTTGATGAAACTATCGATTTTATCGGTGGTATAAGCCATGGAAAAGTTATAATACAGTAGGTATAATGCAAAAATAAGATATGAATGGGTTTTAAATAGTACTTAAAGTAGTAATTTGCTTTATTATACTAATGGATCTCACCAATTTTCTGTTAAGTTTTGTGTGGATGAAGTGATCAAAGATTGAGGAGGTCTCGATATGAGGAGAAGGAGGAGAGGCAAGAGTTCAAGCTTGGGGATGCCCAAGGCACCCAAAGTAAATATTAAAGGATACTCAAGCATCTAATCTTGGGGATGCCCCGGAAGGCATCCCATCTTTCTTCAACAAGTATCGGTATGTTTTTGTCTTCGTTTCGTTCATGTGATATGCGTAAATCTTGGAGCATCTTTTGTGTTCAGTTTTCATTTTTATTTTATGCACCATGCTGGTATGAGATATTCCATGGTTTATTTATAGAATGCTCATTGCACTTCACTTATATCTTTTGAGTATGCCTTCATAGAATGCTTCATGTGCTTCACTTATATCTTTTGAAGTTTGGATTGCCTGTTTCTCTTCACATGGAAAACCGTTATTTGAAGAATGCTCTTTTGCTTCACTTATATTTGTTAGAGCATGGTCTTTTGTAGAAAGAATTAAACTATCATGCTTCACTTATATCTATTTAGAGAGTCAACAGGAATTGATCATTTGCATGGCTAGTCATAAAATCCTACATAAAACTTGTGGATCACTGAATATGATATGTTTGATTCCTTGCAATAGTTTTGCGATATAGAGATGATAATATGTGGGATGTACTAGTAAACGGTTGAGGTTAGTAAGAATATTGGTGTTAAGGTTTGTGATTCCCGAAGAATGCATGTATAGTCTCTCGTTATGCTATGAAGTTGGAGCATGATTTATTATTGATTGTCTTCCTTATGAGTGGCGGTCGGGGACGAGCAATGGTCTTTTCATACCAATCTATCCCCCTAGGGGCATACATAGTAGTACTTTGCTTTGAGGGTTAATAAACTTTTGCAATAAGTATATGAGTTCTTTATGACTAATGTGAGTCCATGGATTATACCCACTCTTACCTTTCCGCAATTTGCTAGCCTCTACGATACCGTGCATTGCCCTTTCTCATCTCGAGAGTAAGTGCAAACTTCGCCGGTGCATCCAAACCCCGTGATATGATACGCTTTATCACACATAAGCCTTATTATATCTTCCTCAAAACAGCCACCATACCTACCTATTATGGCCTTTCCATAGCCATTCCGAGATATATTGCCATGCAACTTCCACCGTTTCCGTTTTGATGACTTGAGCATTCATTGTCATATTGCTTTGCATGATCATATAGCTGACACAGTAGTTGTGGCTCAGCCACCATTCATCATTTTTTATACATGTTACACTAGATCATTGCACATCCTGGTACACTGCCATAGGCATTCATATAGAGTCATATTTTGTTATAGGTATCGAGTTTTAATATTGAGTTGTAAGTAAATAGAAGTGTGATGATCATAAACTTTCATTATTAGAGCATGTCCCAATGAGGAATGGATGATGGAGACTATGATTCCCCCACAAGTCGGGATGAGACTCCGGAACAAAAGAAAAAAAGAGAAAAAAAGAAAAAGAAATGGAAGAAAGAAGGAAGAGAAGGGGCATGCTAGTTCCACACCTGTGCTTCAAAGTAGCACCATGTTTTTCATATAGAGAGTCTCCTATGTTGTCACTTTCATATACTAGTGGGAATTTTTCATTATAGAGTTAGATGCACACCCGCTTAGTTTTCATATTGATCTTTCATACACTTATAGCTCTTAGTGCATTTGTTGCATGGCAATCCCTACTCCTCGCATTGATATAAATTGATGGGCATCTCCATAGCCCGTTGGTCAGCCGCGTCAATGTGAGACTTTCTTACCTTTTTGTCTTCTCTTTATTTACCCCTATCATCATACTCTATTCCACCCATAGTTCTATATCCATGGCTTGCGCTCATGTATTGCGTGAGGGTTGAAAAGGCTGAAGCGCGTTAATAAGTATGAACCAATTGCTTGGCTTGTCTTCGGGGTTGTGCAAGATAAATACTTTGTGTCAAGAAGACAGAGCATGACAAGACTATATGATTTTGTAGGGATAACTTTCTTTAGCGTTGATATTTTGAAAGACATGATTGTTTGTTGGGATGCCTGAGTATTAATGTCTTTATGTCAAATTATAGACTATTGCTTTGAATCACTCGTGTCTTAATATTCATGCCATGATTAGATATATGATCAAGTTTATGCTAGGTAGCATTCCACATCAAAAATTATCTTTTTTATCATTTACCTACTCGAGGACGAGTAGGAATTAAGCTTGGTGATGCTGATACGTCTCCGTCGTATCTATAATTTTTGATTGTTTCATGCCAATATTATACAACTTTCACATATTTTTGGCAACATTTGAAATGATTTATTGAACTAACATATTGATCCAGTGCCAGTTCCTGTTTGTTCCATGTTTTTTGTTTCACAGAATATCCATATCAAACGAAGTCCAAACACGATAAAAATTTATGGAGAATTATTTTGGAATATATGTGATTTTTTGGAGGTGGAATCAATGCAAATGGAGGCCCACGGCCTCCACAACCCACCAGGGCGCGCCGGGCACCCCCTGGCGCGCCCAGGTGTCTTGTGCCCTCCCCGTAAGTCGGTTGGGGCCCTTCTTCGGGTGCAATAAATATAATTTATGGAAAAAATCATGTAAAAATTTCAGCACAATCGGAGTTACGGATCTCCGGGAATTTAAGAAACGGTGAAGGTCTAGAAAACAAGAAGGCGGAACAGAGAGATAGATCCAATCTAGGAGGGGCTCCTGCCCCTCCGCCGCCATGGAGGCCATGGACCAGAGGGGGAACTCTCCTCCCATCTAGGGGGGAGGCCAAGGAAGAAGAATAAGAAGAGGGGGCTCTCTCCCGGTGGCGCCGAAGCTCCGCCGGGGCAATCATCGTGACGGCAATCTACACCAACAACTTCGCCGCCGTCACACCAACTCTCTCCCCCTCTATGCAGTGGTCTAACACCTCTTCTCCCTGCTGTAATCTCTACTTAAACATGGTGCTCAACACTATATATTATTTCCCAATGATCTATGGCTATCTTATGATGTTTGAGTAGATCCATTTTGTCCTATGGGTTGATAGATGATCATGATTGGTTTGAGTTGTATATTTTATTTTGGTGATGTCCTATGGTGCCCTCCGTGTCACACAAACGGAGGGATCCCCGATGTAGGGTGTTGCAATATGTGAATGGTTCTCTTATGGTGGGTGGCATGAGTGACAGAAGCACAGACCCGAGTTTGGGGGTCATTGCGTATGGGATAAAGAGGACTTGATACTTAATGCTATGGTTGGGTTTTACGACCTTAATGATCTTTAGTAGTTGCGGATGCTTGCTAGAGTTCCAATCATAAGTGCATATGATCCAAGTAGAGAAAGTATGTTAGCTCATGCCTCTCCCTCATATAAAATTGCAACAATGATCACCGGTTTAGTTATCGATCACCTAGGGACAAATGACTTTCTTGTTAACAAAATCTATCTACTTTTATTGTCTTGCATTTTACTCGTAGTTTTATTCTTGCAAAGTACTTCTAGTTTTATTGTTGCAAACTTATCATTTCACCTACCAAATAGTTTTATACTTGTTCTAGGTAAAGCAAACATCAAGTGTGCATAGAGTTGTATCGGTGGTCGATAGAACTTGAGGGAATATTTGTTCTACCTTTAGCTCCTCATTGGGTTTGACACTCTTATTTATCGAAAAAGGCTACAAGCGATCCCCTATACTTGTGGGTTATCATCGCACAGTCTCATCTAAATTGTTTACACGTACGTACAGCCACACCGTAAACAAGACGGCCACGTACGTACACACGGGAGGGGTCTCGAACGCGTACTCGCGCATATGTACGAAAGGGCTCGTGTACATGTATACCTGGCCATGGGCAGCCCGGCCCGGACGGCCCGGTCTGACCCAGCCCTGAAAAAGCCCCCCCCGACCCGGCCCAACGTTGCTCACGGGCCAGGCCTGGGCCTAAATATTGAGCCCGAAGGCTGGGCCGGGCCCGGGCCCACCATATTTTCCATTTAACGAAGCGCCTCGGCCCAAGGCCCGAGGCCCGGTGGGCTTTCACACGTACGGGTCAGGCTTGGGCCTGATTTCTAGGCCCGACACCCGGGCCGGGCAGGGCCTGGGTTTTTTGTGTCGGGCTTGGTTAGGCCCGACCCGAAGGCCGACCCGAGGTAGGCCCGGGCATTCGGTTAGACAGAACCGATCGGTTCGGTGCCTCGGTTTATTTTTAAATTCGGTTTTCTGATTTTATGGACCGATAGGTCTTCTGAGCATTCACTAACTGAGGCTTTCGGTCCACCAAGAATTCAGCTCGGTCCTCGGTTATAACCAAAGAGAACCTATACTTTTTTTATGAACTCGAAGAGAGAACCATACTGGATGGACAAGAATAAATCGGGAGTCAAATTTTGAGGGAGAAACAAGGAACACAAGAAAAGGAATCGATCAAATCATGCGTAGCGCTGCATCATATGGCTCAATCACAATCAGGCTACCCATGGCTCCCTTGCATATCAAATGTGAATGGTAGGAGGAAAGACATACAGCAGGATATGGATGCAAGCCGGCCGCCGACCATGAAGGAGCACGGGCGCCACCGGCTACAACCGGGGGAGAGCCATGGGCGCCGCCGAACACCGGCCGCCGCTTGGATTGCCATCTGGGGAAAAGGAGGCGGCGGCGCTATGTCTGTTGCGTGATGTTGTGCGTGAAGGAGCGCAGCAGGCCAGCAGGGAGGGACAAGTTGCGAGGGCAATGTGTGTTGGGCTAAGAATTGGGCTGAGAGAAAGCTAACTTCTTGTACATATCAACTATCATTTTTTTAATCATGGATGGGCTATGGAGCTTTCCCGTGCTGGATTTCAATACTTCGGTTAGTTCGGGGAATTTGGTACGCTGAGTCCAATGACCGAACTCACTGATGTAATCTCGGTTTTTCACAATCGCTAACCGAACAAAAAACCAAAGATTTGGTCCTCGGTTTTTCGGCTTCGGTCTCGGTTTTTTCGGATTCAGTCTTCGGTTCTTGGTTTTTCTGCCCACCCCTAACCCGAGGTATGGCCAGGTATATGTACATGGAGAGGCAACAGACGACAGCAACAGCATCATGTTCATCGGCAGCCAACCGGCTGGGTTGGAACAAAGAAACAACATCGTGTTCAGGAGGCAACCGACTTTGTCAAAATGCGTCATGTTCATCAGGAGCCAACCGGCTTGGACGGAATAGCCTCAACGGGGTTTGGAGTACCATAAAACAGAGAAAACGGCCTTCTGTTCGACCGCCTACGGTCGAAATGGGGTCCTGTTCATCGGGAGGGGTCTAGCGTACCACAAAACGGAGGAAACAGACTTCTGTTCAACCGCCTACGGTCGAAACGGGGTCCTGTTCATCAGGAGGGGTCTGGCGTACCGCAAAACGGATGAAACGAACTTCTCTTCGAGCGCCTATGGTCGAAACGGGGTCCTGTTGATCGGGAGGGGTGTGGCGTACCGCAAAACAGGACTCCACGAGCTACTGTTCATCCACCGTCGACTTCCTCCAGCCTCCACCATCTGCTGTTCATCCACTGTCGACTTCCTCCAGCCTCCATCGGCTACTGTTCATCCAGCCACCACGGGGTCCTGTTCATCCACCCCCAACTGGCTGGGGTGTGGCTGCCTCCTTGATCGGGGTCCTGATCATCCAGCGGCAACCACAAGGTCCTGTTCATCCAACCCCACCGGGAACTGTTCAACCATAGCCAACCAACCGGCTAGGTTGACTCACCACATCTCGACTCGTTCTACATATCGAGCGCGTGGTAGCAATGGGCACTGTTCATCAAGAGGCAACCGAACACCGACTGGCTACGTATCACACGGGGGCTCAATCGACTTCAGTAAGCAGCAGCAGCAGCGATCGATCTATCCGGTTTAGTTAGCAGCACCAGCGAAGGAATCGGCCGGGTTCAGTTAGCAGTGAAGGAATCGCTCGGGTTCAGTTAGCAGCCAAGGGATCGATTGATCAGCTTCAATACATGGTGGGATCGATCCGCTCGTGTCCAGTATGTAGCTAGTGCGACCGCTCAGGTTCAGTAAGGGAATGACTCATTCGGGTTCAGTTAGCGAACGCCTTGCACACACGCGCATACGAGAGAAACTTGCAAACCACACTGCATCATTTGGCCCCGACCACCCACCGTAACCGGGAACTCCCCAAAATTTTCCTCGCCCTCACTTCTACCATAATTTTTTACGTTATGGACGGCCCAAAGAATGTCATGCATGTGCGTCTCTGGCCTGCCCAGGATGAAAAGCCATTTTCTGTTATATTTTTTTGTCATAGAAGTAGGAGCCCACCATATCTATGATGATACATGTTTTTATCACAATTATCGTCGTAGAAGTGTCATAACCATGATAGAAAAACTTTTCATTCGGGCCATAATGTAACGGATGTGTCTTTTTTTTGTAGTGCATGCAGCTCCACCCAGAGAAGCAAAAGCATAAACTTTCAACTAAATGGGACGGACATTTATAATGGACCAGGTACTCACCGGAGGTTCATACCGCATCCGAGATCCCGCGGATAACAGATTGGAGCCAAACCCATGGAACGACGCACTGCTTCGCTATTTTTACGGTTAATGGAAGCACACTCTTACTCTCTTTCACTATACATTTAGTTATAGTTTCTTCCGGTTAGCATAAAGCTACTTTTGCCTTCCCGGCACTCATCACTAGTGGTTATTAAGCCGCTTATCTATAATAATTGTCCGGTTAAGCCAAAGAGCATATAGTCACTTCGGATGCATCCTCGAATGTGCGACTTACACCGCCATGGGGGCTTTTACTCAATAAAAACCACAAGTGATATGCTGAACATCCATGTTGCATGAATGCAACCTTCCAAATCAATCGTTCTAAAGACACAAATATGCACCGATTTGACTTAAGATTTGGCCAAGTTGGGTTGCCTGGCTCCTGCGCTTAACCCTTACATTCCGAATTGTTCGGCTAAGGGGTAAAGGGAGCACCATTGTGATTGTTACTTCCGAGTTATCCGGGTCAGTACCTTAGATGGGTGAAGCCGAAATCTAGCATTCTTAAGAACATAATCGGTCAGCCACGATGGAAGAGAATATAGTTGGTTCTTAAAAGCCTAGACTAGGGGCTTCACCCCCGAGGTCATACGTCCTTGGACATACATGGTCAACATGGCACCCTGAGAAAAGGAATTGTTAGAGGAACTACTTTTCTCAGAAGATGTTTCTTACGTTAAACAGTAATATAACATAGCTATCTGCTCCACTTTTGCTTTTCAAACCACATGGACGGATTGCCTTGTTCTCCGAAGAATCTAGCCCGGATAATTGGGCTAGGAGTAGGGAACACTCCTCGACCACTAGACGAGGAGGTAGAAGCCGATGGCCAATTAACAAAGCTTGAACAACAGATCGAAACTGAATGATGTAAAGTAGTTTGATACATAGAATCATTAAACATACATGTTTTTCACACATTATCAAGCCGATGTATCAAATAGTCAAGGGCGCAATCTCGCTGTGAGAGCCGAGCTGTGGGCATTACATTATCATACACTAAGTGAGTAAGCACTTCCTTGCCATCAGGACCTGTAGGGCCAACCTAAGCAAGATGCTTTGTGTCCCCACCGGTGAAACGGGTTTTTATCATTGCGCATGCCTCTAGCGCCCCCTCTCGGCAGGCTGATATCTTCCACGCCTGTATACGATGCCGAGCTCCCTTTACATGATCAGTTAGTTCGTACATTCCTTCGGGAATAGGCTCCCCAGGCCATAAAGCCTTAAAAACAATTTTCATCGTCATCCGAGCTCTCTCATGCACCTCGGTGAGCTCCGCCAAGGCATCTTTCGACAAAGAGCTAACGGCTTCTTGCGACCGACCAGTCAAAAGAAATGTATCAAACAAATGCTTGTTTACTATCAGACACATAGCACTGCTACCATTGATCTGGAAGCCAGAACATGCTTACCAGACAAAGCTTTGGTGATGTTCTGCTCTTTCTCCTCGACGGCAGCCAGTTGAGCCTTTAATCTCTCAATTTCACAAGCCTGCTCCTCGTTTTTAGCTTTGAGCTTGTTATTGTCATCCCTGCTTCGGGATAACACATGGTGGCCGACTTGTTCTTGGGCCTCGGCGTATTGCAGGTCCTCCCGAGCCCGTTTCAAGTCCTTTTCTAGTTGACCAATGGTTTCCGCTGCTACAAACAGGCAACCCGTTATGGAATGCCTCGAGTTCTTGAAAAATAAATAACATATACTCAGATACATGTACTGTGGGCTTCTCTGGTAAATTTTTAATATGCCCCACTTCGGCTTGCGTACCATCCAGCTTCGCCTTGGTCGTGTTGAGTACCTCAGAGGTGTTCTTATTTTCCTCGCGGTCGATCTGCAATGTAAAACAATGTTACATGGGTTCGGTCCTTAATACGGCCACCCATGTCCAAATTAAGGCCCGGGGGATACTGGGTTTTGCGCTTAAATCAAGTTACATGGATTGCGATGAATGAAGATCGAAGAAATAATATAAGCCTGGAGACTGAGAACTCGCCTATCAAGCTGAAGTCTCCAAAGTCGAAGACGCTAGTCCGAGGAAGATTGTTAACTTCAGCTTCGAAGACAAGTTCAAGGGCTACTGACGGTGTCCGGGACTAGGGGGTACCAACCTAGTTGGCCCAGTCCATGGGCCGAGCTTATGGCCCACCAATTTCATAAGGAAGGACTCCAGAAGTCTTGAACTCAAACGTGATCAAGACGGGCTCAGCCGAAGACTTGATGAGCACTCTAAGGACTACTCCGGCCTCTGACGTGTGTCTTCTTAGCTGGTAACTGACCATGTGTAACCCTAGACCCCCCCAGGTGCCTATATAAACCGCGGGGAAACAAGTACGAACACCTCCATTAGGGTTTAGTACACAACATACGATCTCGAGGTAGATCAAACATGTATTCGATACTACATCATCAATATAACCAAGCAGGACATAGAGTTTTACCTCTTCAAGAGGGCGTGAACCTGGGTAAAACATCGTGCCCATTGTCTCCTCTTACCATTGTTCCTAGATCCATAGCTCGCCCCCCCTACCCGAGATCTATCAATTTTAGTTCCGATGGTGGGCGTTCCCCCTGAGCTAGGTGGGCCCCCTCCGGTAACTCTTTGCGCCAGTATTTTTATTAATTCCAAAATAATTCTCCGTAAAGTTTTCTCCAATTCCGAAAAAAAATTATTTTTGCACAAAACAACACCAAAGTAGTTATGCTGAAAACAACGTCAGTTCGGGTTAGTTTCACTCAAATAATGCAAATTAGAGTCCAAAGCAAGAGCAAAAGTATTTGGATAAGTAGATACATTAAAGACGTATCAATAAGCATGATGACATAATGTAGACAATTAAACTACAATGTAAGTATGATAAATAAACCATCGGTTTATCCTTAGTGGCAACAATACAATACATGTCCAATCCCTTATTGTCACTGGGATCAAATTCACCGCAAGATTGAACCCTCTACTATGCACCAATTCCTCTGAAGAACTACCTATCAAACTTGGCCAGAGTCGACAAATAGATCGGAAAGCATACAAACCTACTTAATTATACAACAAAAAAACTTCAAATGATTCAGCATAATTCAATTAAAAATCTGATCATAAAGTGAAAATTTGTCATATCCCAACAAGCACAACAATCGAATGCATCATATTGATAACCATGTGAGGCCGCTCACGGGATTTTTTTATTGAATTATAAGGAACAGAGGATGACATCCAGCTATTGCTATGGACGCTACGGTCCTAAGGAAATTACTCACACATGACCACGGAGGCAGCAAGGTTGATGAACATCGCTCTGGTGATGGATTCACCCTCCGGTAGCTTGCAACGACGAAAAAGATCACAAAAAAATGGTAATGAGGGTTTCTCGATTTTTTGTAATTATAGGTGAAAGAATGGGTGTAAGGCAGAGCTCATGCGGCCCCCGGCAGCTCCCCACACATTCTAGAATCCTTGTGTCTTGGAAAATATCATATTAAATTCCCATGTTTTTTTATCTTCGTAGATAGATTTTCTGAAAAGTCAAAAACATATAGAAAACAACAACTGGCTCTGGGCATTGGATTAATAGGTTAGTCTAGATAAAACAATAAAATTGTTATAAAAAGTATTCAAAAGTGATATTATAATAGCATGAAACAAACAAAAATATATAGATACATTTGAGATGTATCAACCAACAAAACAACATCACCACATCGTCAAAGATTAGGACCTCAACATACATGATCACAAAGGCTCAACAAAAGAGAGGGAGGTCTTCGGCTTCCATAATCATCTAACCAAGAAAGGCGGACATCTTGAGCTTGGCCGTCTGGTTGCCACCCGATAACAACCCTCAAAGGGAAAGGGAGGGGTGTCATATAGGTAGAGGTAATCCAAGAAGGATCACACTAGCTAACCCGGCTTCAATTGAACGTGTCAAGCCCGACCACCACAAGATCGAGAACTCAGAATGCATCTTCCAAACGCCACCAACACTGGCCACCGCTTACCACTAGTCCCTCCAAACGATGGCCACCCTCAAAACGGTGCCCTAAGAGGAGCGACGTAGCATCGCTGATATGTCTCAACTTTATCTATATTTTTGATTGTTTCACGCTATTATATTATCACTTGTATATACTTTTTATAGCAATTTATATTATTTTTCTGGACTAACCTATTAATTTAGTGCCCAGTGTCAGCTCCTGTTTTCTACATGTTCTTGGTTTCGCAGGAAATCATATCTAGGAAGGTCAAACCACGATGTCAATTTTTGATGATTTTTTCTGGATGAAAAAGGACCCTGGAAGCTTCCAGGGATGATCAGAGGACCCACCATGAGCCCACACTGTGAGGTGGCGTGCCCAGGCCCTAGGGCAAGGCGCATGGGGCCCATAGGTGTTGGGAAACATTGCATGGAAAACAAAAAAAATTATACGCACACGCAAGATCTATCCATGGAGATGCATAGCAACGAGAGGGGAGAGTGTGTCTACGTACCCTCGTAGACCGTAAGTGGAAGCGTTTAGTAATGCGGTTGATGTAGTCAAACTTCTTCGTGATCCAACCGATCAAGTACCGAACGTACGGCACCTCCGCCTTCAGCACACGTTCAGCTCTGTGACGTCCTCGCCTTCTTGATCTAGCAAGATAGACGAAGTAGTGGATGAGTTCTGGCAGGACAACAGTGTGGTGACGGATGTGGTGATGCTATCTCTGCAAGGCTTCGCCTAAGCACTCCGAAAATATGACCGAGGGACGAAACTGTGGAGGGGGGCCGCACACGGCTAAGAGATTGTCGTGGTGTTGTGCGGCGCCCCCTCCCACATATATATAGGTGGGGGGAGGGAGGAGGCAGCCAGGAAGCGCCCCCAAGGAGGCTGAATCCTCCTTGGGCTCCTGCCTTAGCCGCGCCCCCCTTCCTTATTTGCCTACGGGGGGAAGGCAGGAGGAGGTGACACCCCCCTTTCCTTCCTCCTAGGTGGAGGGAAGGAAAGAGGGGCTAGCCCTCCCCCTTTCCATCCCTAGGGCCGGCGGCCAAGGGAAAGGGGCGTACCAGCCCCTTGTGGGCTGGTGTGTTCCCCCCGCTTGGCCCATAAGGCCCATATACCTCACGGGGCTTCCCGGAACCCCTTCCGGTGATCCGATGACTAACCGGTGCACTCTGAAACTCTTCCGGTGTCCGAATATCATCGTCCTATATATCAATCTTTACCTCCATACCATTCCGGAGGTCCTTGTCATGTCCGTGATCTCATCCGGGACTCCGAACAACATTCGGTCACCAAATCACATAACTCATATAACACTATATCGTCAACAAACATTAAGCGTGCGGACCCTACAGGTTCGAGAACTATGTAGACATGACCGAGACAACTCTCCGGTCAATTACCAATAGCGGAACCTGGATGCCCAAATTGGTTCCTACATATTCTACGAAGATCTTTATCGGTTGAACCTTATGACAACATACGTGATTCCCTTTGTCCATCGGTATGTTACTTGCCCGAGATTCGATCGTCGGTATCTTCATACATAGTTCAATCTCGTTACCAGCAAGTCTCTTTACTCGTTCCGTAATACATCATCTCATAACTAACTCATTAGTCATTTGCTTGCAAGGCTTCTTATGATGTGTATTACCGAGAGGGCCCAGAGATACCTCTCCGATACAAGGAGTGACAAATCCTAATCTCGATCTATTCCAACTCAACAAACACCTTTGGAGATACCTGTAGAGCATCTTTATGATCACCTAGTTACATTGTGACGTTCAATAGAACACAAGGTATTCCTCCGGTATCCGAGAGTTGCATAATCTCATAGTCGAAGGAATATGTATTTGACATTAAGAAAGCAATAGCAATAAACTGAACGATCATATGCTAAGCTAACGGATGGTTCTTGTCCATCACATCATTCTCCTAATGATGTGATCCCGTTATCAAATGACAACTCATGTTTATGGTTAGGAAACCTTAACCATCTTTGATCAACGAGCTAGTCTAGTAGAGGCTTACTAGGGACACGATATTTGTTTATGTATCCACACATGTATTTAAGTTTCCGGTCAATACAATTCTAGCATGAATAATAAACCTTTATCACGATTAAGGAAATATAATAATAACCATTTTATTATTGCCTCTAGGGCATATTTCCATCAGTCTCCCACTTATACTAGAGTCAATAATCTAGTTCACATTGCTATGTGATTAACACCCATAGTTCACATCGCCATGTGACTAACACTCAAAGAGTTTACTAGAGTGAATAATCTAGTTCACATCACCATGTGATTAATACCCAAAGAGTACTAAGGTGTGATCATGCTTTGCTTGTGAGAGAGGTTTTTAGTCAACGGGTCTGCAACCTTCAGATCCGTATGTCTATTGCAAAATTTCTATGTCTACAATGCTCTGCATGGTGCTACTCTAGCTAATTGCTCCCACGTTCAATACATATCCAGATTGATACTCAGAGTCATCTAGATCAGTGTCAAAGCTTGCATCGACGTAACCCTTTAGGACGAACTCTTTATCACCTCCATAACCGAGAAACATTTCCTTAGTCCTCTTTAAGGCACCTAAGGATAACTTTGACCGTTGTCCAGTGATCCACTCCTGGATCACTCTTGTACCCCCTACCAAACTTATGGCAAGGCACACATCAGGTCTGGTACACATCATAGCATACATGATAGAACCTATGGCTGAGGCATAGGGAATGACTTTCATTCTCTCTCTATCTTCTGCCGTGGTCGGGCTTTGAGTCTTACTCAACTTCACACCTTACAATACATGTAAGAACCCTTTCTTTGACTGATCCATTTCGAACTTCTTCAAACCTTTGTCAAGGTATGTGCTTTGTGAAAGTCCTATTAAGCGTCTCGATCTATCCCTATAGATCTTGATGCCCAATATATAAGCAGCTTCACTGAGGTCTTTCATTGAAAAATTCTTATTCAAGTATCCTTTTATACAATCCAGAAATTCTATATCATTTCCAATCAAGAATATGTCATCCACATATAATATCAGAAATGCTACAGAGCTCCCACTCACTTTCTTGTAAATACAGTCTTCACCGTAAGTCTGTATAAAACCATATGCTTTGATCACCTCATCAAAGCGTATATTCCAACTCCGAGATGCTTGCACCAGTCCATAGATGGATCACTGGAGCTTGCACACTTTGTTAGCACCTTTATGATCGACAAAACCTTCTGGCTGCATCATATACAACTCTTCTTTAAGAAATCCATTAAGGAATGCAGTTTTGACGTCCATTTACCAGATTTCATAATCATAAAATGCGGCAATTGCTAACATGATTCAGACAGACTTAAGCATCGCTACGGGTGTGAAAGTCTCATCATAGTGAACTCCTTGAACTTGTCGAAAACCTTTGCAACAAGTCGAGCTTTGTAGACAGTGACATTATGGTCGGCGTCTGTATTCCTCTTAAAGATCCATTTATTCTTTATGGCTTGCCGATCATTGGGCAAATCCACCAAAGTCCACACTTTGTTCTCATACATGGATCCTACCTCAGATTTCATGGCCTCAAGCCATTTTTCGGAATTTCTGCTCATCATAGTTCATAGGTTTGATGTTGTCCAACAACATGACTTCCAGGACAAGATTGCCATACCACTCTGGTGCGGAACGTGTTCTGGTGATCATCATCATTTGCTTCCTCTCTGGTTGGTGTAGGCATCAGGGGAATGGCTTTCTATGATGTACTACTTTACAATTCGAGAGAAGGTACAATTACCTCATCAAGTTCTACTTTCCTCCCACTCACTTCTTTCGAGAGAAACTCCTTCTCTAGAAAGGACCCATTCTTAGCAACAAAGATCTTGCCTTCAGATCTGTGGTAGAAGGTGTACCCAATAGTTTCTTTAGGGTATCCTATGAAGACGTGCTTCTCCAATTTAGGTTCGAGCTTATCAGGCTGAAGCATTTTGACATAAGCGTCGCATCCCCAAACAACAGCTTAGGTTTCTTGCCAAACCATAGTTCATGTGGTGTCGTCTCAACAGATTTAGACGGTGCCCTATTTAACGTGAATGCGGCTGTCTCTAATGCATAACCCCAAAACGATAGTGGTAAATCGATAAGAAACATCATAGATTGCACCATATCTAATAAAGTACGGTTATGACATTCGGACACACTATTACGTTGTGGTGTTCCAGGTGGAGTGAGTTGTGAAACAATTCCACATTTTCTTAAATGAAGGCCAAACTCGTAACTCAAATATTCGCCTCCACGATTAGATCGTAGAAACTTTATTTTCTTGTTACGATGATTCTTTACTTCACTCTGAAATTCTTTGAACTTTTCAAATGTTTCAAACTTCTGTTTCATCAAGTAGATATACCCATACCTACTCAAATCATCTGTAAAGGTTAGAAAATAACGATACCCGCCGCGTGCCTCAACATTCATTGGACTATATACATTGGTATGTATTATTTCCAATAAGTCATTAGCTCGCTCCATTGTTCGGGAGAACGGAGTTTTAGTCATCTTGCCCATGAGGCATGGTTCGCAAGTATCAAATGATTTATAATCAAGTGATTCCAAAAGTCCATCCACATGGAGTTTCTTCATGCGCTTTACACCAATATGATCTAAACGGCATTGCCACAAGTATGTTGCACTATCATTATCAACTTTGCATCTTTTGGCATCAATATTATGAATATGTGTATCACTATGATCGAGATTTAATAAACCATTCACATTGGGTGTATGACCATAGAAGGTTTTATTCATGTAAATAGAACAACAATTATTCTCTGAATTAAATGAATAACCGTATTGCAATAAACATGATCTAATCATATTCATGCTCAACGCAAACACCAAATAACATTTATTTAGGTTCAACATTAATCCCGAAGGTAGAGGGAGTGTGTGATGGCGATCGTATCAACCTTGGAATCACTTCCAACGCACATCGTCACCTCGCCCTTAACTAGTATCTGTTTATTCTGCAACTCCTGTTTCGAGTTATTAATCTTAGCAACTGAACCGGTATCAAATACACAGGGGCTACTACGAACACTGGTAAGGTCACTACAAAAAAAAGACACATCCGTGACATTTTGGGCCAAAAAAAAAATGGTCATGCTTATGACACTTCTATGACGATAATTGTGAAAAAAGCACGTATCTGTAACATCCCAAATTTTTAATATGGAATGTTATACCTAGATCATTCACTGCATATCATATTTTATTGCATTTCGTTTTGCAATCCTCGAAAATTCTAAGCAACTCAAGGACCCACGGAGAGAGTTGGGGATTTCACCGTTTTCATATTTGAATTTTCTCAAATATTGAAACAGGGATCAATTTGGTTTAACTATTTTTCTCTCCGAAAATATTTCATATTAAAAATATATGAGAGGAGATAATATGACTTCTCCAAAATAAATGGAATATTGGAGGAAAAATATTAAAATCAAATAAATATTTTATTTGGATTTTATTACAATTTTATTTGGATTTAGAAAAATATGCATTTTTCAAAATTGCATTAGAGTCCCAAATAAATGTTTACCTTGTCCGGGAGATTTTTAGAGGACGGGGAAAATTTATTTCGGGAATTTTGGAGTCCGTTTAGTATTTCTTCTATTTGTTTTTCTGCGCG